>OY992531.1:61247993-61847993 GCA_963921185.1 Dasysyrphus tricinctus | reverse complement strand
GAGGTAGTAGGTATCAAGATAATAAATTAATTTGCATTTTGCAATATAGAGGATTTCATCAGGTTATAGCCCTCATTGATATATGCAGGCTTCATTATACATATTGCGAAAAAGTCTGTCTATCTTTCCCTATATTTTTATTGTTCCTGCTGAGATTCTTATGTAAATACGTCTATAAATTTCGACATTTTTCAGACATCCTACTCCCTACTATGACATTATTTATATTTCCCAATAAACATTCATAACTCTTAATAAAATTAACTACATGTACATACCTACATTTGCATAATAGCAGCCAGAAAGATATTATTGACGTTATGAAGTGAAGAAGACGTCTTATCAAAACTTAAGATAAAATACACAGCTTCTTGTTCGTATCTTGTTGCTATATCTTGTAAATTTGCATGGTTTCAACAATTTAATCGACTAAGTGTAAGTATTTAAAAATGTGTGATAAGAAACAATGTACATAATGAGCTTAAATGAAATTATAGTTTTATATTAAATCAATTTATAAAGCTTACCTTCCAAATTTATCAGCAGCGCCTGCACCTCCTAATGAACCAATTGCTCCACCGACTAGAAAAATAGAAACTATCGTCGACCAAAGAATATCTAATCCTCCAGATGTAATATGAAAATCATAACGTTCTATGAGTGTTTCATTGCACCAAGCTCGCATGTACTAAATAAAATTAATTAAATCAATATCTTTGGTATATTAATGGTAAAGTGAAAAAAGTTTCTTACTGAAGCTGGACTATTTATGTCTCCAATACAATAGCCAACTGGAACTGCAGATCCAAAGGTTGCCGCATAGCCAACTAGAGTGAGCAACTTCCCCCATGGTTGTTTCTACAAAGCAGGACAACAATAATTAAAATGTTATTTATACAAGTTTTGTTGATTTATGAAGGAACTTGGGATGAAATGAATGAGTATTTTATTTAACCAGATCGAATGCACTAAAAATACTATGCATCACCAAAATAAAATAAAAAAATCTACTCCTATTTTTAGGTGCCCCACAGGTTTAAATGAAATTCAATGTTACCTTAATCTGTGGAGTGCCACTTGACACAATTTCAACTTTGGGAGCAGAAGTGTAGAGAACTTGGGATTCACTTCGTTCTTCCATGATTTCAAACTTAGATCACAAAACCGTTTCTATTAAATTTAAATATTGATACTGCTACTTCTCCCCACAGCTACTGCAATTTTTCAAATTTAAATCTTTAAAAAAAATGTAAGAACTGAAAGATTGATATCTGCATCCTTATTAGTTTATATATAAATTTTTATTATTGCATTTTTCTATCTACAAACAAAAATAATTAGAACAAAAAATACCGTTAGAAAAAGTGCAGAACCGTGGAGCCTACCGAAAAGGCGAATAGCGGTTACGATTTACGAATGACAGTAAAGTTCATGGTGAACTTGCGTCGCAGTGCGACTTGGCACTTCTTGGCAGTATAATCATCAGCTGTTCTAGTGGAGACTTCGTTCTAGGGGAAATTTATATAAAACGTCAAATATAATTGTGTGTGTGCGATGTTTTTTCAAAACTTTAGAACAGTGATGCCAAGACTGTTATACAGTTTTCCGAATAGGGTGTTATTGTGAAATGATTAACATTTTCATTTTGGCAAATGAGATAGTTTTTTTGAAATGTTCCAAACTCGATTCGAAAAAAAAATATAAAGGTATTCATGCAACGGCGTAAAGTTATCGTAAATGTAATAAAGTTGTAAACTGCATAAATCTATCAAATTTTCCATACAAATTGTGAAAGAATTTCGAAATTTAAAACTTTTCTAAGTTTACGACGGCCTTACCCTGTTGTACGAATACCCTCAATTTCACCATAAAATTGTGTTGGAAATTATGTCAAATATAAATAAAATTGAATACAGTTTTTGAAGAACTATTTTTAACGAAAATTTGATGAAAGTATAAAAAACAGGAATGAAAGAAAAAACAGCAAAATCGAACTATCATACAAAATATATAAAATTTAGATTAATGTTTCCTTATTTTTTTTCGACAGTGCAAAATTTAATCAAACTTAATAACTAAACTGCTCTTTTCACCGCAATCAAAATTTCCAATAAAGAAGATGTGGACACTTTGAGCTTGATATAAAAATAACGTATTCAAAATTGTTACATGTACATCTGTCTGAAAATAAAAAAAAATCTTTCCATTGATGTTGTAAAATTTGTTAAGGGCTCTATAGAGATGCTCGAATGTTGTTTTGTTTAAATTTTCATCGACCAAATCTTTGATGCGCGAGAGTTACAGGCACAGTTTCGTATGTTTACTAGCAAATTTTAGTTTAATTTTGAATTTGAATTTTTAAAAATGAAAAATAAAACATGCTGAATAGAAAATAAAATAAATATGATTATGATGTGAATGACATATAAGTCGTAAGAATAATTAAATTCGAGTAGTTTGGTCTCAAATTGGTTTCAATATGTCAGTGGAGTTTAGTCGAAATAAGTTCAACCGCACTATGTGCAAGAGTCCCCGGAGCCTGCAGATCTAAACTATTAATAAATCCTCTTTCTGTTGCAAATTTTCGATATCTTTTCCTAATTTTTCATAACTACCTTCCTTTACTTAACTCAACTTACTTTTCAAACAACAGTAAACAACTGAATAAAAGCAAAACATTAATAATATTTGATGTGATGAAAAATATGTTCTTTAATTTGATTTTTGATAAACATATACTTACAATGATACACAAAGCTATCCTGAAATTATGCAAAAAACATGTTTGATTTAATTGTTAGTACAAAAATAGCTGATTTATGTATATACTTACTCAAAAACGATGGGACAAAACAAAATGTGGTAATCCTTATTTTTGGTTTTAACGAACATGCCGTATTACACAAAATTCACAATCACATTTTTATAAAATGAATGGACTTCACAATTCACAATAAAGTTAACGGGCAGAAATGCTAATAAAAATGTTAAGGTTATTTCTTTTCAATGGAATAAGGTTAAATTTTCTGCTCAAGTTTGACAGCAAAATGAGGAATGAACAATAGCTGCGTTTTTTTGTATGTTCATATGGAGTTTGGCGAAAAAAACGACATCGGGACATTTCAACATTTGCCTTGGTCTGCTATTTTGTTCTGAACTATCTTTACCAACAAACATTTGACATTTCTATACAAATTATCGATAACACAACGACAATGAGTCTGGCAATACCGTTTTATCGGGACAAAAGTTCACTCCAGTTAATTATCTGGACTTTAGCTGGCTCTATATGGACATAGTTGTTGTTGTATTTAACATGTAAATTGTTTTGCTTTGTTGTCGTTTTTTCACACAATTTTATTTGGACATGCAAAAAAACACAGCTAATATTCAATGGAGGATTATATGCACAAAATTTGAACAAATATTTAATCCATTGTTTAGCAATTTTAACTCAATGACTTTGGCGGATTAACTGAAATTCAACCGTGGTTCAAGTGTTTGTACCTACTATAACTAACTTGAGCCTTGAAACAGCTCAGCCTCAGCCTCAGTGAATATAGTGGCCAGTTCAACCGACCTCTTTTAAATTTGTATTGCTTCGTTTAGTTTTAAAATGACATTTATCGGTCGCACCAACCACTTCTAAATCTAACAGGCCAATAAACGAACCAATAAACTAAAGTTCTATTTTCCTTCAGATAAATTATAAAAGCAAGTTTAAACGAACATATCTCACTTCCTACAAAAAAAAATAATTCAATTTTATTTGACGGAATTGTTGATTATTGAATTAAAATAACGAAAACAACAGGTGAAGGTATATGTTTCCTATTTATAATTTACTACTTAATTAAATAAATTATTCCAGAATAATTATTATAGACTGGTCATCTGTATTCATCTGATAACGAACTAAGCCCAAAAAATGGCGAGATATGGAAGAGTTGTTCAGGTTCATAGAGAAATCTATTTTCGAATTTGATGACGTCGCTTAAAAATTGCGGTTCACAATTTCAAACCAATGTGTCGAAAAAATATTAATGTTAGTTGGTATCTATTGCAATAGTTTTATAGTTTCTCCAAAAAAAAGAAAATAATAATTAATAATAAAAAAACACCAAGATGGCGCATTGGCTGTATCTAATGAAAATACATTGTTTCTGTTTATTGTGTATTCACATTTCCTTCCCTTATTGCTATCTCGCTTGCACTGGTGACATTTTTTCGTTCAGTTTAATAAACAGATGATAAAATCCAGGTGTGGCTCGCGAACTGCAGTTTAGCTAAAAAATGCGTGAAAGAGATTGGTGCAACCCACATAAATTTATCAGTCCGATAAATTTTAATTCCATTTTAGCAAAAACCGCTTTTAGCGATTTTTGGTGCAACTGGGCATAAGTGAGTAAAAATTGCTGAACCAGGGATGAAAATTTGAGCCCTAGGGTATTCATGCAACGACGTAAGGTAGTCGTAAACGTAGTCAAGTAGTGGTAAACTGTGTAAATCTGTCCAATTTTTCATACACAGATTTATGAAATCTAAAAATTAACTACGTTTACAACAGCTTTACGATGTTGTACGAATACCCATTATGTTTCAATTTTAATAAAATAAAAATAAAATTTTGAATTAAATAGAAATGAATAAATTCAAAATAATCAGACACCACCCTGTTATACATCTTTTAATCTTCTTAGTTCTCTTGGCGCCACCTACCTGGCACTAAATGCCCCACTCAACTGTCATCATTAGATTTGTTTACGTTGATTATTTTTGTTGTTGTTTTGCTCCAAGAAAATATCTGTCAAACAATTTTCCAGTAAAGAACCAGAACCAGAACAGTGCAAAAGTTCATTGCGCGGTATTTGCGTTGAGGAAATTTAAATTTCTTATTTCTTTTTTTACTTTATCTTGAATCTCTATATAAGAAAAAGTACACGAAATCTCGAAAAAAAAACAATGATTCCTTTCGCTCGATAAATCAAAACATTTTCAAATCTCAGTAAATCTAATAAAAAAAAAACTAAAAATAAAACCACGTACGAGAAACAACACAAGGTACAATATGGTTTCGTCATCAATGGAGACAATTCTCGAGACGTCGGCTGTGATAACAACTGTTCTGCAATATTTATCTGGAGCGTAGGTTTTCAATTGTTTAAAACTGATAATAACGCCTTGATTGCAATCAACCACACTTTCCTTTATGTTATTTTTTGTTTTGTTAAATTCAATTGAAACTACGACTTCTTTCTGTATAGGATTGTTTGCCGGAAGTACATTAACAAGAAGAGCACCGGCGATTCCTCTGGGTTCCCCTTTATATGCGGATTCCTATCGTAAGATCACTCAACTTCTAATTTTCGTTAAATCTAATCGCACTTTATCTCACATTCTAGATCCAGCCTCTGGCTGCGGTATGGCTCGTTAACGGAGGAGAAAATCGTAGTTATGGTGAACATTATAGGCACTGCATTGATGTTTCTCTACACGGCTATCTACTACGTGTTCACAGTAAACAAAAGAAGCTACGTGCGACAGTTTTCATTGGCACTTTTCGCCCTTATAACAATCGTGACGTACACCAAGTATGAAGTGAGCCACGCAGAAGCCATTCAGTTTATGGGTGAGTTGTTAAAATCTTCTCTTGTGATGTTTACTTGATCATTTATATATTTGCCAGGATATGCCTGCTGTGTGGTGACTGTATTTTTCTTTGCCGCGCCCTTGATCATGTTGTTGCATGTGGTGCGAGTGAAGAACTCCGAGAGTCTACCTTTCCCGCTGATAGCAATGTCGTTCTTTGTGACA
Organism: Dasysyrphus tricinctus; assembly: GCA_963921185.1. Classification (NCBI taxonomy): domain Eukaryota; kingdom Metazoa; phylum Arthropoda; class Insecta; order Diptera; family Syrphidae; genus Dasysyrphus; species Dasysyrphus tricinctus. The sequence continues at coordinate 61,842,179 of OY992531.1, read as the reverse complement.
GTCCAATGGCTGATCTATGGAGTGATTATCAAAGATGCCTTTATACAGGTGAGATAAAAAGAGAATCATAACTTTTACAAGGAATTAACTTTTTATTCGCCTATTCAAGATCCCAAACTTCATTGGTTGTGTGCTTTCGCTGGTGCAACTAAGTCTGTTTGTGTGCTACCCGCCGAAGAACTATTCAAGTCAAGGTTATAAGTTAGTCGATCAAGCAGTGATCTTTTAAGGTAGAAGTGACTGGGCCTTGCCGCAAAATAATTCCTTAACCCAATATTTAAATGGATAATAAAGTATTGTTTTTTTTAGTCGAAAAGAGATTGTATTCAATCAATGCAATAGTGGAAGATTTATGTGTTATAAAAATTGAACTTTACCATTGTGTAAGTCTTTTAGTCTTAAGCGAACAAATAAACGAAAGAACAAAAGAGAATAAACTGAATGATGTGCCACATAAAGTGTACTTAAAAGTCTATGGTTTTAAATAACTCGGACCAAGAATTTCAAATTCCTTTTCTTGGAAGTTCTTTTTGGTTGAAAAATTAGCTAAAAGCGCTGATTATGGAATTCAAGCAAATCCGCTAAAAAAACATCAATTTTGTAAGCGTTTGAGTTGGATTGGAATCTAAGGCACCTATTACTTTTATGAATCGCCGAGTCGAAAGTTCGAATGCGACTATGTGGCATTACCTAACGTTTACCGCTCGCCTGAATTAAATTCGCTTTAAATGGCTAAAATTTGGGAAATTTGAATTCTTGGTTAACTTGAACAAAATCACAATTTTTATTTTTGAAATGTCGAACGTTCGAGTTGAATTTGGCGAGTTCGGCGAATCGTAAGTCATAATAGGGGCCTATGACGAAACAAAGCACTTTTCGACTTTTTAAATGGAAATAAATTCTCTTGTTTAAAATTGATAAGTCAACAAAAATATATTAACAATAACGTAGATTGCACATTTTTTTAATCAATTTTTGATTTAGCAGTTTTCTTTTTTAATTAAAACAAAATAAAAAAGAAATGGGCTCAACCGGGATTTGAACCCGGGACCTCTCGCACCCAAAGCGAGAATCATACCCCTAGACCATTGAGCCGCTTGGAAATGAAGAGACAAAGTGACATTATTAATAAAACAAAAAGAGATTATTTAATTAGAAGGAAAACAAAACATTGTGATTGATTGGCGTAGCCGTAGCTGCAGCTTGTAGCCCTATCTAAGTTGAAAGTGTATGGTGTAGTAGGACTAGTAGTTGAGTAAACTTGAACTATCAGCTACAGTGTTTGGCCTGGGCGCATATATAGCTATAGAGTAATATATTTAATCTTTTTTTTAAGTATCTAGAGTTCTAGGTGCATTGTATTCACATGAACTTTGACATTGCGGCCTTTTCGAGAGTTCCCACCCTGCGTTGAATCTCACGTGTTCAGCCAGTTAACACCGACTTATATCTGAATATGATTATGTAGTCTAGTCTTATATTTTTATTAGAGCGTTTTCATTATGGTATAGAGTTCTCGATACTTGCATAACCGGGTAACTAGTTGCAAAGAATATAAAGTTACCAAGAAGTAATTTTATATTCTTTGCTAGTATGCATTACATTACCGGAATATCAGATGGTTTTGGGAACGAGGACTCTCACGTCTCACCATTTTATACCAAAAAAAATTTGCTTTAGTTTTCTTGGACAAAAATTTCTTCTGTATAATAGCTTACATTATGTTACATTGACAAAAAATCTTTAAAATTTTATCATCTTATGAAGAATGCATTTTTTAGGCTTTTATGACATTAATTTGAAACATATTTATCGCTTCGGTCAACATAAGTTTTTTAAACCTTGTATAATTAATTAATCTCAATTTTTGTTGAAAATGCTTAAGTTGACTTAATTCTATACTCCTTTACTTGAATACTATTATTTTTAATCCCTTAAAAAGCTTTTTAGCAGTTCAGTTAGGTTATGGCTTATAACAAAAAAAAAGTTGGAATGAATCGGGTATTGCCAATAATATCTCTATTCTGAAAATAAATTTCGTCAACCTGGTTTCAGTACCTATACTTTTTTTAACTAACAAAATAGTTATTTAAAAAAATATGCAAAATTTGTTTTGCTCTCGTAGGTACTGAAAAATGACAAAAATCAACTTAAGCTGTTTAAACGTAGTACCTACCACTTAACATCTCAGATTTTAATGTAGGTATAATTAATTGATATGCACTTGAAAATTCTTTTAATTGCTTTCTTATTAAATATTCCGCTAACAAAATAAAATAACAAATCAAACCAGTTATCTTAAATTACTTTGAAAGCAAAACACTTGAGACTTAATTTAGAAAAAAATATAAATAAACAATCTGATTGTAAGTTTTTTAATACAAGTTTTATTTTAACTCTTAAGCTCAACGAACTCCCTTAAGCCGTTCAGACAGCTTACGTCTGCTTATCGAGTAACGGCATACGCCAGTAAAACGAATTAATTTGAAAAGTTACAAATCAATTTGTTCGTTACATGTTAGGTATGAGTATATACCCGCGTATATAATAATATATAGGTCAACACCTTCTATAGATCCGCTTCAGAAGAATATAATTAATAAGATAAATAGAAATGAAATTATTATTTTTATAAAAGTTTCAGCCTTGAATTATAAGGTACTAGTATGTTCCTACATTTACGAAACTAAAAAAATAATATGGGTATTCATGCAACAGCGTAAAGTCGTCGTAAACGTTGTAAAGTTTAAAACTTTCGTAATTCTGTCAAAATTTGTATGGAAAATTTGACAGATTTACGAAGTTTAAAACTTTACGATGTTAACGACGACTTTACGCTGTTGCATGAATACCCAATAATTTATTCATAACTTCATAAGAATTTTATAAGAAAATTCCCCTTAATTATAAGAAAGTTAAGATATTCGAATAGAATTGAACTTTTATCAACTTACAGCCTGCATGAATAATAAATTAAATAGGTATGCAGTGGTATAAAATGTAGTGGAGCAGAAATGTAGTCACTTCTTGTAGGACAATTGTGTTAGCTCTTTAAAAAAAAATATTGGTGAATATGAGAAACCGATATTTTCCCCTGAGAAACGAATAATAACTTAAAATATTTTAATGGATTTTTCTTAACTTTTAAACAATCTTAATTTTAACATCTGCGCAAATAAATTTTCATAACATTATTTGTCGAATCAAAAATATGGTATAAGATATACAATTAGATATTTTTTATCATGTTAATGATAATTTAACCAGAATATTCCAATACAAAACATTTTTGTTAATTATTGTTATGGTATGTATTTGGGAACAATAATAAACAACATTTAATTTTATAATGAATAAAACGTTGCCTTTTCTGTGCTGTTAATTTAATATTTAAATAGTTAATAATGGGAAGGTAGCTTATTTTCCAGAAGAGTACCTATTTTTTTTTTTTATTGTTAAAGCACCTGCGCGGTTGATATGTTGATTTCTTATACACGGTGTCGGTACGGGGAAATTCCATATAGTGTGATGATAAAAACAGATAATGTTTGATTTCTTCAACTGTACGGTATGAGTGTTTTTTATTATTGGGAGGTATTTTTTTTTTTCATTTTCACGACATACATATACATATATTCTTCACAATTCTTAAACGGGCTTCTAAATTCGAACAGTTGGGTAGATTGTAATGAATATAACTGGAGCTTGTAACCGCCATTTTTGTTTAATATGTAAAGATTAATAGTTAATTATAATTACATTAACAAAATGAAGCCCTGAAATAAGTTTATACATGGGTGTCAAATGCGAAACCGATTTTTGTCGCCTTCTCAAATTACACACAAATATTTTTGTATACATTATATAGAACGAATCAAAGAATAATTTTAACTAGTTCAAACCTCAATAATGCATTTAAAAAAGTCAACTTTTAGTAGTTTTGGCTTATTTCAGACTTTCTCCTTAACATTATTGTATCAAAATCTCGCAAAAAAAAAATCAAATAACGAAAACTCACATTAAAAAAAAATGAAAACAGAAATTTCGCTAATTAGCCTATTGAATAGACCGGAAAATGAGAGGTATAAAGGAACAATTACGTGCAAGGGTTTTTATTATTGAATATGTTTGTTTGGCCCATAAGCATGCTTAAAACCAAAAATGCTACTAAATTCAACCATGCGTTTCTGAGAGAATGGTCACACTGGCCACTTTTCAGTATTTTTGGTATAACTCGAAAACTAAGCGGAATTGACAATTTTACATATAATACTTTTTGTTCAAAATTAAATTTTCTATTGGAATGGATAGTTCAAAAAATTTTACGAAAAAATTTAAGCAGGAAAAGTAAACAAAAACCAACTTAAAGAAAATCAAAAAATCAAGGATATCTAAATTTTTTAATAAATTGTGCATAACTTTTTTTGAAGCAAAGATAGGGTCAAGACATGCACAGACAAAACAAAGAAGAGACTAATGGCCTTAATATGGCATGTTCAAAAATTAATATTGTTCAAAATTGACAGAGATATTCCCATTCAAACCTTATCATTTCTTATAATTTTTCTCAGTTTTGGCCCGAAAGTCCCTTTTTCGGTACAATATGGCAAATTTCACTTTCGTAAAAATGTTCGAAATCAAAATTTTGATATAATATGACATAATAATATATGACATTAGAACTATAGAGAATTTATAAAAAGGATGTAAGTTCGCAATTTCGTTTTTCGGCTGTTTTTTATTGCGTTCAGACCTACAGACCGAACGGCTCGTCCGATTAACATAAGATTTGGTATTAAGTGCTAGGAACGTTAAATTTGTCATAAAGTACCAAAAAATAGGCTTTCGGGCAAAAACTGCGGAAATGATAAGAAATGGTAAAGTTTGAATGGCTATATCTCTGTCAATTTTTAAATAATATGGCTTTTTTAACATGTCATATTAAAGCCGTAAGACTCCAGTTTACTTTGTTCGTGGATGTCTTGAGGCGTTTCTTTGCTCCGAAAAAAATTATGCGCAATTTAGAAAAAAATTTAAAAATCTTTGATTTTTCGATTTTGTTATGTTGGTTTTTGTTCACTTTTCCTGCTTAAATTTTTTTAAGAAATTTTCCAAATTATCCATTTCGATAGAAAATTTAATTTTGAACAAAAAGTTTATACGTAAAACTGTCAAATTCAGCTTAGTTTTCGGGTTATACCAAAAATACTGAATGTGGCCAGTGTGACCATTCTCTCAGAAACGCATGGGTGAATTTAGTAGCATTTTCGGTTTTTAAGCATGCTTATGGGCCAAACAAACATATTCAATAATAAAAACCCTTGCACGTAATTGTTCCTTTTTAAAAGATCTATTCAATAGGCTGAATTAATAATCCTGGTTTTCATAATGTCGCAATTATAAAATCTCGCTTTTAAAATCTCGCATTTACATATGTACATCTCACACCAAAAAATCTCGCAATGAGACTGTTAAAAGCAAGATTTTGGAATTGTGAGATTTCGTTAAGTGAGATTTCGAATGCGAGATTTTAATTTGCGAGATTCTTCAACAACAAGAGCATGCTCATGGCGTGTAGTCACTCAGTCCTATAAAAATTATGTTAGCAACTGTGATTACGTGAGTAAATAAATCAGGAATTTGTTCTTTGATTACCCTATAGGCAACACATCATCAGAAGATATTTGAATTTATGGATAGGTATATGTATTTATTTTTAGATAATGGGCCTCATTAGAAAATTGCAAAAAATGCATTTTGAGTATATTGAAATGTCGTCTGGCAGGCTCAAGGCTGAAAACAAAATGTCTGGGACCTATATGCTCGTAATGAGGGAGAATGGCAGAATATTTTAGTGTGACCAGCGTATGGTTATATATAGAAAGAAAAGAGTTGTGGAGGTTTACATTAGAAAATTACAATTTGAGTATATATTGAAATGTCGTCGGGCAGGCTCAAGGCTGAACACAAAACGTCTGGAACCTATATGCTCATAATGAGGGAGAATGGCAGAGTATTTTAATGTGACCAGCTTATGATTATTTATGGAAAGAAAAAAGTTTTTGAGATTTTCATTAAAAAAATGCATTTTGAGGATACTTAAATAACGTCTGGCAGGGTCATGGCTGAAAACAAAACGTCTGGGACATATAGCTATATTTGCAATCAGAAGAATTTCTGATTTTTGATGTATCATTCATTTGGTTATACCTTAAACTCCAAAAGTTGATTTTTCGCTCACTTTGGGGGGCGTCTGTCAAAGGGAAAGCTGAAAGTGAATCGTCTGGGACCTATGTATTCGGAATAAGGACACAATTCTCTGTCGTTTATATATAGATTGAAGTGGTTATACCATCAACACAAAAAGTGGAAAAATTAGCGTTTTCAAACGCCCACCTCCACCCGACTGAAAAAAAACCTGCCAGACGGTTGGATTTGGTATAGTATTACTTATATCTACACATGCATGTTAATTAATTTTGGTTATACCTCCACTCCTAAAATTTGTCTCCGGCTCTTAGACTACTAGCTTTAGCTTAAAAATCCAAGTTTTAACTTAGGTTTTTTTTATTCACAACACCCACTATCTAAGTGAAAGGCAACTTAATCGTTATAACTGTGGTAATAAGTTAAAACAGCTTAAGTCAATTTTTGTCATTTTTCAGTATGAGCAACTGACTATTTTAATTATTAAAAAAAAAGTACCGGAGCCAGGTAAATGATTTTTTTTTTTCAGAATAGATAGTAGCAATACCCAGTTAATCCTATCTTTGTTTTTATAAAAAGCCTTGTAACTGAACTGCTAAAATCTTTTTTAGGGACTTAAGCTATTTAAAAAATATGCTATTCAAATGAACATAGTAGCTTATGTGACATAAGATGTTTTTTACAATTTCTTTGGTGACATTTTTGAGACTAAAGTCAACTTAAGCTTTTTCAAAAAAAAATGGAACACAAGTTTTGAACAACTTATGTCGACCTAAGCGATGAATATCTATCAAATTAAAGTGTCATAATAGCTTATGTCACGACTTAAGCCACTTTAAAAAAATACATACGTTCTTTATAAGATTTGAAAGATTTTTGGTCAATGTAGACATAAGCTGTTATACAAAAGCAATTTTTGTCCAAGAAAACTTAAGCTATTATGTTTTTATTAAATAAAATGTTTTATTTTTTACGTAGAGAAATGAGACCTGGACTAGAAAAAAGTTTAACAAATTGTGCATTTTCCAAGCAAAAAAACTCGATTTTCACTTACATAAGTCGACTTAAGCTCTTTCAACTTATTGCCACAGATAAATTGCCAACTAGTGTTTCAGTAATTTGTGCGGCTATAAGTTTTTTTAATGTTTGTTTTTATTATGTTCTTTTCAAGGTCACAGTAAACATTTTTGGATAGTTCAAAACCAAGTCATTTGAGGGAGGTCACTACATTACAGAGTCAGCTAGTTTCAGTAATATTGCTCAGCTATAGATTTTTTTTTTATAAAATTTTAAAGTTTTTTCAAGGCCACATCGATTTTTAGCACCACATTTGTGGTTACAATACTGACCTATTAGATGGCATACTTCTTTTCCGAATATCCCATACCAAAATATATGAGGTGCTGGGATCGAAGAGCCATAATATATGTCTAGCTGGGAAAAACTCTATCTGGGCTTTGATGTCATGCCAGCCGTACTGTAAATTGTGAAAATAAATTATCTCGTAATGTAACAACAAAACCAAAAATGTTTTTTTTTAATCTTTGGTTTAGAATATCTCAAATACCTGTATTGAGAAATTTTGAGTTCGAATACGAAATAAGATCATCAGAGTCATTTGGAAATGGAAACATTATGGTTCCGGATACAGACAAATTGAGTAAACCTAACTTATTCAAAAATAGATTTCTTGCTTCATTGTAGTCGAAAAATTTATTAAAATAGTATTTATAGATGGGCAATATTTCTTGTACGATTCTTATTTGCGTGCAACACCTCATTAAAAACCAAGTTTATGGGATCATATAGAAGTAAAAGCAACGCCACCATTTTGAAAAAGGGGGTGCTTCATTCTAGTTTAAGTTAACAACAAAATAATGAAAAAATATCTTTAAACAGTAAAATTAAAAAAAAAAGGTATTAAATAAATTTATAAGTTGATTAATCTTTCAGTTATAGCCACTCAAAGTCCTTATTGTTTTCATTTTGTATATATAGCATCAAATTTGGCAATAAACAGTAGATACATACATATATGTATCAATAATCCTAAACTTTTACTATTCTAGTAACTACTAAATAGGCTTGAGCATTTACTGCAAGATTTCCGTTTATTACATAAGCCCTAACCTAGCTTTTTTTTGCTTACATCTTTCACATAAATCACATTCAACAGTAACAACATCTACGGGGCATTAGTGGTTTGGCATATGTTTTGGCGAAGTAAAGAGGCTTTAAATTACTGTGCGAATTTCATTATTTTCCTATCCAAGATGTCCTTTTGCATTTATATTGAAAATTATATCCTTGCTAGAGAGATAGTGGGGGCTATCGTGAATAAAATTTCCCACGGAATTTTTCCCATTGTCGAAAACTGGGAACGTGAATTGTGGTCGCAGTTTCTCTCGGAATTTATTGGCATTGAAAATAAATATTCCATGGCCACTGGGCTACCATTTTGACCGACCAAATTTGAACCTGCAAGGAACAGTTGAATATTGTTGGCATTTCCAATTTAAGAAGATGGGAGAGATTCCATGGGAAATTTTATCCACGATAGCCCCCAGTATCAAGTTTTAAAACTTTGAAAAATAACAGTACTTGTGTATTTTGAATTTATTTTAAATTTTTTGAACGTTTGTAAAAATTGTGTTAACAAGATTAATTTTTCAAAATAATTTTTTTTTTTTTTCAGAACAACGAAATCGTCGAGAGCATTTTTGCGAAATGACAAAATAAAATGAAGTTTGTTATTTTTTGCAATTGCGTAGGGAGGTATTTATCAATAAAATATTATTTATTCCAAAGATATTTTTTTAAATAAATGCTTCAACTATAAATAATTCACAATTTATCATAAAATTTACTCAGTTTTGCTAGCAAATTTTTAGGTATGTACCTACATACTTTGGCTTCGCATGTTCACTTTTTGACAAAGCATATTTATGAAATCTCATTTTCAAATCAAGTACCTAATCAAAAATTATTAAATGGAAATGAAATTTAAGAAGTTCAATTAGACCATAAATCAACTGTTACTTATTTTTATAAACCTTTTAATAGACTTTCTAAGACATTCTACACAAAATTAATCCATTTATAATAATATGTATTAACAATAATGCAAGGTTCACACTACACCTCTAACCGATAAGGTGTTATTAAACAATAAATACTTGATTGTACTTAACTAGAGTATTTAACTCACGAATCAAAAACAAACTATTTAGTAATGGTATATAGAGTTTTTATGTATCTCTATCAATTTGTTATTGTATAATAACTATGATTTTATCTATTTCACTTTTCGATTAACATTTATTTAAAAAATTTCTGTTCCATTTTTATTAATTTAAATTAAACAGTTTCATACATTTCTTTGACTATTACTCACTTTTTCTTTTTGGGATTCACTTTTATCCATTTTGCTTTTTTTTATGCACTACTGAAAAATTAAAGGAATAATCCTTTTGCACAACTCTAACGTTAAATATTTAATTAGGAATCAATTTAAGTTTTTTCGTTAGAATTAAAATCAAAAAAGGTATTCAATTTTCTTTTTCACAAAATCACTCCGATGTGATATCCTTTGAACCTTTGTTAAATTATTTGCGACCGTCACGGCTCATTAATTGAACTTCACTGGATCGGCAATTTGAATCACAGATACCTTTATTAACCGTTGACGAACAAAAAATGTATCTTTAGATCGTGTGATGATGATCATAAGGAAAAAAAATGTTATATTTTATTATTAAATTCATTTAAGTCCGAGAGTTAAAGTTACAGCTCGAGTGTAACGTCGTTATGACAGTGTGGATTATGATTTGCAATTGTTTACGCTTAAGCCACCGCTACCGACACACCAACAATATGAGACGGTGATTTTTTCTGGTTCTCTATGACAGTAGTAGTTCTACTGTATGCTCTCAATTTCAATTATTGAAGTACAATGATACTCGGAAGTATTCTAGCGAATAATTAAAGTTAGTAGCATACTAAGCTCTATTATTATTTGGTTTTGCACACCCCCCTCAAACCTCTGAGTTTATTTTTGAATACAAAAAAACTCAAATCAAAAAACACATAACTAAGTAAATTGCAAGGTCGTGAACGACCGTCAACTTTAAGTGTAAGCTGCTTCCCACTGCCAATTGCGGTGTGGTACGCGATGTTGGAACGTGCTGTATCAATGCTTATTGACTCTACATAGCTGAAAGACACCGATTGACTGATATCGCGATTCGCAACTAGCTTAAATCAGATTTGATTGTATCTTCAATCTAACTAGTATAGATAGGGGAAATTTAATCGATCAGCGATGAACTTGATATTGATATTGATGATGGGTATTATAATGGGGCTGTGTTTCAGGTAGCTGGCGAGTACCTATTTAGGCTTATTAATTAAATTTTATTATTATTTTATTTGAGAATATTGCATGAGACTTATTAGAGTTGATGGGTCAATGGAACTTGACACCTCTACGGTCTATGTTTATCATTTGTTCAGTGTCATTATGACAATGTTGTTATGTTGTTAAAGCAAATATGAATGGTTTTAATGTTAAACAAATTGTTGTTATTGCTTTCGATCAAATAATATGTGCCTATACATGATGTTACATAGGATACTGACCTTTTTGGGTTACATATTTTTATTGCAATATTTTGATGCTTATTTGAAGATTTGGATATTATTGAAGATTATGAGGAACGAATAGCAAAAAATTTGTTTGTACACTTTGAATTTTATTGTGAGATACCTCATTGGTATATATGATAAAGCAACAATGGGACTGATAAATACTTTACCACTTTTTTCATTTTTGAACGGATATTATAAATGAAGACTTCCACAAATAAAAAAAAAATACCAGATGACAACGGACGGCTAATTCTAGAAGTTAGCGGTTAAACTTAGATTTTTTCAGCAGCATTTGTAGAAATGTTTATTTTCATAATTCATACCGAACTTTTATCACCGTTCATTTGGTAAGCGATCCACCCAGGGCCCATACTAGGGGTGGGGCAGTTGCCACAGGTGCCTTGTCGTGAAAGGCGGTGTGGCTTACGAACAGCTTTCCATTTCCGTGAAAAGTTCCCCAAAAGTAGACAACCAAAATTTCGACAGTGATCGAAATTTTATGAATTGAGATTTCAACAGTCGAAATATTAAAGTTCGAAAATTTGAAAATAGATATTTTGGTAAGATCATAAATTAGAGAGTAATGGTAACAAGCGCGTTTAACTTGCTTTACATTTTCATCAATCAAATTAAGCGATTGTTTGAAGTATTGAAGTTGAACAAAGATATGTGTCTTAAACAGAGTCTAAAATCTGTTGCTCCTACAAAAGAAGTGTTAAAATCTTTTTTTTGTCGAATTTTATGAGTAATAATATAAATCAATTAATATTTTGAAAAAAAAAGTTATATTTGTTGAGATATTTACAAATAACTGAAATTTATCCCTTTTACAGTCCAAAATCACAAGTGTTACTTTGACACCTTATTACTTCAATACAAATTAACCTATAAAGTTGGTTAATAGCTTATTTTTTAGATATATTTATTGATTAAATGTTATTTTTTCATGATTTTGTTGTAAAATGAAATTCTATCAAGTTGTTGAATAAAAACCAAATCACTTTCCTTTTCAAGATAGTGGTGCCTTCCCCTTACCCCAGCCACCCCAAAAGTTTGGTTCTATAATGAGGTGATGAAGCCAAACACGAATCGTACACAAAATTTTACCCATCGATTAATGAAATTTAAATAAATTTTTTGACAAAATTTGCTCAAGAAGTTCTTGCACGATTTTCTCTGATTGTATGAAAAAAATATGTTAATCCTGCATTTTGACACAAATTGCAGGGAACCTATTTTTTGTTATTTAAGTGTTTTTAGTGTTTTGTTTTACAAAATCGCCGCTCCTCTCTTAGTGAAATGAGATAAACACATTTCTGGAGTAGTTAAACACTTGCATTATATCCCTAAAGAACAGCGGTTACCAACTGGTCGTCATACGGGGTCCGCAGACCTGCCTTAAACACAAAATTGGGTCCTACAAATAAATACTAAAAAACGATTCACTTCCAAAATATACGTTTTTCACCAAATTTCAACTTGAATAATAATTAATGTTAACAAAACTGAAATCATTGACTTTTTTTTTCAAAATCACTAGATAGCCCTTCTTTTTATTAATTCAGAATTTTGGTTCCTCATATGAAAGTACCTACATGTATGCAAAATCCGAAACGGCTTTGCCGATGTGGCACGATCGTGGCTTTTTGATATGGGAACTTCCTTATGCCCATGTCACCATGTGGGACGAAAAACCTTTATAAGGCATGCGTTTCCTTCAGTTAGAATTGGGCCAAATGATTTTTACCAACCGAATAACAATAATTAAATATATGCACTTTCCATATAGATAAATATGTCTGGCTTCTGTACTGGTGGAACACCCTCTGTGATTGGGTGTCAAACTGGTGCATAAACCCTTGTGAAGCAAATAAACCCAAAAGTTATCACGGCTCGTTGCATCATACACCGACAAGCACTAGCATCCACTACTCTACCAAATACTTTGAATTCAACCTCCAGACAAGCAATTCAATTGCTGAATACAGTTAAAAAAGTGCACTCAGCACACTCACATTTAAAAAATTTGCAACAAAATGGATACGAATCATGAATCTTTATTATATATCACACTGAAGTTCGTTGCTTATCAAAATTCAATATGTTGGCACGTTTATTCGAGTTGAAAGAGAAAGTTAAAATATTAAGGATCCGGCAGTAAAGAACTACTGACAAGAAAAAAAAAAACTTAAATGTTTTCCAACATTCGAAAAATATTTGCATAGTACAGACGCAAATATTGCATCAAGCGTTCAACAGCATATATTGTTGGTCATCTTAATGCACTCATAGCCGTTTTTCTGGAATTCAGCCAAGCAGAGTCTGATAATTTTCCCCAAATAATTCAAAACCCTTAAATTATTGTGAAGTTGATTGAAATTGAAATCCCGATGCAATTTTAGGGAGTAAGAGACAATATGTGTCAAAAAACCAGCCATTCTAAAATTACTTTTTTTGTATAATATTCTTATAATAATGGTAATTTAACGGTTTTTTTCTATCAGAATTCTTTGTCTGATATCAAATTAAAATAGTGCAACCAGAAAAAATATCAACATTATTAAAACTATTACTTTAGAATATATTTAAAGCCTAGAGTTTTTGAGTAGTTGACCTAACCTTTGATTGGCAACTTCCAGCCATAAAAATTGTCCAATTTTTTCAGATTCGATCAGATTAGGCTTAAAAACAATTTAAAATACAAAAAATTAAAAAAAAATCGAACACTGAAATTAGTTCTAATTTCTTGGGAACATTTCTCAACAATTTGGACTATCTTCTTTAAATTTTGTACAATTCAGTCATTTTTATATGACTCAGTTCCAGACTTCGACAATACTTTTTTTTTAATTTTTAAATTCGACTTAAATTTTGTAGCTCCTGTTTGAAGTAGAAATAAAATGCACGACTGGGTCGCACGTACTTGCTCTTATGTTCAAGACACTGCGAGTTTAAGAAAATTGTATACACAAACATGGAAATTATGAGAGAAAAATGTAGAGAAACATGAAATACGACATTTACATTAACTAAAACAACTCTTTTGACAGTTTGAGGTGAAAAAAAAGTATGCCATCTTAATTCATGATGGAATATGATTGTATGGGAAAAAAAATTTTAAAACCGTTGGAGCGGTTTTTTTTTAAATTAATTTTTTATGTATAAAATTCTTAAAAAATTGTCAACCCGTTTTTTGAGATATCGAATTTCAAAAAAAAAAGTTTGAAACTTTTTTTTAAAATCCAAAAACTTTTTTTTTGAAAATTTTGATATGCAATATTATTTATTCTTATCTGAAATTTGTATATAAAAAATTCATTTAAATCCGTTAAGCTGATAACGAGAAAACTCAAAATAAAAAAATACATTCTATGACAGGTACTACTAATAGTTGCTATGTGTAAAATTTTATAATTTTTGATGGTAGATCGTACTAATTTTAGTATAAGAAAAAAGTATAATTAAAATCGTAGGAGTCGTTTTCAAGCAAAAAAATATTTTCCTTTGCGGTTTTTTCACTTTTGTATGGAAGGTACCGTTATTTTTTCATAAATGTAAAATTTTTTCTAAAAATACTTTAGAAAGTACTAAAAAAGTCTAAAATATCGAGTTTCAAAAAAATCTATGAAGCCGTTTTCGAAATATTTGATTTTCCAAAAAAAAATTTGAAATATTTTTTAAAAATCCACAAAATATTTTGTCAAAAATGTTGGTACACAAAACTATTAACATTTTTTGGAAGCTTCTGTATAAAAAAAAATAATTGAAATCGGTCATACCATTTTGAAGAAAATCAAAAATTAAAAAAATGGTTCCTTGGGAGGTACCATTAATAACCATTTTTGAATAATGGTTTTCCACCCAAAGAAAGCCTTTACTAAAATAAATTTATTGAATTTTTTTTAAGAAAAGTTGTCGAGCCATTTTTGAGAAAAATACGATTATGTAAATTTGCCGAAAAAAAATGTATGACAGGTGCCGTTATTTTTGGTTCTAAAAAAAAATGAAAAAAACGTGTCGGCAGAATCACCAAAAACCACTAAGTACCAAGTTTGAAGAAAATCGATCGAGCCGTTTAGGCTGTAGACGAACAGACAAACAGACAGACAGACAGACAGAATTGTGCCACCCACTATCGAAAGCTTCATTAAATACTATTGCAGTCCACAACTGGGGCCTTTGCAAGAAATAGTGCATCGAAAAAAAAATATGAATGCAACTTCGAGGATAATCGTGTTAGCCGAAATTGGTTTTCACCCCTCCCTAGATAAGCTCCGCGGATCCCATATCACGGAATTTGAGATCATTTGAGTGTTTAATTCGCCCTGCCAGACAGTTTAAAAAAACCGTTTTTCACTTAGAATTTTGAATTTTTTAAACGGTCCGGTAGAGCGAACTATACACTCAAATGGTCTCAGATTCCGTGATATGTGATCCGAGGAGCTTCTCAAGGGCGGAGTGAAAACCAATTTCGGCTAACACGATTGTCCTCGAAGTTGCATTCATATTTTTTTTTCGATGCACTATTTCTCGCAAAGGCCCCAGTTGTGGACTGCAAGACTTTGATTTTTTTAATAGTATTTAATGAAGCTTTCGACGCTTATACTTCTTTTTTTGCTATCGTTCACACCCAAAATCTGCTGTGGGCTCTTAGTCTATAAGGCAAAACGAAAAGGGGGTATAACACTCCTGTAACTAAGATCCTTTTTTACTCAAAAGAAGTTCTTAGCTTAAATGGTAAAATTTTTTTAATTATATAACAATCCCCCCAGTAACTGTCCAGCTACGGCCCTGCATATAATCCATCCTATTATGCTTGTAGTTGAAAACTTAACTTATTGTTGTTTCATTCAACAATTTGTAGTTAGTTTTCATGTGCCATATCTCCCCCATAATCAATGCTGTAGATATATCAGTGCAATCCTTATATCAGCATATGTAGAACTACGGCCCTTCACTGATCAGATATTTAAGATATCTATCTGACAGGTGCTATAGTAGGTAGTTATATCAGATCTCATAATCTGAAACAATTCAAGAAATCGTTTACTGCTACAATTCTTAAAAGCAGCAATCCTGTCTATTCAACTAATGACGTGCTTACTTATATGTATGTATATATATTAATATTATGTAGGTTAAATACAACAAAAAGGAATGCGGAAATAAATTTACCCATGGAAGGCGAACAAATTTTCTCAATTCTTCGGTAATCGGTTCTTTTCTTTCATAATCAATGTTTTATTAAAACCTTGTTTTTTTTGTCCAAAAATAATGCGGAATTATAATATTTGTATGGTATCACCCGAAGTGCATCAAACTACTACATAATTCATTTTGTGAAAAATGAGCCATAAACAATAAATTTATTTAAAATTAGCATGGTTAACTGAAAATTGAATGAAATGAAGACACCATCGAATTATCGTGAAAGTAAATTTTTGAAGAAAATAAAAATATGCATCTACAAAAAATATAAATATTTGAATATTCTTTTCTGATGGTTGAAATGATTCTAATGGTCATGTTGTTATAAAAATATACGTCTTTAAAAGCTGTTTAAAGACCCAATGTTTTTTTTATTTTCATCGAAGACAAGACTGGACGCAGAGGTTTAACTTTCAGATAAGACGCATAAACATTCACTTAAGCCAATTAATTTAACCCCTTTACTTCCTATTTGACACCTGATTTACACGTGATCATTCTTAAGGTACATAAATACCAGTTTTAAATCATATTTCATGCACTTAAATTAAATCGTGAACTTATTGTAGTTCCCCCATACGTACTTTGCACGTACATAATGTAGATATTTAAATAACAAGTTTTGTGAAAATCTTAACCTGCGTTATACATTGTGTTTGTCTTACAAAAGATTATATTTTAATTTATTTCTTGTATTAGATTTTATCTTTTAGATGCTTATGAGGAGGAAATCAAAACTTAATGATAAACTCTGCAGAAAATGATATATTATGATTATACATTGCAAGATCTAATTTATACCGTCAGTCATGACATTACACTTGAACAAGGTCGAAAAAATGAACTGCAAATGCAAATATTTGTTAGACCGGCTTGGTTATTTTTTATCTTTTAGGCCGGCATCGAAAGTTAAAAAAAATTGAAACATTAACAAACCTTGAACGTGTTAGAATTAAATAATTCTAAGCACGAACTTTAATGTTATTATGGAAAAAATGTAAACATAAAGCAGTGTGCTTTTTTTTTGTTAAAATAAAAATGAAAGTTATTTAACGTGCCAAAAGTAATGGCGTATTAATAACATTTAGAATTTAATTCATTTGAACACTAGGATCCTTGGAGTATATATATATCCTTGGCGGTCGTGAAGGAAGAACTAGGTTACACAAACACTCAAAAAATTTGGAAAGTTGGGGTCTAGGTCTATGTTTTATATCATTCACATTTCACAAAATGTTACTAATGTCAAAACAAGTGCTCATCGTGTATATTCAAATATACTGGGTGTCCCACAGTCACCGCCGCAGAGAGAAACCATGGATTCCTGAGGGCATTTTAAGTCGAAAAACTTAAGAGGTAATTTTTCCATTTTCGTTTCGCTTAGAAGTTATAACGTTTTTTTTTTTATTTTAGAAGCCGTTTCTTTTAATTGGCTCTATCTTTGCCAAACCCCGACCGATTCTTGAATTTTTTTTTATTCAAACAACAGACCACGCCTCTACGCGCAAAGGTCAAATGACGCTTTGACTGGACTTTTTGTATAACATTCAAGCTGAAAAGTGTTTGCTTTGGCCTAAAGCCAACCCATTGAATCAATAATTTACCCTTAAATGAATAAACGTTAGTCCTAAAAATGGAAAACAATTATTTTTGGATGCAAAAACTATTTACTAGCAAATAATGGTGTGAGGTGAATATATTTTTTTTTTGTTTTAAGTGTAAACTGACCATACAAAAAATACTTTTTATTCACCACACTATTTTTTCGCACGCAAAACAATTGCCAGGCAGTTGTTTTGCATGACATTCCATGACAATAATGGTTTTGTTTTGCAGGAAACTGTAAACTAATCATGCAAAAAACAATTTTTATTTCACCTCAATAATTTTTAACATTCGAAAATATTTGCATAATTTTTTTTTGCGCACAGCAACTGCAAACTAGACTTAAAGCTAGATATATTTACATACAATCCCTCAACGAAAAAAAAACATGTACATATTTCTTATATGGGAGTGATTTTTGGACATACAAAAAGTTAGACATTTAAATTTTTGTATCGAATTTTTTTTCTTTGGTGAACATTTTTTTCTTACCACGAAACATTTTTATTGCAAAAGAACTGAATTCTAAGGTAAGAACTTTTAAAATGCCATCCAAAGCATTACCCGGAGGCCACACGAGCGAGTACTCGCTAGCGAGTTGGCTACATACATTAATTGTCAAATCACTCGCCGCTCTACTCGCTTCTCAACTGGCTTCGAAAAAGGCAAGCCAGTTGACTAGCGAGTAGGAAAAGTTTCGATGTATTTGTAACTGGCTAGCGAGTACTCGCTCGTGTGGCCTCCGGGTTAGAGCCTTTTCTGCGTAATCAAGATTTTTAGGAAAACAACTGAAAAACTGAGTTAATTCGGAGTTAGCCCTGAACTGAAAAACAAGGTGACCTTGAACATGAAAAAACTGGGTGAAATACCGCGACTATCTGTCTGCACCTTAATCTACAGCCTAAGCCATTTAAGTGATTTTTTTTAGAAAATTTTTAACATTAGGTTTTTTGAAATTTCCTGGTTATGGTAATTTGGACCTTTTTGACATGCCGAACTTTGCAAGAACTGTTATAAGAGGTATGTACACCTTTCATATAACGGCAAATTCCTCATTAACGGCTTTAACGGGTTTTTTTGGAATGTTACAAATATTTGTATACACAACATAAATTTTGAAGAAAAATACTCTAAGGATTTAAAATTGTTTTGTTGCATATATTCATGTTTAGTCAAATAATCAATTGGCATTCTTGTTTTTGAGCTGTTTTTAAAATTGAAAGAACATATGTATGTAAGTTCATATGTATTTATACACTCTAACGTTTTTTGTAATTTAAGCATCCAGTGCAAAAGCCAGATATCTCCAGATTTTTGAAATAATTAAAAAAAAAGAATATTTTTTCTTGGAAAGAGAACAAAAAAATTATTTTCATTAAGTTGAAAAGGTTTTTTTAAAAAAAGTGCACTTTTTAATTAAAAATAAATGTGTGCATCGAAGAATCATACTTTACCAAAAATTTGAGTTATCTGGAATGGAGGGGACCTACAATTTTCGGGGGATTCCGAGAGGCAGTTTTTCATGAAAAGTAATACTTTCGGAGGATTTGTCACTTCCTAGCCAGGGGCAGTAACTTTGAAGAAAACTTTTTTTTTTTAGGTGACATAAGGAGTGACTCGATAGCCAGGCCATCACCGTACTTGCTAAATAAAATAATGAAAAATGAAAAAAGCTACAATATAACACACTACTTATGACTCAAAAAGAATGCAAAACAACCTGTTTTTTGTGTATGGTAAGTTTCTATGTTCATTCAATAAATTTCTTCTCCTTAAAAAACTGTGTTTTACTGCATTTATATTGACATATTTGTATTTGTAAGTAGAATGTACATTATTGCAAAGTTTATAAATATCAGTACTTAAAATAATTATGAACGTATTTAAATCTGCACCTTTAATAAACATAAATGTATCCATAAGTAAAAAATATTATTAGATCCGGGCTCTGCGGCGTATACGTACTTTTTTAAAACTTTATTTTGTTGGCAAGAAAACAATATTAAAGTTATTTGCATATAATAAAATTATTAAAATTATGGTCATTGATTGCTGTAAATTAAAATTGGAGTAATGGGCATCATGAACATAATGGTCATTACTTCCGATCATTTATTTAAACTCAAGTTAATTTAAGCTTTTTTCATCTAGATTGAAATTTTTGTTTCAAGGAAAATTTTATAAATAGAAACAATTCAATAACTTCCTCTAGTTTAATGTTTTCAATGTAATTGTTACTACTACGCCATGATTGGATTTAGTATAGCCTTGGTATTGCTCATTGATGGGCTTAATGTAAGATTTTTAAAAAAATTACATTTTCTTCAAAAAAACTACATGCACCTTCAACACAGGTATCTGGACAAAAATCGCAATTCAATTGCAGTCAAAGGCTTTTATTTACACCATTGGTAAGAATATTTATTTGTTTTTTCCAGAAATCATTATTTTGTTGATTAATAACAATTTTAGGATGTAAAACTGTGCTGTAAGATGCCTACAATTCGACTAGACAGATACAGAGATCAGTGCTATAGTAAAATTTCTATCGGTGGAATAAGTAAAAAAATCGATGATAGTTATACTTTTATGAATCCTGTAAGCTTAATAATTTCCTTTGATTCATGTGATTACTTTAATTTTCATGTTGCATGTTCTGTCCTCTGAAAGTGTGCTGTAGAATGCGTATTTAAACGAGCAGGAGCTCTTCAAAATAATCAACTAAATATGACTAATATGAATGCAGTTATAAGAAGTAACATTCCCAATAATCCTGAGCTCGTGCAAGTTCTTCATTTGGGCTTTGAGAAATGTGGTATAGAAATTCATAATAAAATTCAAGAATTTGAAGCTAATCGGGAAGCTATTGGTAAAAGCAAAAATAAAGGATATCAAGGACTCAAAATACCATGTTCTCCATTTTCTGTCCTTCTGTCATATTGTGCTTTGAGACATGCATTTATTAACTGCCCCGAAAATTCCTGGATAAATACTGAAGTGTGTAATAATGCCCGGAATTATGTGAAAAACTGTGAGCCAGCAAAGTTTGGTGGACCAAGAAATCGTAAACGTCATCGTGGCAAAATAGAAACGACAACATCAAAAGTGAACGATTCAAGCTTGTAGGCGAAGAACATTGAATAGATTAATAGACAAAATCTTACTTTATGACTTTTGAAAGTAATGATAATGAGAAATTCTAAATTAAAATGTTACATTTATGAAAATTTGAAACCATAACTCATCATATCTTAAATAAATAAGGTCCGCTTAAGTGCAAGTAATATTATTGATATTATCAATTTTATTTGACTCAAAAAAAAAAATATGTATCACCTATTTGTATTTCTGTATTATTTTAATTTTTATTTGAGTTTCCCAAAGTTGTTAAAAAGTTTAAAAGAATGTATTTCATAAAATGACACTTAGTAATAATCAAAGAATTTCGGTATGAATTGTGTACTTTTTTGCAAAAAAAATAAAAATAAAAAAAAATAAATTAAAACTATTTTTAACAATCACTGTCAAATAACGGCTTTTTTATTTTTGATTATTTCATTCACGGCTTAACTAGTTTCAATCAAAATTACTTTTATACAAAGGCTCTTTAAAATATAAATAATACTATGGGTATTCATGTAACAGCGTAGACTCGTCGTAATCATCGTAAAGTTGTAAACTTCGTAAATCTGTCAAATTTTCTATACAAATTGTGACAGAATTACGAAGTTTAAAAGTTTACAACGTTTACGACGACTATACGCTGTTGCATGAATACCCTTACTGTGTATTGAAGAAATTAAATTATGGACTTACACTCAAAATTCAAAAAAAGGAATTCTTTTCTTTGAGCTCCAGGCAGTTTTACGAGTTGTTTATACAATTAAAGGAACAAGTTTCACGTATCATTACATTTTTATACCTACATACATACATACATATATAGTCACTCTCATATTTTTAAAAGTCCTTAAGTTTCAAGTAACTTGAACTATAAGAACAAGTATAGCTGCACCCAGTCGGGCATTTTATATGTTTTGGTTAAACACTAGTTATTCGTTAAATTTTTAAAAGTATTTTTACTTAAACGGCTTAAAAGTACTGAATCGAAAAAAAACTAACAATAAGAAGGGCTCAGTAACATTTCAATGTGAATAATTTGTTCTTAGATAATTGGATATACATATTTTATGATAAAATAAAAATGATAATGACTAACACACAGCATCTCTACAATCATTGATTTTTTAAACGTTACGCTGTCTATTTTCAGTCGTGTTCGTTTAAACTGTATTCTAAAACGTGATTGCAATTTAAATTGAAAACATTTCCCTTGAATGAAGCTTAATTCATGAACCTTACAGTGGAAATTGAGACCAATTATTTAATCTTTTATGATTATATAATAGATACATAAATTGATGCTCAAAAATGCTATATTGTTATTCAAGTGAAAAATTAACATCTTTATTATTTTTAAATGCAGCGGGAAAATTATTAAAGACTTTCATCATGTATAAATCACAACAAAAACATAAATGTTAAAAAAGGAGCCAAGTTCTTATGTGTACAAGAAACCTATGCGTGAAAAGTCAGCCAAAAAAGTAATGAGATCTAAAATACATACATATATACCAAGTTTTAAGTTCATGAAGTTTAATATGAAATATCTTAAGTAGAGTAATATCGAAACAATTCCAAATCATGACATTTGGTAATTTATGATTACTGATTAAAATTTGGTGGGTTCACTGGTCAAGTTTTCATACATTTTAAATTTGTGATTAAGTATTTAGGAGAAAACTTGCCAAGTAAATCCACCAAATTTTAATCAGTAATCATTAAATGCCAAATTTCTGTCATGATTTGGAATTGTTTCGATATTACTCTACTTAAGATATTTGATATTAAACTTCATGAACTTAAAACTTGGCATATATTTTAGATCTCATTACATTTTTTGGCTGACTTTTTACGCACAGGTTTCTTGTACACATAAGAACTTGGCTCCTTTTTTAACATTTATGTTTTTGTTGTGATTTCACTCCTTTTTGCAAAAATTTATTTTGTATTTTGCCAGGTGAAAGTCAAGCCCTACCGCTCTACAAAGTTTCATAATTTTACGACAGCCAAAAGTGCACCATACAAATAATAGCAATTCTGATGAAGTGGGTGGATGGCACCCCCCCTGAATGGACAATTCCAAATTTTCGATTTTTTTTCCTTTCTAAGTACTTCAAATCCTACCGACCTACCAATTTTCATCGTTCTACAACAATCGGAAGTGCTTCATTTAATTTATAAGAATTTTTGAGAATGTGGGTGAATGCCACGCCCCCTGAACTGAAACTTCCAATTTTTTGATTTTTTTTCTTCTAAGTACTCCATGTTGATGACAAACAGCAGATGGACAGGTATCACTACTTGTCTGGCGACAAAACGGATCTGGCCAACACTGGATCCGAAGCGATCGAAATGTTTGTTATCTCTTAGTAGATTGCATATTAGCTCCACAATTGGTGTCATAACTGGACACCGCCTCATAGGCAAACACGCCAATAGACTAGGCGTTCTTTCAAATGACTTTTGCAGAAGCTGCATGGACGAGGAGGAGAAAGAAACTATCCCACACCTTCTTTGTTCATGTCCTGCTCTTTCTCAAAGACGTAAAATATACTTAGGACATTTTTTCTTTGACGATCCCAATGATTTAAATAAAATCGACATTCACAGTCTCCATCGCTTTATTAAAAGCTCCAATTGGTTTAATTAGCGAGGGTCATCTCGCAGTCTTTATGTGGTATCACAATGGCCCTATTCTGGCCTAAGTGTGTCAGTAGTTTTTCTGCCGGCCACGTTAACCTAACCTAACCTAAGTATTTTAAGGCCTACCGTACCGACCTACCCATTTTCATCGTTCTACACCAATCGGAAGTGCTCCATATAATTCATAAGAGTTTTTAAGAATGTGGGTGGATGCCACGCCCCCTGTATGGAAAATTCAAATTTTTCAATTTTTTTCTTTCTAACTACCTCAAACCCTACCGACTTACCAATTTTCATTGTTCTACAACAATCGGAAAGGCTTTATATAATTTATAGAATATTTAAGAAAGTGGGTGGATGCCACGCCCCCTGAATAGAAAATTGCAGATTTTCGATTTTTTCCTTTGTATGTACCACAAGGCCTACCGTTGTGCGAAATTTCAAGTTTCTACGATGTCCGGGAAGTGCTCCTGCTCCATAATTTGATGATCTGTCAGTGAGTCAGTCAGTCAGTGAGTCAGTCAGTCAGTGAGTCAGTCAGTTACGGTGTTTGCGATTTTTGAAGTCCTATATCTTGGGAACTACTAATGCTAAAGAGTTGAAATTTGGTGAGCCACCTGTGTTTAATCAGTTCAGCAAATACTCCGAATTTGAAGTTTCTGACTTTATTGGTACTGAAGTTAGAGGGGGGTTGAAAATCGCCTGAGTTTGTTCCTGTAAAAAGGGTGTAGTGCCGCGAACTTGGCTTTTTACTATAAATACATATATCTTTTAAGCCGTTTGCTGATATAAAAATGTTGGCTTTGAAGGTGAATTTTTCAAAAGCTATTTACTTAAATAACTTGATTTAATAAAAGAATTTAATAAAAGAATGGAAAAATTTTAGCACATTATTGCATGTGTTTTCGTTGATTTTTAATATTATTTTAGCATTTAAACGATTTTTTCTTAGAATACACTTAAGTTTCACGCCCTAAATTATTGACCAATAATAGGAAATGCTATATGAAAATTAGTTTTTGGAAAAACCATTTTAACGATTTTATATTTTTTTTTTGCATACTTACATAATGCTTATTTTTGTAAAGTAATCAAATGGCATACCTCTAAGCTGGTTTATTTATTGTTTTTACAATAATAAGAACGATTAAATGCTTTCTAAAATTCCATAGAGAATTCAAAAGTTCAGTAGAAAAAAAGTGGGGTTTAGTTTAAGTAAGAAAACACATAATGAGGATTGAGAAATCGAAACAGTGGTTTTTGTCTTAGTAAAATTGTATCACACCATCCAAACACTTAAATTAGTTCTGCAATGTTTCTGAAAACACATCCAGAAGTCCATTATATTCACCTGTTTTTAAGGTCACACTCCCATTTGTGTTTTTTTTAATTTCCAGTTAAATTCGATAATCGGTTCTTAATCTCTAAAATACTCAGAACTTTAATTAATAGCACATAATGTAGGCTTACAAATATCAGTTAGCTTTTTGACATGGCAAGTGAAGAATGTTTCTAGGCATACATTTGGAGGCTGTGCTCAAATCCATTATTCATTGTTCACTATCAGCTTGGATTTTTGAGATATTCCCGTTAGAAAGTTAAAAAACATTGGTTTTTCACCATTTTTAATGTTATGAAAAAATTAGGAGGTAGTTTTTTTTCAATAAAGTTAGTTATGATTCTTAAAAGCATCAAAATTTGATTAAAAGTTTTTCAATATCCTTCTTACCCTTCGGGATATTCTTAGTTAAATGTTTATCATCGCCGTTTTTTCTCTTTTTTTTGAGGTCCTGTATTTACTGGTACTCTTCTTCCAAATACTTTCCTTCCCAAGATGTTTTGTATTCTCCGAGAAATCCCTTGTTGAAATTTATGTATTAAGCGTATTAAACCGCATTCTACCAGTTTTATTAAAGTTTAAGTTTTTAGGGGCAGGTGAAGACTGACAACTACCTTAGGATTTCTGGAAGACTTAAACAGATATTGGAAAGATTAAAACTAATTTGAAGCAAAAGATTTGTACTTTCAGGAGTCGTTGTTAATTTTGTTTACAAAAATAACGAAAAACCACTCTTTTCTTTAATGTTATAACGGGAATATCTCAAAAGCCAGAGCTGATGGTGGAAAACGGATTACGGATTTGGATTCAGCCCAGCGCCAAAATTTACCTTTGGAACGAGTCTAACCTGCCCGTGTTAAAAACCGGGTAAATCTGTTTAGTTAGACCTATTCGGATATTGTGAAACATAAATAAGGCTGTTAACTGACGAAAAAGTTCAAAGTAGCTTCATTGGTACTTTAATCAGGGATTGTGAAACAAGCTCTTAATGTTGTAAAAATAAAAATAAAATAAAATTTTCAGTGACTTTGGTGATTCATGCTTCATTTATCCATTGCATGTGCCCCATATTTTTTGTTTTAAATGTAAGGGATGGGGCTAGGAGATATAATTTTATGCTTTTCAGTCTAAAGATCTTATGGATACTATTTTTGACAAGGCCTGATTCAATCCACTTCCATATATTATACTAAAAAATATTAAAAAATAACACAATATTCTGCATGCGAAGTCTCCAACTTTTATTTAGACATTCATTATCAACAAAAACTTTTGATGAATCGACGCATTTTTACTTTTTAATCTAAAAATTAAAATTGTTCTAGATTTTCACTTTTCTTATTAAAGATGAATTTAAAGCACAGTTTACAGTTCCGATGCGAAAAAAAATCAAAATTTTCAAAACGATTTTCCACCTATTCTGCGCACCAAGTTGAATAATATTCAAGGCGAAAAACGTTTGCTTTGGCCTAACCACCAATTGAGTCATTAATTTACCCTTAATTGACAAACTATAGGCCTAAAAATGGAAAATAATTATTTTTGGATGCGAAAACCATTTGCATGCTAATAAAGCCTTGAGGTGAATAAATTTTTTTTTCGGAAGTATAAACCGACCATCAAACAAAAAAAATATTTTATTCACCACACTTTTTTTCGCATGCTAATCAATTGCCGGTCCATTGTTTTCAATGACATTCCATGACAGCATTGTTTTTTTTTTTTTGCATGAAACTGTAAACCAATCATGCAAACAATTAATTTTACATTTCACCTCAATTATTTTTGACATGCGAGAATATTTGCGTAGATTTTTTTTGCGCACGGGAACTGTAAACTAGGCTTAAATGACAAAGATTGGTCTATACCAAAACAAGCCAAAAATAATTAGTCTCCTTATATTAGTACGTTTGTATCAGTCACCATATCTTGTGGAGAAATGGATACCTAGTATGAGACTAAGAAATAACAGAAATTTTAAATGTATGCCTTGAAGTAAAAAAAAATAAAAAAATAGTTTATTTTTTGTAATTTTATTTCTAACTTTAATATCTTATAATAATCTAATGGCAAATAAAATTAAACTCTAATAAGCTGGCAATGGAACATGTGGCAAAGGATTACATTGCTTGACAAATTTCCTCACTAAATTACATTCATCTTCGTTTTTCCACATTTTTTCTGGGCAATTAATGAATGTATCAGTATTCACACATCCCCACATCATGCTCGAATAAGGACTGCAACCATCAGGTAGTTTGGCATACATTTTTACCTTTATAGCATTCATTTGTTCTCTAACTGAAAATGTATAATTACAAATTAAAGGCATGTACTCAAAAATATATTTTAAGATACAGAAAAGCAATTCATACTATTTTTCATGCAACTATCAAATGAATTGATTATAACTGGAATGATATCCTCATCAACTTCATTAACACTATTTCTAAGGAATTTCTTAACACTTTCCATTTCAATTTCATCATTTTGAAGAACTCCAGAATGTCGGTATATGCACTCAGGGTAGCACTAAAAATTTAATAATTGAGTTTTTATAGACTTTGTTTCTAATAAAATAAACAAAAAATAATTAGATTTTATATTTACCACATGAGCAAATGCTGGGTAGTCGGCAATGGTTTTGATGGCATCTATTTCCTTGATACATTCTTGTGGAGCAGATCCTAGATTGATGTGTGGAATTCGACAGCATGAACCTATGTCCTTAAATTAATAATAAAGTCAATATGTTAAAAGAAATGCATTTCTTTTGTGCACAAAGATTTTTTACGTATTTTTGCAAAACTGGAGGTTCAGAGCAGTTGAACTCGGCTTGGGATTCACTCTGAAAGTATTAAAAAAAAACCAAAGTCGATATAATAAGAAATGCAAATGAAACTAAAACCACTATTTTCAACCCCTCGTACCCAAAAAAAGACAAAATGGTGAAAATCTTGTTAATCGCCACGACAAATTTGCTATATATTTAATTTCTCTTGTTTTAGCAATACGAATGCAAATTTAGTAAGTACCTTAACATTAAAGTTAACTAGATTTCTACCATTTTGTGTTTTATTTTTTGAAGAATTTAGGTTTATTGAAGATTGAAATCTCATTTTGTTTTTTTTTTCTGTTTGAAAGTTTTGATTGATTCTATAAAATGTTTTAAGAATTTATAGGTCTGTTCCTTTACTTTGAATTTCTGTGATTTTCTGTGCATTCCTGCGCATTTCAGTCCAAAGTAGTGTCAAATTTCATATAAAAAAAATATTTTGACACAAGTTTGGACTAAAAATCACAGAAACCCAAAGTAAAGGATCAGACCTTATATCAGCCGCACACAAGACTGATTGGGATTTGTTATGTTGTAAAAGCCACTATAGGCCCTAATTCTGAACGATTTATCATTATGAACGAATGATTAAAATGTTTCAACTGTTACGCACTATTTTTATAAGAATGGTTCTGTTAGTGTTCTTTTTTTTAATTTTATAATTTATAAATTAAATAAATGTCTTAATATTAAAACTCACAAAACACCATATGGATATGACAACAAATAATGCCTTTTGGAACATTGTTCACAACACTCTTAGCAGAACAGCTTTTCTATAATGTAAAAGCACACAGTTGAATTTAATCTCAATTCCAAGAATGGTGATTCTTTTATACGCTATAGTCTGAAGCTAGAATTTGTATTTAACTAACAGAACATGATTTTAGTTTAAAAACTGAAGGTTATCAAAAATAAAAACTTCTGGCATATGACAATGGGCTACAACCAAATTGGTTTGAATTATAACATGACCTACAGTCATCGACATTTGGTTTAATGAATTATAGAATGCTGATGGTTTAATTGTGTGGCACTATCAGATAGCCAGATTTTGTTTTAAAGTTCAAATCAATTAAAAGAATGCACGCATGGATACCTACATAAATTAAGGCTATTTTTAATTCCCAATTTAGTTTTTAGTAGATCAAGGAAACGTAGGTACTTATTCGTACATAATATGCTTAATTACATCCTATTACATAGGTCAAAATTCACTTTCCTTATACAATAAATCATACTAAAATAAACCCATGTTAGGGAATAAAATAAAATTCACGTCTGGATCGTTCGAACTAACTCTCGTAGTTCCATGCTATAAATAGGTGAGGCGTGATGCTAAGGGCGTACGCAAGGGGTGCAGGGAGGGGCGCTTGCCACCCTAATTAAAGTATATTTCATTTAATTGGTAATTTTTCTTCTTTTTAATGCATCTCAAAGGCCCCCTCCCTAATGGAAAATTTGCCCCCTCTGATCGATATCCTGAGTACGCTCTTGCGTGAGGCACTGAGAATGTTACAAATTGGGTAATTAATAAAATGACAATCTATGTAAGTAAACACTTTTCTATATCTGCTTTTTAACTGGCCTAGACCCGTTTGCTGATACGAATTTGAAGTATTTATTTTCTACTTAGGGCCAGTTTCAAATGTTCCGGTTAAAGTCTCGGATAGCCTATCCGGAACTTATCCGCAAGATAAACTACAACTTTTGGTTTCAAATGTCTCAGATAGTGATATCCGACAGATAAAGTCTCGGATAATCCGCCGGTTCAAGTGGCTGTTAAAGCCTTTATCCAGAAGAAAAACAAAAAACATTAAACGGACGAATGAGCAGTAAGGATTAAGGAACATTACATTTTTATTGAAACAAATATCTTTATTTTTTACACCTACTAATGTACATTCATAACACCTTAATTATATTCAGCGAGGCGCGAGTGTTTGCTGTACTTCTACTAGTGGCATCATTTTTTGGTATAATCAAACCTCGTGTGGTCTCTTCTCTATTTTCCAATTGCCGTTGTTAACACTTGTTTGTTGGTCAAAATCCTTATTCCGACGTTGTTTTTGGAAGATTGGTGGACAAACCGAATGCCTAACTGTTGAGTTTCTTTTAATTTGTCGCGGTTAATTCTGACTTTAAATCATAAAAATCTTTCACATTTGAAATTAAAACGACAAATATTTTTAGTTTTGACAAAAAAATTTAATTTTCAGTATGTTTTTGATATTTAGGGCCAGTTTCAAATGTTCCGGTTAAAGTCTCGGATAGCCTATCCGGAACTTTTCCGCAAGATAAACTTCAACTTTTGACGGTGTTCATACGAGCTTCACGTGAGGTGACTCATTTTGACGTCTCTCTTTTTTGTCTCATTCCTATTTATTGGAAGGGAAGAGCTGACGAGGTGATGCAGAAATTTTCAAAAAATTTTAAAACTTCAGATTCACTTGGCCATCTCTTGTTTTCTAACCCTGAGGCCACACGAGCGAGTAATCGCTAGCGAGTTACTAATACATCGAAACTTTTCCTACTCGCTGGCCAACTGGCTTGCCTTTTTTGAAGCCAGTTGGGAAGCGAGTAGAGCGGCGAGTGATTTGACAATTAATGTATGTACCCAACTCGCTAGCGAGTACTCGCTCGTGTGGCCTCCGGGTAAGAGATGAGAGTGACCCTGAGGCCACACGAGCAAGTACTTGCAAGCAAGTTGGCTACATACACTGCCTGTCAAATTCGTAATTTGCATTCCACTTGCCTCCCACTTGCTTTCCACTTGCATTCCACTTGCTTGTCTCCCAACTTGCTTCTCAACTTGCTTCACTACTGGCTTCAAAACTTGCATGCCAGCTGATAAGCAAGTTGCTTGTGTATTGCAACTTGCTTGCAAGTACTTGCTCGTGTGGCCTCGGGGTGAGATACAAATTAGAGACGTCAAAATGAGTCGCCTCACGTGAAGCTCGTAAAAACACCGTCTTTGGTTTCAAATGTCTCGGATAGTGATATCCGACAGAGCAAGCCACTCAACCAAATAAGGCCACTTCTAGTTGCGTCCAACCCGTAGTTTTTTTTTTAATCAATGAATAAACGGACGCATGAGATGTTTACAACATTATACGTCTGTTCGTGTACTTCCCAAAACTATGAATTTCTACAAATTTAATTTTTTTTATATGAGCTTTGACAGAACTTTGGGCTAAATTTGTAGTTTTGGGGGGGTACGTGAACAGACATTATATATTTATTGAAGAATATTATAATTAATTACAGCTTTTTATGTATACATACATATGTACATACATCTTAACCATATTTAAATATTTTAATCCACAATGCATTGTTGAAAGGATGTTTGTCCATAGTGACACCTCTTGTGGTCTCTTCTTTATTTTCGAACAGAGATATATATTTTTCTTCTTTCTTGAAGGCCAATATCCTGGTTCCAAGGTTAAGGATTGGTAACTGCTACAAGTATCCGTCGAAATATTGTGAATTTTGTTTAAATCAATCCGTCGCGGTTCGAACTGAATTCAAATCTTTAAAATCAATGACAATTTAAATCAAAACGACACTTTTGATTTGTTTTGACAGTAAGAAATTTAATTTTCAGTATGTTTTTGATGTTTTATGTTGTTCTCAAACTGTAAGTGTCTAGTAAATTTATCCACCGGTTAGTTTATCCGAGACTTTGACGATGAAACAGAAAATCAATAACAGCTACTTTTATCTGCTGGATAGGGTTATGTG
Source organism: Dasysyrphus tricinctus (assembly GCA_963921185.1). Lineage (NCBI taxonomy): Eukaryota > Metazoa > Arthropoda > Insecta > Diptera > Syrphidae > Dasysyrphus > Dasysyrphus tricinctus. The sequence goes on along the minus strand of OY992531.1, from coordinate 61,810,827 downwards.
TCGGATATCTATCCGAAACTTTAACCGGAACATTTGAAACTGGCCCTTAAACTCTTAAGGCTCTCCCAAACCAACGCGAAATTATAGCGAATCATTCGCAAAGTCAGTTTTTTGTTGTTGCTTTGCATTGTGTATATCTTTCATATTTTGTATTATTGTGATTGATTTCGCGTCGTCGGCGATTGTTTCGCGTTGGTTTGGGAGAGCCTTTATGATCTCCTTTTTCCTCTGCGTAAACTGTCACATAAGCGCTTAGGTTCTGCTTAAATATTTAAGTTTAAGTTTTGCCTTACAACGTATTTTCATACGTTTTTTTTTTTAATGGTATAGCCAATCGCTCTGGCAGAATCTAATTTTTTTAGGATAATAGTAATAAGAAATACGGGAACAAATTCAAAAATACCACTAGCTATTGAAGAAAAAGCTGTCAGCACAATATTTTCGATATACGCTATTTGTTGTATGTACTTAACTGAAAACCATCAGAGTTGTTTATTCAAAATCAGTTATTATGGGTATTCATGCAACTGCGGCGTAAAGTCATCGTAAACGTTGAAAGTTAAAACTTCGTAATTCTGTCACATTTGTTTGGAAAATTTGCAGATTTACGAAGTTTAAAACTTTTGTCACTTTTGTTACGACGACTTTACGCTGTTGCATGAATACCCTATTTAAAAAAAAAAATTGAGAAATCTAAATGTTTGACGTTATCGTAAAAAAAATCGATTTCCCTCTAGAGAATAAGGGTGGCCCAATTTTTTTTTCTTTGAATTCAGTTTTTGGGCACTAGTCAAAGATATATCATGTTCATGATGTCAGGTAAACAGGTAATTAAAAGTTAAAAAAAAATTGCGATCTTGTACTGCCCAAAGGTCATGGAATTTTTCACGAAAATATAATATACATAGAAAAAATATAACTTTTCTTTTAGTCAAGTGATGATAATTAAGTTTTATTATTAGGTGCCAGTTATAGCTATCATTGAAACTCATCATTGAAAATTTTAATAATTGATTTTGAGACGTTTAGGAAGTAAAATCATTTAAATTTTTTCAAAAAGGCTTAACTTTCAACGTAAAAACACTTTTCTTATTATAATGATTGAACTACTTTACCAATGATCATTAAAAAATTCAAAGTCATTTTTTGAAGAATGTTGGGCATATTTGAAATTTTGTTTTTACTAGAAATATTTATTAAGTCTTTAGCTTTATTTGTGTATCAAAATTGATTTTTACTTTCTAAACATATCAAAATCTGCCATTAAAATGAGTTTCAATGATAGCAATAACTGGCACCTTAATGATAAGTACGAACATTTGAACCAAAATGTTAAAGTTTAAAAAAATTAAAAAACAATTCAAATTTCAATTCTTGTTATTAAAAATCGACCACATCTCACTGGACTAAAAACATAAGCTTCGTGGTAAGAGTAACCAATTGATTTGGGTTGCAGAATACAATCAATATAATGACTGCAAGACTAATATTTTTGAATATTGGTGGATCACGTCAAGGACGTACGCAGGAATTTGATCAGCGGGAGCAAACTCATTAAACAAAATTTTATGATACAGAAATTTAGCTTTGAAATGCATTCAAAAGCAGACAAATTGCCTAGTGTATGAGAAAGAGTTTGATTAGGGGGGGGGGGGGGACAAGTGTTCCTAACTGCTTCCCTTGCGTACGCCCTTGGATCACATATTAACTAGATTCCAGTCAATTATATCAACGTAATCCTTCGTATTTAAGTTGAACATTGGCTTAACAATAGACCGCACCGAAATTAAGGAATCTCTTAGCTGTCCTTGTGCTTGTTTAACTCTTCTCAAAGCTGAAATTCCCGAAATAGCAAGTTCTAGGATGAAGTCAAAGTTGAAAAGATATAACCTTAAAATTTAATTACCTACCTGTTGTAAGACACCTTGGGGGAGCGATTTAACCGGGACTCCTTTTTTAAAATCATCACTACAATACCTGAACTGGTAGCTTGACAAATTTCAAAAACGTATGTTTAGTCAGTGCTGATATCATAAAACATTTGGAGGCCTACTCACTGGATTGCTAGCGGCTTACATTCCATATCCTTTTCATCAAAGAACTCTTCCAATTTTGCACTCATGATTAAAGCTTGGAAGCGAGAGATGCCTTTTATAAGTTATCAAATCCGGGCTCTTTACTTTCACTAAAGTAAAAAGCTCTTCAACAACAAACTTATACTGAGAGCTTTATTTTTTGGCCCGTTTAATTAAATTCCAAGCTGGAGCAAAATTGTTCTTTAAAATCAAATCTTCCAGGGGGAAAATTCATGGATTCCAACAGAAAAATGAACAGTATTTGTCAACAGTTTATAATAAAAATAGATATAATGTTGGTAATATAGTATTTTCCGGAGCCAGGGGAGCATATGCCACCCTTTGACCTCCTCTGCGGGCGCCTATGGCTTGATAATTTTAAAACGGAGTTTTGTATTGAATGTGGTTTTCCATTCAACCATTTCAGATTTGGTGGTCAGATCATAAATCTTTATAGTGGCAAATAGAACAAAAATGAGATTTAATTTGTTTTTGTAATTGTTTGAGCAGTTAATTTTCTATTGATGAATTTGTCCCACAAACACCACATTCCTATCGAAAGTAAACATCACTGCGAAATGCCGAATCCAAACTAATACGTTCAAATTAATGTCATTTTATTTTGGTGTGTGTGCCAGTACGTGTAAATCTAGCTAAAAATTGAGATTTGAAGAATCGACCTGAGATTGGAAAAAAATAGATTGTTTGGTTTAATGGAAAGCAAAAGTTGATCTCAGATCAAAAAAATAAAAACAAAAGTCGACTTTTTTGGTGGAGAGGAAAACCACATAACATAGAGCCCTACACACGATCAATGTTTAATGCTACATTTCCACCTAGCGCTAATCTGAGATTTAATGAGATTAACCTTAAATCTCCTTTAAATCTCGTAGATTTACCATACAAATTTATTTCGTAAATCTTGAAGATTAGAAATTAATCTTGTTAAATCTTCCTAGGACTAATAGTTTTACAAATCGAACTAGCCTATTTTTACATGGTGCTGAACGATTCATTCGAGACTCGCGTTCAGTTCTTCATTGTTTCACACGAATCAAACATTCTGTCTCATTCGCACTTCATAAGAAAAACTGGAACGCCATTTGTATTTTTGAAGGTGCTGTCAAATTTAATCTTTTTTAAATCTTTTTGTGCGATTCCGATTGTGTCGCTTGCCGAGTGCAGACGTGTTTAGCCTACCGAGTGAAAAAAAACAAAGTACAGTCGCTTCAAAAATTAAGAATAAAAATCAAAAAAAACATTAATACTCCCAAAAAAGGGAAAAAACTAAAAGTGCAGTGTAGCCTTAAAAGTAGTAATTCTTTAATCAAAAAGAAGCTAATGGCAAACGCCCATAAAAACTATAACGAAAACGGGTGGAAAATGAAACCGCCCGATAACCCGTTAGGTGTTGTGAGTGTCGGGGGAACAATTCCCTTAATAAATAGTGAAGGAAAAGTGGTGGTGGCTCCGTCCACACTTCTTAAGAATGGAGACATTGATAACATATATATGGAAGTAGAGCAAAACTACCCCAAAGATATGGAAGGGGGTACAGCCAACGACGCCCCAATACCGGACCGAGACGAGGCAACAAAAATGCCGCCATTAACACAGACACAACCAATACAACCACAACCGATACAGACGACAGCAGCTGCTGCTACCACTACACCGAGTACCAGCAAAGAAAAAATGATGCCAAATTGCTCAGACTTAAACCTGCGTAGACTTTTAGCAAATGATGTGAATTTGCTCAACAAAATTAAAAACAGGAAAAGATTTTCACCGTTGGATCGTGAGGACCCAAAGAGGAGAACTACCCAACAAGCGAATAAAAACAACAACAACCTAATCAACAACAACCTAATCAACCGAAGTAACAGGTATGAGATTTTCAACACAATTGAAGAAACATCACCAGCGGTAGCTGATATTAGTATAAATCATAAGAATATTGTAGAAAATAACGTAAATGAAGCTGATAGGGTGCCCGACTGGTGCCCCCCAATTTTCATTAAAGGGGTACAGTCGAGTACCCTCTTAACTTTTATGAGGGAAAATTTCCCCGATAAATTAAAACTAGTAAGATTCCAGAACAGAGGATTTGGGAGGATTAAATTAATGGTAGCAGACCTAGAACTACATAATCTTTTTATGAACAATTTTAAATTAGCTCAGGTGGAAGCATTCTCCTTCAAACCAAAGGTTCTGAAGAAGGAGGCTATCCTATTGAAAGGTCTTTCAGGGGGGCTTAATTGTGATGAGGTGAGGGGGGACATCCTTGGTATAGATCCCTCTATACAAGTAGAGGAAGTGAAGGAGTTTACGACAGGTTGGTCACGGAAAAGTAAACTGAGTTTGGATACATACACTGTTATCCTGAAGGATAAGGAAAGCCTGAATAAGCTACGGGGTATTAAATACTTACTCCACCATAAAATTAGGTGGGAAAAATTTGAGAGAAGGGGACCTCTCCAGTGTTACAGGTGCCAACGTTTCGGCCACTCGAGCACTTATTGTGCATACGCAGTAAGATGCGTGAAGTGCTGCGAGGTCCATGAGGAAGGTAAATGCAGAATTACAGAAGACATGGGTAAAGAAAATTTGAATTGCGTAAATTGCGGTGGGGTCGGCCATCCAGCCAGCTTCTCGGGCTGCCCAAAAAGGGCAAGTTATTTCAATAAAAAAAGTATTCGAAGCCACACTGAAAATCAAGTGTCATCCAAAATCTCTTTTGCGGAAATCACTCGGGGTGATAGTACGAAAAACAGCACGCAAAATGCGCAAATCAATAAAAACCCAAACAGAAATGAATTCTCTGAATTCTTAAATGAATCCATTAACCTCTTCGGGATACCAATCACCGAATTGCTGACCAAAGTCAAAAATTTCTGGCCAACGTATACTAAATTAAAGAAAGAAGACAAGCCCTTAGCTTACTTGGGCTTCATAGCCTCCTTATCTCCATAAATATGAACATGAACATCATCTCTTCAAACATCAACTCTCTTATAGGACATGACAAAGTGGTTGAACTTAATTCTTTTCTTCTCGACCTTCAACCACACTTTCTTTTATTACAAGAAACTCGCCTCTCACCTAGGTACAGTAGAAATTTTAATGACTATAACTTTGTCAGAAATGACCATGGGCGTGGCACAGGAATTCTAATAAAAAATAATTTACTTTTCACTGTTATACCAATAAACTCCACACTTTTTTCCGCAACAGCCATTTCCGTTCCATTTAATAATAATGCCGGAATCCAAAAAAATCTTACAATAGTTTCATTATACCTGCCAGGAATCGTGGGCCCTTTAGTAAGCCAAGCACTAGATTCGCTTATCACAACACTGAACCATCCCGAGTTTCTTATAATTGGAGGGGACTTTAATGCAAGACACCCCTTTTGGGGTGACTCAAAAACTAATGCAAATGGAATACAGGTATATAACTGGTTCACAAACAGTCACTTTCTCGACTATAATATCCTAGCAACAGACGCACCTACTTACCCTAGGTCATCGTCATTCATTGACTTCTTCATTATATCATCGAACCTTACCAACCCCCCCAATCTTCCAGATAACTTTGCATGCGTTACACTAGATCTCATATCAGACCATCATCCAGTGTTTCTAACAATGAACTTTTCAGAACTCACATTCTTACCAGCGACACCCATTCTTACTAAATCTTTCAAAAATACAAACTGGAGCGAGCTCAACGCAGAGCTATCAACAACCATACTTAGTATAAACATTCCAGCAGACACAAATTTATCAAACAGTGAAATAGACCAATACATTTCCTCTTTAAACACCACCATAAATGACTGTGTTAACTCACATACATCACAAACCAATACAAGACAACACGCCGTTCAAATCTCAACACACACTCTTAATCTCTTCAAGACCAGAAAAGTATGGAAGTCTCGCCTAAAACGCATATTTCACAGAGCAGGTAACAAAACAAATCAAGAATATTTAGCTTTGTCTTCAAGAATTGCATGTCTCAGCAAAATTATAAGAGACGCAGTCCGGTTAGATTTGAACGAAAATTTTAAAAACAGATTAGCTAAACTTAAACCTTCTAGTAACGTTTTCAAAGAAATAAATTGCCTTACGGGTAGAAGAAATAATAAACAGATCAGATCCTTTGAACCGATTATACACCAAGGTATCCCATATCATACCGACGAAGAAAAACTTACGACCTTAGCCGACTTCTACTCAACAGTTTATTCTCCAAAATCATCCATAAACAATCTATCAACGTTAAATGTCAATACAATAAACAGCTCTTTCTTTGCGTGGCACTCAAACAATACAATTTGTCAATTCTCGGCCATACACCCTGCCTCCAGGGCTTTCAGAGATGAATTTACATCTACAGCTTCAATCACAAACGTGATACAAACCTTAAATAGCAAAAAATCAGCCGGGCCTGATGACATCTCAAACTTTATAATCAAAAAAATTACCCCATCACTAGCACCAGTCCTTACAATTATATTAAATAATTGTATCAATAATAGCTACTTCCCCACAGCGTGGAAAACGGCTAAATTGATACTTTTGAAAAAACATAAGTCCGCCACTAACATAGAAGACCTAAGGCCAATATCTCTCCTTTCAAACCTAGGAAAAATCCTAGAAAAAATCCTACTGGAAAAAATCACAGACTTTGTGGAAGATAATAATATCATTCCACATTCACAGTTTGGATTCAGAAAGGGTCACTCCACTGAACACGCTTTAATGTTCATTGAAGATACGGTTCTAAAAAATTTAAGAAATAGAGAATGCACGGTTTCATGTTCACTGGACCTCAAAAAGGCCTTTGATTCAGTGTGGCATAGAGGCCTTATCGCGAAACTAATTCTACTTAACTTCCCTCATAGTTTTATCAACATGATCAAAAGCTTTTTAACAGATCGAAAACTTAAAGTTCTTCTAAATAATTCAACATCACGAGAAATTAACGTAGAAGCCGGAGTTCCCCAAGGCTCGATTATGGGCCCGTTTCTTTTTAATGTCTATCTTCATGATTTTCCCACAACCATTGCAGACAATTCGCTCTCCATACACTACGCAGATGACACTATGATTTTGGCTAATCATGAGAGACCTTTCGAAGCCTTAGCAAAGCTAAACGCTCATTTACAACTAGCACTTAGCTACTTTAAAGACTGGGCAATAGAAGTGAACTACAATAAGTGCGAAATCATCTGTTTTCGAAATGCCTCACCGAAAGGTCATCACTTAGCAGTAAGAGAGAGCAAACAATTAACATTTTCAATCGAAGGGACACCGATCCCAATCAAAAAAGACATTAAATATCTAGGGGTAATGCTCAATGAAAAACTAAAAGCAAATAAGCATGCCAGACAAGCTCTACAAAAGGGTAAAGCTGCAGCGGCATTACTTAAAAGGCTTTTAAGCTCCGCAGATTTACATATGAAAACTAAACTCCTGATGTACAAAACCTTAATTAGACCAGTGATGGCATATGGCTTTCTGTCTTGGTTTCATATATCCCCGACTGTAGCAGAAGAGCTTCAAAGATTTGAAAGAGTAATAATTAGAAAGTGCACCTCAAAATACAGACGCCCCTCTGGAAAATGGCATTATAACGCAACATTGTATAACAACTCAAAAATAACACCACTTCTCACGTACTTAGTAAATCTTGCGACGAATAGACTGCCGAGGCTTGAATTTCACGACAACCCTCTTATGAAAAATATTTATTACGAGAATAAAAACTTTTCAATACAAGAAAGATACTATCTTTCCCCAGTTAGCATTATTAATCACGTTTCCAGGGACCTTTTTATCCTCAATAATGATGAACCCTCTCACCTCCCACGCTTTTATGCCAAGGCTGATACGGGAAACCTGAGAGGATAGACTTTCCTTATCCTCTGTTTTGATTAGAGAATATACTCAAATCTCAACCACAATGTACAAAAAATATTAAGATGTAAATTAAAAAAAAAAAAAGTAAATACAAAAACAAACAAAAAAAATATATAAAAAAAATGTATAAAACTTTAAAAAAAAAATATATATATATATACATATCTAAAACCACCTAATGAAATTCCATAAGAAGAAAATACAAAAACAAAATATAAATATTACTAAGTCATATTTGCATAAAACAATATTGAATTTTAAAATATTGGCTCACACACTATAAATGTCTAATAAAGAAAAATAATTTATATGTAACGAATTAAAAACCTGACTGTAATCCAAAATTCAAAAGTTGAAAAAATAATTTCATTAAAAACTGATTCGTAGTCTAAGTTCCTAAACTTTAAAAAAATTAATTTTAAAAACATTCTGGCAGCACTTTTGCGAAGAGGGTACAGCTGTCTCATAAAGATAGCTACCCTCTCTCTTGTTACTTGTTTTTTAGTTTTAAGTTCTCAACCACCAATGTAATTGCCTTGTGTCAGTGAGCAGTCACAAAAAAAAAATAAAACGAAATTTGTCATACAATTAATATCATAAGTAATAGCTACGAAATTGTATTTTGTGCATTAAAAAATTAAATATTATATCAGACCAATTCCAAGTCGATAATAAGAAAACAATCCTGTAATTGAATTAAAAAAGTGTATATATGTATCATAAAAAGAAAAAGTCTCAATAAAAATTTCATTCATTCATTCATAAATCTTTTTGTGCGGTGGAAACACCAAAAAGATTTATTAAATCTAATCTGAGATAAACCTTTGGTGGAAACATAGCATAAGGCTCTCCCAAACCAACGCGAATTCGTAGCGAATCATTCGCAAAGGCGATTTTTTGTTTTTGTTTAGCATTGTGTATCTTTCAAATTTTGTGTTATTGTGAATGATTTCGCGTCGTCGGCGAATGTTTCGCGTTGGTTTGGGGGAGCCTTTACTGTCAATAGCCCTGTTTTTTTGTGCATTTTTATCTTCGCTTAGAAAAAAGTAGCATGTTAATTACAACAACAAATATTTTGTGAAAAAGTTATTTTTCGCTGAGTATTGATCGTTCGTATGCTCTTCAATCTCATTGTCAATGAACATTGATGACATTGATGAGAAACAAAATCGATTTGGTTTTCCTCAACGTAAATGTCATTTTTTGTTGGCCATTTTGCCGTTGTGTTGTGTAGTCGGTGGCAAAAATAAAACAAAATAAAAACAAAAGGTGGATTTTCGGTTTAGTTCTCGTGCATTTCAAAAGAACAACAACTTCTTTACTATCCAATTTTATTATTCCTTCATTTTTATTTGCAGATACACCCAATGCAGGATACTCACAGCCAATTTATACAATTTTAAGAAAAATTTTTAATTGATTGAATTTTCATTGATACGTCTGGTGGCAGTTTTGCATCAATGTTTTCTGACATACAATGTCTTCAATAATTATTAGCCCTGTTTTTTAGTGTATTTTTATCTTCGCTTACAAAAAAGTAGTTTGTTTGTTGTTGCAATTAACACGCTACTTTTTTCTAAGCGAAGATAAAAATGCACTAAAATCACGGCTATTGTCAATAAATATTGATCGTATGTAGGGCCCTTGGCATAAATACCTACAAAAGATTCTTACTACCTGTGTACCATTTTTTCAAAACTGGCGAAATCGATAGCTGTGGATTTCACCTCTTTAAAGAAAAAAAAAACAAAATATCTCACCTCTTTAAAAAAAATAAAATTTTGCAACCAAAAATGATAATTTGAGCAACGGCGGTGCGAGTGTAGGAGTAAAGGTAAGACCGCGCTCGACGGAACTGCACTTCAGTGGGAATGCACTGCAACTGAATTTTAAAATATTCTTTGTGGCATGGTGCCATTTCGTGAAGTTCAGTTGTCACTTAAAGTGCCTCTACACTATCCCACAAAGTATTAACACGTCATGTCAGAATAAAGTGGGAAGGAATTTCATACAACTGCCAAATATGTGTGATGAAAATGATTTTCATATTTCACTACCACACTTGCATCAAAACAAATCAGTTTCACCATAACCTCAACAGCCCAAGTGGGATGGAGTGTGTGATGGTTTTAGAACTGATCCTAAATATTTACGCCATATCAAATGGTGTCGGATGTGCTGTCAATTTGTGTATGATGAAATCTCATATTTTGTTTCCACACTATTATATGATTTTCTTCACACTTTTTTGACATGTGTTAACACTCAGTGGGATAGTGTGGAATGGCTATTAATGCGATATAACTCATGCAATTTCATACAAAGAATTTAAAGGTCAGTTCCTCTGAAGTGCAGTTCCGTCGAGTGCGGTCTTACCTTAACTGTCATCTTAGGCTAGTCGCGCACATGCAACTGCTTCTGCAATAAAACAGTTTAGTCACAAGTTGACCGATGAGCGCGCACATGGACAACTCCACAAGCAATCACTCTGAACTAAACCAACACACTGACAATATTTATTCAATTTTTCTATCTCATAAATACAAAGAAAAAGAGTACTGACTTTGTCCTAGTCTTTTGTTCACAAAATAAAAAAAAAATAGATACATTTGTTCTCTTTCGCACAGAGAACATAAGTCTTTTTGGAAAGAACAAAATTCAACGATGTGGTTAAATTTCTGCAACTTTTTAGTTGCATGTGCACGCAGTTACATATTATTCTATATGACACAAATTGAAAAACCGATTTCGGGCAATCGTCCAGTTTGTGGCAAAACACAAACTAAAAAGTTGCTCGGATCGACAACTGAATAGTTTCTGCATGTGCGTGCTGTCCCATATGAGTCAATGGGCCTGCACACACGGGATGATATCTACCTAGTAGAAATCTGCTTCAATACTTCACTTCAAGCACACACGGGATGAATTATTCTGGCAGAAAAAATGTATACATGTACCTCTTTTCATTGTGTTAGTATTTTATGCAGACCTCATAGTGTAGAAAGTTATGTGTGTATTAGTTTTCTACTTTGATCTTCCACTCCAAACAAGGTAGAAGATCTGCCACTTCATACCGCGCATTTCACTTCCCTCTCCTATAAACTCTGTTTTCTGCCGGCAGAAATCATCCCGTGTGTGCAGGCCCAACAGGACTTATTTTTGCTACCAAACAGTTCCGAGACTGAAAGTTGCATGTGCGCGACTAGCCTTAATTTTCACATGGACGGTGTTCATATTGGACTGACTTCTCCGACTTTTTTTGACGTCATTATACTTTATCTCACTCCCACTTCATGGTGAAAAAGAGATGGCAAGGGCAGGCAGAATATTTTAAATTTTTTGAAAATCTATGGATTTTTTTTGATGATTTCTTTTGTGACAACTGCTTTCTCTGTCTGTACTTTTTCTTTGCCAAACAAATACTACACAATTCAGTTATCCAGTTTATATTTCTGAGGACTCAGAGAATTACCCAGTTTTGCTGTCAAATACCTACTAAGTAAAAAATTTTTGGATTCGTCTGCTCTGGTGAGAGCTCTGATATATAAACTGAACAAATTTTATTTCATTTGAAAATATTTTAAACAAATGAAATTAAAGTTGTGGAGCGAAAAAAAATAATAATTAATCCCTCAACGAGCTCAGATTTGTGTTTTCTTAAACGACTTCTCAACTTCAAAGTAGTCTGTTGGTGTTCACATTAGTTTGTGTCTGAAAAAAAAGTTGGATGAATGTCAAAATAAGTCGGGGAGTCAGTCCAATGAGCCTGATTTCACTATTCGTTTTTTCCGTCGTTTCGTGTTTCGTTTTTCTTTGACACATTGGGTGAGGGGTGTAGAAATGTAGGGGGAATGAAGTAACGAAAGCACGTAGGAAAATTTTAAGACTTTTTCCGGTTGAACTTTGACGTTTATGATTTGATAAATGAGTAAAGGTGGGGAATGCTTATAAAATTTAAATACCTAATAAGATTAAAAATTGATTTTCATAATTAAATAGGTATAAATTGAACAAGAAGTGATTTAAAAATATTTTTAATTGTTATTAATGCCTATTTTCCAATAAATAAATATCAAATTAGTTGAACGTCAAAATCACGTATGGATTTTTTTCGTTGTGTATAATCATGAAGGTATGTAGCATTGTATATCCAATCTATAGTATTCTCATGAAACACGATTTTGTAGGTAGACATTTGGTCGATAGGTTCGCTGTGATCGCATTACCGAGATCCCTTAACAAAAATTAGTATGACATTTGGACGCATAGATGGCCACGAGCTTTTTTTCTTCATGAGAATACTATAGAATTTATATACAATGGTATGTAGTATGTACCTGTCAAAAAGACGAAAAACGAAACGAACGAAGAAACGAATCGTGTATTCAGGCTCAATGTGAACACCGTCATGGAAATTCTCATCCTAAATTTAAGAAATTTAATAAAGAAAAATTTTAATCAAACGTATCTAAAAGTCATCTATGTTTTCATGACAGCCGACCAATCAGAAGCTCGAAAAATTTCAGATATCTGAAAATCTATTTATATTCTGAAAATTTGAAAGCAGCCATTTCCATAATCATAAAATCTCTTTATTATTATTTGTAATTTAATTTGTTTTTGAAAAATGCCAGACGAAAACGATATCCAACACAATATAAATTTCTGTATAGAAGTGGAACAGTATGAAAATTTGTACGATTATCGCCGATCGGATTACTGCTTATTTAATAGAACCCTGCAGGAAGAGTCATGGGAAAGTATTGCTCAGACATTTGAATCAAATAGTAAGTTTCAATAACATGTATGTAAATAATGTTATTATTTAGTAATTATTAAGGCCCATGAAATGATAACAAATATAAAATAAGTGGTAAAAATGCATCCGCAACAATCTTTTATGTACCTCCGTGCTGTTTGAGCTTTGCAATGATTATGGATTCTTATACCTATTTGGGTCTTCAAAATGTAGGGTCCATCTCACTATTTGATTTGGTCACACCTTATTTAAACATAAATTTTTAAAATTCAATCACAAACAGCGGCAACTCATCGTCTATTAATGTATTAAACTGTCTTCAACACCAAAATCACATCGATGACAAGTTTTGTGAAAAATTTTTATGAACCTACCTACCAACTACTAGGTCAATACCTACAAACATTTCTTATCTCAATTTTATAGTACTGACGACAAATATTTTTGGGTCAGTTGAATTGCATACCAAAAAGTTTATTTCTTGAAATAATTGAAGAAATACCAAATAAATGTCATTCGAAGCATAAATAGTGTACGGTATGAGCAAAAAAAGCTCAACATCCACTGTGCCGTTGTGTTCAGGTTTTAGTAAGATAGGAAATAGGATACCTATTTGAATTAGAATAACTGTTAAATAAAAACTATTATTTCAAGTATTTAAATTCGTTTAATTTTAGGTATCGAGTGTAAGCAACGGTGGAAAAATATAAGGGCAGGCTATTCACATTACATGAGAAAAGTAAACAAATTTGGCCACGGAAATGTTCAGCAGTACTATCTGGCCCCATATCTCTCCTTCTTGGATCCCTTCATGAAGACCCGTAAGATAAAGGACAAAAGTGTTAAAAAGACTGTGGACGAATCAATAATTAAAACCGAACCAGAAGCGAATGAATGTAAAGAGAATGACGATAATTGCGAGTCAGTGTTGCCAGATGATTTCCCAGCCGTCCGCACTTCTCAATCATCTGCCCCACCAGCACCAGCTCGTAAAGAACCCAGAAGAAGAAGGTACCCATCATTCACTTTTAAAAAGGATGTCAACCCGCGAGTTTATCACTCCCCTAAGATAAAACAACAATTGCTTAAAATCGAAAACCCGACAGAGACACAGACAATCAATCAAACCCACGTTGATCTGGGGTTTTTACATAGTAGTGTTCGGCCCGATATGAAGTTTATGAACACCGTCCAAAAAAGGCATTTTAAAATGGGATTTTTAGATTTGGCTGCGCAAATGCTAGCCACTAATAAAGTTACTGCTACTACTTCATTGAAGTCAAAAGTCAAAAGCCCATAACTATTTTTCTCCTCTTAAGATGATTGCCACTCACTGCATTTATTTTTGTCGAGTTTCATTCAGTTTTTAATAAATAAACGCAATAATAAAAATTTCAAAACTAAATTACACAGATTTTTGCTTTTTATTCTCTACGTATTTTTTCTTGTTGGAATATATGTTTTCTTTTTGTAAATACGATTGTACAAAACAAAAGGGAGAATAAGAAATTATAAACTTTATCAAAAAAACAGAAAATTGGTCTCCTCATTCAATGCAAGATTGTAGACGACTGATTCCGATTATGCTACCGATGTTGTCGCATCTTCCTCTCCTGAAATGTGGCGAACTTAGCCGCAGCCGATTGCAATAACTGATTCAAATGCAGGGTAAGTGAGGCTCCCAATGGTGATAGTTCTCTCATTGCACGATTCTAGATTAAAAAAAAAAATTAAAATCATGAAAAATTATAAACGGTAGAAATGTAAAACTTACCTCAAACGGAGATAGCTTAGCCATTTTGAAACGCTGCAATGCTTCGTGCATTCTAACAGCTTTAGTTTCTAGTTCTGGTGTTGTCGTAGGGAATGAACTCCAAAAATGTTTCAGCAATTCGCTGAGTGAAAGATACAAGTGTCTGAGGTCCTTTTCCACGTCGGGTGGGACAAGTTCTGGGTAAAAGAATAAAATAAAATCAACCACTCACAATCGATTTATTTTCCACTTACGCGCCAAAGACTGTTCTTGAAAGCCTCGCATTAATGCCCCTCCAGGACTGAGTTCACCCAAAGCATTGACAGCAGCTGTAGCACTGACGGGACACCTCTGTTGACTTCTATGGTTCCAGCTATCAGCGACACGTATTAATTGATATTGCGTTTCGTCTAGTTCTCTCGGGTCGTCGTGGGTATCTTGGTGTGACATAGGAACGGGTCCGTGCATATAGCGCTCCCCTTTGGCTAGGTTTAGTTGTTGAGACTTTTTACTCGTACTCTGAACAACACAGTCGACTTCATCGACCACCGGATCACCGAGATCCTCGTAGCAAATTTTCTCCATGATTCGCATTTTTTTTGGTTGCTTTTCAGGACTGCATAGGCTGCTGGTGCTAATGGCAGATTCTCCATTCGCCTGAGCTTTCTTGTGTTTCTTCTCGCTCAAGCCGTTTAGGCCTAAATCGTTTTTGTTGGCGTCCGTTTTGGATGACGTCGTTTGATTGGGGGTTATATTTGTGCTATTTGGATTTGTTACATCGGTACAAGTTTTGAGAACCTGAAATACATAAGTTTGATTAGTTACTCAAATTAAAAGGTATACCTTTTCCTATTTTACCATAATTGAGTGCTGATTAAACCGTTTGATCATATTTTGATGGACAATGTTACCACTATTTACAAGATGTTTGTCTCCACTGACACTGCCAAAGCCCTCCTCCAAAGGCACATCTTCGAACTGTCGCAAGTCTAGTAATGGATCACCAGATCCTTGTTGCACAGCAACCTTCAGAGCTTGATCATCTATTTTGCCACATTCACTAAAAATATCTTTGGTCCCTGCTGTGATACGATCACGATGAAAATAATGTGACTGAAAGAATTTTGTCCAGAACTCGGATTCGGATAGTTTGCCTGGAACATTCTCCTGGTGCTTGCGTTTAACTGCTGGATATGTTTTGAATATACAATGAATAATATCGGCGGTGAGATTGTATTTAAGACCGTTACAGCCATCTGTCTGTGGTTTGATATCGGCTAAGAATGCTCCAGAAACACCTGCAAAAACAAAATATTGATGTGATGAGGATAAAATAATTTATTATAAGCGAATATAAATAGATTAATAAGTTTGACTTCGACGTCTGGGATGTATTGGCTCTTAAAGCTTAACGCGTTTGCATACAACATCAACGAGATAATCTTCAAAATAGAAATGGTGTGCCTATCTTCTAACATGTGTTAATGTAGGCATGTTCTATAAATATATGTAGTGTTTGGTAGAAACATGATAACTCTTTACTTCCACTTTACATCGACCTAGAGTCTAAACGGGTTGAGGGATTTCCTTTAAATTTTGAATGTGTACATATTTATGACCATGATTTTTGAAAAATGATGTTCTAAAGTAGTAAATCGGTAAGCCCTCGATGTAAAGAGGACATTAAGGCTCAAAGTATTATATGGAGTTGCCATGTTACTACTAAACACCAGATATTTTTGTGGCCAGAAATATGGTCAAGGAATCACCCCTCTGGAGGGATAACGGTGAACTTGCAATACATCAATGATTTCTACAAGTGAGGGCGTGCCTGAACTCAACTTTAGATTATTGTAACCTATTTCGGCATTAACAAGTTATGTTGGAGTCAGTCTAATTGGAAAGCGTTGAATCGATGCTTATATCGTTATTCCCTCTATTTCCAAATATGCTAAGGCAGTGTGAATTCCTACGAGTGGATTGAGTTGTTTCTCTGGCATTGAGATGAAATGAGGATAAATTTATTGCCCCGGATTCTTTTCAATTTTTTAATGAATAGCTTTCCTTAACTTATAGGAAACTTTTTTCGTCAGGCAAAATTATCTCAAAATTATTCTTTGGGGTACTATCGTTGGACCTGGAGGAAAATGAATAATGGAACGGACATTTACATTATTTCATTCAAGGCTCAAAAAACATTAACTAAACGCTTGCAAAATATGTCACAAAATGGCCCACAGATAATGATTTAGCAAAGATTCCTTTAAAAAAAATCAATGAAAAAGTTGAAACAAATACAAAGATAGATTAAAATCTTACCGATTTCTTGTTTCTTAGCATTTTGCTTGGAAGTATACTCCTTAGCGTGTGTTGCCCAAAATTCCTCACTCGTCAACACCTGTGTTATGACCAAATCTTTGTACAGCTGCAGCAAATTTGGATTTTCCGATAAAATTCGATTTTTCTCTTCGAGTTCTTTGTCGACTTTTCGTTTGAAATTAGGCAAAAGCTGTTGCAGCAATTCTTTGACTTTGTCCCGATCGGCAAGCTGAGCCTGCAATCCATTGCGATTGACAAAATGAAAGGTTGAACTATTCCCATCGTGGAGCACAACTTGAAGTTGAACTTTCGGCTTACCCTCGGGTGATATTTTTTGCACTAAAATTTAAATTAAAACAAAACGATATTAGGCATTGCATGCTTATATTTTTATAATAAAAAAAGAAGCAATGAGATTTATTCCGGGAATTTTGAAGGTTGAAACGTGGGTACATATCATAGATACATACACATTCGTTATTCTAGACAAAATTTCACAATGGAATTTTTGGAAATTTGCTTAACCCACATTCAAAAAGAAATAGATAAAGCCCCCACATACAGCAACGAAGAAGCTTACTTTTTATATCGGCAAATCGATGTGACACAGCCACTGTATCGCGATGTTCGGCCATCCAAGCGAGGCGCTCGTTCATTACGTAAAGCGTGCCATCGCCCTTTTTGAAGCGCACTTCACCCATCTGAAGCAACACATCCTCACTGCTAGTAGTCATGATTCTTAATTCTCGACTGAAAAAAATTGGCCAAGGATCACCGGGGGAAATAGGTGCAGCAAATCAATTGCTGAAGCTCCAACGATCGGGTATATAAAGTTCTCACAGATCAATGAATTCCCTAAACGAACACAAAATAACAGAAATTAAAATAATTTTTAGTTTTATGTTAATTCATTAAGAACTTTTTTCAATAGGTAGGTCGTGTGAGATATAATAGATATAGTAACCCTACGATTTTTCCTTCCACCTTCAAAAATATCATTTAAAACTAAATATTTCATTGAATTTTCTATTTTCACCAAATCACACATAACTGATTTAGATTTTTGGTATAAATTCATAATAAATTATTAACAATAAAATAGAAAATTTAATAAAAAAACCCAAGAGCACTTTTAGAACAAACCTCTGTTCGGAGGGCAGCCATTTGCAAATTGCATATTTTTTGATAGAAATGTCAGACGTGCTGTCAAACGGTAGTGGAGCAACGTTTCCATAGCGTCTCTTCTCAACTAACTGAAATTGAAAAAGAAGAAGAGGCGAAATTGGAAATTTTTACTACGAGAAATGCATAAACAATTTTGTTTTTAGGAAAAACGGGTGAGGGAAGGGCAAGGGAAAACCGTTTGTTTTGTAGAGAAGAGAAAATATGCGCCAGCGCGCTCTCTTTTGTTTAAAAAGATACAGAAAGTCAGCTGTTTAAATGTCAAGGGAACTTATGGAATTGAAAAAAATGGCGTCAAGCGACAAAGATACAAAATGTCAAAAAGGATACGTTCGGAGAATTCGGATTGTTGAAACATTTAAGGGAATGATTATACTAGGTGTCTTATTGGGAAATGCGTGGTTGTAGCGTATTATGATCTCGCGTGTTAATAGCCCTTCCGCATGCATGGTTGTAGCGTATTATGATCTCGCTTGTTAATATCCCTTCCACACTATCCTATTGAGCATAAACACATGTCAAAAAAGAAAGGAAGAATCTTATGTATAATAAGGTTTGTCCCTAAAATTATTCGCACTATCTCGGAACTTAGGGCGGTATTCACCGACGGCTCATAACTTATGAGGCTCATAAACCTATTCACCAAGCAATAATAGTGAATATTTATGAGCGCTCATAAGACTTATGAGTGGTCCTGACTACTCATAAAGTTATGAGCGCTCTCTCCGAAAACTAATTCGAAAACCTTCGAAGTAACCCTTCAAGAAAATTCACTGACTCATTTTGTCGGTACTTCTTGGATCCTTACAAAAATGAGTCTCGCACGCAAACATATTGTTATTCCTTTTGTCTTCAGGAATTTTATTTATTGTTTCAATTTTTTAAGTTCTTTTTGTAATTCACGCGGTGAAGATAATTCTTTTGTCCGTTTGATGTGAAAATTTGAAAAAATAGGATAATAAAAGGTGTATATAATGAATCTGCTCCGAATAGAAAATTACAGAAAAGTACAGGATTGTGTGTTCCATGGGTAAAAACTTTACCCAAACTGTTCTTCATTCTGTCACTATGTGTTCCATGATGTTTTTCAGAACAGTTAAGAACAATATTTCCTGCACCTACTGTTGTGGTGGAGAAAATGATTAAGAAATGTCAAAGTACAAGTACCAGTTGATTTGTTTGTCTGGGATAATAATAAGCTAAAATTTATCTCAGAAAAACTTTTTGCTTAAATCTGACAGTTTTGACAGTTTTCAGACATTTATACTGTTCTGGGGCCCAATTCCGCAAGGGTGACTGATTTTCTGTGTACACATTCTATTCACACCCAAAACAAATGTAAATAAATTTGATTGATCGATATCTGTCAAAAACTTAAAACTCACACTTGCCGAATCGCTAAAATCGATGTGTACACGAATTTCTGTGTACACAGAAAAAACTCACTCTTGTGGAATCAGGCCCCTGATGTAGTTTTTCTTCATTTGACACAGCTAATATAAACCA
Organism: Dasysyrphus tricinctus; assembly: GCA_963921185.1. Classification (NCBI taxonomy): domain Eukaryota; kingdom Metazoa; phylum Arthropoda; class Insecta; order Diptera; family Syrphidae; genus Dasysyrphus; species Dasysyrphus tricinctus. The sequence continues at coordinate 61,791,306 of OY992531.1, read as the reverse complement.
ACATTGGACGCCTATCTCTCCTTCAAGCGAACGAGTCCATTTTGGATCCGCAAACGTAGTAGACAATGTACGAACGAAATAATTAGCGAAACTAAAAAGTAAAGTAAGAACATTTCCCTATATAAAACAAACTAAAACGTGCAATGATCTTCACCCCGAAACAAAACTAAGAAAATAAGTGGAAGGAAATTAAAATTACTGTAGTCACAAAGAATTTATTTATGTGCATGCAACACTCATTTTTTCAAGGATCCAAGAAGTACTGACAAAGTGCGGTCATTTTTGAAACCAGTTTGATTTCACAGTTTAGGGGTACCTGGGGAAGAGAGAGTTGTTCTCATTTTCGAACTTCGAAAAAGAGCTATGAGTGGTTGGTGAACAGCACAAATATTATTTGAGTTAGGAGCCTCATAAACTTAAGAGCCGTTTATGAGTGCTCGGTGAATACCGCCCTTAATGTCAAATTGCGAAGGGTGGGGATGAAATCCTCTTGGGGCCAGTTGTATAAATATTTAACCCGTGGTTCAGCCATTTTAACTCACCGACATCAGGGAATCTACTGAGGCTGAACAATGTTTAAGGCATAAAATTGGCTACTATAAAATACTTTAATCTTGAACCATCATTGAATCTCAGTAATTCCTCCGAAATTAGCCATAAAAAATATTTGAACCAAGGATTAAAAATTGAGCCACTTTTGTACAACGGGTCCTTAGAGAGTAGAAAAGCTGTCAAAATGTTGGGAACGGTTTTGGTACTAATTTGCAATAATTTTCACTACGTCAAAAGACTGATACTTGACTAGATTTTCCGTATGGTAATACTAATTGATTTTTTTAAAAAATCATTACATACAAAATTGAATGTTAAGAAAAAAGGAACATATATCGACGTATAAAAATAATTAAATTAAAGCAAATCAATAAGGGTATTCATGCAACAACGTAAAGTCGTCGTAAGCGTGATTAAGTTTTAAACTTCGTAAATCTGTCGCATTTTCCATACAAATTGTGACAGAATTACGACGTTTTAAATTTTACATAGTTTACGACGACTTTATGCTATTTCATGAATTCCCATAATATTCCTTAATTACAATATTAAATCATGAAACTTTTGCTTAATTACACATGCATTTAATTTCATTTGATTGATAATAAGATTAATAAATTAATAATGCACATCTACTAAAAGAAAAAAACAAAACTTGGGTAACCTTAGCTTTTTGTATTTTGTTTTGATATTTGAATCCAAACTGAAATATTCTTAAATCTGACATACGAATACCTGGCACTTGACCACCAGTAGGAAATGGTCAGAAGAAATTTGTCTGACCAAATCTGGCAAGGCGAGTTAAAATTGTGTACTCTCTCGTGAGTGCTCTGTTTGGTCCGAAAAAGTACAATTTTTCAATTGTGGAACAAGTTTGCTCTAAAAATGACTAGATCTGGTGAGACCGCCGCTGTTTGAAACTAGGTAAGGAACAGGGCTATAGTAGGCGTTTTTCTTTTTTAATTCAGAATAGAGCTCTCTGAACAGAGTCCAAGCATGTCGAGCATGTTCTGGGCAACATCTGAAGAAGTGTGTTCTGAGCACTCTGAACTATTTTTGAAACATACCTGAACACTAGCTGTCAAATGCTATGTGATCAGCATTTAACTCTGTCTACTCAGTTATTTAGCCAGTTTATATTTCTGAGATCTCAGAGGACGCAGAAGGCTCATAAATATTAACAGGATTCATCGACAAAATTTCTCACTTTTCCCCTTAAAAACTGAGACTGGCATTTTTTCGATTCGCTTGCTAAATTATTTCTTGTCGCAGTAAATTACATAAGAAAAAAGAAAAAGAGAGCTGTTTTGACTTTTATGTTAGGAATTCTGTTTATATTTTATCCTCCTGCTCTGTCAAAAAACTAAGAAAAATTACTGAGCGCTCAAGAAATATAAACTAGCTAGTCTGTTCGTGTACCTCCCAAAACTACGAACTTCTACGAATTTTATTTTTTTTTTTATATGAGCTTTGACAGAACTTTGGGCTAAATTCGTAGAAATTCATAGTTTTGGGAGGTACGCGAACATTCATTTTATTCTGAGCTCATAGAACGAGCTCTGAACCCACAGTACACATATCTAAGGTATTATCTTGCGCATGTGGTCCGAAATGAGAACTGTCAAAGAAATTCAAGATGGCAGCCTTACGTGACCTCTTCCACTGTATTACAACAACAACGAAGAAAACAAACACAAAAGGATAATTTAAATAACACTAAAAAAATGTTTATAAACACTAAAAAGCTTGAAATAATTGTATTTGTATTTAAATAAGTAACAAATGAACACATAACACACAACAAATTTTGATGTTTAACTAGTCGGGGTCACGTAGAGTCGCCATTTTTCACTGATTTTGATGGATGCGCAGAACTGAACAAAAATGAAAACGCTAATGATATTAGGTTTGTTCGTGTACTTTCTGGGCTAAATTGGGCAGTCTGTCAAATTTTGAGGAGTTGAGATGCAATTCTCTCAGAGAGAAGTAAATCTGTGCAAAAGTACACGAACGCATAGAACCAAAAATTTCTACCACTTTTCAAACACCAACAAAAAGTAAACAAAAACAAAGCTTCCCAGAAAATAAAAAACAAAGCCACAGCATTAAAATTTCTATTTTAACTTTATATTCTTCATTAAATTTGATATTTTTTTAATACCTAATTAATCTCGAACGCAGCATTCTAGAAATGAAGAACTCAAATACATTTTATAACAAAATTTTTTACTATTAAAAATATTTTATTATGAAATCAGTTTTATTATATAAAAGCACTACACAATATTGTTTAGAAAGGAAGAAAAGAAGAAATTCACTATTTATCACTTTTTCTTCTTTAAAAATAGTTCCATAAAATTATTAAATAAAAAAAAACGAACAGATAAGAACAAAAATCACTTTTACTAAGAAAAAAAAACAAAACTAAAAGTAAACAACAGCCATTTTGTTTATGTGTTGTTGTTTTCAACTCTAGAACACAGCACTTACCATTTCTGCCCAAACTAATTCCTTGGGCAGAATTTGGCAAAAATTGTCAGGAAGGGGAAATTTTTTACTCTCTCGTGAGCGTTCTCTTCTGCCAAAAATTACACATTTTTTGCGTACGCGAACAGCTTTGGGCTAAATTTGGTAGATTTGGGTAGAATTTGGCTGTTCTGTGTGAGTACGCGAACACAGCTATTACCTTCAATATGTGTACTGTGCTCTGAACCAGCTCAGAACACACTCAGACGCTCATAGCTAAAAACGAAAGTGGTTTTTTTTTAACAGTTCAGGCTCTGCTCTGAACTAAAAAAAAGCCTTGTTTGGAAACAAAATAAATATGACATTTCATCATACACAACTTCATAGCGCATCCGACACGATTTGATGTGCGTTTATGCATGACAATATTTAAGATCGGTTTTGAAACCAGCACACATTCCTTCCCACTTGGGTGTTTGAGGTTATGGTGAAACTAGTGATGGGCGCATTCGAATGATATGTATATTCGATTATAAAAGGTTTAAAATTTAGTTTTTTCTTCATTTCTCGAAACCTATCAGTTTCTAAAAAAAATCTAAGTTACACATTGTAGGTTGTGTTATTCTACATAAAAAAGATCAACATACTGTTTTCATACAGTCAATAGATTCAGAAAAAATTGTGCAAGAACTTCATGGTGGAGCAAATTAATTAATTAATATACATAGTTGACAAAGTGTGAACAAACTGGCCATTAGTGTAGATAACTATTGTTTTTGCAAATATAGAATAAGGGTACTCATGGAATAGCGTAAAGTCGTCGTAATCGTAGTAAAGTTGTAAACTTCGTAAATCTATCAAATTTTCCATACAAATTCTGACAGAATAACGAAGTTTTAAAGTTTACGACGACTTTAGGTGTTGTATGAATACCCTTAATATATGTATTTAGTAAAAAGTGATAAAAAATTAAAAATTAAATTTAGTGTGGAAAAATGTAAACAAACTGGTATAACCAATATCAATAAGATGTATGTCGTTGAAAAGGTATTCTTATAATAATAATTATAGTTACTACCTATAACGACTTATTTAAAATCAATATGTGAAAAAATTTATTTACTGTTTTAGTGAATTTTGGTAAAGATTTAATTTATGGAGCATGGGTAATAATTAGTGAATAACTTTTTTCACACAGTGATTTGAATTGAACTGTTATGAAAGATATTGTAGGTAATGCAAAAAGCTTTCGAATGACATATTGTATATATTGTCGTTATTGGATAGACCAGTTATCGTAAATTTTGCACATACTAGTTATATATTTTATTCATACTAGAATGCCACAGAACACAATCCTATTTTTAGCGAATAACTTTTTTCACACAGTCATTTGAAGTTAGCCTTTATAGTACTACATAAAAATACATTTTCAACGACATACATGTCTCGTCGTTATTGGTCTTGTAGACCGTTTTGTCATATTCTCCTTTGAATTTTACTGTTTGTTGTAGATAATGGTTCGTTTTTATAAAAAAAAAAAATTCAGACAGCATAAGACGAAGTTGCGATGAAAAATGCACTAACGGATGTAATATAGGAAAGTATTTTATTTGAATGTATGGTAATTGTGTTACATACATTTGTAACAACTTTCACAACGATTTTTTTTTCAGATAAAATATAAATTTTCATTGAATTGAACTTCTGACCTAGTTTCCTCAGCTATTTGTTAGAGGTGTTCCAGCCACTGTCAGAGGGCACATTTGACACTCTTCTACATTTTTTTTGTAACTAAAAACAAACAGTTAACAAATTTTAGAAAATTTTAAACACCACGAATATGTAGATATAAAATCATAAATTTGGAAACGAATTTTAAAATTTTGAAAAACAAAAAATCGTTTATATTGGCACATTTTCTCTTAAGTTGTTGGAGGGTGCCGACTCTACCCTGTGCTTAGAATCACACCATAGCTTTTATTTTTAAATAATGTAGGGTTAAGTGAAACTACGAATTAACTCAGAGTTTATCGGAGACTAAAAGAAAGATTTAAGCTGAATTTAGAAGAAAAAATATTAGTACGAGTACTTTCAGCAATCATATTACTTATTTGTTTTTGAAAAAATTAACTCACGTTGTTACATAAAAAAATACTTTTTTTCATTTTCTAACGGGATTATTTCAATAATCCATGAAGATGGCGAAAAACGGATGAAGGATTTGAATTCAACACCAACAAATACCTTATGATAACGACCTTTTATTTCCCGGGTCCAAAACCGTGTAAGCTTGTGTAATTAATGTATCCGAGTTGGTATAATGAGTACCATAATCTACAGGGTGGATTTACGTTAACAGCGCTATTATGGCTATCAAATATCAACTTGATACTTGATATTATTTGATATCTTCCAATAAAAGCAATTCATCGGTATTATGGTTATCAACTATCAACATTTTTGATGAATTGTGAATTTCATAATGATTTTACTCTATTGTGAATATTCCTGTTCAAAACTTGGTATTACAGCCTTCAAAAATATTGACATTTATCAAATTTTCCATCAGTTAAAATATCTTCGTTGAAGCGTATCAAATAATTAAAGCAAAATTTATATATTTAACTAATAAGAGGAAAATGTCATCGGTGGAACTGTTTTTTACAGAATATGATGATGAAGAAAGCGTAAATGAGCAAGTTAAAATTCGTAGGGCTTTGCGTGATGCTTCAAATCCTTTGGATTTGCACGAAACTACGTAAGAAGTTATGTTTTTGATTTTGACCTCAGCAGTTGACGATATTTTGTTGCAGATTCATTCAAAACTTTCGCCTTTCCAAACAAGCCTTCATAGAAGTTTTAACTGATATCGAGGATAAGCTGAAACCGATCAAAAGCCAGCAATCCATACCAAATGTGCTTAAACTAGCTGCCGCTTTAAAATTCTTTGCTCAAGGAAGCTACCAACTGAGCGTTGGGAATGACTTCAACATTGGTATGGCGCAACCAACGGTATCAGTTGTTCTCAGTGAAGTGCTAAGTGTTTTGGAAAGACACATTTGCCCGAAATGGATTAAATTTCAATACACCCAGGAAGAAGAACGTAAGGCCAAAATATATTTTTTCGAAAAAAGTGGAATCCCAAATGTAGTTGGTGCTGTAGATGGGACGCACGTAAAAATTATAGGACCCAAAAAGGACCTTCGGCATGTGTATTATAATAGAAAGGGTTATTATAGTATAAATGCCATGCTGGTAAGTTTCGTTTAAACTTAACAGCTCAATTTACAAAAAATAATCGTAGGTTTGTGATCATCAAATGAAAATAAAATTCATTAATGCAAAACATCCAGGAGCGGCGCATGACGCAAGCATTTGGAATGTGTCACATTTAAAAGTGAAGATAGATAGTGACTATCGTAATGGAAGAACTGATTTTCGAATTCTTGGTGATGGAGGATATCCTCTTTCACCGTACTTGATTACGCCGTACAGAGACACTGCAGAAAATACTATCCAAGCTACCTTTAATAAAAAGCATGCGCAAGGTCGAAATATAATTGAGCGGACTATAGGAGTTATAAAAAGTAGGTTTCGATGCCTATTGCAGGCAAGACAACTGCATTACACCGCAAAAAAAGCAACTCAAATAATTAATGTCTGCGCAGCTCTTCATAATGTCTGTATAAAGTATGGATTGGAAAACCCTGGAGCCGTTGATGAAGGAAACGATAACGTTCTTCTTAACCGCGATGTGGAAACTGATAATCCATACCCAACGTTTGCTGAAGGCAGTCGAATAAGAGACTCCATTGCAAGTTTTATGGGAAACGAATAGAAGTGGAATAAATAAAAAAAGTCATTAAACAAAACTATAAAATGAATATTTTGTACTTCATTGTTTTTATTGAAAAGAAATAGTTAAAAACAAAATAAAAATAACTAGTTAAGTAGCCAAAGGTGACTCAAAACATAAGTAACTTACGAACAATAAAACAACTTAAAATTAAGCATAACGAATTCATTGTACTTCAGTCTTCAATATTATTGATTAAGAATAATTTAAAACAAAATCAGGAGTGGAATCGGCTAAGGTGATAGTTGATTATAAATTTTTTGACTGCCGTTTTGACGATTTCTCTCTGTATCTTCCTTTATATAAAGTATAGAGACAGCTATTGTCAAATCGATAGTCAAAAAACTGATAATCAATTCTCACTTAGCTGATTGCACTCCAGATAAAAATAAATAAAAAAAATAAAACGTAAAATCAATCACAAAATGCACTTGAATCCATCTTAAACATTATGAAATCAATCAAGTTGGTTCATAAGGACTATGTTATGTTTGCTTTGCTCGATCTCCAGTATTTGCTGTTTGAGTTTTAATTTGATTTTTCTGTCGCTATCTTTCTTTTTTATATTTTCTTTGTATAGAAGCAACTTTTCTTTTTTAATTTTTACCACTTCACTTTTCTTTTCTTTTTTTAAATTGTAAACTTTCTTTGCATAGTATTCCATATTTTCTAGACTTTTTTTTATGCCTTCCAATTGTGTCTGCAAGTCATCCATGCGGTCTACCATTTTATTGTAAAAAGTTTCTTGCGCTGACGTCTGCTTTTCTAAAAGGACAAGTCTCTTTTTCTCCTTGTTGTCCTTGTTGTCCCTGTTTGCCGATTTTTGGTGACTTCCTTTTGGTGACAGCACTAAGACAGTGTCTTCTGCTATTGCTTCTTCGTCTTCTATCCCTTCAAAGTTCGGTACTTCCAAACCAAGTTCCACTCCCGGCGGATCAACAAACACAGAAAAGTTCATGAGGCGGCTTACTGCTTCTTCGGTATCCGTCAGTCGCGTCAAGTTGTTGGACCCTCCGCCAGTTGCAGTCATTTCAATTTTGTTGTTCGTGACTTTTTTTTTTATTTTAGTTTTTTGATCGGCCCATACCTTAAAGAATATTAAATTATACATAGATGAATCAAATGCAAACAAAATTTTACTCACCCTTTGCCATTTGTTTGAGTCCCGTTGGGGAGGTCCCAAGCTGTTCAACTCTGTTGCAATTTGTTCCCACTTTTTTGCCAGATCTGACTTTGTCATCATCCCTCTGGCTACTTCTGGGGCTTCCTCCATCAACTCAACCAATCGTTCGAGTTGCTTTCTGTTGCTAACGATTCTATTCCTAGATGAAGAAAATATTTCTGAAAATATAGCCAATTCGGTTTTATGAAAACTTCTTACATTTTTCCTCAAAGATTTTCGCCCGCGCAGATAAGAAACATAAAATCAAATGAAAAGTATGACAACTCAAATGTCAAACGTCAAAAAAGAACTCATTCACAGTGACATTTTCAGAAGTATTCACAATGGCGTAAAAATTATCAACTGATAGCCATAATACCAAATTATTGATAAGTTGATAGATAATATCGAGTATCAAATAATTGATATTTGATAGCCATAATAAGGCTGTAAGTCTGTTTGTTTTCAAAATATTAAGCTTGAAAATTTACTGCCTGAACAGATTAGAGTGCTGCAACTGGAGCTGCAGCTGCAGCAGGATTAAGTAACAAAAAGTGTCACACGTGATTTTTTTTACGCGTCCACAATGCGGCTGTACAGCTTTCTGACATTTCAGTATCGAAAATAAAAATAAAAACAAAAATAAAAATGGATAATGATGAAAAAGAAGCTTTAATTGCTTTTCGTCCTTTTTAGAGATTGAAAAGAGTTTAAAAATCACTTTAACCCACATGTAAACACTCGGTTGCGCTCGAAATTTTGAAAAGCTGCAAGAAAAAGTTGGCCAACTTGTCCAGCTGCGGCTGCAGCTCCGTCTGCAGCTCCGTCGTGTTGTGTTCGCATCATTGAATTTGGGTGTATTCAACATTTTGACAGCTTTTCCAGCTGCATCTCCAGTTGCAGCTCCATCTCCGTTTAGCCAGTTAATATGTAAGTGTTACGGTTGTTGCTTTATGTATTTTTTTTTTAGAAAATTGACCCCCGATTAAATGGAGTTAATAAACCCCTCCTCACACGATTTTGTTATAGTCTTGACCTAACCTTCAAACCTTACCTTTTTGTCATACCTAAAAGTGAATCATCCTTTATTAATAAAATAATAAAAAAAAGTACGTATTCGCCACAGTAGCCAGTTTTTTAACAAAAATTATGCCTATGCTCTGAAGAGGCCTATGATTGATTTTAAATATGGAGCGAATTGATTTCACTTCGATACTGAGGGTTGACTGTTTGACCTTGAGGCTAAAATTCGAAACTCAAAATTTAACTGATATAAAAAAAAACATATGTTTCACACCTATCATGCTTTTTTGAACATGGAAATTCAATATCCAATTCCAACTTACTGTAATATCTATGTTTCAATGTACATGTTATATAGCTAAGCCCAACCTTGGTCCCATATCGTTTCCGTAAATTGTTTGAATTATTGCTTATGCACAATTCATCTCAATTTTAATTACAGAATCAATTTTAAATATGATTCTTACTGTGGAATTAAACATGATTGATGAATTGGAATAGAACTTCAGCATTGTACCAGCAATAACAAGGAAGTATTTTTGGAGCAAATTCATGCTTTAAAATCAAAAGGAAGAGCGAAGAACTAGGAACCATCCAACAATTGAATTAAAAGACAATACTTCAAATTTAATTTATATATAAGGCTTTATTAAAATACAAAAAAATATAAAATAAAAATAAAAATAAAAATAAAAATAAAATATAACAGATTTCCAGACTATTATTCAATAAGAGCTAAACAATATCTTAAATTTGTGTTAAATATCATAAAAATGCGTACTTTAAATAAATGCTAATATTTATTAAATTAAGTTTACAATGTTCTCTTAAAGATGTTTAAACTTATACATGTTAATTCTTATTTCAATATATTATATAATCGTATTCGTATACTCAAAGTGATTTGTGTTGTTTCGTATAAAAATGTTTATCAATGCCTGCTGGCGTCTGAAGCCAGAAAAATATGTTAATATTATTATTGTTATAAAGACTTCAAAGAGTCGTTAACAAAGCCAATTTTTGGCAAATGTTTATATATTGTAAAAACGTCATTTCGAATAATTCAAAATTCGGTTGGTGTACATAAGTACGAAATATCATTTGATTGATATAAAATGATTTCATGCAAGCATGAAAAGTTACGATTTTTATTACTTTCAGAATTTCTCGAATACATTTTGAGAACGTGAGAAATCTAAAGGACTCTTAGACAAATTCAACAGAAGTTATTCAGAAAGGATGGATTTCAAAGAAAAAGGTTTAGAAGAAGCAAGCTCCATTTAAACTTTTCTCTTTGAAATCCAACTCTCAGAAGCTTCTGTTTCATCGGACTAAAAGTATCCTGAATATTTTTCAACCTCAACACGATAGAGAAATTCATCAAGCAATGGGTTTGGGGACTAGGTCCCCGGAACCCTTTTGTACACCCGATGTGAGACTCTCAACTCAAAGGCATGGATATTCGGTATGAGCATTGAAAAATCGAAATTAATCAATGAAAATGCCAAATAGCCTCCCTTCAAGAGTCGATATAAGTTCCAAATCAGATGTGCAAACGGGGGTGAGTACTTTGTAGATGTCTTCCTCCAGAAAAGCATCAATGATAAATAATTATGTATACAATTATATATGACTATTATTCTATACATATTAACTATAAATAATTCTACATATAACCATACTACTATGTATGTATGAATATATATTTAATCATTTATTGATATACTATAAGCAAAGCTGAGAATAAAATCCATAAGGAACGAACAATGAAGTAAAATGGCTGAAAGAAACCACTACAAGTACTGATGTTTTTCTGCCTCTAAACTCCCTTAAGACTTCCACACGAATTTTATTCACAGAAAAACTCATAGCATGATGCCTTTCTCTCAGCAGATTCCACTCCGCACTCGGTTCATTGGTTTTGCCTTTCGGCGAGTTGTTTAAAAGTTCTTTGAAAAAGTTTCCTAAACAGAAACCCTTAATTCTAAATTAAGAATCTAGATGGCTATCCTTGATGAGGCGTAGCGCAAAACTGGCGTTAATAGGCCAGATTTATAATTAAATTGAAAATTTTTGGCGAAATCAAAATGGCTCTCAAAAAGACACTCTGATCATAAGGCTTTTTGAAAATAACCTGGTAACCATAATGGCAGCTGGGAAATGTTTCAAACCCCTAACGAACTGGTTTTAAAAAGACGCCATTTTGAAAAGCCAAGTGCAAATAGTCGTATAATAGTACCTGCTTAATAGTATAATCTACAATATTATTATACTTAATGTTGATGACCTTTAATCCTCTTCAGCTGACCTCTTCTTGCGGCAGTTTTCGATGGTGTGTCCTCTGTAGTTGCAGTGTGTGCATCGCTTACCACCACCGCTTGACCTTTCTGTCGATGGTTTTGCTCCTGGAGCCTCGTATGCCTCGGTGTTGTTGTGCTCAATTACTCGACCCTTCTCCAGCAGATCTCGGAATGTCTTGACGTCATGACGAGCAATATGCTTGCGATAGTTCACATGTAACAATCCATAAATGAAGTCGATCTCAGTCTCTTCGTTGTGACGATCTTCAGGCAATTGTGCTAACAAAGCACGCTTTTGGCAAACAAATGTGTCTATAGCGGTACCTGCATCTTGGCTGGACTGAAAGATCTCCATGTAGATCTGGTAAGCTGGTTTGGTTGGTGAGAAATGCGTACGAATAAGCTCAATTGCGTCTTTCCATGTTTTTGCCTCCCTCTTGACACCTTGCCACCATGTGGATGCAAGGCCGTAGAACAGCAATGAAATACCACGTAATGCATCTTCATCGTTGATGTGCTCAATTTCTTTGTAGGTTTCCATTGAGGTGATGAATTGTTCGACGGCATCGTGGTCCCGTTGTCCTCCGAAACGGGAACTGCAATTGGTAAAACTTCCCTTCGACGGTGTTGCTGCTGGTGCAGCAGTTGCTGCAGGATTACTAGCTACGGCTGCAGCTCGTACTGCTTCAATCAACTGTTGTAGTTGGTCTGTGGTCATTTGGACTACCGACTCCGACATGATTGCACTTCAAGTTTTATTTTATAGAAACAACTTAAAATATTTATATTTCACTTTGATGAGTCAGAACAGATCAAAGCCAATTATATCTGGCGAATGTCTGTTGTTCGAATACGTTGCGAGTGAGTGCTCGATTGATTAGAGACTGATTTAAGAATTTCGTCCATTGGGCTTTTATATGGTTGGTTTTTTAAGTGTTTATTTGCTGTAGTGGTGAAATCTCATGACTCATAAAGTCAGTGTTAACGTACATGTTGGTACATAGTCAAAGTGGAATAAAAGCTTTTTAAAATAGTAAACAAAAATGACGTCATTATAATGAAACTCCTCTTTAGGGTTGTGTAGTGCTTTTAGAATAAACCATTTTAATTTGAAAAAATTGTTTTGATTTGATTCATGTCTGAACATTCATTTTTGCTTTTATTTGGTGAAAAGTTTTGATAAGAGTTTTTGCAGTTGTTGTTAATGTTAAGAATTCAAAATTATTTATTTATTAGATAAATATGTAATAATAAGGATATTCATACAACAGCGTAAGGTCGTCGTAAATGGGTTAAAGTTTTAAACTTTGTAAAACTGTCAAATTTTCCATACAAATTGTGACAGAATTACGAAGTTTTAATCTTTACAACGTTTATGACGACTTTACGATGTTGCATGAATACCCATAGTATATCTCCTCTTAGTTCGAATATACATAAAAGTGTTTAATACGAATATTTGACAATAAACGAATTTTTTAAATTAAATCTACCAGATTTGTACCTATGTATGCATAAATATATCTTTAAGATTTTGGCTAGTTTCGCCTAATGGTTTTCAAGTTTTTAAAAATGGGAAATTTTGTTGCAATGGAATTTACTTATTTAAAAATATAGGAGAGTTTGTTATTATAGAGAGATTTGATTTACGGCCAATCGTATCGCTCCCGCGATTTATAAAATTTTGTAATGAGCTTTTGTAAGGGACTTGTAGTTTTGTAGGGTATTCTCATTAAAATAAAAACGTTAAAAATTTTTGTTTACAACATTTTATTTATTTTTACTCAAAAAAAAAAAACAAAAAATAATAATAATAAAACAAATGAACAGTATATAGGTAATGAAGTACCTACATATTAAATTTAAATTTATATGTACCTACGATGGTACATACATACATATTATAATGTAAATTAGGTAGCCCTGATGGCCTGATGCCTAACCTAAACAACTCTTCATCCACTTAAAGTTTCTATAACTTTGTAGGTGTATTTGCTTCTGAAACCAATATATATTTTGTTTCCAAAATATAACGTTTTTTTAGTGATAACAACTCGCGGCTTACACATAAATTAAAGGGCACGGTAGTGCCCAGCCAAGTTCGCGGCACTACACCCTTTTTACAGGAACAAACTCAGGCGATTTTCAACCCCCCTCTAACTTCAGTACCAATAAAGTCAGAAACTTCAAATTCGGAGTATTTGCTGAACTGATCAAACACAGGTGGCTCACCAAATTTCAACTCTTTAGCATTAGTAGTTCCAGAGATATAGGACTTCAAAAATCGCAAAAACCGTAACTGACTGACTCACTGACTCACTGACTCACTGACTCACTGACTCACTGACAGATCATCAAAATTATGGAGCACTTCCCGACATCGTAGAAACTTGAAATTTCGCACAACGGTAGGCCTTGTGGTACATACAAAGGAAAAAATCGAAAATCTGCAATTTTCTATTCAGGGGGCGTGGCATCCACCCACTTTCTTAAATATTCTATAAATTATATGGAGCCTTTTCGATTGTTGTAGAACAATGAAAATTGGTAAGTTGGTAGGGTTTGAGGTACTTATAAAGAAAAAAATTGAAAAATTGGAATTTTCCATACAGGGGGTGTGGCATCCACCCACATTCTTTAAAATTCTTATAAATTATATGGAGCACTTCCGATTGTTGTAGAACGATGAAAATTGGTAGGTCGGTAGGGCTTAAGGTACTTAGAAAGAAAAAAATTGAAAAATTGGAATTTTGCATTCAGGGGGCGTGGTATCCACCCACATTCTTAAAAATTCTTATAAATTATATGAAGCACTTCCGATTGTTGTAGATCGATGAAAATTGGTAGGTCGGCAGGCCTTGAAGTACTCTTAGAAGAAAAAAATCGAAAAATTGGAAGTTTCAGTTCAGGGGGCGTGGCATCCACCCACATTCTCAAAAATTCTTATAAATTATATGAAGCACTTCCTATTGTTGTAGAACGATGGAAATTGGTAGGTCGGTATGCCTTGAAGTACTTAGAAGAAAAAAATCGAAAAATTGGAAGTTTCAGTTCAGGGGGCGTGGCATCCACCCACATTCTCAAAAATTCTTATAAATTATATGAAGCACTTCCTATTGTTGTAGAACGATGGAAATTGGTAGGTCGGTATGCCTTGAAGTACTTAGAAGAAAAAAATCGAAAAATTGGGACTTTCAGTTCAGGGGCGTGGCATCGACCCACATTCTTAAAAATTCTTATAAACTATATGAAGCACTTCCGATTGTTGTAGAACGATGAAAATTGGTAGGTCGGTAGGACTTAAGGTACTTAGAAAGAAAAAAGTTGAAAAATTGGAATTTTGCATTCAGGGGGCGTGGTATCCACCCACATTCTTTAAAATTCTTATAAATTATATAGGGCACTTTCGATTGTTGTAGAACGATGTAAATTGGTAGGTCGGTAGGACTTGAAGTACTTAGAAAGGAAAAAAATCGAAAATTTGGAATTGTCCATTCAGAGGGGGGGCGGGGGTGCCATCCACCCACTTTATCAGAATTGCTATTATTTGTATGGAGCACTTTCGGTTGTCGGAGAATTATGAAACTTTGTAGAGCGGTAGGGCTTGACTTTCACCTGGCAAAATAAATCTTTGCAAAAAGGAGTGAAATCACAACAAAAACATAAATGTTAAAAAAGGAGCCAAGTTCATATGTGTACAAGAAACCTGTGCGTAAAAAGTCAGCCAAAAAAAGTAATGAGATCTAAAATATATGCCAAGTTTTAAGTTCATGAAGGTTAATATCAAGTATCTTAAGTAGAGTAATATCGAAACAATTCCAAATTATGACAGAAATTTGGTATTTAATGATTACTGGTTAGAATTTGGTGGATTTACTTGGCAAGTTTTCTCTTAAATACTTACTTAATCACAAATTTAAAATGTATGAAAACTTGACCAGTGCACCCACCAAATTTTAATCAGTAATCATTAATTACCAAATTTCTGTCATGATTTGGAATTGTTTCGATATTACTCTACTTAAGATATTTGATATTAACCTTCATGAACTTAAAACTTGGCATATATTTTAGATCTCATTACTTTTTTTGGCTGACTTTTTACGCACAGGTTTCTTGTACACATAAGAACTTGGCTCCTTTTTTAACATTTATGTTTTTGTTGTGATAGTTATATCTTAACATTTGTTTTCCGAAAATTCGTCGCCATGTTATTGATTTGTGTTTTAAGATATTTTTATATTTTTGTAGAAATTAATTTAAAGGTTTAGTACCGGTTTTAGTGGAAGGCAGCCGGGGCTACAGCCCCGGGCCTCCACAAAACAGGGGCCCCCACAATAGACTTAAAAAAAAAAACAAAATCGACGGGTAAGCACCGCACAAAAAAAAAAAATGCACGACTGGGTCGCACGTTCTTAATCTTATGTTCCAGACACTGCACGTTTAAAGAAATTGCATATAAAAATATGGAAATTATGAGAGAAAAATGCAGAGAAGCATTAAATGCGACATTTAAATTAGCTTAAGGAACTCTTATAACAGATTGAGGTGAAAAAAATAATGGAAAATGTTTAATCAAAATCGTAAGAGTAGTTTTTGAGAAAAAAATATTTTCCTTTGCGATATTTTTAAATTTTGTATTTTGTACCGTTATTTTTTCATAAATGTAAAATTTGTTCTTAAAATTTTTTATAAAGTACTAAAGAACTCTTAAAGGCGGTATTACACTATCATATATATATGGCTTAAGCTGCCATATAAAGTATGGCAAAGGTTTTCAATATATGACAAGTTGTATTACACTATGCCATACATATATGACCAATTTATATGACAAACGGCTTCGTCAAATAATTTTTGTTCATATATATGACAAAGCTTGGCTATCACACTAGCTTTGAAATATCAGATTTATGAAAAACAAATTATTTGACAATAATGGAAATTAAATTGTCAAAATAAATAATAATTTAAATTGGTTTAATAAATCCTTGCTGCTTGCTCTATAATTGTCACGTTTTCTCTAAACTGGAACCGAAAGATGCAAAAATAAATTCCGCCAATAACATAAAAATAATATTTTTTTTTTTGTGTTATCAAAATTATTATTATATGTACATATGTATGTATGTACATATGTATGTAGTCCGGCAACCGACCGTAAGATTACCTACATACATATGTATTTCATCGCGGCCCCGCAAAAATTGGATGCCAACCGATAGCTTAAGTCCAAACATTTACAAAACTACTGGTCGGACAAGCTTTATCCGGTCACAATGGTTAGAAAATGCACTTTTCAGGTTGCATTTTCCGCTAAATGTAGGTACCTACGTATGTATAATGTAAGCAGCTTATATAAATGGGGTATCAAATAAAAGATAAGACTGTCTTCTACATGATACCAATGGTCTAACAAATCGTCTTTTTTTAACACTGTGTTTTAAATGGACCGGATGGCTCGCTTGCGTATGGACAGCTTAAGCTTTGGGTTTGCCTATAGGACTGGCCATGATACAAAATCTCGAAACGTCATTTTTTTAGTTTTTTTTTATATAGTAGTAAATAGCCGTTCACCCAATTCAAACCAAAAATCAGAACCAAATGGTGGTCTCAGATTCCGTGATATGGGATCCCATCAGGGGAAACTGAGTAAAATCGTATCAAATGGCTAGGAAAATGGCCTTAACCACTTTCTTTTCATTTTCATCCATGGATGCACAAAATTCCTAATTTTAGAAAAGTGGTCCGACTCGTGGCAACAGCCCAAAAAAGTCTGTTCGACCACTGGTTTCGTGTAGAAGACTGTCTTAGCTTTCATTTTATACCCTGTTTATATAATTTGCTTGTATTATATAGGTACATTCAGCGGAAATGCAACCAGAAAAGTGCATTTTTTAACCATTGTTATAAGATTCACGTATTTTTAAATGTAATTTTCTTTAATGGAATGGTAGAGAAAACCGATAAAATGTATTGCCATTGAAATAAAAATGAGAGTTATTGTTAATATTTTAAAGTTTGGTGTGATTCAAAACGTCTTCCTTTATATGTATGTATATTCTTTTTCAGGCAGGAATTCTCATTTGATTTGGACACATTTTTAAAGATTTTCCCTTAAGTGCAACGAAATTGCAGTAACGACCTTTAACTACTGTAACTACTACATAACATATCTAATTGAAATATAATTATCCCTCTTAAGCCATTGAAAAATAATATCTCATAGGTATCGCAAGTCATTCATTTAGCGCCACTTATGCTGAATTTACCCGAGTGACAAAATGCAATTGTTTCTACCATTTTCTATCTATTTTTTGTCAACTAACACGGTTATGACAGCTAATGGTTAACATATTGCATTCTTTACCAGCATAAATGCATCAAACAAATCAAACCGAGGTCTTCAATAATAATTACTATAATATGGATCAAATCAATAAAGAATTCTTATTTAATTTGATCAATATGCCAACAATAAATAATAAAGTTATATGACAAACATATGAGCATATAAAATCAACCGATTTTTATATGAATATATGGCACAAAACTTTAAAATATATATGACAACGCCTTTGTTTCTATATTACACTACATCAAATATATGGCTCTAAATCATGATCATATATATGGCGTCCACAGCCGTAGCCAGGCCTACGCTAGGGTGAGCTCAGCTCACCCAAAAATATGTTTAGCTCACAAAGAAAATTCAGAGATGTTCTAAGATTTTCCATAGTTTTCATTTTGAACCAAAACATTTGTATAGAAACCACCAATTCTCCTGTTTTACAGCACACTTTAATTTCTTCGTCAGTAAACCGGTACGCCCCTGTTCATTGCTCTATTTGTGTTCTTCGGTGCTCATGTTGTCAGTCACTTGACCTGTTATTTTCATTCAAAAGTGTACTCCGATTATGGAAAAAAAAATAAATTCAACAATAGCCTTCTAGACTTTCAACTCATTGGTTTCCCCTTGTGTTCATAGCTTAAACTTAAAAGGACTTTAAGAATCTATTAACGTTTTTTAAGAACTGTCAGATATAGAACTGCAAAGGTAGAACTATAATAGTCGGAAGGGCACTGAAGCTAATGTCAAAACCAACGAAAAGTAGCTTTCCGTACCGAAAAAAGGGGAACACACCCATAATGTAACTATCATCTTTCTCTTTTTGGCATTCCTATTTCACCAAATGTCAGTTTTACTTACTTCCGTAACCAAAGAACCAAAGAACGAAACTTGACGAAACGCTCCACTTCGCAATTATAGTCGCGTCAAATGCTTTCCGTGTATTCTCTTGTTTTCTTCCGACCACTTAAGTGCCCCTCCGAGCATTATAGTTCTAGCTCAAGGCAAAAATAAAAGCAGGTTTCTTATCTTACGACCTTTTTGAATGGCAATCAGGAAGACCGATTCGATACGTGAACAATTTATTTTCGATTCTGAAATCCGATCCAAAGGAATTTTTTCATCTTTTCAGGGCAAGAACTGTCATTGTGGCATCAATCGGAGAGAAGTTGAAGTTTAAGCTAAATTTTGATAATAAATTTTTAATTTTATTTTCAAAAAAATTCGCTGTTTATACTAAATCAACTTTAAAGGCTCTCCCAAACCAACGCGAATTCGTAGCGAATCATTCGCAAAGACAGTTTTTTGTTGTTGTTTAGCATTGTGTATCTTTCAAATTTTGTATTATTGTGAATGATTTCGCTTTGTCAGCGAACGATTCGCGTTGGTTTGGGAGAGCCTTAAATATTAAAATTCCACATCAAAGATTCCAAAAACTGAGGATTTTGACATTTGTGAATGAAGAGAAGACCAATATGCTGCAATTTGTCAAATAATTCTATTGAGTATTTTCAGAAATGCTTCAACGCTCTTTTCAGTTCCAGCACCAAGCAATCACAATTTGAAAATTTCTACCTTTTACCGGGAAATACACATATGTATACCAACATGTTACTTTATACCTACCTATTGTTTTAGTAAAAAAGTTAGTTTTTGTAGATATCATCATGATTTAAATTACAAAAATGTGAGCTCACCCAAAACAACCCTCAGCTCACCCATACGTTTGATCCTGGCTACGGCCGTGATGGCGTCATACATATTTTGTCATATAAACATGTCTATCACACTTATATGACCCTATTGGGACATATTTATATGGCAAATTTGCCATATTTACATATATGCTAGTGTAATATCGCCTTAAGTATCGAGTTTCCAGAAAATCAATCGAATTTTAAACATTTTTTAAAAGTCCAACAAATATTTTTTTCTTAATTTTTTAGACAAAAATTTTTGTATTTTTTGGAAGCTTCTGTATAAAAAAAAAATTATTGCAATCAGTCATACCGTTTTGAAGAAAATTAAAAATTTAAAAAATGGTTCACTGGGAGGTACCATTAATAACCATTTTTTGAAAAATAGTTTTCTACCCAAAGGAAGCCTTTACTAAAAGTAATGTATTGAATTTTTTTTTAAGAAAAGTTGCTTAGCCGTTTTTTAGAAAAATATGTATGGTAATGTGAAATTGCCAAAAAAAATGTTATGGCAGGTACCGTTATTTTTTGGTTCTAAAAAAAATGAAAAAACATGTGGGCATAATCACCAAAAACTACTATGTACCAAGTTTGAAGGAAACTGATCGAGCCGTTTAGGCTGCAGACGAACATACAGACAGACAGAATTGTGCCACCCACTTTTTTGGTGTTCTCTATCATCGTTATGTCATGTGTTATTGTTATCTCAATTTTTTTCTTGCACGAATCCAAAACTTGCCTTCTAGTACTCATATCGCAGGTAAAAAAAAACAAAACTCCATCATCATCATTAGAAACATCAAGAGAAACACCATCGTGGTACATACAGCATTATCTGGGGCCGTCAGGTCAGCATACAGAAATATTTCATCACAACACCAGAATTGACCAGTTATTGTACATCGTCAAATAAAAAAGAACTCCCCCAAAATCAAAAAAAAAAAACAACAGGAAATTCAACATTAGATGGAGATGTTTTCGATACTATCCAAGAGCACACAAACACAGAGAAGATCAGTTCTGCGAATTTGCACGCTGCAGCAGAGGCATTGTACATTGTTGTGCTGAAATTGTACAAAGATGATTTAGACTTTATAGCCTAGTCTCGATGATGAGTTGGGTCAATTTATATCTTTGATCGACTTATACAAAAAAGATTATGGAAAATACCAATCTATTACCACATTCTTGAAGATCAAAATTTCGGAGCTGCATTGCCGGGCATTGAAATTACTCTGAGAATGTATTTGGTTTTGATGGTATATCTATCTAATTGCACTAAGGAGCGCTAATTTTCAAAAATTAAAATTTATAAAAAATAGGCTTTGAACTATGATAGGACAAATCCGCCCATTAAAGATATCCCTACTCAGTATTGAAAGTGATTTACTCCGGGAACTGGATTTCAGCGAAATCATCGAAAAAAGCTTGCAAGGTTTCATTCAAATTTATTTCACATAATTCTTTTTTTTTGTCTATATTTATATTAAGGGTATTCATACAACAGCGTAAAGCTGTCGCAAACGTTGTAAACTTTTAAACATCGTAAACCTGTCACATTTTGTATGGAAAATTGGACAGATTTACGCAGTTTACAACTTTACTACGATTACGACGACTTTACGCTGTTGCATAAATACCCTTATTATGTTTGTTAAAAGAATTTGCTTGGTTTCGCAATAAATTGTTGAAACACTCAACTGAAAAAAAAAAATCATTTTATTTGGAAGATAATTAGGGCTTCCAGACCACTAAAGCTGGCTTTGTAAAAATTAGACATCAGAAGAAAATTAAACGCTTTAATTTTTTGAAATTACTAAAATAAGTACCCTTTATTAGATTGACATCAAAAAGATTGCAATCATTTTTTTTCTGATTTATGTAATAGCGATCAATTGAATACAATTCTTTAAGGAATTCAAGCATTTTTAGCATTATTTGCTTGCTTTTGAGTTCTTTTGCTCTAAATAAATCTTACACGATATTGTCGTTTGATCGTTCAATGAAAACTCCTTAAGTCGATTTTTATTTATTTTGAGACATCGGTACTTTTTATGGATTTGAACTAACCAACATTTGAAAATGTTTACTTTTGAGAATTTTATCAAATTTATCAATATCCCAACATAAGACTTAGAGACCTTTTACAGAACTAAAATGTTAATATTTTAATAAATATATCGTATTCATGAGAGGTTTCTCGGTTTGGAATTAAATGGACTTAGGGAATTTTCATAGAACAACTATGATATGGTCCTAATAAACCAGTTACATGTCAAGGTTTTGCTTTAGTTATTTCTTGCTGAGTGTTCTCAGAAAAGAATTCCAAGAATTCAAAAAGATGCACGATAATGCTAAAGAATGCATGAATCCCCAAAAGTTTGGATTCAATATTAATGGCTGTGTAAAATTAATGAAAAAAAAAGCTAATTGCAATCTGTTAAATGTATGGTGTTTCCATAATTATACATACAAGTCGAAGTCTCAAAGTTTAATAAACTTTTTTAAATCTTTTTTTTTAAACTCAGATATCCCCAAATTTTATTAGATTTATAGAACAGGGTGTTTTTTTTTTAGATGTTCACTCATTGTGGTAATTTGGTCTATTTTCTTTTTGCAATAAGGAATCAAATAGTGGTTTCCAAGAGGTCAATTGTTTCTGTTTTATCGTCGTATATATGCAATTTTACATATTTATTTGCAGTGAAAATAATCTAGTGGTGAATCACACTCCAGTTAAAATGTTCATTTCATAAAATTAGTCGTTTGTCAAATATTTCTTTCAGTAAATAAATTGAATCACACGCTGTGTCAGCGCTCTGCTGAAATTGCCTTTCAATTGATTCATGAAAAAGTTAGTAATCATTTGTGTCTCTACCACTTGGCATTGACTGTAATGTTCTGACTGTAAAATAAGAAAATAGAGCTCAAATATGTTTTCAGCAGCAAAAATTGTTACGAAAGATTTACTGGCTAATGCATTACATTATTCATTGAAATAAAATTAATTCTGAAAATATGTACATATATGTCACTCAAAAACGATTACCCAAATTCTATAAAAAATTTACATACTGATGAATACATATTTGGGAGATACTACTTATTTTCATTTTATTATTTGGGTTCTAAAAAGTTTTAAGTAATATTTCCAAATTCTTCCCTAATTTTATGTGATAAAAAAATAGTTGGATGACGTTTTTTACATACTTTCAACTCCAAATTTTTAGATAGTCATCTCATAGGTATTTTCATAAATAGTTAGCCTTTTTCATGACAAATCTGTTTTAAATCAAAAAAGAACAAATCGATAAACCTATTATTCTTTAACACCTGTTCCCTATTTATCATTTATCAATGTTGCATATTATGATATACCTATACCAGTTTCTAGGAACAGTGATTCCCTAATTTCATCAGGTTGGTTAACAACAAAAAATTACCTACCTTAATAATTATGTTCAACATTACTCATTTAAATATCATCACTATCTGCTTTGAGAAGATTGTTTTTGTTTACTACCTATCACTCCCTAACGAAAAAAAAAGAATGCTAAAAACATAAAAGCAAAACAAGTTGAAAAGCCGGCCGGCTTAAGTGACACATCATAAACACCGGCTTTCCCACACCTGCCCTGTATATATTTTTAAAGTTATGTTTTACTGTTTCAAATCTTTTTAGTTGGTATTTATGTCAATTAGTTTAAAAGCTTACTTTAGCTCACTCAGTTTATTTTGTGGAGTTTCACTATTCACTTTAGTTAGTTTATCAGCAGAAATAAATCGTTATTAACCTTGAAATTGAAGATATAATTACATTATGACTCAACTAATGGGGAGGCAATCCGCTGGTAGTTTGTATATCATACAGTACTCTCATTATACATATTTGAAAAAATACATCAATGAAAACATAATGCAAGGCCGTATTCTTTGTGTTTTTGATAAAATAAGGTATCAACTGAAAGCTAGTACCACAGATACTATAGTTCTATATCTATAGTAACTCTAATTATCTATGCTGGTAAGGTTTTCACACACAATCGTGAAATCGGTGCCACATGTAATACCTAATAAAAAAAACTGAGTGGTAATAGGGACTCACGACAAAAAAATTAAGTGATAAATGCTTGAAATTATTATTAATTAGTTAAAATGAATAAATGGTTTAAATACACTAAATAAACAAAAATGAAAAAAAAAATGTGTTTGTTTTGCCAAATGGTTATATCAATAGAATTTTT
Source organism: Dasysyrphus tricinctus (assembly GCA_963921185.1). NCBI lineage: Eukaryota > Metazoa > Arthropoda > Insecta > Diptera > Syrphidae > Dasysyrphus > Dasysyrphus tricinctus. The sequence goes on along the minus strand of OY992531.1, from coordinate 61,767,654 downwards.
AAAAAAGTGGTCATAGCCTACGCAAATTGAAAATGTTTAGGACAATGTTGTTGTTCTTGGTGAGATTTTTTTTATAATGTTTTTGCAAAAGTGGGCGGACTCGAATGATAAACAAACAATAAATTTGGCATTTGAATGATAAATACGTGGCAGATTTAATACTTAGGCAGTTTCACTTCAAGAGTAGATATAATATGAGTATAGTATTTGAATAATACAATTTTTACTGATAAATCAATTTAATGCGTTCTAATTATAGTTGAGCGGATGCTTGAAATTGTCTTGAAAGAAAGACTTTTTATGTCATTTCCTATCTGGTCTGCGTAGACAACCAAGTGTAAAGTTTATGTCAAAAATTCTTTTCCTATGTGTTGGAAATAAATTATATTTGTATTTATTTATTTTTACAACTGTCAGAAATAATAAAATAAAAATAATATTTGTATAAAGGTAATACAAAAAAAGGTTACGTATACGCCACAGAAGCTGCGTTTTAAAGAAAGTATGAAAGAAGTTAACCTTCTTAGGTTCGATATATGATTTCGAATAGATTAGCTTGGTTCATATATGTATGTTTAATGTTTGTATGTGTACATTTATATGAAACGTTATAACATCTATATGGATCACACCAAAAATTAATTTGGGCCTCCACTTCCACTGTACAGCGAACTAGACGGGTGGACCAATTTTCTTCAAATTTGGAATGTTTATGAACATATACTCTAAAAAAAATTATATTCTTAATTTGAAGAAGAAGAAGAACTTTTTTGAAGTATAGGCTTTTTAGTTCGATGTACATTGCACGTGAATTTTTGGAGTTATCCTGTTTCTACCATATAGTACCCATAGTTCAGTAACATTTCCGTTTCATAGGAGATAAACCTTGTATCAGATCCGCTGCTTCCAATTTTTTGAATAATCTAAGTTTTTGACCTCAACTACCGAACAACAACATTGCCAAAAATTTAAAAAAAAACGAAATTTTCACGTTTTTTTTTAAATTATTGACTTACATAGATAGTCAGGTGACTATACCTCTTAAAAGGAGGGGCGTTGTTTTGCGTCAGCGGCAATTAATAAAATTAGTGTCATATGAAAGTTATGTCACTCGTGAATAACTTTCACAATGGGCGTTACATTAAAGATAGTGAAAACATAACACTCACTAATAATTTATTTATGACATATCGTCGGCTTTCTGTCAAAACATCGAAAATCCAATTTGAAAAATTGCTTAGAAGCCCCAAACAAAACCGATTGCAAAATGGAATTCTTAGATTGTAAAAAGTTTTAAAACTGGTTGATAGACCATGATATTTGAATTCTGTGTTTTTAAAATTAAAATGCCATTAAAGGACTTGAGAGGTTTTACCAGAAAGGCGATGATGTGTCGTAAATAAATTATTAGTGAGTGTTATGTTTTCACTATCTTTAAATCTTCTCCTGACACTGTAGTAGGTTGCCTTAGGGGATTCCAGAACCTCCAAAGGTTGGGACTTAATCCCCATGTTTGAAGACTTTCAAGTAGGAGTTTCATGCTTTCTATGAGCCAATACATAATAGCGTACATATAGCCACATTTTGTAGATATTAAAACCTAATGTCCACTTAAAACGACTATCATCTATGTTATTTGTAATATTATTAAAATGCAAGAAGCAACGGTACCTAAAATAAAAAGAAAAAATAAAAACAAAAGAAAAGAAAAAGGTAAATATTAAAAATCAAAGAAAGTACATACAATGATGGGCTATTTATTTATTTTTTGAATAAAGTTATTTAAAAGAATAGTTTCTGAGAAATTGAATTTGTTATATTTGTGACGCAAAAAAATTACCATTCATGACCTAGCTCAAAAACCAGATAGCTCCACTTTTTGATGGAATATATTTTTTTTTATTCAAAAATATCAAACAAAAAATCCTGCATAGTTAAGTATACTCGAAACACCACCTACCCTTAATTAGAAAAAGGCAATTCTGTACTGGAGTTATCTTATTTTTGAACTGTACGTCCAAAACTTTTAAAACGAAAAACATTGTTAGACCTTAGTCTCAAACGGTGCCATAGCTTTTAAGATATTATATTAAATTGGAAAACATTTTTTGGGTTTTTTGATTTTTTTTAAAGGAAAAGTACACTAGTTTTTTTTATATTTCTTGTATCCATTTGGTGAATCAAAACTTTATTAGGTATTTATGTTGAACTTAAACCCTTATATTCTACTTTTCTTCAGCGTAAACTGTCACATAAGCTCTTATGTTGAATTTAAATATTTTTGTATAAGCAAATGGCCCTTAAAAACTAAGAAAGATTTTTACATCATGCAGTATTAAAACAAAATCAATTTGAAAAAAAATATCACTATTTTTTTTTTTTTTTTTAAATAATTGACTTTGAAAAAGCTTGATTTAAAAACCAAATAAATTGAATATGCTTTTGTTGATTTTAAATATATTCTTTTCCATTTTAAGCCAAGTTTTCAGAATCTCTATCTCCTCTGATGTGTTCCCAGTAGTAGTTTTAAATGTTAAATCTCTTGAGTGAATAGTGTCTCTTCATAGGGCAGTCCCGGAAAGTCTAAGTCTTTGAGGTGCTTCTAATTTTATAATTATATTTTGTTCGTCCATATCTTCATAGTGTTCGAGCAAGTTATGTAGGTTTATGTCTGCGTAGGGTTGCTGACATGCATTAGTAACGCATGCTGCAATTTTAAAGTCACTCGTGAAAAAAATAAAATGCACGACTGGGTCGCACGTACTTGCTCTTATGTTCAAGACACTGCGAGTTTAAGAAAATTGTATATAAAAACATGGAAATTATGAGAGAAAAATGTAGAGAAGCATGAAATACGACATTTAAATAAGCTAAAACAACTCTTTTGACAGTTTGAGGTGAAAAAAAAGTATGCCATCTTAATTCATGATGGGATATGATTGTATGGGAAAAAAAATTTTAAAATCGTTGGAGCGGTTTTTTTTTAAATTAATTTTTTATATATAAAATTCTTAAAACATTTTTAAGAACAAATTTTGGTATGCAGATTTAAACTATATATTTATGTGTATATAAAAACAAAATTTGAAAAAAAATTGTCAACCCGTTTTTGAGATATCGAATTTTCAAAAAAAAAATTTGAAACTTTTTTTAAAAATCCAAAAACTTTTTTTTTGAAAATTTTGATATGCAATATTATTTGATTTTATTTGAAATTTGTTTATAAAAAAATTCATCTAAATCTGTTCAGTTAATAACGAGAAAATTCAAAATAAAAAAATACGTTCTATGACAGGTACTATTAATAGTTCCAAAGTGTAAAATTTTATAATTTTTGGTAGTAGATCGTACTAATTATAGTATATAGAAAAAGTTTAATCAAAATCGTAGGAGTCGTTTTTAAGCAAAAAAATATTTTCCTTTGCGGTTTTTTAACTTTTGTATGGAAGGTACCGTTATTTTTTCATAAATGTAAAATTTTTTCTAAAAATATTTTAGAAAGTACTAAAAAAGTCTTAAATATCGAGTTTCAAACAAATCGATCATGTCGTTTTCGAAATATTTGATTTTCAAAAAAAAATTTTGAAACATTTTTTAAAAATCCAATAAACATTTTTTCAAAAATGTTGGTACAGAAAACTATTTATATTTTTTGGAAGCTTTTGTGTAAAAAAAATAATTGAAATCGGTTTTACCGTTTTGAAGAAAATCAAAAATCAAAAAAATGGTTCTTTGGGAGGTACCATTAATAACCATTTTTGAAAAATGGTTTTCCACCCAAAGAAAGCCTTTACTTAAATAAATTTATTGAATTTTTTTTAAGAAAAGTTGTCGAGCCGTTTTTGAGAAAAATACGATTATGTAAATTTGCCAAAAAAAAATGTATGACAGGTACCGTTATTTTTGGTTCTAAAAAAAAAATGAAAAAAACGTGTCGGCAGAATCACCAAAAACCACTAAATACCAAGTTTGAAGAAAATCCATCGAGCCGTTTAGGCTGTAGACGAACAGACAGACAGACAGACAGACAGAATTTTGCCACCCACTTTTTTGGTGTTCTCTATCATCGTAATATCATGTTTGATTGTTATCTCAAAATTTTTTTTTTGCACGAATCCAAAACTTGCCTTATAGTACCTATAATCGCAAGTAAAAATTCGAGATAACAATCAAAGATGACATCACGATGATAAAGAAGAACAAGAAAATGGGTGGCACAATTCTGTTTGTCTGTCTGTCTGTTCGTCTACAGCCTAGACGGCTCGATAGATTTGTATTCAAACTTGGTACATGGTGGTTTTGATGATTTTGCCCACACATTTTTTAAATTTTTTCTTTCAAACCAAAAATAACGGTACCTGCCACACTACTATTTTTAGCAGTTTAACATAATGTTTTTTTTCTCAAAAACGGCTTCACAACTTTTCTTAAAAAAATTCAATAAATAACTTCCACTACAGGCTACCTTTAGGTTGGAAACCCTTTCTTCAAAAAATGGTAATTAATGGTACCTCCCAAAGAACTGTTTTTTTAACTTTCGATATTCTTCAAAACGGTAAGACTGATTTAAATATTTTTTTTTATACAGAAGCTTTCAAAAAATATAAGTACATATTGTGAACCAAAATTTTTGAAAAAATATTTTTTGGTTATCACCCATACTTTCACACCAAGTTTTAATAAAAAGATAATCAATGAAAAATCAAAAATCGTTAAGATTCAAATTGGTGTCCGTTATAAAATGTAAGTATTCGCTACACAAACGTAAGTTATAGTATTTTTCGCAGGTTGTAAAATCTGAAAGTATCAGTAATTTAAAATGACTATTCAAGAACCCTTCAAATAACACATAAACACAACAAAAATATTGACATTTGACAAGTTACTCTGGATCCGTCATTTTCACCACGCCTGCGGAGAACTGAACAAAATTTAAATGCTGAAGATATTGGGCACGTTCCGTTGGTTATTCTCAGTTATCCGGATAGCATTGTGTTGTTGTTAAAAAACAGCTGATAACAGCTGATGCAACAACAACTCAAGTTATCTCAAAGTTTTTTGGATAGCTAGATAGCATAGCGAATAAACATTGGAACGCGAGGATTAGCTTAATTATGAGTAGGGTAGAGCGGGGCTAGTTGGACCACGGGGCAAGTTGGATCACGCCAATAACTCAGAAGCCGCAAGTGCTAAACGAAGACGATCATACACGAATGAAGCATAGTTACTAAATCACACGTGCTAAACTGGTTTAAGGTGGATTTCTTCTCCCAAAGGAAAATCACGCGCTTATTTGTGTTTTTTTGGGTACAAAAGTAAAGAACGAATTTGTTTCTTTTGTGTTATCGTGATGAAAACGGGTGAATTTTCCAACAAAGTACAGTTGTTTTTGTTTTGTTTTTTATATTCCATTTTTGAAATTGTAAGATTCAAAGTTTTTAATTTCAAAGTGACGGAATATATTCATCAAGCTAGGTGTGGGGTTAGAAAATAGTATGAAAAATTTTAGATCATTTAGGATTATTTAGGTTATCTTAAGTTGTGATTCAAATTAAGTTTTAGTTTGTGATCAAATTTATTTCAAACTAACGGCGTTTATGTCCTTAATGGAGCTACTTTTTCCACTTTTTAAGCTTTGATCCAACTTACCCCACTCGCGGGGCAAGTTGGACCACTTGGACTTGGTGCATTTAAAGTAATCTTTTTCTTCTGCTATAACATATTTTTAACTTTTTAAAATTTATTAAAGAAGCCGAAGTTACATTCTTTCTATATAGATTCCAGTTTCATTGTTATGTTATGAATAGGTAAAAAGTTATAAGACTTCAAGTAAAACGTGGTCCAACTAGCCCCGCTCTACCCTACTGTGAGTATTCGCTACAAGACCCATTTAGCATTAACTTACATTCATATAGATTCATCTCCCTCTGTTTTGCTCTACCTATTGCGTTTTAATTTCAAAAAATCTTGTTAAAACAAAGAATGTCATGTAGATGTTTTGTGCATTCGATGACAGGTAATTCGTGCGAAACTAATTTCATATTTGGAACCTACTCTGTATGGAAACTAGCTATAAAGTACTTAAATCAATGAAAGTAATTTTATATTTGCTATCTACATAAATGTTTTGCCTTAATCGATTGATTGAGGAATATTTTTATGTCGACTTTATTATTCAGAATATTCTTGATAATGTATAGAACGCCATTTTTATTATTTTCGCGATGTAAACAATTTATTGAATTTTAACAGTTCAAAATTTTCATTCTGAAAAGTCGGAATAAACAATTTGCGTTTTCTTATCTGCCGGAATATTCAAGATTATTGTTTCTCTTGTTTTTTTTGTTAATCACGTATTAAATGCCTTCTTAGTAGGTAATTTTGGTTGGTTGTTTGACCTTGAAGTAAAAATGAATAGGTTTGTTCAACGTTCCCTGCCTCAGGGTGCACTGGGCAGTGTTGCCAGAAAATATTTTTTGAAATCGGGAGATTACCACACTAGAAATCGGTGTAAATCGGGGAAACATATTTAGCCCTGCAAGTCATGCCAGAGGTCACATGCATCTCAGTTCTTAGATAAAAGAAAATTCTGATTTTTTTACGAATATGTTTTTCAGAGCGTGCATGTTTTTCATTAAGTAGGTAAATGAAAATAAAATCTGATTTATTTTCAAAAAAAACATAGTAGGTAAGAATGTATTTTTTTTCTTAAAGATACAACTTTTTTTTAATTTATTTTATTTAAATTAATTTTAAAAAGTAATATCGTTAGTAAATAGTAGTTTAAACTTCAAAATTAAAAATAAATATTTCCCTTATTTTACAACTTCTATGGGGCTATTTGCTTAAGCATTTATAGCCTTATTTTTTAGATTTCTTAGGCGGTTATAGTTGGAAGTATTATTTATGTAATTTAATAAAACATCAAGTTAGTCAAATCTTAGGCAACTAATTCCATTGTCGAAAGTTAAAAAAAGTTTATAAATACGACTGTTAGTGCTAAGCTAAGAAATGAAAAAATAGTGCAACAGATGCGCCAAGTATTGAAGTTTCAACGACCGTGCCGTAATTTTAATTATTTTAAATATATTTTTTTGATTAAATTTTTGGAAAAAGTTAAGTGCTATTTTTAATTATTTTAAATACATATATTTATTCAGAAACTTTTAAGTTCAAAAAATGATTGCATTCCTTGAACTTCAAGTATTCTTCGGAAAGTAATATTCTCTTAAAGTGACAAAATCGATTTGTTATTAAAACGAATTTTCTGATGCATGCACGCAGCCAATTACCAAAAACCAAAATAAAAACAAATAAAAGAAGAAGCCAATGACATGACAGATGACACTTACTCGACGAGTTTGGTGGTGTTCAGCAAACAAGAAAAAAGAAATTGCATTGGGTAAATTTGCTTACTTCAGTTTATGAAATATTGAAAATCGGGGAAATGTGTCATATTTAGATCAAAAATCGGTGTATCGGAAATAGGTCTGAAAATCGGGAGAATTACGATAAATCGGTGTTTCTGGCAACACTGGCACTGGGGAATGTCATTCAAATGTCAAAAAAATGGAGGCTGCTCGAGTTTTGATTTCACATCAAACACCTCAGTGTTACTTTTGTATGATTAAAATGTTAAGGTGCTAAGGTACTATTTTGTACAATAGTAAATGCATCACCCTTTTGCCTCGTGCAGTTAGTCTTGATATGGCCTTACTACGTACTGTTTTAGAAATGCTATTGGGTTGTATTGTATATTACTTATAACGGAAGGTCTTAAATAACTTTTTCAAATATGCACCCAAATGAACTAGACCTCTGTGTTTGATGCTACATACATATATAAACCCCAAAACGCTTGTGCTCAACTTACTACAATTTCAATTGTGAGCTAGTTTTTGTGAGTTGGAGATCCATCACCAGGGCCAATCCACCCAGTAGTCAATTCAAAAGTTACACAATCCAATCGTATGAGATTAAATGATTGCTTCGGACTTAAAAATATTTGTGAAATCGAAATAGAGCTACAGTGGAACTTATGTATGTATATTGGAGCCTTGAATGCATTAGCACCCATTTTTTTTTTTAAAGGAATAGCAGCAAATTACCATAATCACCAATTGAATTAAAAGACAAAATTTCAATTTTTATAAAAGTATAAAAGTTTTATTAAAATAAAAAATAAAATAAAATTTAACAGAGTTACAGATAATTCAATAAGAATTTAACAATTTCTTTTAACATCATACAAATGTATATACTCAAAATATGTAAATGCAATATTTTATTAAATTAAGTTTACAAAGATTTTTTTGAGATTTTTAGACCTATACATGTTAATTCTTATTAGAATATTTGATTATATTAATCGTATTCGTATATTCAAAGTGATTTGTGTTGTTTCATATAAAAAAGTTTATTAATGCCTGCTGGCGTCTGAAGCCAGGAAAATGTATTATTATTACATTATTATTATTGTTATTATTATTATTATTATTATTATTATTACTATAATAGACTACAAAGAGTCGTTAACAAAGCCAATTTCTGGCGAATGTTTTAATATTCTGAAAACGTCATTTTGAATAAATTCAAAATTCAGTTGGTGTACATAAGTACGAAATATCATTTGATTGATATAAATTGATTTCATGCAAGCATGAAAAGTTACGATTAGTATCACTTTCAGAATTTCTCGAATACATTTTGAGAACGTGAGAAATCTAAAGGGCTCTTAGACAAATTCAACAGAAGTTATTCAGAAAGGATGGATTTCAAAGAAAAAGGTTTAGAAGAAGCAAGCTCCATTTAAACTTTTCTCTTTGAAATCCAACTCTCAGAAGCTTCTGTCTCGTCGGCCTAAAAGTATCCTGAACATTTTTCAACCTCAACACGATAGAGAAATTCATCAAGCAATGGGTTGGGGACTAGGTCCCCGGAACCCTTTTGTACACCCAAAGTGAAAATCTCAACTCTAAGGCTTGGATATCCAGGATGAGCATTGAAAAATCGAAATTAATCAATGAAAATGCCAAACAGCCTTCCTTCAAGAGTCAATGAGTTCCAAATCAGATGTGCAAACGGGGGTGAGTACTTTGTAGATGTCCACTTCCAGAAAGGCACCAATGAAAAATAATTATATATACAATCATATGACTATGATTCTACATATAATTACTATAAATAATTCTACATATAATCATATTACAATGTATGTATGAATATATATTTAATCATTTATTGATATACTATAAGCAAAGCTGAGAATAAAACCCATAAGGAACGAACAATGAAGTAAAAAGGCTGAAAGTAACCAGTACAAGTACTAATACCAGTACAAGTACTGATTCTAGTTCAAGTACTGATGTCTTTCTTTCTCCAAACTCCCTTGAAACTTCCACACGACTTTTATTCACAGAAAAACTCATAGCATGGTGCCTTTCTCTCAGCAGATTCCACTCCGCACTCGGTTCATTGGTTTTGCCTTTCGGCGAGTTGTTTAAAAATTCTTTGGAAAAGTTTCCTTAACAGAAACCTTAAATTCTAGATTAAGACTCTAGTTGGCTATCCTTGATGAGGCGTAGCGCAGAACTGGCTTTAATGTGCCAGATTTATAATTAAATTGAAAATCTTTGGCGAAATCAAAATGGCTCTCAAAAAAACACTCTGATCATAAGGCTTTTTGAAAATTTCCTAGTCACCACATTGGCAGCTGGGAAATGTTTCAAACGCCTAACGAACTGGTTTTAATAAGACGCCATTTTGAAAAGCCAAGTGCAAATAGTCGTATAATAGTATCTTCTTAATAGTATAACCTACAATATTACTATACCTAATGTTGATGACCTTTAATCCTCTTCAGCTGACCTCTTCTTGCGGCAGTTTTCGATGGTGTGTCCTCTATAGTTGCAGTGGGTGCATCGCTTACCACCACCGCTTGACCTTTCTGTCGATGGTTTTGGTCCTGGAGCCTCGTATGCTTCGATGTTGTTATGCTCGATTACTCGACCCTTCTCAAGCAGATCACGGAATGTCTTGACGTCATGACGAGCAATGTGCTTGCGATAGTTCACGTGTAACAATCCATAAATGAAGTCGATTTCAGTCTCTTCGTTGTGACGATCTTCAGGCAATTGTGCTAACAAAGCACGCTTTTGACAAACAAATGTGTCTATAGCAGTACCTGCATCTTGGCTAGACTGAAAGATCTCCATGTAGATCTGGTAAGCTGGTTTGGTTGGTGAGAAATGCGTACGAATAAGCTCAATGGCATCGTTCCAGGTTTTTGCCTCCCTCTTGACACCTTGCCACCATGTGGATGCAAGGCCGTAGAACAGCAAGGAAATACCACGTAATGCATCTTCATCGTTAATGTGCTCAATTTCTTTGTAGGTTTCCATTGAGGTGATGAATTGTTCGACGGCATCGTGGTCCCTTTGTCCTCCGAAACGGGAACTGCAATTGGTAAAACTTCCCTTCGACGGTGTGGCTGCTGGTGCAGCAGTTGCTGCAGGATTACCAGCTACGGCTGCGGCTCGTACTGCTTCAATCAACTGTTGAAGTTGGTCTGTGGTCATTTGGACTACCGACATGTTTGCACTTTTAGTTTTATTTTATAGAAACAACTTAAAAAATATTTATCACTTTGATGAGTCAGAACAGAACAAAGCCAATGTAGCTGGCGAATGTCTGTTGTTCGAATACGTTGCGAGTGAGTGCTCGATTGAGTAGAGACTGATTTAAGAATTCTTTTCATGAGGCTTTTATATGGTTGGTATTTTATAAGTGTGGTAGTGTGAAATGGTGAAATCATTGAATATGTATCCATGTTTATGTACATACATTGTATATACAGTTAATAGATAGTGGAACTTCAGCTTGGTATGAATAATTTAAAAAATGACGTCATTATATCGGGGAAATCCTCTCTGTAGGGTTGTGTAGTGTGTTTTAAGAACTAACAGTTTTTATTTGAAGAATTTGTGTGCATGATATACATACATTTATGTAGGCTCATTTGTTTTTCAATTTAGTGATAGTTTTGATAATTTTTAGATTTTTTTGTAAATAAGAAAAAATTCAATATATTATATTTTTTGTTTGTTTATTAACAAATGTTTTTGTCAGTAAAAATTTTATTTATTTATTTAATTAATGTTTTTCTTACTTGCTTGTTTATAAATAAATTTAAATTTACATATTTACAAAAAATAGAATTAATTTTATTATAGGTACTACAGAAATAAATAAGCCAAGTAGAAGATCTAGTATTATTTAGGTATTTATTAAAATTTTAATTAACAGGGGTTTTTATCAACCAAACCAATAAAAAATATAAAGTTTTAATTAAGCGTATCTTAGATAATTAAAAAAAAATTACTAAAACAGACCCAGAATAGGTACATATATGAAAAAATCTGAAAAGACAAAACAAATGAACCGAAGATAAGTATGTATTTACATAAGTCATTGTGAGAAGTGGATAAAAGTGGTAAAAGTGTATATAACAACATAAGAAAAATGATGTAGGTTCATATTCAACTATTTTTCAAGTTTTCACATTTTTGTTTAAGAGGGTTAACTGGCTTGACTGTTCATATTCTAATCCTTATCAGGATAGTAAGATACGTTTGTAGTTTTTGTTCGATACTTACAGTATTTTTAAACAAAACTAATGTACCTATTTAGGTTGACTTTCGTACATACATATGTACAATTGTACATACACACGTACCTTTGGATATGTAAAGTACATACATATGTACAAGAACATACCAATATTGGAAATAAAAATTTAGTAGGTACATCTGGCTTATACAAAAGATTGAAGAAGATTGAAGATTGAAATTTTTAAAAAAATTATATTTGGCAGCCCTATTTTTCATCAGCCCAAAGAGTTTAACTGTTTATGTGCACCCGAAACCAATAAATTTTTTTCTGGGAACATGACGTCATCAATATCTAATACTAACTATGATATGAACATATGGGTAGAGGTACCTACACAAGGTATGTGTATATGTGAGTGTTAGTTATTTTTTGTTTTGAATTTAGAAAAACAAGCTTTGTATGTACCTAGATGTACGTACAAACTTTTGTATATAATTTACATATTTTTGTTTTGTCTCAGAAACAGAATTCGGCATTTCAGTATCAGTCATCACGTAGGTATTTCGCTATCTTATTTAAATTCAAATTAAATTAGGGAGGTGGGTTCCAAGCAAAATTTAAATAATTTATAGCCTTGTTTTTAGTTATTTATATGTACCTATCTTATCCCCATAAATAAAATTTGAATCTAGTAACTAAAGTTATTGATGAATAATGTTGATTATCTGAACATTTCAATAATCAAATTATACCTATTTGAAGCATTTTTATCCAGAGCATATGAACTAAAAAGGGTCTGCCAAATAACTTTTTTTTTTTTGAAAATGCTTTAAAAAAAAACTACTGAATATTTTTTCAAATTTGGAAAACAATGGAAAATAATTTCATTCAAATGGCTGCTTTGCTAAGTGGGCCTGCGATCGACTTAGAGAAGATGCCGATTTTGCCAAAAAAAATCATCTTTTCAGATGAAGCTCATTTTGATCTTGGCGGGTATGTAAACAAGCAAAACTGTCGCATTTGGGGCACAGAAAACCCGCACGCCATTGAAAAGCTGATACACCCAAAACGAGTCACTGTTTGGTGCGGATTTTGGTCCAGAGGCATAATTGGGCCATTTTTCTTCGAGTGGCCGTTACAGTCAATGGCGATCGTTATCGGGCCATGTTGAACGAATTTTTGTTCATATGCATGCACAGTAGGGGTGTCGGAATTTTTTTTATTTTTATATTCAAAACAGGTATTGTGAATCTTGTAAAGGGTTTAGAAAGAAGTAATTTTTGCTCTGGGATATTTGGCAAAATTGAATTTTGAGACCCCGTGGCTGTTTTTGGGTTAAAAAACCTCAATTCGAAAAGCGGTCTGAAAAACCATTACTATATAAGGTCACAGTAACTTATAATGATTTTTTGTTTTGCTTTTGTAACCTATTGCTAAGAAAATAGCATTAAAATCTGCTTGTCAAAATATCATGACATAACTTTTTACATTAAATCTCCCCGAAAATAGATCGATTTTCTAGATGTTTTCGATTATTTTTTTCTAAATGGAATGCTCGAATTGGTTAAAATTTGCTTTCTTCACACTATACAGCATTTTTAAAGTGATGTTCGGTCAATACAAATGAGAAAAGATGGCCAAAATAAAACAATATAAGTAATTTTGAGAACTTATCGACGCAAACTTAGTTGGTTTTCGTGACCACTTTTTCGTATTGTGCTGTTTTTTACCTATAAACGGCCGCGGGGTCTCAAAATTCCATTTTAGAAAATGTCCCAGAACAAAAATTTCATCTTTCTAAACCCTTTACAAGATCCACCACACCCATTTTGAATATAAAAAATAAAAAAAATTCCGACACCCCTAATGCACATGAGCCATTGTTTTTAAAAGTGGAATACTTACATACCTCCCTACCTACATATACATAAGTCCATTTTTTTACTTTTTCTAGAAAATCAAGCTAATGATAAGTATTTAGGTAGGTATGTAGTTACAATAAGTTTAAAATTAACAACAGACTTGATAATTTTTTTTAAAGGGAGTTATTCCACTTTAAAATAAAACGCTTCACATTTTTTCTTTTTCCATTGAATTTCAAAATCAATTTCAGAATATTTTATCCACGATCTAGGATAGAATATACAATACTGGTAGTTATGTAGGTATCTAACATGTTTATTTTGAGTTTGTAGGTAATACCTGTAGATGTAATGGGTTATCTTTTACTTACATACATAGGTACATCTCTGTACATATATATGGTGTAAAAATTTTTGTATATTCCTATACAACATACATACCTACATACTACATACATATATAGGGGCATCACCAAAAATATCTACGTACATAAGAAAATTTCATACTCGAAGGTACCTATAGCCAGGTAAGGATATTTTAGTTCAAGGAAATATACCTACATTCTGACAAAAATAGTGAAATAATATCATAGGCAATAGATAGGTTGGTATTGGTAGGTAGGTAGGGTATAGCTATGTATCACTCCCTTATTAAGTTAATTTAAAAAAAAATAGTCTTTTACTCAAAATTTTGGTAAGAGTGTGAAAATAATGAATAGAAAATCTTTGAAATTAGTATGTATAAGGGTAGTAGCTACTAGGGTGGCACTTATGTTTTAAACGATTGAATTTCTTTCGTCTAAAAGTAATCCAGGTAATAATTTTTTTTTTGCAAATTTTGAGATTTCTCTGCCTTTCCCTCAAAAATTTGGAAAAAGTGTAAAGTGGAAGGAGAATCTTGAAACTTGGTATATTAAGTACCGTAAGGGGTATATTTGCTTATACCTATTTTAAACGGGGTAAATATTGTTAAAAAAAATTGAAAATATTTTTTTTGTAGATTTTTTCAAGATTAGACTTTTTTCAAGATTTTCCACCAACTTTCACACCTTTTCCCAAATTTTTGGTAAAAGACTGAGAAATCTCCATGTTGTATGGGACTTTTCAAGTGCTGGCCAGCACGTGTTAACGTTACCCGATTTCAAAAAAAATTTGCATAGAATTTCTGGTAATTACCGAGATCACTTTTAACGAAGGGAACGAAAGAAATTTTTAAATTTCAAAAATAATAACCACCCTAGCATGTAGGAGAGACCGGTTCTAGTTGACTCAACATTTTTATTTTATTATGTACAATCAAAACAGAGACGAGACAAAAAATTAGACTCTCTTGGATAGATAATCTTTTTAGCTTTCTTAGCAAAATATTACCATTTAAATAAAATTAATGATAAGGTCCTTTTTTCTAAAAATTTGCGGGTTGACTTCTGACAGGTCAACTAGCCCCTATAGTATGGGGTTAGTTGACTATTCTTTGGTTTTGCGCACTATTTCACAGCGTTTCGCATATGAAAGTAAGTTTATTTTATTAAATTAACTATTAAAGACACCGATTTATGATATTAATTTGATTTTGTAATCAAATTTTTGCAACAGCAAAAAGATATTTTTTTAACAGCTAATCTAAAGAAACATTATTTGATAAATATGTAAAAATAAAAAGGAAATTAATAAAAGCCCCTTCTTATGGTTAAAAACAGGGTATTTATAAAAACTTTGATAAATTATAGAATTTAGAAAACTAATTGATAAATTAAATTATTTGCTTGATACTCCCTTATAGTACAGGTAAAATAGGATAAATAAAACAAAAAAATTGGTACCTTCATGAAACTTGGTGAAAACGTTTCATGTACTATGAAAATGAAAAATCAAAAGAGTCTATAAAAATATTTCACATGGAAGGGTGTTTTTTGAGGGGGAGAGGGGGGAAGTTGTGGTGTATCAAACAGAAAAATTAACTTTGGTGCAACCTAAGCATACGACACATGTTTTTAAGGTAGTTTAAAATGCTGAATCAAATGACATCAAAATCAAGTCCATATGGCCTTCTTGAAAAAAGTTATTGTCATTTTTAGGTTACGATGACTATATTTTCAGTTTAAAAGTTAAATATTACCGGAAACCAGTTGAAAATAATGGTCCGTCGATGAAACTTGGCATCAATGGTTCATTTGTCATGAAAATCAATAATGAGAAGGGTCTATAAAAATATCTGTGGTTAAAGGGTGTTTTTTTGAGGGTTGGAGTGACGGTTGGGGAAGTGGTGGGATTATTACCATAAAACCTGTGACAAAAATGGTACCACGATGAAACTTTATAAAAATGTGCTATGAACTACCAGAATGAAGAATCAAAAGAGTCTATAAAAATATCCATATGGTAGAAGGATGTTTTTTATGGGTGAAGGAATGTATAAAACTTTTTCTAAAAACTAAAATTGTTTCCAAAAACAGATAACACCCTTTACCCAAGGCCATAATAACACCCTTTCTTCCTTGATATTTTTGTAAACTCCATAAATTCTTCATTCTCGTAGTAAATGAAACACTTTTACCAAGTTTTTTGAGGGTTACCATCCTTTTCCAGTTTTTTGAAAAATAACCACACACTTCCCCCTATCATCAAAAATCACACCCTTCCCAGCGAAATATTTCTATAGACTCTTTTGATTCTTCAATCTGTTAGTCCATAGCACATTTAAACAAAATCTCAGGGGGGTACCATTTTTGTCGCAGGTTTTATGGTAATAATCCCACCACTACCCCAACTCCCCAAAAAAACACCCTTTAACAACAGATATTTTTATAGACTCTTCTTATTATTGATTTTCATGACAAATGAACCATTGATGCCAAGTTTCATCGACGGACCATTATTTTCAACTGGTTTCCGGTATTAATTTACTTTTAAACTGAAAATATAGTCATCGTAACCTAAAAATGACAATAACTTTTTTCAAGGAGGCCATATCGACTTGATTTTGGTGTTATTTGATTCAGCATTTAAAACTACCTTAAAAACATGTGTCGTATGCTTAGGTTGCACCAAAGTTAATTTTTCTGTTTGATACACCACAACTTTCCCCCTCTCCCCCTCAAAAAACACACCCTTCCATGTGAAATATTTGTATAGACTCTTTTGATTTTTCATTCTCATAGTACATGAAACGTTTTCACCAAGTTTCATGATGGTACTAATTTTTTGTTTATTCGAAAGACTTTTCGTACTATTTTACCTGTACTATTACAAAATATTGAGTCAACTTAACCCCAAAAATATGAGACAAACTTGCCCCGACAGACCATTTAGCAATGAACGGGATTTTTTGATATTGTGAAATGTAAATAGCAAAACAGGTCAAGACAGATTCCAGAAGCACAGCTTTACTATAAATTCCAAAAAATTTTCGGAGGCAGGCTCAAAAGCCAAATCGAAAAGAGGAAAACAAAAGAAAATAAAAAAACTGTTTTCTTTTCATATCTTTGAAGCGAGGTGTAGCCGAGGTATACAAATATGTGAGACTAAGCGGACATTTGCGGTATACCAAAGATAAAAAGAAAAATCAATGTTGTTACGTAAATTTAAAGTTATTGACAGTTAGTCTACATGCCCCTGGGACCAACATGCCCCGGTGACCCCTACATTATATACCTACCTTAACCATTACTTATTTATGAGAGAAATTCAGAAAAACATTGGTTTTATTTTTATTGTTCAAGGCCAATATCATAAAAGATTAAAATACATATGTATGTACCTACACCTACTATTCGATCTTGCCTTGCCTTGATTTTAAATTTATCGAACAAATAAAATTGCATTTCTTACAAAAAGAGTAAGTTCTAAAAATTTGAATATACATATATGTAAATTGAGGCAGTGAGAGCCATAGTGGCCTAACTGCATTTTTCATTATTTTCAGTAGAGCTAAAATAAGGAGCAGATTACACAGCTCAACAAAATAAAAAATTATTTTTGTGCCTGGGTTCATTTCATGATTTTTTTATTCGTCCCCCCCCAAAGTTTGCTTTTGTAGAGTTTGTAGTCAAAATACCGTTACCATAGTTTTCATAGAAATAATAAATGTTTGCTTTAATATATTCTTTAAAGGAGGAGAGAGGAGGGGAATTGTTACGCCCATTTGGTATCTCTAAAGTATATTTGTGTCACAAACTACACACATTTTTATTTTAATATTTAAGGACGTTAAAATGTTATTAAGAATGTGTCGAAGTGATGCTATTGCATTTTGCTATATATGTGGTTATTTTATCAAAATTCACACTATTATCATTTTTGAAAATATGTTAAGAAACTCAAAATATATGCAGGATGTCTCTAAGATTGAATATTCTGCACGGCCATTTGGAAAAAAAATTAAAAACTTCATTCAAAGCATACTCAGAAGAAAAAGGAAAATGTTTTAACTAGGACTTTATGGACTTCGAGAGTAATCGTCATTACCAAGGTCAATAAAAAATAAAATGCATTGAATATTGAAAACAGAAGAATAACTTTTCACGTAAAATTAAGAAAATTTTAATTTAAACAAAAAATAATATTATTGATTTTTTGTGTTCAAAATTCTGAGTTTGAAAATTAATTTAAAAAAAAACTATTCATGGAAATGACTTAATTTAAAAATTAAATTAAAGAATGGTATATTAGCTTTAAAAAAATATATACCATGATATTTTTGGTGCTGCCGTTGTTTTCCAATATATTTTTTTCTAGTTTAAGTAACTTTTTAAAGAAAATTACCCCTCCTGCCTAAACAGGGGAACGTAGACACCCCTTCTCATGTTTCTTTTTTTTTTTTAGAACCAGCCTACACGCTGTAGCGTTTTGGTGTATCTTAATCTTTTATGTTAGAATATCTATATTAATTGATTCTAACATAGCACATTTTCATGAATTTTCAAATAATGTGCTCCTGACTACAAAAGCAAACTTTTTCAAACAAGAAAATTTTTATTTAATAAGTAATATGTAAGGAATAAGAAAATTATATGCAGAACCCAGGCACAAAATTTGTGTTGACAAGTGTTATTTTTAAACACTTGTGGTTTAAGAAAAAATCAAAAATTTGTAGTTTTTAAAGAAATGAACATTATTTTGATTTTTATTTGCAAGATGATAAAAAATTAAAAGGTTTTGATTTTGTATTAATGATTTTTCAAAATACCGTTATAACTAATCAGATAGGCCACTTTAGCACTCAAGCTTTGAATTTTTTTTTGGGTGCCCTCTAAATGCAAAAACTCTAATAGGTATGTCATGGAGCTATCAATTCAAAAAATTTAAATGCAGAAATATTGTTTAATATATATACAGAATCAATTTATGTAATAAACTCAATTTCGATAAAATTGAAGTTAGGCCACTATGGCTCTCACTGCCTCAATTGTACTTTTTTAAATTTTATGTATTCAACAAGTTACAACCAATTATAAGCAAAAAATGGATTTCACTCTTTTTTAGTCAAATATTTTTTTTCTTTCAGTACGAGTATTGCGGGAAAATTTATTTCAAAAGTTCTTGTAATCATAATCACTATTATCCAACAGTTTTGTGGTTAAGATTTTCTATTTATAAGCAATTGCTTACTAGCTGTATTGCCTGAAAGGTATCCGCAAATCATCATAATTAAGTGTTTTACAAGTATGAGTGGGTTTTTCTCAATATGGAAACAGGAAAGATATTTTTTATTTTGAGTTCCAAAGTAGTAATAAGAAAGCTTAAATTCAAATTTTCGACCATCAATCCATAACAGGCTTGCCGCTATCTTCAATTAAGGAGTGAACTCATTTTTCACAAATAAATGCGTATTTTTAACTTTATCGAAAAAAAATAAAATGCACGACTGGTTCGTACGTACTTGCTCTTATGTTCAAGGACTGCGGATTTAAGAAAATTGTATATAAAAACATGGAAAGTATGAGAGAAAAATGTAGAGAAGCATGAAATACGACATTTAAATTGGCTAAAACCACTCTGTTGACAGTTTGAGGTGAAAAAAAATAATGCCATCTTAATTCTTGATTGAATATGATTGTATGGGATAAAAAAAAATTAAAATCGTTGGAGCGGTTTTTTTAAAAAATAATTTTTTGTATATAAAATACTTAAAACATTTTTAAGAACAAATTTTGGTATGCAAATCTAAAGTATATATTTATGTATGTGCATATAAAAACAAAATTTGAAAAAAAAATTGTCAAACCGTTTTTGAGATACCTACCTACCTAATTTTCAAAAAAAAAATTTTAAACTTTTTTTAAAAATCCAAAAACTTTTTTTTTGAAAACTTTGATATGGAATATTATTTAATTTTATGCGAAATTTATACATACAAAAATTATATAAATCCGTTCAGCCGATAACAGAAAATCAAAATAAAAAAATACGTTCTATGACAGGTACTATTAGGGCGATTCCATTCTCGCGGGTGCAACATTTAGACTCACTTTGAGTATATTTACAGTAAAATAAAAACTTATTTTAATGAAATTACTACTTGATATAAAATTTAAATGAAATAAGTAAATCGTCGGAAAAAAGGTTTCATAGTACGATCGCGGGTGCAACGAATTCGGTCCATCTTTCTGGATCATAGTACCTACGAAAAACATAAAAGTCTGTTAATTGAGAAATATTTATTATATTATTCTCACATTATATTGAAAGACGTTTATCCAAATAACTAAAGAAATAAAATCAAAGTTAGAAAACAAAAATAAAGAACGAATTATTCGAACTTAAAGCAATCGCGGGTGCAACATCAAACTATCGCGGGTGCAACGCGTCTAACTTTAATGAATATTTATATAAAAAAATGATATAAAGGAACTGGATTAGAGATTAAGTAACATATAATCCTAGTTAGTACACTTCTCTACTAATTATTACTAAGTTTTTATCAAATATGTCAATATTTTTCGAAAAAACTGTGTATATATTATTGCCATTAATATTTGTTTCTGGTTCTTGCAATTTTACGATCATGTCTTCAATTGTCGTCAGAAATTGTGATCTTACAACTTCCTCTTCATCCATATCGTTTAGACACAACCCTACGTTACAATATATTGTAATTTTTCTGCCGAAATTGCAGTGTACTGTAAGATAACATAGATACAAACCCTCGCTAATATCTTTTGGCAAGACCGTTGCAATGAAAATAGTATATGTTCCAAGGCATGCCTCTGCTGGTATTATAAAAAGTTCAAAAGAGGTTGTTGGAGATTAATCTTCTGAATCACTAAAAACATCGGAGGCGCGCAATTTTTGTTTTTGTTTTTAATGAGGAGGGATTGGCCTGATATACATATGGATGTAGAAGGAGCTGATATATACATACATCAGAAAACAGAATTTCTTTGTGCACCGAAAGTATAAGTGGCTTAAAATCATGATCTTCCCTAAAACTTTCTGTTTCGATAACGGTAGATTTCAAAATAACTGGTCTTGAAACGAGACAATAAGGTTCGTGCCACAGTTATGTTGTTGCTGTCCTCTGATTTAAAATAAATTTCGATTGAAAGTCCAATATATTTTTCAATCTTTCCCATCTATCAACTAACACGTCCTTCCCTTCTTTAATTTACTGTTCAAAAATAAATATCAATCAGATGTTTTTTTGATAGATTTCGTACCACGTTGTGAAATTCCTTGTTTCCTGCTATATTTTTAATTATATTTTTATAAAAAAGGATAAAATATTATATTAAATTGTTAAAAAAAAAACAACCTTGTACAACCAAAATTATAATTCAAGGCATATTTTCAAATAAAATATAGTACATCACTCGATAATGATAGTTGTCAGTAAGTTGCACCCGCGATTCTAATTTCACGATCGCGGGTGCAACCAATTTGAATCGACGTTTTTTCAAAAATCAATTTACAATTTACTCCAGATACGACTGATTTAATTAAGTTTTTGGTTTTTTCTTACTTTCACAAAGTTTCAAAAGGATAACACTTTATTTTTGTGAAAAAAACAAACTTTTATATCTTTTATATCGCGGGTGCAACCATCTAACAAAGGCTTTTTGCGATAAATAATATTAAAAAAGTAATAACAAGTATTTCAATATTTTTGGACAAACGATTAAATAACATTTTTGACTCCAAGTCTAACAAGTTAATCATTACCTCAGACTGTCGGTAATGTCTATTTCACATTTTTTTTAAAGTCATGATAATTGCAGTTTGCACCGATCTTTCGTATGATAATTTTGCGAAGCGTAAAAAAATGTTGTCCTTAAATTTTGTGAACAAATTTTTGTTTTGTTAATAAATAGAGTCCTTCTACTTTGCATTGCTATCAAAAAAAGTAAAAAATATTGTAATCCAAAAATTGATGCCGAAAATCGTCTCCAGCGGAATCGCCCATTAATAGTTGCTAAGTGTAAAATTTTATAATTTTTGGTAGTAGATCGTACTAATTTTAGTATATATAAGAAGTTTAATCAAAATCGTAGGAGTAGTTTTTGAGAAAAAAATATTTTCCTTTGCGGTTTTTTAACTTTTGTATGGAAGGTATCGTTATTTTTCCATAAATGTAAAACTTTTTCTAAAAATATTTTAGAGAGTACTAAAAAACTCTTAGGTATCGAGTTTCATTGTTATCACAAATTTTTTTTTGCACGAATCCAAAACTTGCCTTATAGTATAGTACCTATATCGCAAGTAAAAATGCATTCCTCACAATAAGAATAAGATCTACAAATTTTTTATATGGTATTTTTTCATGTTTTGTGTATTTAAAGAGCTATAACCTTAGTTATAAGCAAACTATATGGAGCTCATATATTTTTAATTCAATTTCTGTTTCGTGCTACGTAAAAATTTTCTCCTAAAAGTTCTTAAAAATCGTTAACTTACAGTTTTTATCTTAACATTCGAAGTAGTTGTTTTCTTACTATAGTAACTGAAAGGCTCCCAAACGCAGCATCACACTTAAAATAGGTATTACAATCAAAACTGTACCTTCCTAATTTTCTTGTTTTGAATCAATAGCAAGGCTTGGTTGTAAATTGCAAAAACAGAATTAACTCTTTCACTCAAGACGGTGGTAGCTTGCAGAACAAGTATAGTCAATTCGCGCGAATTTTAACGCCTTTAGGTTCTTTACATGCACAAAAATCAAAAAGCCAGTCAAACGATGGCGAAATAATTGAAAGTCGAAATGAACAAAAAACTTTGCAATGAAAATCGAAATGATCGAAAACGAAACAATTAAAGACGAAATAAACTAAGGATGAAATAATTCAGAAATTAAATAATCGAAAAAAGAAACAATCAAAGACGAAATAAAGTTTGACCGAACTAATTGCAAAACGACTGAACAATAAAAAACGAAATAAATGAAAAGTGAAACAATGAAATTCGAAACAACAAAATGCGAAACGACCTAGACTAAACAACAAAAAAACGAAATGAAAAAGCCGAAACGAACCATACCCATTTTTTTCAATGTTTTTTAGGCGTTTTTTGAAGAGCTGTATCTTTGTGTCGAGTTGTCGTATTGAGTTGAAACAAAAAGAATTCTACGGTTTTACGTTTCTTGTTTTGAGATTTGTTTATTCAGCTTAAAATTCAATTTTTGTTTGTTGTCGTACAATTTTTTTTGCATGGTTTATGTGACTTTGAATGAAAAAAGATACTTTTAGCTTTGATTACCAATATCTCAGCACTGACGTTATACGTTATAAAAAAATTCAAATACAATTTTGGAAATTTGAAATGTTTGTTTAAGGTTTTGTAGAAATTATTTTCTTACAGTTCCCCGTTAGTTTGTGAAAAGTACTAAAAAAATACTTTTTGTGTTCTTTTCGTAAATACTTTTTTCCTTGAAAATTTTGGTTGCATGACTTGCGTTGGTACGCAAATTTGTAGATTCTTATAGCATCAATATTCCTGTAAATCTTCAAATTGATTCATCGAACCGTTTTTCCTCACCAAAATTTCAAAGTCTTACAAACCGCGTTGTTTATCCTACCTACATACCTACCTTATAACTTTTACCACCCATAAATTAATTGTTAATATGAATAAGGTAGGAAGATACATAGGCATAACTAACCTATATCTTGCCGCAGCGCAGCTACTCTATTTATCATTCAATTTATTAATCATGCTATCACTTAGAAGCCGGTGCGTCATGTGCACTATCTGTAGACTAATAAATTTCATCAGGTTGATTAACAGCAAACATTATCTATATATACACAATAGATACAGTTGTTTTATTCAAACGTCATCAACTTCTGCTTTGACAAAATTGTTTTTTTTTTTATTTAACTACCACATACAGAAGAAAACTGTTATGAACTTTTATACATAAATATACATTCCTTCATTATAAAATACAAAAAGTACATAAAGCAAAACAAATTCCACTAAAATTAAAAAGCCGGCCGGCTAAATAAACCGGCTTTACCTATACAGACCAATGTATACTCTTTATTAAGGCCCCGACCCATAGAATCCGTTGCGTCCGTTGTGGCGACGCATTCAACTGACAGCTCGATAAAATACATGTTTTCTTATAGGAACTGGCCCAATAGCAACGCAAGCGTCGGACGCAACGGACAGAGTAGCCGAACTTTTAACTTTTTCTCTCCGGCAGATGCGTTGACAGGAACTTTTTTGTGTGTGTTTGAATTTTAAGTGGTTGTTATGTGTGTGTGTTTGAATTTCAAGTGGTTGTTATATGTTGTGTTTGAATTTCAGCTGGTTATTATGTGAACGTCAACGCATTCATTGGGCTACCTCAATCCGTTGCATCCGGCAACATCAATGGCTCCGTCGCCGCAACTGACGCAACGGATTCTATGGGCTGGGCCCTTTAGCTTTGTTTGCAGAGCTCGTTTTTTTGTTTTACAAACACCCGTACAGGTGTTAACTGTGTGAATATATTATATATAAAAGCTTTCTTTGGCACTCAGTTTATTTTGTGGGGTCTCTCTTTTGCTTGTTTATCAAGAAAAATGAAATTTGATTGACCTTGACACTGAAAAAGAGTTAAATGATGAGTCAACAGATGGAAATATTTGCTATTAGGTACATAGTTTCTTAGTCAAAGGCAGGTATGTACATACAAATTATGTCCGCTTCCACTCAAAATAAAATACATGATTGGGATACGGATAGGTGTTAAAATTGATTAAAACAAATTGTGTGTCAACGAATTTTTGTATAGATAAGGTTGAATTGGAGCGATGGTACGGATGTTGAACTTGAGGGCACCGTGAATTTGAGAATTATTAGTTAGACCTTCGATCTAGGAAAACCCCACAGGAATAAGTTTAATTCACATGATATCGGTCTTGAGAATCTCTATTGTGGCATCTAAGGTGTTGCACGCGTAGCGCCACGCCTCCACTATTTTGTTGGAAACAGTTATTGTTCACATCTACATATAACATTCAATTTGGGCCCCAACAAATTTTTACTTGCGATACCTACACATAGGTAATACATATCTAAAGGGCAAGTTTTGGATTCGTTCAAAATTTGTTTTTTGAGATAACAATGAAGCATAACTTTACGATGATAGAGAACACGAAAAAAGTGGGTGGCACAATTCTGTCAATCTGTCTGTCTGTTTGTACCTATCTGGATCTACAGCCTAAGCCAATGATGTGATTTTCTTCAAATTTTGAATTTATGGTTTTTTTGTAACTTTCCATAGAGGCGAAATTAAAGTTTTGTTTAGCTCTAAAGATAACGATACTTGCCATGCGTCCGTTAAGGAAAAGCTTATTTATCTCAAAAATGGCTCCAACGGTTTCGATAAAAATTAGTGTATTATAGTAGATATGGAGTACTTTCTGGTAAGAAAGAAAAATTACCAAAAACATTTATTAACGGTACCTGCCATATAACGGTTTTTTTTGCTTTCGGTTTTCTCATTAACCGTTCATCCGATTTCAATACAATTTTTTGCACAAAAGCTTTGCAAGAATAAAAATAATACTACATACCAAAGTTTCGGAAAAAATAGATTTTAGATTTTTAAAAAAAGATTCAAATCTTTTTTTTGAAAATTCAATATTTCAGAAATGGGTGGATGAATTATTTTGAAAATTTAGTTTTAAATGTATATAAATATATACTCAAAATTGGCATAGAAATTTTTATTTGAAAAATGTTACAAAAATTTTATATATAAGAAATTAATTTTTAAGAAAACTTCTACAACGATTTAAAATTTTTGTTTGCATATATTCATATTTTTGCAAGTAATCAAATGTGATACTTTTTTTAGCTCTAAGTTATTTATCAGGCTGTTTATACAATTTAATCGGTAATTTCAAAAACCACTTAAGTCACACAATTAGAATTTTACAGGAATCAATAAAAACTGTTTAATTAAAAAATAAACGAGTTTTAAAGGACTTGTTTGGACTCAATATATTACTAGAGTCTTAAAACATTGAAATATACAAAAATACTCACAGTTCATCAATATTAATAACGAAAAAAGTCTGAAAAACCGTTCTTGACTTACGTTGTTTTAGCAAGAAACGGGGTCAGTGGTATACAATTCAATCAAAATCAAAGGTTTTTGTTGCATTTTATTAAAAATTTCACTGAAATATTAACTTATATACATGTCAAATGTTTTAATTTATCATGCCTCAATATATTTAACCCTTAGGTCACACGAGAGAGTACTAGCAAGCGAGTTGAGCACATACATTAAGTGGCGAATTACTCGCCGCTCTACTCGCTTATCAACTGGCTTCTTCAAAAAAGACGAGCGAGTTGCAAAGGTTTCTATCTATAAGTTTCTCGATAGCGTGTGTTTATTAGCTCGTGATGCCTCACGATAAGGTACAAAATCAATAAATCATAATATTCTCCATCATGTTATTCATGTGGTTTTTAAAATGACCGATTCAATTATAATAATTTTAGTATTTTCAACAACATTTCTTTTTTACGTTGACGGATTGCCCATTCTCTCATTATAATTCTTTTTCACTTGAAAATATATTTTGAGGATACAATTTCTTGCCTGTGGAACTACAAAACACAATTTTTTTTTAAAGTAACGAATTTACAAATTATATAACTGTAAAACTGAAGATCTGAATATCGCAGCAATGCAATTTAAAAACGTCATAACTTAATATAACAACTTACACCATCTTGTAGTGCATGCAAAAACCACTTAAGTCAATGGTTAAGTGACTTACGTTGTTTTTGCATGGAACGTCTATTGTGAGGTATTATTTGAAGAGGAAGGAGTGTTTGGACCGACGTAATCTATTCTCAGAATACGCATCTAACTTTAAAGAAGCATTTACAGCAAAAAAAGCATATTTGAAAAAAATGTGACTTAAGTGCTTTTTGAAATGACCGATTCAATTAAAAGAACGATTTAAATGCTTTTTTATACTTTTTCTATAATTACTTGAATATTTTTTAAAGTTCTTAAGTCCCACTCAACTTGAACATAAGAGCAAGTACGTGCAATCCAGTCGTGCATTTTATTTATCATCAATCGGTACCCTGATTTTTGCTGAAATTAGGATCTGATTTCAATTTCAACTGCTCATGCACCCAGTTAGCAAAATCACTGCACGTGTTGCCCGACCCTGTCACTTGCTATGGTAATTTTCGTCTTTAGTGTTAAAAAAAAATTAAAACAGGAAAATAATAAAATGGCTACACATACCTTCATAATAAGCAAGTTATATAAAAATATCACAGTACACATATTAAAGGTAATATTATTAGATTTTTGACATTTGTTCAGCCAATATTTGTAGTTGTGTTTACGTGTGTTTACGTCCTCACGTTCACAGCCATTTTTTTATTTTTGACTGGGCACGTTCCGATGGTTATTCTCAATTATCCGGATAGCTTTGTGTTGTTGTAATCCCTTGTTAAAAAACATCTGATGACCGCTGACACAACAACAACTCAAGTTATCTCAAAATTTTTGGGATAACTATATAGCATAGCGAATAAACATTGGAACGCGAGGACTTACAATTTTGACAACCTGCGGAGTATAATACTTTATAACTGTGTGATGTGCAAGAAGCTGAACTTGGATAGTGGGGAAATAAAGGGTGTATCAATTTCTTTTTTGGGTGCCTTAAAATTGATGATAAATAAAACTAAAATTCAGCCATTTTTTCAAGATTTGGCAACTTTCTTATATGTCATTCAAAAGGTCTTTTTATTTAAATGATATAGGTAACTATGTACTGATGAATACCACAATTGAAAAAATCCATCGTCTACAATCTTTTTTGCTACTGCCCCTGAAATTTCAAAACAATTTCACCACTTATTGTAAGATAAGAAGTAAGTACCTTGGTACACTACTCTAAATAAATATCAATTAAATATATTGTGTGTGTCTATGAAAGCTTCAGAGTTCTGAAACGTTACTCTCACGCAGTCTCAGTTGTCTTCTCGATCGACAACTTTGTGTAATTATTGTGTATGAGTGACCAAAATTCACTAAATACATAGACATATGTATGTACATAGATACCTTCATAACAAAACCATAAGGTACATTTAATATTGTGTTTATAAGGGAAATGAAATCGTACTCTCCTTCAATTGCTCTCACTACCTTCGAAATTTTTAAGTTATTTTTAAACCTATCCAAAACGAAGTCAAGAAAATAATAAAAACTAAAATCTGCATTTTATACGAATATGCGATCTAATTCTATGAACTTATGACTCAAAAAGTGATTTAACAATCTGTTTTATACTCGTAGAAGAGCCATCATGTCGGTAGTCCAAATGAAAGGAGATCAACTTCAATGCTTTATTGAAACAGTATGCCTTGCAGTTACAGAAGATAAGAAAACATCAGAAGCTGCATCAACCATACGACATACACCTCAGCCAAAGAAGAGTTTTGCCAATTGTAGATTCTCATTCGAAGGCAAGCGTGACACCAGACACGTCGAAGAATTTATAACATCAATAGAACTCTACAAAAAAGTTGAGCAAATCAGCGATGAAGACGCATTTCGTGGTATATCCTTGCTGTTCTACGGTCTTGCAGCTACATGGTGGCAAGGTGTCAAGAGGGAGGCAAAGACCTGGAACGATGCCATCGAGCTTATTCGCACACATTTCTCACCAAACAAACCAGCTCACCAGATTTATATGGAGATCTTTCAATCCAACCAAGATGGCGATACCGATATAGATACATTTGTATGTCAGAAGCGTGCTCTGTTAGCACAATTGCCTGATGAAGTTCGTCCAAACGAAGAGACTGAGATTGACTTCATTTATGGATTGTTGCACGTGAACTATAGCAAGCGCATAGCTCGACAGGATGTCAAAACTTACCGAGATCTGCTGGGGAAGGGCCGAGCTGTTGAAGATATAATCAATGAATTTACTAATCCATGCGCTAAATGCCATTTTAGTGGACACACAATTAAAAATTGTAAAAAGATCTATTCGGATGAGAATGATAGTGATATCTTTGTCATATACACATAAAATAAAAGACAATTTTAACATTTAATCCAGTTTTCATTTGAGTTGTACAGGGTGCCCATTAATTCATCAATAATATTTCCATGATTCTGCGGTATATTCTAAGCCATAAGGGGGACAATTTCTGAAAAATTGACTTGAAATGCAAAAAAATATTAAAAATCAACAAAAGCACATAAAATAATGTGCTATAGCTTTTTTGAAAGGAAATACTTCTTTATTATTGACGAATTAACGGACATCCTGTAGTTTCAGTTTAAACTCAACATTATTTCTCAACTGCCAACAATAAACTGTCATAGGGATAACTTTTGATTAGGAAAAAATAAGCGGTTATTGATTATGAATATACACTCACACAATGGCTAGATAGTCAAAATTCACTAAAAATATTGTGAAACTATCGCAAAGACGTTTCGTAAAGTTCCTACTACTTTTGGTCACCATCAAGCTCTACCATCTTGCCCAGCTATAGTGAATTTAGTCGATAAATTTGAACGTTCCGGGTAGGTTAATGCTAAATGGTGTGGAGTGGGGAGACTCCATTTGGTGTTTGTCTAGTAGGGCCAGGTAAAAATATATGGTCTTGAACTTTGCAGGCAATTTGAATATCAAACCTTGGATTGCCAACAGCAATGGTTCTATTCAAAAAAGTGTAACACCGATTGATTTGTCATAATAAATCTCGCTACATGATTTTTATTTTTTTTATTTACCGTAACAGAAAAGTTTTGTGAAAAAGTCAGAACTGCCAAACAAAAATACCTTCAATATTTTTGGACGGTCACAAACACCACCACCACACAGTGGTATGTTTGTTGAATTTTGGTGACAAAAATCATTCCCCACGCCAATTGTTGATAAAAATTAATGAAATTTGGTACACTTAATGATTTGAGAATGCTTAGTTAATTGTTACTGCTTGTTTTTTTCTATTTGAAACAAGGGTTTCACAATTTAGGTCAGAGCATAGTAGGGTGATTCTCTGCCAACTGTGATTCTTTAAACAAAAAAATCCAAAAATTAAAACTTATTGGAAACATTTTTTGTTTCGTTTTTGTGGCTTCATTTAGTCAGAGTATCAAATCTGTGAGAGCATTTTTCTACAACTTTTAAAGAAAAAAAAATATGGTGACTTCTACTAAAACTGGAATAGACGATAATGAAGCTCTTTTACTTTTTTTTTATTTGTATTTTGTTTTCTCTCTTTTTGACCATATTTTTGTTGAGATTCTAGATTAACTGTTATGTTTAGAGCTCTTGACATTTCTGCTTACCTTATTTTCTTTAAATTTATGTATAACCTTTTTAGTTTTTGTAGTCTATTCTTTTGAATGGCAACCCTTTTCTTTGTGCTGGATTATTACTTAGTTTTTATTGCACGGAATAATTTGTATTTGGGTCTTTCGTTCGAGGTACCGTTTTAATAAAGAAAATTGGTAGAAAGTAAATATTATTGCAAAAAATAATTTAATTGATGTTCAAGGTGCCACGGTACTGACATCCACGGTACTGACGTTTAGACAGCTTATGTGACCTAACTTCTCTATACTAATGAGAAAAATAATTTCCAGGACAATTTTAACATATGTACATATGTCGTTAGAAGGAATACAAAATTCTGATAATGAAAACATGCTTAAAAAATACTACCACGGTACTGATATATTAATTTGTGACACACATTCTTCGAATAAAAACATATCACACTTAAAGTACAGCAACGTTAAAATAATAAAACGACTGTTGTTATCTATACATAAATAGTGCCTCTATTAGAAAACCACCATACAAACATCTTTTTTTTTTTTGAACTTGAAACTAAAACAAAATGGCGGTTCAGTGAGAAATCTTTTGAATTCAAAAATAAAAGTAAATCCTGGGACAACATTCATTCATGATTATTTTATTCAGCAATAAGTATTTTGACTTAATTTTTGCATTAATTTTTGGACACAAAGAATCACAGTTGGGACGGAATCACCCAGTACAAAATTTCAAAATTAAAAAAAAAAAACCATTGACGAAGTCAGTAACTGACTCAAGTTTTTTATTTGAAATATCCTTAAATATGTGCTTTGTGCTTGAAACTTTCATATAAACATGACTTCAACACAGATTTTTACAAAATTTTAAAAAGCTAGTCCAAAATTTTAAACAATGTTCCAAATTGGTAAGAACTAATTTTAGTGTTATAGTTTAAAAAAAAAAGGTATTGGAAATTGTTTTTAGACCTAATCTGATCGAGCCTGAAAGAAATTTTATGATTTTGACATTTGGAAGTTGAGTAAAAAAAAATGCATACTTAATTGGATTTCTTATGACCGGGAAAATAAGACATTTTAATGAATTTGCACTCGATATTACCAATTCAGCAGCTTCCAAACTTTATTTATGTGAGATTAGTCAATAGGCAATGCTTGACAAAGACCAGTCACACCCAATTTGAAAAATCCTGCTGCAGACAATTAAAGATGTCACACAAAAAGCAAACAAAAATTGTTCTGAGTGTAGGAAGGTAGTTTTATTTTTTTATTTTGTATCATTTCTTTGAGTGTCGGCCATTCTCCTTATTATTTTTTAGGAACATGGATTTGGCGCTCCTGAAAGCTGCCGCCTGGGGACCTCAGGCCCCAGTTTGCCACCCCCCCCATAGATCCAGGGCTGTGTTCTGACCTTAATTGTGAAGCCCCTATCTGAAATAGAGAAAAAGGCACTATATTTCGTGGAATTTGCTTAGGGCTTGGCCAAATTTTTTAGCTCCAGGCTCGTTTTTTTAATCCAGTTGCCTTGGGAGGTTGAGCCCCAGCCTTGATTTCTTGGGCTATTCAAGGTTTTGAATGAAAAGATAGAGCCTACGTTAAATCAAATTTCTCACTAATCTTCTTTTATCATTCGATTCCCTTGAGGCTTGAAAAAGCAGCCTACTTTCAAATTAATTAGCCCCAACCTCATGTTTTTCGTACAATTTTTGTAGCACCTAGAAAAAAAATACAGATACAAATTATTTCGGGGAGGTTTCAGCCCCTCAAGCCCCCGCCTGGCTACGTGCCAGTATGGACGTCAGTGCCATTTACTTTCAGCAAGACAGTGTGGTATGGCAATACATGCCACACAGCTTGTGAAACAATGGCTCTTTTGCGTGACAAATTTCCTGGACGAGCGATTTCTTGAAATGATGGAGACTTCAATTGACTGCGCTTAAAAGGGCCACATCGAAAATGAAAAAAAACCTCTTCCCCTTCTCTTAAATGTTTCCCGCAATCACATATATACATTCCCTTTTAAGTAAACGCATTTACATATGTTATGGAAAAAAAAAAAACATTTTTTTCATGTCCTTTTTACTGACCATTTAAAATAAAACCTCATCTGCCACAAAAATATCTTCTCCTTTTTTTTTCAAAACAAAAACTTTCTCTAACGAAAGTTTAAAAATAATTCCTTTATTTTTCCTGCTTAAGGTCATAAACGAACGCAGGTTCAAAAAAAAAAAAAAAACACGAATGAAGGAAAACTTTAAGTAAAGTTCAAGTTTCAAGGATTTGTATCCATGTACAAAATAAAATGAAAAGCTAAACAATTTTGCTCATCGCGTCGTCGTCGTCCCCATTTCTATATTCAAACACCAAACGATAATGGTTATACCATGAATAAAAGTAAAAGAAGCTTAAAACTAGGAAACGCTATAAGAACAGCACCACCAGGATTCTATGTATTCTAATGGAGCAGTAGCAGAGGAGGTGGAGGAGTCCTTGTGATTTCCTTGGGGTTAAATAAAAATAAAGCCACTCCAAACTCTACAAATCATCCGTGAGTGGTCGTCGTTTGGTTATAGTGGAAAACTACTTTCCTCCAAGGTAGCAATAGCTTCTCTCCTCGGGTGGGTATAAATGTAGGTACGGTACCTACTTTCTGCTTTTCTATGCAAAGATTATATCTAGTTCTCCCAAAAGGTTAAGCCTTCCTCCTTCATTGAAATGCAAACTCCCTATCAAGCCTCTGCCACCTTCTTCTTTCCCTTTCTAAATCTGAACAAGTATTTATAACATGAATAATATCCTCGACCCTGTTGTTTTTGTTGTCTGGTCCTCCACCCGATCCGGCTGAAGAGAATAAGTTCTTTCAGGATATGTTTGCAGTTCTCGGTTAAAATTGATGTAAATCCTTCAGCTTCTGCAACTCCCACTATACTTACTTAAACTATGCATGAAAAGTCTTGATATAAATTATTTACCTACTTCAATATTGGAAAATCGAGAGAAGGGGGTGGGGTAGGCGTTGGAAATCAATTGTTCTGGTACTCGTCCCGAGTAAGTTGTGGCCAGCTTATAGCTCTGCTACTATACCTTTTATCAAAGACAGTCATCCTCGTCGTCGTCGTCGGTCGTTGTTATCGATGTTACTCCATACACCCACACCAAAGACAAAGAACTCTGGGAAGCAATTGAATCGATTTGATTTCGGGATGCACCTCACGCCCTCCAGCCAATCTTTTTACTCCTTCTTCGAATGGCTCAATCAGGAATAGTCAGTCACAAGGATCTCTCATTTGAAATTGAATTATTGTGTTACGATGAATAACAGTTAGGTCAAAGGATGACTGTGTTCTAAGTTATCCTATATATGTATAGTAGCTCTATGTCCTTCATGTTTCCGATAGGATTTCTCGAAGCTATTGTGGTGAAGTGAAAGGATCTCGCATACAGAGTGAAACATCACCGACATACGTCTTTGTTTAAATGTAGTTTATCATAGATGGCAGGTAATTTTAGACAAGGAAGACGTGTGTATATTGTACAATAGAAAATGGACAGTGGGTGAGCTTATATTTTGAAGTGTGTTTTTACCAAAATGACCTTTAAGCTGCTAATGGTTCTATGAACAAAATATTCCAGGGTTGTTTTCTCACGTACAAACATACATACATACATGGATAGTTATGTCTTATTTCCATTCAGAGAATGGAAGAATCTTTTTCTAAAAATATTAACACTCAAATCTTTAAATTTTAGAGACTTTAATTTTTTGAGGAATAGCAAAATGCTTAAATCGTTCACATTGACATTAAGGGTATTTATACAACATCGTAAAGTCGTCGTAATCGTTGTAAACTTTTAAACTTCGTAATTCTGTCACAATTTGTATGGAAAATTTGAAAAATTTACGAAGTTTACAACTTTACGATGTTTACGACGAGTTTACGCTATTGCATGAATACCCTTATTATGTTTTTATTTGTAGTTGACATTTAACTGATTTTTCATATCTGATTTATAAAAAGATATGTTTTTGAGATATGTTTTTCAAAATACCTAGTTTGACACCGCAGAACATCATCTGTAAGCAACAGATGTTGATGTTGAAATTTAATAAAACTAGTTGTGAGTGAGGTAAACTAGCTTTTGGGGTTGAAAACTAATTGATTCATAGTATTGGTATCGACGCAGAATTACACCCTCTAGTACCTTGAAATCATTTGTCGTATGCTCGCAGATTGTAGATTATAGCAAAACAAATATTCTAGTTTGATAAACTTCCACGTTCCCCCTCTTTAAAGGCTCTTTCCTCTCGTTCTTCTTTCAGTCATTTTTGTCGTCAACGGTTCATTTTGTTATGAGTTTCTTAAAGTTTTTTTCTCAGTCATATTGTTTTAACTGCGTGACCTTGGCCATTTTTTTTTTTTGAAATTCATACAAAATAGATATGCAAGACTGGGTCGCACGTATTTCCTCTTCTCTTATGTTCAAGAGGCAGAGGGCTTAGGAAAATTATATGCAAAGACATGAAAATGATGAGAGAAAAATGTTTAAAAGTATGAAACACGATATTTAAATTACCTGAAACTACTCTTCTGATAGTTTGAAGTGAAAAAAAGAACGCCATCTTAATTTTTGATTGAATTTGATTGTATGGAAAACAATAATTTAAAATTGTTCGAACGGTTATTTAAAAATTAACTTTTTTATTATCAAATTCTGTAAATACATATTTTTAAGGACAACTTTTGGTATACAAATCTTTAGTATTTCTTTGTATGCATATAAAATAAAATAAATTGTCAACCCATTTTGAGATATCGAATTTTCAAAAAAAATGAAACTTTTTTTTAAAAATTCAATTTTTTTTTTAAATTTTGATATGCAATATTGTTTGAAATTTGTATACCTACAAAAAAAATTAATATAAATCCGTTCAGCCGATAGTGAGAAAATTCAAAATAAAAAAGAACATTCTATCAAAGCCATAGGAGCCGTTTTTGAAAAAAAAAAATATTTTCCCTTACGAGTTTTTTTAACTTTTGTATTGAAGGTACCTACCGTTATTTTTTCATAAAACCAAAATTTGTTCTTAAAATATTTTAGAAAGTGTTAAAAGATCGTAAATACCGAGGTTGAAGGAAATCGATCATGTCGTTTTCGAAAATTTGAATTTCAAAAAAAAAAAAATTGAAATATTTTTCAAAATCCAAACAAAATACTTCTGTATAAACAAATTTATTGAAATCAGTCATACCGTTAAAAAAAAAAAAATTTAAAAAATATTTGCTTCGGAGGTACCATTAAAAGTCATTTTTTAAAAATGATTTAACACCTAAAGGAAGCCTTTACTAAAAGTTATTTATTGAATTTTTTCTATGAAAAGTTGTGGAGCAGTATATGAGAAAGCAACGATTATGAAAAATTGCTAAAAAAAATTGTATGGTAGGTTCTAAACAGTTGGATTTGGTTCTAAACACGTATTTGCTCTTAATAAGAGCACCCTCAGTGCAATAGGGCGACAACTCAAAAAACGGCATTTCGAGATAACCGTACCTTCAAATTTCAGGAATATATTAGCTGCGTTTTATTATCTCTGGGTCTGGGTCGAGGTTATCTTTTAACATGCATTACAAAAACAACATGGGATCTAGGTTTCTATCGAGGATAATTTCAATAACCCAGATAGAGGTTTTCGCTCTGACGGGCAGAGGGCTATTTACCATTGTGAATGGATGTCAGCGATTTGTCAGCAGTATAAGGAATAGAGAGGAAAAGAGACAAGTGCTTACATGAAAAACAAATAAACATAAGAAAAAAAGAGACTGATATACAGCACTGCTTTTGTACTAACCCACATCGTTTTATTTTCACGAGGTGAACCATATGGGTTATGAGCGATAATAAAACGCGGCTATTATTCCTTGTAACTTTTGATGACAAATACTAAATTGTGATGTGTAAACGGAAAAATAAGCACAAAACAATATTACTTCAGACTGAAATATTCCGTTTTGTTTAGTTTATCGCTCTCTTGCACTAAAAAATTTGATAAATCGGGTAGAATTATTTCAGTTTAACTCTCTGTTGCATTAAAAGAAATTGAGGTTTTTCATTTTGTATCTGTGTTGCATTGGAATTAACAAAAATCTAGGGGATTTATTTTCTAATGTTTCTCTCTTGCACAGATGTTTATGCACAAAAATAAAAATTATACTTGTTTTATGGAATGATTTAGGGTTGTGTCTATGTTGCATTCAAATTATGCTAGTTCTGAACAGAATATCAAGAATTATTTTGTAAAAGCTCTGTATCCCATTGGAACATTTGAAAATTATAATTTATCAATGAATCGTTTTAATTATTTTAAAAATTGTTTTATTTGAAAAAATGGAATAACTTTTGGAATGCCAGTTTTGAGTATTTATTAATAAACATTTATGAAATTATTTTCAAAAAAATACATCGACCAATTTTCAAAATATTGAATTTTCAAAAAAAAAAAAAATCAATATTTCTTAAAAAAATCTTTCCTCTCTGATCAATCCTTTGTTGAAATGTATGCGTTTGGCATATTTTACCATACACGGTTTATTTATTACATTCAGAAATATCGAGTGAAGACTAATATCTTGCTAAGAGTTTCTCGGAAAGTAAGTGAGATATTGAAAAGATTTAAGCTGATATTTGAAGAAGAAGATTAGTGCTTTCAGATATTTTCGCAAAACTTGTTAAAAAATAATTATTTCTATATAATAGCAAAAAACTATTTTTGGGCATTTTCTAACGGGAATTTCTTAAAAACCCGAGCTCATAGCCAAAAACGGATGGCAGATTTCAATTCAGCATCCAAAAACATACTTAAAACCAATCCTCACTGCCTGCACTAAAAAGTAAACCGGTATCTACAAGCCTTTTTAATTTTGTCAAAATACTTTTTTCCCTATACGTTTTTGAAATATAATT
The DNA here is from genome assembly GCA_963921185.1 of Dasysyrphus tricinctus. Taxonomy (NCBI): domain Eukaryota; kingdom Metazoa; phylum Arthropoda; class Insecta; order Diptera; family Syrphidae; genus Dasysyrphus; species Dasysyrphus tricinctus. The sequence goes on along the minus strand of OY992531.1, from coordinate 61,730,457 downwards.
TTTATTTTCGAAACTATAATTATGAATTTAACTTTTGTATGTTTTTTTGGAAGCTCATCTTGATATCATTATAATATATTTTTTTCAGATTTTTTTCCATCAATAAAACGAAAGATATAAAGAAAAATGCGAAATATTTTTTTTTGACAAAATACTTTTTCCGACTGTTGTATACAATAACGCACTGATTTTTTTTATCAAAATTGTTGGAACCGTTTTCGAGGTAAATATGCTTTTTATTAACGGTTGTATGGCAAGTACCATTATTTTTGGAGCTAAAGAAACATTTCAATTTCCCCTCTGGAGAGTTACAAAAAAAACTTAAGTGCGAAATTTGAAGAAAATCGCTTCAGTTTTAGGCTGTAGGTTGAGGTACAACCAGACAGACAGACAGACAGACAGAATTGTGCCACCCACTTTTTTCGTGTTCTCTATCATCGTAATGTCATGTTTGATTGTTATCTCGAAATTTTTTTGTTGCACGAATCCAAAACTTGCCCTATATCGCAAGTTAAAAGGAAAAAATCGATTTTGGAGCTTTTTGTCATTTTCAAGGAAATTTTTTTGACAAAACTTTCTCAGAAACACATTACGACAATTGTCTAAACAAATTCCATCCCAAACACAAAGAATAAAAAGTTTTTATATGGCGAAATATGCTGGATTTATTTAAAAAGAAATGCTATTTCAGGGATTTTTGTCGTATTCAAAGAATTTTGTATACACTAAATGACTAGCATGTATTGGCACAACCAGTGCTATCGGAACCACACCAACGGCCGCCCTTGAAACTTTCCTTTCACTTGCCCTACTCGATCTGTATACGAAAGAGGTGGCGGCCAAAAGTGCTTTAAGACTTCATCAATGTAAAAATTGGAAAAAGGGCCTCTACGGTCACAGAACTATAATGAATTTTATAGACATATACATTCCAACAGACTACGTTTTACCGCACATAGATTTCAACCCAGTAACCATAACAGATATCCCAACCAGGGAACTCTGGAATGAAAACAGGGTCATAAATGCAAATCATGTTTCGGTCTTCACTGACGGTTCCAAAACCTCGGAGGGGGTTGGGTCAGGCATCTACTCAGACAACCCACCCATAAATAGATCTTTAAAGCTTCCAAACTTTTGTAGTGTATTCCAAGCAGAAGTGCTGGAAGTTTGCGAAGCCGCGAAACATCTTTCCTCAGTCAGCGAAAGTCAACAACAATATTGACAGCCAGGTGGCAATTAAAGCCATTTCCTCAATCACCACAAAGTCCAAACTGGTCGATCGCTGTCGGAACGAGCTAAGAGTACTCAATGCAACGAAAACAGTTACCCTTAGATGGGTCCCAGGGCATAGGGATATTCATGGGAACGAAATGGCAGATGAACTGGCCAAAAACGGGTCATCTCTTGATCCGAGCCAAATCGAAGCCTCTGTGCTCATGCCACCGGAGCAAGAAAAAAGTAGAATACACCAGAGTTTCTTAGAAGCTGTAAATGTTAGATGATCATCCATCGACACTTGTCGGGCTTCAAGGAATCTATGGCCAGATATTACAAGGAAAAAAACAGATTACTTACTTAAGCTAAGCAGGCCTCAATTATATCTCATGGTTGGCGTCCTTACGGGCCACAACTCAATGAGAATGGAATACACGACTGACTAAAGTCCTTGCTAAAAGAGCAATAAGGACAAAAACACTTTTCTTCAAGGACTGGGAAAATATAGCCAATAGATTCAATATAAGGCTGGAATTAGATGAGAATAATATTCCTAACTGGCAAAGGCTCACACAATCGTTTATATTAGATGTTGAACGAGCAATACGGCTAGAAAGTATTAACCAAGCTGAGAGCTCAAGTTCACGCTCCTTTTATACATAGGTACCTAAATCACAGCGAAGTTAACCTCATACATTCTAACCTGAGTATTGCACAAATATCAATCTTAATACGAGCCCGAGCAGAACTATTCCGATTTAATTGTATGCCACATCGCGAGGATCTGGCAACCCGTTGCAGCTTGTGCAATACAGGAAATGATGAAAATATGATTCATTTTCTTGGATCATGTCCATGTCCCATCCTACAAGAAATCAGGAGAAATCACTTTGGGGTTAATATACTGGTCTTCGAAGAACTAAAAAATTTATTAAACGATAATCAAAATTGGAGTACCCTTGCGTCATGCTGCCACACCGCACTAAAATATAGACATAGAATTATAGATGAAAATTTTTAAAATATAAACCAGCTACATTTTTTCTTTTTGACACGTTTTTTTCTTTCTGTTTGACATGTTCCAATGACAATTCCATCCCAAAAAACACAAAGAATAAAAAGGTTTCATATGGGTATTGCTGGATTTATTGAAACAATTCTTTGGTTGAGAATTTTAAAAGGGTAAGTTTAGAAAAAGATTTTAATGAGTTATTAAAAAGTAAAACTTGTGAAATTGTCGCCTGTGTTCAGCGACAAAAAAGCGACAATTTTTTACAGAACCTTGAAACAATTTGGAGTTTATTTTACTCTATTTCGAAGGGTGGTAGTGCTAACTTGATTGTTAAGTTAGCAATTACCAGGGGTTATTTTTTTTAAAATAAGTGCAACTAATTTTTTTTCTTTTACAATATGTGTACATATTTACGACAAATTTTAAAATATTATTTTTTCTTTTTTTAGTTCATTTTACCCTATTTTGAGGGGTGGTAGTGCCAACTTGACTGTCAAGTTAGCATTACCAGGAGCTAATTTAGAAAAAAACAAGCGTGACAAATTTCTTTCTTCCAAGATAAACTTACGACAATTAACTCAATTATTAGATTTTAAAAATTTTGAAGTTGTAATGCGAGCTTGGAGGACATCAAATACTGCATCGATCTTTAAAGCTGAGGTGTCTATAGCATGGTATAGTATTTTTTTTTATTTAGGTGCCTTCTACTGCAAATGTTTCCCCAGTATCTCAAGTTTAAATAAAATCCAACTTACTTGTTTAAATATTTATTAAATTTTATATACTTAGAAAAATATATATATATTTATTTATTATAAAGAACTTAAATTATAAAGGGTTCAAGTAGAAAATGTTAAAAACGTGAATTTAAAAATTACAAATGTTGTTTAATGCATATCTGATTATTTTCTTTAAAGAAACTTTTACAAAATGATCTATTTAATAGTTTTAGCTTTTTTTCATCAAAATATAAATATATATATACAAAAATATACAATAATATAGATACATAAAAAGGAATATTTGTCTGTCTGCGTCATTTAGGTGCCTAAACCACTCGACTGATTGGGGCTTATTATTTATAGATGTTGTTTAAGCTTTTGCTAGACAAAACTGGAGTTTACCTGATGAAAATTCAATATGACAAATTCCAGATTTGTTTATAGCAACAGCTTAAGCAATATCTATGAATATGCCCCATTGTGTCGATATGTGTGGCTTGGGAAAGCTAGTATACTAGATATCGGTATGCTGTGCCATTTTTAGTAACTTATTTCCAAGAACAAAAATTCATTAAACTAATTTTTTTAACTTTATCTAAAATAATGTTTTTGAAAATATTTTTATAAAAAGCGAAAAAAACGCATGAGGTGTATCTGCTGCCTTCTGACATAGAATCAACAAACAAATGATGTTCCTATAAAGTTAGATAGGCCCCCTTCGATACATTTCTCGCTTCTTCTTTCGGCAGTTCTCAACTGTGTGTCCCCTTAAGCCACAGTGAGAACACACACATAGTGACCTTTCATTATTTACATCAGAGTTAACATTCGAAAATATTGAAGGTTCAGCATGTAGTGGAGCTGAAATTTCATAACATTCAGCTGTTGCATGTTCAATGGAGCGTCCCTTTTCCAGAAGCTCCCGAAATGTTTTAACATCATGTCGGAAAATATATTTGCGATATTTCTGATTTAACAATCCATATATAAAATCAATTTCATTCTCTTCAGTGTGACGACCCTCAGGCAGTTGGGCTAGCAAAGCTCGTTTTTGGCAGACAAATGTATCTATAGCAACATCCGCAGGCTGGCTTAATTGGAAAATCTCCCCATAGATCTGATATGAAGGCTTCGAAGGTGAAAAATGGCTACGAATTAGTTCGATTGCATCTTTCCAGGTCTTAGCTTCTCTTTTAATTCCTTGCCACCAGGTCGATGCAAGTCCGAAGAACAACAGAGACAGTCCACGCAATGCATCTTCATCGCTTATATTTTCGATTTCTTTGAATGTCACTACTGAGGTGATGAATTGTTCAACTGCATCGTGGTCACGTTGTCCCCCAAAACGAGACTCACAGGTTGTGAAACTGCCTTTGGAGTGCATTGGTGCTGCTACAGTTGGAGCAGAAGCTACAGCTGCTGAACGAACCGATTCAACCAACTCTTTGAGTTGTTCCATAGTCATTTGCACAGTCGAAGACATGTTATTACTTTTATTGGATTTGTTCTTGTGGTCAGTGAAAGGTTAATAAAGAAAGGAAAGCTTTGAATCTTGAATGGTAAGGTGTCGATGAGCGGAGAGTTGAAAGAATACTGTCTTAAATATTAATAAAAATAGCTTTTTATTTGGACATGTGGGTGCTTATTTTGGTCTTCTGATGAAATTCCAGTGAGTGTGTGTATACAAGAAAAAGCTTTTTTTTTTACGTCAATTTATGTTTAGCAAACTTATTTCTTTTTGGGTTTTGAGATAATTTTGATGGAAAAAGTAAGTATGAATGTATGTAGGTACATATAGCACCACATCCACAATATGGAGTGAATTCTTCGATGTATTGATTTTTTTTGTTAGTAATTTAAAATAATAAATCTAAAGAGTACCTTTTAAATTTTTATGAAGATTTTATTTAAAGATAAACCTATTTTCAATAATATTGAAAATATTCAAATTATGCGTTATGATAAGTAACTAGATAAGATTAAGCAATATAAAATCGAAAAAAAGGCGTTTTGATTAGACAGATAATGGAAAAGCCATTTATTTTTATTTTTAGATCAAGAAGCAACTGAACTTGTTTTGGTATCAAGTTTTCATTGCTAATTAATTTTGTTACGCTTGACACAGCTTAACTTCTACACCAAGTTCAAGATCCGCCATGAGAATAACCAGAGGCATGCTTTATTTTATCAAATATATGAGTTTTTCTGTGAATTTATATGTAGATGTAAGGGTACACTATATAGGAATTCATACAGACTTTTCGTAGTTATGAAATGTTCGTAGTTATGAAAAGCTATATGTATATAACGGTAAATGAGTCATGTTGTGAGTACTCACAGTATTTTAGCTATAAAAGTAATAGGCCAAATTCCTAAAAACGCATATCTCGAGCAAAATATGCTTAGCTAAAATGTTCCCAAATGCAAATATAACAATCCCTGCTAAGCAGACTATCCCAAAATGACCGAGATAGTTTTTCTCATGCAAATGCAAAGGTATTTTTGCCAATGTTAAAATTATTTTGCATAATTCACCAACATTTGCTTTGTCTGTGTTTTTAATCTGCTTTGCATGTGTTTCGCTTTGCAAATCTTGCGTTTAGGAATTTGGACATATTATAAGGGTTATATTTTTTTACTCAAAATCGGAAAAAATGGCAGATCTAGAGATCCTGTTTACTTGTTAAATGTCAAAATTTTATATATTGTTGTGATTACGTGTTATTTGAGGGGATTTCAAAAAGCCTTTTTTATTTATTTCTGCCACTTTCAGTTTTGAAAACATTCACAATATGTATATGTATGTATATTATATTATAGATTATGTTTACTGTGGCGTATACTTACTTTTTATAATGGACACCAATTCGTTATTTTATGATTTTAGGTTTTTATTTGATTATCTTTTTTTAGAACTTATTGTCAGTTTGTACACAATGCGTTAGATCTGTAATTAATTTTTCACAGTTTCTGATTACATAAATGGAGCTTATCAATCAACATTGGTTGATTATCTATTTCGATGATTAACAACTCAAAATATGTATTCATTGGCTAAAATTTTAGTTAACAAGTACATTCGAGGATTTACCAGTCACTTTAATCTTTTATTACCTAAAGATTATTTAATGAGAATGTAGAGCATCGTAATGAGAGAACGACAATTGATTGATGACAGTTTGTTACAACTTTATGTATGTATGTACATATGTACTTTTTTTTTTAAATAAATATCTACACTTCCATAGCTATGTACATTAGACATAAACAGGCTCAAAAATTTAAGTTATGCTATGTTTACACCAAAGATTTATCTCAGTTCCAATTAAATAAATCTATTTGGGGCTTTCACCGCTTATAAAAGATTTAAAAATTATCTATTTTGACAGGAACTCTCAAAATTCAAATGGTGTTCCATTTTTACTTCCGATATATGTAGGTACTATAAAGCGCAAGTTTTGGATTCGTGCAAAACAAAAATTGGAGATAACAATCAAACATGATATTACGATGATAGAGAACACCAAAAAAGTGGGTGGCACAATTCTGTCTGTCGTATTTTTCTCAAAAACAGCTCGACAACTTTTCTTAAAAAAAATTCAATAAATTTATTTTAGTAAAGGCTTCCTTTGTGTGGAAAACCATTTTCCAAAAGATGGTTATTAATTTTTTTAATTTTCGATTTTCATTTTTTTAATTTTCGATTTTCTTCAAAAAGGTTTGACTTAGTTCAATATTTTTTGTATACAAAAGTTTCCAAAAAATATTAATAATTTTGCGTACTAAAATTTTTGAAAATATATTTTTTGGGTTTTTAAAAATGTTTCAATTTTTTTTTGAAAATCAAATATTTCGAAAACGATTTGATCGATTTTTTTGAAACTCGATATTTAAGAGTTTTTAGTACTCTCTAAAAAAAATTATATTCATGAGAAAATAACGGTACCTTCCATACAAAAGTAAAAAAACCGTTAATCAAAATATTTTTTTTTCTCAAAAAACGGCTCCTATGATTTTGATTAAACTTTTTCTATATACTAAAATTAGTACCACCTACTACCTAACATCATAAAATTTTGCACTTAGCAACTTTTAATAGTCCCTGTCATAGAAGTTTTTTTGTATTTTGAAATTTCCCATTATTGGCTAAATGGATTTGAATAAATTTTGTATATATACAAATTTCAGATAAAATCAAATAATATTGCATATCAGAATTTTCAAAAAAAAAAAAAATTTTAGAATTAAAAAAAAAAAGTTGCAATTTTTTTTTGAAAATTCGGTATCTCAAAAACAAGCTGACAATTTTTTTTGAAATTTTGTTTTTATTGGCACATGAATATATACAACATACTTTAGATTTGCATTCCAAAATTTGCCCTTAAAAATGTTTTAAGAATTTTATATATAGGGTGTCCCGGACCTGAGTGGAAGTATTTAAGGGGGTGATTTTTGGGGTTATTCTAAGAAAAAAATTGTATGGGGGAAAGTTGTATCTCCCCTCCCTGAGGCAGTGGGGGCAGTTTCTGAAAGATTGACTTCAAATGCAAAAAAAAAACATTAAAAATCAATTAAAAATATTCAATATTGTGCTATAGTTTTTTTGAAAGCTAATACTCCATTTTTGCATTTTGTTCTTAAATCAAGTTGTTAAAGCGAATAGTTTTTGAGAAATTAAATTTCAAAATCAAAATTAAAAAAAAAAATTGTGATTTTTTTTTCTTTAGTCGATATTTTTCAAAATTTTACGTTATAAAGGGCTTTTTTTGTGTTCAATATTCAATTTTAGTCCATTACCGAAAACCAAATGTTAAAATTTTGAGAAATTAAGAAAAAATAAAAGGAACTTTTACCAATAAAGCCCGAAAAAAGGGTTAAATTATGGATAATCCATGAATAAATTCATTTTTTCGGGCTTATTTGGGAAGAGTAACTTTTGTTTTTTCTAAATTTCTCAAAAACTAAGGAAGATTTTTACATTTGGTTTTCGGTAATGGACTACAAAATAATGAGGGCATTGACATTGGGTTTTTGCATTTGAAGTCAATGTTTCAGAAACTGCACCCCTCTGCCTCAGGTAGGGGAGATACAACTTCCCCCCCATACAAATTTTTTCTTAGAATAACCCAAAGAACCACCTCCTTAAATACTTCCACTCAGGTCCGGGACACCCTGTATAACAAATTATTTAAAAAAAAACCGCTCCAATGATTTCAAACTTATTTTTTTCATGCAATCATATTCAATCAAGAATTAAGATGGCATTCTTTTATTTGTCTCAAACTGTCAAAGGAGTTGTTTTTAGCTTATTTAAATATCGTATTTCGTACGTGCGATGCAGTCGTGCATTTTATTTAACATAACCTCAAAATTTCCGAAATAATGGGGAAAACCCGTATTTTTTTTTTTTTATTTTTCATTTTCCCAAAAATAGTTCAATTTAAATGAAACTTTGTGAAAATATATCTTATTATGTTCTTAATAATCACAATTTTTTTCAAGTAAAACCATTGATCACTATTTGAGATATTCAATTTTTTTTGCAAAAAAAAAATACTTATTTTTTAAATAAAAAATGTACTTCAGAAAATCATCGTACAGAGTTCATTCAAAAATAATTAGTTTCGTTTTTATATTAGCTTTTATATCAATTATGATGGTCTTATAAATAAAATTCAAGATATAACTATTTTATGCGTACCTTATATATAGATATTTCAAACAAAACAAAAATCAACAAAATAAAGTCTCCAAAAAAAGCTGATAAGGTTTGCTTAAAAAGTTTTAAACCTTCAGATTAAGGGAAAATGACATTTCCTATTTTTTTTAAAGGCTGAGAAAAAATCTCCCAGACTTTGGTATTTGATATATGTAAGAATACATGTACCTATAAACCTTCATACACAGTTTCTTGTTATACACCTACTACACCTAATTTGGTGTCGGCCCTTGTGCTATTATTTTTGTTTTTCATTTAAAACTGTACATACCTATGTACTGAAAAAAAAATCTTTCTAGCAATATCGTTGCGGAATCAGCAAAACTTTTGTCTCGGGTATTACACTGTTTTATGTATTTTTTTCGTAGAATTTAATGGTGTGATTAGTGTTTTCCAAACATTTTAAGGAATTTATCAACAATTATCAAAAAATGACTTCATGCTAAATGATTTGTTTGCTTTTGTGCTCGCATTTACGTATTATCATTATTTTATATAAAAGTAAATGTAAAAACAAAACTAATTAGCCTTGAATGAACTCTGTACGATGATTTTCTGAATTACATTTTCATTTAAAAAAAAGTATTAAAAACAAAATTGAATAATCTCAAAAACTGATCAATGATTCCACTTGAAAAAAATTGTGGTTATTAAGGACACAACAAGATATATTTTAACAAAGTTTCATTTAAATTGATCTATTATTGGGAAAATGAAAAATAAAAAAAAAATATAAAAAATACGGTTACTCATACCATTATCTCGGAAATTTTGAGGTTATGTTAAAAAATGATTTTAATAAAAGTTTTTGGGATCAACTTTAGTCGGAAAACGCAATAATACAATTTAACCCCCCAAATCCCCTTCCAACTCCGCTGCTGGCAAACAGATCTTGTTTACATTCCCTATAACCCCCTTCAACATTTTCAATCGTTAAACTGCTGTTAAAAATTTTAGTTTTATAAATAATGTAAGAAGCCTAAGATGACTTCTGGATATGCCTAATCGAAAATATTATTAGTATGAATTTTGAATTTTAAATAATAAAGTAAGAAGCTAAAAAATGTTTTTCTTTTTTTTAATTAATAAAAAATTAAATTATTGGGGCTTGTCACCTTCTTAAAATGATTGACTCCATTTCAAATAAGATTGATTTGATCACTTCAATCTTGTCATATCTGCTTATGGTTTCGATTTTGTTAGCAAAAATGTAAATCATTTATTACAATTTCTCCCTTTTGTACAAAGGTTAAAAACTGTACGTACATTGTACAATATACAGTACATACATACAGTAATAATTACTAATTTCACAAATTCTCTAAATTTCTCTGAGTATTACCAAAAAACTGAGTTAGGTATAGGTACAAATATTCATGTAGGTTAACTGAGTAGCTACATAGCTTGAATTTTGTAGTCAAAAATTCTGAGAATAGTATCTTTTCTGAATACAAAACAAACAATAAAGTTTCAATATTATGTGTAGGTGCATAATTAATAGATTTAATATAAACACAAATATTTGTGTATATAGGTGATAGCTAGACTTTCAAGGCGGGTTGTGTTGTTGTCTGTTTTGTGGTGATAGTTTTATGAATTTTTACACAAACCTATAAACGTTTATACAATGACGTCATTATAGAGCTTTTTTAATCTTCTACTAACACAACTTAATTTCACAATAAAGTTCAATCACCCACCGGCAAATAGATATAAAAGCAGCTACAAAACAAATCTTCCAACAGTTTCTTTTCGTTCATCGAGTTCTCATCGCAGGTATTCTCTCCTCAAGGCATTCGCCAGAATTCTTGGCATTGCCTGAAAAAAAACAGTGACTTTGTAAATATCAATATTTAAAACTGGCTACATTACGCCATAAATATCTTTAGACGAACAATTTTGATTACAAATTGCACTACGCCTGCAAAACACCTAGCTCTAGGATTAAAGGATAGTCAATACTACAGATCAAAAAAAAGGTCCAAAAATCATGTATCTAGAAACAAAAAAGTTTCAAATAAAATAATATTTTCTTTTGTATTCACCTCACTGCAAGGGAAGTTCATGTTAACGAGACATCATTTGAGTATCGAGTGAAATCTTTTGTTTCGATGGTTTTCAAGTTCAAGGACATTCTTGGACATTCTAAAGCCCTAAGAAGCTGATAAAGTGGATTGAGGATTCGTTGAATTCGGTATTAATATTGGATTTTCGGAAACTTTTGTCCACAGGTATTTGTTATTATGGATTTATTAATTCTGGGTTTGTCAAATTACTTGAAAACTCATTTTAATTAAGACATTTGCAAAATACTCAATCACTCTTTTACACATTTTTATTCAAGTTAATTTTTGAAAGTCTTTTGGATCAAAAATATGGAATTTTTATTGAATTGTGTTGGCTTTTTGATGTCTTTTCCAAATTTTAGAAGCCAAGGATTTAAAAAAAAATTCGATAGAAGTGTGCAAAAGAGATTTACTGGAAGAAATACTCAATCATGTTGAAATTCAGAAAAATTGCTGCATAATATTCTTTTAATCATTTTTAAAGTTAGTTCTTTTTATATAAAAGGTTTAATGAAAAAATCATACTTTCTTTTTTTACTGTTTGGTTTTTGAGTGAAAATCTCACAAGTTTTCACTTCAAAGCTCAATAAGTAAAAAAATGAGTGCGACCTTTTCATTGAACTTTAAATTTAAAAAGAACTTTTTGGGAAGACTTTTTAAATTTTTATGTTTTCCTAGATGATTTGAAAGTCTTTGAAAACATTTATTTTTGGAAAGTCATTCGATTTTTGACTAAAGAAATAAAGTATTTTTTGTGATGGTTCAAAATGTATTGAGTTGTTTCTGAAAGTAATAATACAAAAAAAAAATAACGACTCCCTACAGAAAAGAGCTTTTCAAAAAATATTGCATTCAAAATTCAATAGTATGTGCATACTTTGTGTACATTATTTTTCATTTTTGTAAAATAAAACTAATTGCAAACTGTAAAGGCATTCGCCAGAGCTGGCTTTGTCAGTTTATTTGTGAATAGTTTTGTACACATATAAATTTCAAAATTACCAAAGTCACTGAATACCTACAATACGATACGAATTTTCAAGAACTCTAATTATTCAGAAACAATTTCTAAAAAGCTTAACAAGTTTTCTTTTATAAAGAATTATATCAAAATATTGGCATACTACCGCCATATCTACCTCCTAGCTATTTCAAAGCTAACGTTTCTTTTGAAATTATAAATTTCAAATAAATTCTAGTAGCTATTAAAATCTTTTGCAAATAAAATACAAAGAATAATAACAATAAAATTCTTAGCTTCGAGTTTTAAATGGGTTTATTTTTTGGGTTGGTTCAAATTTTTATTAAAAGTCAAAGGAATCACAATTAATTCTGGAGAATTCAACAAAAAAATCAGCTAAAGTTTGAAGATTTCGGTACTTGTATTGAATTTTTTAAACTTTTATGATTTTTTCTTGATATTTTTTTAAGATTTATTGTCTTCCTTTGTTTTGATGTAATATTTGAAAACACCTAAAAGAAGACACTTATTATGAACTCAATCCCTTTTGCATTTTTAATTTAAAGTTCTTCCAAGTCTTTGGTAGAGTTTTAGCCTTTTTTATTGAATTTCTTCGGTTATTCAATCCAAAAGTTAAATTTTCACACTTTAGACACTCGAAGAGTTTAAAATTGATTATGTTAAAGGGTTATAGGTGTAAGCCATTTTTTAAAAATACTTCATCGCGTATTGAAATTTAAAATGTTACAAATTTTCTTTAAAAAAATGCAGTAAAAACTTTTGAAGTTAAGGTTCTTTTTTTAATTCTTAGCTCATTTAAGGTGAAACTTGTGAGCCTAGATTTAACTAAGACCTTTGCTTTTTTATTGTTTTGTGCTAAGAATTATTAAGAATTGTATGTAATTTTTTTTGTTCAAAATGTACTGGAATATTTTCTTGAAATGGAAATTCTTCAAACCATATTTTTCTAATGAGAAAAATATATTTATGTACATACATGCATACATACATGTACAATCATATCTATTGTTAATTTAAATATTTGCAAAAGATTTTTTGAATGATTTTTTGAAAATCATCATTTTGTAAAAAAAAAAAAATAGAAATACACAAAAAATTGTATAAATGATAAAGACATTCGCCAGAGATGGCTTTGTCTCTAATGAATTACAATCAAAAATAGTTTTAATAAAAATGAAAATTACTTTGGCATGTATGTATAACACCAGCCAAAACTGGGTAGTTAAACAAAAATTTTCTTTAAGTAAAGATTTTTAGGGAAAGAAAGCAACATTTGCCAGAGTTGGCTTTGTCTGCAAACAATACGCAGCTAGTTTCCCGTGCGGGGTTACCAGAGTCCCCCATCGGGCGGGTCCCCAGGTGGCGGATAGGGGAAAGCCCTGCTATTAAGCAGGGTAGGTGAGAAATAAAATACTCACCCGCGGACCAAAATGGAATTTATATAAAATTGAATCACATTATGCCGAATGGAACAAATGTACCTTCGGACTAAAAAATCGACTTCAATCAAATTTGTAATAACCCCAAGAAGAAACAAATTATAGAAACAAATAAAAACTAAAATTAATAAAAAAAAAAATTATAAAAATTTTAAATTAAATTTTTAGTTACGTTTATTCTTTTATTTGTATAATATAATCAAATAAATTTATTAATCAACAAAAGAACTTGTGTTGAATTTTGTTTTCGTTAATTCACCTCTGAAGTTCACATGATATAGGTACGATATAATGGTAGGTAAGTATAATACGCATTTGGAGAAGAGTCCAATTTATAAATCTGCAGCCATGACATAAGATACCTTATCTAAATAGAGAAAACAAAAAGGCTTTTTTAATTGCAATATTTCTATAGGCATATACAGGAACCCATCAGGGCCCGTATCGCGTAAACCTAAAACGTAAAGCCTAGCCGATTCCAACACAGCTTTAAAGAGTGGACAGATTAACTACATTGATAAGATAAGAGTAATTTTTGGTGCTTAACTCAAATCCGTCAACAAGTTTCCGCTATCAGCTTGGGTTTTTGAAATAAATCTGTTAGAAAATGACAAAAACCAGTTTTGTTTTTCCGCAATTTATGAGGTTCATAACATAAAGCAATGCGAGATATTTTTTTTTTTAAACTGCATTAGCAACGATTCCTGAAAGTACTAGTCTTTTGCCTAAAAAATTCAGTTTAAATCTCTAGGATATTTCACTTATTCTCATATAAATCCCTAGTTAGTTCATATCCCTAGTCTTCACTTGCCTATTGTTAAGTTCAGTTACTGTCATATTTGAATAATAAAAACCAAATGAGGTGATGAGAACCAAAACTCGCCATATTCATTTCAGAAAAACTCTCCATAACCAAATTTGATTGTTTAATAACTTCTAAATGAGAGTAGTTAGAAAATAAATTTGTATATCCAATCATAGATTTTGAAATTTTTTTATTGTGGTTTAAAGGAAAATTATATTAAAAGTTTCGTTAAAAAGATATTTAAAAATTACCATTGGCTGTGACAAGTTTTTCTGGCCCATGGCGAGTTTTGGTTCTCATCGCCTCAAATATTGCATAATTGACTATAAACCACATACAGTTTAACAAGAGATTTCTACGAGAGTAATGGAAAGATTTAAACTGAATTGTTAAAAAAAGATTAATTGTTTTAGGAATCGTTGCAAAGTTTACTGAAAAAAATTTCCTCGCGTTGTAAGATTGCCTCAAAAACGATTGCAACTAAAATTAAAATACACATTGCTCGGAGAATATAAAACATATTGAAATGATTAAAATTGGATTTTGAAGAAGATTAAGAACTTCCAGGAATCGTTTCAAATTTTACTGAAAAAAAAATTACCTCAAGTTATGTACTTCACAAACAGCGAAAACACTGTTGTTTTCATTTGCTAAAGGTAATATTACGAAAACACGAGCTGATGGCGGGAAACGGATAGTGAATTTGATTTCAGCGCCCAAAAGTTTGCTAAGAACCGCTTTTGTATTTTGTGTCCAAAGGTTAACCGATATTTGTAAACCTGTATTATTATTTAAACCTGCAAATGAATTTTAGAAATTTGTCTTGGCACAAATCATTAGACAGTATCACTTGGGTGAAAAGGGTTTGAAGCGTTTTTTGAGAATAGGTTTTCTTTTTTGAAAAGTTATCTGTAGCACATGAATTACAAAAACCACATCCGTAGCAGGATCGCTGCCGATAAAAGTTAAAGTTAAATCCTGCTGCGGATAAACTTTTGAAGTTCGTTCGAGTCTCGATACACAATGGTATAGAATTTTGGTGTTTCGTTACCAGATGTTGGTACGATTGATTCTTTTATGTTTCTCGATGGCTATTCCCGTAGAGTAGTGTAACGGTCATGTTTAGACTGTGACTTTTCATTTTGTTATGACGATGGTTTTGTGCTTTGTGGGTGAAATCGGTGAGCAGAAGATTTCACCCATAAGCTCATTGTAATGGTGATGGAGTAGTGAGCAGTCACAATCGAAATAGGGTCTTTCATAAGTTCTTGGTTGTTTTGCTTACATGCAACCATTCACTTACAAAACATCCATTTTTGTTTCTTTTTTTCACCATGTGCAGAGTTATTATATGTTATAAGATTTTTTTATTAGTTTTTGACTTAGCCCCAGATTACACTTGTAATTTTAAGGCATTAAATACTGTAAAAAGTTTAAGGGCGACAAAATTTAAAAGCATAATGCTAGCTGCATTGAAATGCTAGTTCAGCAACCATAACATTTTGATATGAATGATTTTTTCGAGTCAACTTTTTAACAGTTTATTTGTGTGTAGTAGTTTTCACTTTTCTTCAAAAGTAAAAGTTAAGCAGGGTCCACACTATGCCGATCAACATTGTTTGGTAACATTGTCGATCAGCATGCTAGTGTGTACGTCAAAAATTTTCGTAGCAACAATTGTGCGGATTGGAATTTTCTGATCGATGCGTCAGGATCCAACCGAAGGGTTCAGGGTTCGAATCCTGGGGGTACCCAACTTTTTTTTTTTTTTTGTACAATAAAGTTAAAACGATATTCTTAACGTTATCTAAATACTTATTCACAACAAATATTGCATTTTTCATCTAATAAAATTGATTAATAACGCACAAAACCAATAAATTATGTTTATGAAATTATAACCTTACAAATAGTTTTAATAAAATGGAATTCCTTGAACAACTTTGTCGATTGATATCTATTTAGCCACATCACATTATGTTGAATTGTGTACATCAGCATCGTTGATCAACAGTGTTGAGTAGGTGTAGACGTGTTGATCGACAGTGCCAATCAACATTTTTGCTGACCCGAACGCAACCCGACTCAAATGGAAAGCAATCGACAAAGTTGTTCAACAAATTTCATTTTATTAAAAACATTTGTAGGGTTTTAATTTCATGGGCATAATTTATTGGTGCGTTATTAATCGATTTTTATTAGATGAAAATGCAATATTTGTTGTGAATATAAGAATTTAAGGCAAATTATATCGTTTTAACTTTATTGTTCACAAAAAAAATAAAAAAGTAGGGTACCCCTAGGATTTGAACCCTGAACCCTTCGGTTCCAATCCACACAAATTGTTGCTACGAAGGTTTTTTTTTTTTTTGTAAATTCATTTTTATTTTTCATTCATCTTAAAACTATCTTAAAGCTAGACAAAAATTCATAAAATCTAGCCTACTTATCAATATCTTACAACTAACTTACTGGCCCCATTCGGGCGCTCAAAGTTAAACTAATAACTTAATGCTAATGCCTTTCGGCCTACGAACTATCTTAAAACTAGAATTCATTTCGGTTTTATTTTTCACCGAGAAGAATTTATAAAAAACTCGGTATCTATGACTTTATTTTTTTGTTTTTTATAAAACTTACAAACTAATTAAAACTTAATTAAAACTAATTAAAACTAATTAAAACTAACTAAAACTAATTACAACTAATTAAAACTACTGCAGTAGATGACGGATATAAGAAAATCTCATATAAGAAAAACTCGCTTATAAGACAGACATTTTAAAACACCATGCACATTCCCATTAAGTTACGTGTAAAATGAATCTTATATAAGAAAACTGTTTATAAGAAAAACACTGATATAAGAAACTTATTCTGGTACAAAATTTCTCTCACTGCATAGAAAATTAAACGTCTTTAAGAAATCATCCCGTGATAACATGATTTTGAAAGAAATTCATAATTTAATGTTTGTTTTTGGTATGCTTGAGCGATAATTATGAGTTAATGCCAATAAAAGATACATTCAATTTTGCATTAAATGCTTTGAAAATTTATTTCAAACTATATAGTGATATTTAAAGGAAATTTTCTTTCTTATAATTAATTTATCTGATAAGAGAAGGTTTCTTTCTTTTAAACAATCTTCTATATAAGAATACACGGATATAAGAAAGGAATTCTTTGCATTTTTTGAATTTCTTATATCCGTCATCTATGTATAAAACTACTTAAAGCTACTTACAAACTACTTATAAACTAGAACAGCCACAGCAAGCATTTTCGGGTTTTAATTTTTTTTTTTATTGGTTTTTTAATTTTTTTTGTGTTTTTGTTGGTTTTATAATTTTTTTGGTGCCACCCTGACTGTCCCTGCTTAAAACTAAATACCTAAACCTATGTAAGTCGGCCATGGCATATAAAAATGCAGTCAACTTTTAAATATCCGAAGGAACTTCGTGTTCAGGTTTCAACCACCAGAACTGGTTCTCCTGCTTTACCCTATCTCTTCGGTCCCGATCGGACATAGTCCTACTGAGCCAAAGGTGCTCGGCTCCGTCTTGTGCGAGGACGTCTCGACTGTAAAGGAGCCGCCGATCCACAGTTATACGGCCGATGTGGTATAGATTTGCGGAACCGCCGCTCTATCCTGGATCAGCCCTCGACTGTCTAAATGGAGGAATGCATCGGGCGGAATAAAGCCACTAAGACGCACACACTCGTAATAGTCGTTTTTAGGGTAATAAGCCCCAAAAATTAAGCTGTTGGTCGAGGACATTGCTCTTGCAATGTGACCTCGAATAAGCTTCAGCTCTTCGGTCCCGATCGGACACAGTCCTACTGAGCCGAAGGTGCTCGGCTCCGTCTTGTGCGAGGACGTCTCGACTGTAAAGGAGCCGCCGATCCACAGTTATACGGCCGATGTGGTATAGATTTGCGGAACCGCCGCTCTATCCTGGATCAGCCCTCGACTGTCTAAATGGAGGAATGCATCGGGCGGAATAAAGCCACTAAGACGCACACACTCGTAATAGTCGTTTTTAGGGTAATAAACCCCAAAAATTAAGCTGTTGGTCGAGGACATTGCTCTTGCAATGTGACCTCGAATAAGCTTCAGCAAGAAATTATCTATCCTGTTTATGTTGGCACCGTTGTATAGAACCAGGTTGGAATAAAAATGTTTCTACTCCGACTCTGTTGTTCTGTGTAATCCAAGGCAGCGTCTAAGACACTGCCTCTCAAACACCCGAATCTTTTTCATTTGAGATGGGGCAACGTTGAACCAAATCGGGCACCCATAGGCAATCATCGGCCGTATAAGGGCCATGTAGCAAATCACTTTCACCCTGCTGTCAAGCCGGCTGCTATAAAACAACCGTTTCGTCAGGGCAAAAGCTCCCCTAGCCCTGGACAGAGCAGCATTTATATGTCTGTCGAAATACAAATACTGATCCATCCAGAGACCAAGGTACTTTACTACACTTTTACTCGCCAGTGGCTGTCCATTTGGTCCTACGATCACCAGCTTACGCCAGTTCTTTCTCGTATCTTTTGTGGCTCCATGCAACGGAGTCCTAAACAAGATAGTTTCTGATTTCTGGAAGTTGATTTTCAACTTCCAGTCATCGCAATATCGCTGAATCTTCTCGAAGTCACGCTGCAAAAGAATTCTGATGACCTCGACTTTTGGAGCTGTTCTGTACGCAATTAGATCGTCGGCATACGCAATTGCCTGAGTAGTACAGGTAAAATAGAATAAATAAATCAAAAAATTAATACCATCATGAAACTTGGTGAAAACGATTCATGTACTATAAGAATGAAAAATCAAAAGAGTCTATAAAAATATTTCACATGGAAGGGTGTTTTTTTGAGGGGGAGAGGGGGGAAAGTTGTGGTCTATCAAATAGAAAAATTAACTCTGGTGCAACATTATTGTATGACACATGTTTTTAAGGTAGTTTTAAATGCTGAATCCAATGACACCAAAAGCAAGTCGATACGGCCTCCGTGGAAAAAGTTATTGTCATTTTTATGTAAGGATTACTATATTTTCAGTATAAAAGTAATATATTACCGGAAACCAGTTGAACATAATGGTCCGTCGATGAAACTTGGCATCAATAGTTCATTTATCATGAAAAGCAATAATAAGAAGAGTCTATAAAAATATCTGTGGCTAAAGGGTGTTTTTTTGAGGGTTGGGGAGAGCTTTGGGGTTATGGTGGGACTATTACCATAGAACCTGTTACAAAAATGGTACCCTCATAAAACTTTATTAAAATGTAGTATGAACTACCAGAATGAAGAATCAAAAGAGTCTATAAAAATATCTATATGGCAGAAGGATGTTTTCTATGGGTGAAGGAATGTATACAACTTTTTCGAAAAACTAAAATTGTTTCCAAAAACAAATAACACCCTTTACCCAAGCTCACAAAAACACCCTTTTTTCCTTAATTTTTTTGCAAACTCCGTAAATTCTTCATTCTCGTAGTAAATGAAACACTTTTACCAAGTTTCTTGAGGGTTACCATCCTTTTCCATTTTTTGAAAAATAACCGCACACTTCCCCTATCTTCAAAAAACACACCCTTCCATGCAAAATATTTCTATAGACTCTTTTGATTCTTCATTCTGTAAGTTAATAGCACATTTTTCCAAAATCTCATGGGGGTACCATTTTTGTCACAGGTCTTATGGTATTATTCCCACCACTACCCCAACTCACCAAAAAAAACACCCTTTAACCACAAATATTTTTATAGACTCTTCTTATTATTGATTTTCATGACAAATGAACCACTGATGCCAAGTTTCATCGATGGACCATTATTTTTAACCAGTTTTCGGTAATATTTTACTTTTATACTGAGCATATAGTCATCTTACCATAAAAATGACAATAACTTTTTTCGCAGAGGTCATATCGACTTGGTTTTGGTGACATTTGATTCAGCATTAAAAATTACTTTGAAATCATGTGTGATATGCTTATGTTGAACCAAGGTAATTTTTTCCGTTTGATACACCACAATTTCCCCCCCTCTCCCTCTCAAAAAACACCCTTACATATGAAATATTTTTATAGACTCTTTTGATTCTTCATTCCCATGGTACATGAAATGTTTTCACCAAGTTTCATGGTGGTACCAATTTTTTTTTATTCGAAAGACTTTTCGCACTATTTTACCTGTACTAGAGTTAGACTACTTATCAGATCGCTGGTGTAAATGCTGAATAGAATCAGCGAGTTGACCGCTCCCTGCTGAAGACCATTTTTAATATTAAAGGTTGTGGCAGAAGTCACATTGCCACTCTTGACAACAAACTTTCTACCATTGAGCATATCATAAAGCATATATAATAGTGGTTTACTAATGCCAAGTCTGGTCAGCTTTAGATAAAGACCCTCTAGCCATACGGTGTCGAAGGCCTTCTCCAAATCAACCAGACAGGCACCCGTTCCCTGCTTTTTAGATTTGTTCCATTGGACATCAGAAACGAGTTTAGACGCGGCATGAATGGTGTCATGTCCCGCCTTAAAGCCGAACTGATTATCCGGTATGATATTATTGTCCTCTGTCCACTTAGACAGAGCTCTATTGATAACTTTTTCGAATACCTTGCTGATACTCGGAAGAAGACTTATCGACCGGAGATTCGCCGGATTGGAGTTGTCCTTTCCCTTTTTCGGGAGAGGATGCACCACAGCTGTCTTCCACCGCACTGGATAATATGCATTATTCAGAGCGTTATTAAACAGTGTGGTATAATTGTCTACTGCTTCTTGCGGTAAATGTCGAAGTACAACGTTGGATATGCCATCGACTCCTGCTGACTTCTTCTTCTTTAATGAATCGAAGATGAGCTGTAGCTCCACCTTCGTAATTAACAGGGAACTGGGCCCATTTCACTCGGCGATTATGGCGTTTGCCAAATGATCTTCATTGAACCCGGTGGTGAAACCGAGGTTCTCTGATCGCCATTGCGTGTTGTCATTCCGAAGGTAGAAGTGGTGGAGCAAGGCTCTGTTTTCCAGGTCATGGTTCGGGCGAATGCATGCATTCACCTTGTACACTTGCTGGAAAGCAGCCCCCACAGCCTCCACTTTCTCCTGCGGATCTTCGACAGTAAAGAGGTCATCGTCCAAGACGGCGTCCTCTGGATCAATTCCTGCTGTCAGAAGTACGTCTCTGTTATCTGTCGTTCTCTGGAGCTTAAGACACGGAAGGTCGTTCTGATCATTCCTTCTAAATATTTTGTTAATTTGGGGAAACATACTCGGGTCGCTAGAATTAACAGCCCGAATTTTGCTATCCCAATACAAATTAATCGACAACCGATAATTTTCCTTTATGAGCTGGTTGATGTTCTTGATCGACGACTTCAGCGTCCTAATCTCCAGATTGTGTGGGTTAGTAAATCGTCTGTACAAGAGTTTGAGTCTTGTCAGCAGTCCATTTTTTTGTCTGTGTAATGCGTCAATGGTCACATTCCAGTACATGTCGGTTGCGTCCCGTTGTTTGTACTTTGGTATCGTTCTGTCCATTGTACGTTTGATTGTCTCTTCCATTTGTTCAAGGTATTGGTCTTTTTCGTTTTTTGTCAAGTTCCTGTCATTTGGTGGGGATATATTATTCGAACTGATTTCGCTCGATAAGGCGTTGGTAAAGCGTGGCCAGCGCACCTTACTGTAATTGCAAGTATAATAAGTTTTTGACGTACACATTAGCATGTTGATCGACAATGTTAACCAACAATGTTGATCGGCATAGTGTGGACCCTCCTAAGATCTTTATAAAAGGTCAGCTAGTTTCAGTAATTGATCAGCTATAGATTAATTTTTACGATTTTTTTTTTCAAAGTCACGAACGATTTTTGGCATAAGGATAAAATGTAAATCATTAAAGCAATCTATAGCTGACCAATTACTGAAACTACCTGTCCTTTACATAGATCTTAGGGCCTTTCGGTGGTATCTTTGACCTTTTCTGACCATTTACTGACCAATTAAATGACATTTTTTATCGAATTTCCCTCATATGAGGTGCCAAAGGTCCAGACCCCTAATTATTGTTAAAATCAGTCAATTGCAGATATTTTTTTATATTACTAAATAATTTTTTACTAGTGTGGGAAACAGTTTGGCATATTGATCGCACATGATAAACGTTAGGCCATGTGCGTCAGTTGGATAAACAAATCACGTTTGTTAAAAGGTGGATAGATGTTTACTTTTAAACTTCAAAATTCTGTTCTGTTTATTCAAAATTTCAATCAAATAAACCATGATCATAAGCTTTGATAAATATTTTGGATTTAACGGTATTTTACAAACATTTCCTGAAACAAAATTTAAGCAAAATAAAATTAAACACAAAAATTATAAAAATAAATACATTCGTTTTTTTTTTTTATTAATTTCATAAAATTATAAGACATTGTATCTTATTAAGTAAAATTATTCCAAAATTATTATAAATATAATTCTTAAACAAAAAGAATTCAAATCTACAATTTATACATGTACTGTACATATGTACCTATTCGTTAATAAAGCAGTCTTAAGTGGTATTATTAAAGCAAACATTATTTAAATATTATTTTAACTTATACATATATTCAAATACTGACTGGTGAATTTTTAAGAAAAAAAAAATAATTGACAGCTGCAGTGCCTCTTGTTCCATCTTATCAGTTCCATGAAGTTACATCTTCATGTTCTTTAGATTCAGCATCAAACATCGGCTCATCTTCTTCAGGCATTTCATCATCTAAACTATTTTGTTTGATGAATTTTAGCTCAATTACACAAAAGGACAAACGCAACGTTAGAAATATACTTAAATCAATCACTCCTCGAACGTTTTTTAAAATAATTTTCAACATTACTTTTAACATAATTTTCAACACACAAATAAATTCGATCGAAAATGCTTTATAATTTGCTGGCTTTTCTTTTGTGGCAATTGGCTATTGTGTGTCCTCGGCAATTACAAAAGGCACACCTCGTTGGATCGATCTTCTTCTCCGTTTTGGAGGCTTCACATTCTTCAGCATGGGATTTGATGTGTATTTTGTCGGAAAGTTGTATTGTATTATTAGCTAGCCAGAAATATTCCAATGTAACTCCAGTTTCATCTTTTTCGTTTTGACGCCAGATGGGATCTGGAGTTTGACAAGGAAGTCCAAATTCATCTAAAGCTTCACTGTTTTGTATTGGAACTGCTTCTGCGAATCGGTTTTGATGCTTATTGTGACTGTAGTTCTTCGCTGTGATGAGTTTTTTCTTGATACTCCCCCACCAAAGAAATGGAACTATTTCAAATAATATAGAAATCCCTTTAAGAGCCGCTGCATCTCCCATTGCTTGTACCTCCTTGTTGAATCGATCAATAGATAAAGGATTGAAAATCTCGGCTGCAACTCCATAGTTCCGGTTTCCGTTTAACTCACAATCAGCTGCACTTACAGTAATAACTGAGGCAAGACACACTACGATAAGCTTTGAAATTGCTGCTATATCTGTTGGAGCCATTATGAATGAAATTTAAAGCTTTTTTAGAATGATTTTAGTATAGCGAAATAAATAAACGTGTTCGTCGCTCTTGAACTGAAAGTAGATAATGTGAGAATAAAATGGCACGGGGCTTGTTTTTATATGCTGCTGCCTCACATTCATTCATATTTATCTTATAATTTGATTAATTTCTAGTCATGACGAAATAAGCTTGCATATCACTTCGTAATAATAATACTGTTTCATTATTTTTTGTTTTGTATTTCAGCTCTTAGTATTATTAACTTCAAATAACATGCTTGAACAGGTATTGTGTGTCGAGCGTGGCATGGAAGTATAATAACAAATCTTTTCCGTTTATCAATTTAAATATTTTTGTTTGTTTTTATTCTTTGGAATCTCATTTTTAAAATAAAATTAGAAATTTCGGCATGCCATAGGTAGCTACATATATATATGAAAATATCCGATTGAACATATCATACAAAATAATGAATCTACATTTTACGAGTGTGTAGATATTATTCTCAAGAACGTCGTCTTTTAAGTTTTATTAGATATGAATTTCCAGATAAATTGGAGAACGCAACAGTTCTGAAAATATGTATGCATACAACAGCTCAGAAGAAGTGGATATTTCGCAAAAACACTAATATTAGACATCGGGTGTTGGTGGCGTTGCTGACCGATTTTTGTCCAAAAACCTTTTTGACAAAAATGTTGTTTATTATTTTTGAAAGTGTATTGGAGCAAAGTAGCAGGTACCTTCTAAAATTGGAGAATTAACTACTCCATTTCGTAAATGATAATAATAAATAAATTGGGTGGCGCTACAGCTCATGGAGAACCAGGGCCTAATGACTTACAACTCTTAACCATTCCTGTGTGCGTGTGCGTGTTGTTGGCAGGAATCCCCTCCATTCCTACAGTTTTTTGTCGATTCCGAACGGCTAGATGAGATGCACTTTATTCATGGCAAGTATATCTACACTTGGAGGATTTGTCAGTTCCTGGCACGAGGCAGTACCTAGGATAAAACATTTCTGTTTTTAGGTGGCACGGCGGCGGGCGGAGAATCGAACCCATACCTTCGGCATGACAGTCCAACGCACAAAACATTATGCCACGAGGTTCTACTACGATAGTCCAATTAAGTCATAAATTTGATGATGGCTTGTACAAAATTTTCAAAAGAAGATGGATGAAGATTGATGCTAATGCAAAGATATACTTCCAAAAATAACATTAACATAGCTTTTTCCATAATTAAGGGTAGTTAGGGGCACTTGTCCCTCCTAATTGGAATACATTTCATACATTAGGCAGTTTTTCTTCTTTTGAAAACATTTTAAAGCAAGTTTCTGTGCCAAAAACTATTTTTTGAATGAGTTTGCCCCCTAATCGAAAACCTGCGTTTGCCCTTGGAAAGGAATCAGGAAAGATTCACACATATTCATTTTTATTCGATTCGGTCTGAATTCGGTTTCAGTTTTGAATTTTCACACATACGGTTCCTTGCTCCTATAAGGTTTTTATTCAGATATCAATCAATAAATCGTATGGAACCGAATATGTGTCAACGCTTCGATTAGTTTGTGTGCTCTAGACCAGAATACGAGCATTTTTGAAACTGAATGAAACCGATTCGTGTCGAGGGGACGTTCGGTGCTATTCGGTTTTGGTTTCTATTAGGTTTTTATTCTCACAGTTTTCATCGGTTCACACTTACCAGGTCCAATAGAAAATGAGCCCGATACAGATCGAACTGAATGAAAGCCCAATATGTGTGAAACAAGCCTCAAGGATGTATAAAAACGATCTCGATCAATGGTGGGCAGATTCATTCAAAAATTAGTATGCTAGCTTTGAGATGCACTCAAAATGAGACAAATTGTATACAATGTACGAAATATATCTTGTTCAGGGGGGGTAGGTGCCCTTCCCTGCCCTTCATGTGTACGCCCTTGAAAGGAATTGAAATCCCATAAAACAAAGTCATTCAAGAACTTATATTTTCGGGGGTCTCATAACATAAAGGTGTCCAGCGGAGTATTTTCAACTTTAAAATTCAATGTTAAAAAGTACATCGTTTTTATTTATTTTGATTTCAATTAAATGCAGATTAACAATGCTGATTTTATTTTTTCAAAACGATATCATCCCAATTATGGCTGTTTTTTTTCAATGCACTCTTGCAGTCGGACCCTTACATTTGCGACCCCGCTCGATCGCTGAAATGGCCCACCAAACTGTCGTTTTTAAACAATGTAAACGTTTTTGATGGCTTTCTCTAGGGTTGTTGGGGCACCAGTATCGCATATTTTGTTTGTTAACATATCCATCAATATGGAAATGTTATTCGTCACTGAATAAAATGCTTCCAAGCGTAAGTGCTGTCCGAAAGCGTTTCAGCATTGTTCTTGCGAAGGATTCTAAAAACCGACTTTTAATGGTCTTTTCGTAAATCTTTTTTTCTTTGCAAATATTGATTGCATGGCTTTCGTTGGTATGCAAATTTGTAGACTTTTAAAGCATCAATATTCCTGTAAATTTTCAAATTGATTCATCGAAGTCCCCTTTCACACGAAGAAACAAGTTGCTGGAGATTTTTTTGACGTTTTCTTTTAATCTCCTTAAAAATCTCTTGTACCTTTCACACAAGGAAACAAATCTCCAGGCAATTTTTGAAATTTCCTTTGAAAGTCTATTGGTTGAACACACCTAAACCTAGATGTGAAAGGAAATGTCAAAAAATCTCCTCAAATCCTCGACCGGGGAGATTCTGTTCGCCCCTCTTTCATCCTGCCCTTCTCACCCAGGAACTAAAAGTTGCTGGCAACTCAGTTTCCTCGTGTGAAAAGGGCACGAACCGTTTTTTCTCACTAAAATTTCAAAGTCTTACAAACCAGGTAAAGAAAAAAAATGTGTTGTTTCTAAGCATAATGCGTAGTCGTCATCAAAATGACAAGAAAACCATAATTCTAGTAGATTTATTTAAAAAGTACATTTAATAAAAAAAAAATTAATTAAAAAAATTTTCAAATAAAAAAGCAACATTTATTTTGAAAACTGTACTTTTTATTTAATTTCAAGTCAAAAAAGTATCTTACTAATGCAAAACTGTGAAAAAGATCTATACTAGAATTATGATTTTCTTGTCATTTTGATGACGACTACGCATTGCTTAGGAACAACACAATTTTTATCTTTACCTGGTTTGTAAGACTTTGAAATATTGATGCTTTAAAAGTCTACAAATATGCATACCAACGGAAGCCAAGCAATCAATATTTGCAAAGAAAAAAAAACATTTACGAAAAGACCACAAAAAGTCGGTTTTTAGTACCTACCATTTTTTAAACTAACGGTGAACGGTAAAAAAATAATCTCTACAAAATCTTAAAAAAAAATCTTGTAAAATGCTTTCTCAAATTTCCAAACCTGTCTTTGAATTTTTTACAACGTCATTATTTGCTGAGATGTTGTTAATCAAGTCTAAAAGTATCTTTTTTCATTCAAAATCAGTTGAACCATGCAAACAAAATCGTACGACAAAAAAAAAAACTGAATTGAAGCTGAATAAACAAGATATTTGATCTTTACATTTAATTGACTCAAAAAAATTTATCCATACAAATGAGGACCTTCAAAAAAAAAAAAAAAAATTTTGTTGTCTCGTCTCATTTTTTACAATAACGCAATAACGGTACCTACTTCAAAAAAAAATTGTTTGCAAACAAATCTCGAAACAAAAATTGAAATAAGGTGTGAAAAACTATTGTTAGAAAGTAGTGGACCCAAGGGTTCGTGAGAAGGAGAACCAGATACTACAAATGCATCTTTAAAAAAAATTTGCAAACATGTTTGCATTCACTTCTGAGTCGTGACTAGTAGCGTTTTCAAAAGACAAGGAATTAGGGTAGTCGTCAAATTTTCTTTTGGTAGACACAAAATTCCAAAAGTTCTTTGGGTAACGTTTAAGATCATTTTCTGTTTTTGCGATGTAATCTGAATGTTAGAAATTAGAATAGTCTGTGAACATAAATTTTTGTTCGGAGTATGTCCTTTAGTCTTCATCAGCTCTGGATTTACTATATTTTAACCATGCCTTGTTTCTTTTATTTTTTAAGTCTTTTAGTTGATTATTAAACCATGGTGGTGTTTTAGTACTAATGCAAGGTTTTCGTAATGGAGAAGTTTCATAAAAGCAATTAAAAAGTACATTATAAAATTTTAAGCACATATCATCAATACTACAATTTAAAACACTGCTTGAATTCAGTCAACATTACACAATAAAATAATAAATTAACAAGTTGATCGAAATTGCATTTTTTGAAATTGAACTCAAGTTTTTCATTTGTAATTATGCATGATATGGAAACAGTTTTTTTTTTCGTTATGACCAGCTTGTAAAATTGTCATACTTTATTTTCATATATGTACAACAGGGCAGGTATTTCAAAATAAAAACAAAAAAAAAATAAAAAAAGTTTCATCGAAAACTCCCCGACGGGGAATTGAACCCCGGTCTCCCGCGTGACAGGCGGGGATACTGACCACTATACTATCGAGGATTGGTGAGGGATGGTTTACAAATGCTCTATTTGAAATCATCTACTATCTATTAATATCGAAGAAAAATTGAATTGAACCCACCCTCCAATCTGTTATAATATGTAATAAAAATTAAGGTTATTCATGCAATGATGGAAAACACTTTGGCTAATCGTAAGTTTACCATTTGGTAAATGAACTGTCAAATTTTGTATAATAAATGATTTAAGCAAAATTGGTTAAAATTATCCAAGGATATAAACTATACGGAAAATTAACCAAATTTGTATGGTAAAACCTAACCAACCGTCATTGTGACTTTGAATTAGACGTGTTCAGAAATATGATATCCATTTGAATGTATCTGCAGTACAAACTCGATTTACGCAACTAATAGAAATTGGGGCAGTTGCAATAACCATGGTTGTTGCACTTACTGGGTAGTATTTTTTTTTTCGATACAAGTTATAGTTGAAATAGCTTATTTTCTTATAGATATCGACAATGTTATGAAAAAACTTTAGTGATGAAACAAAAAAATAACAATTACTTTTGAACATATTTTTATTAAATACGAAAACGAAATGTTCGAAATTTATACAAAAATGTAGGTATACAAATTTTCCGTAGACACTGATGAAATCGCAACCCATTCAGATAAACACAGATGCAATTTAGCTTGCCAACTGACATATGTATTTTTTCTGTTCGCTATAAACGACCATCAGGAAAAAGTATTCAATTTTATACTTTTTCAACTTTTCCTGATGGATTTTCCTGATCGCTATAACTGGCTCCTATCTTAAATTTTTGTAATAGGTCCGACTGTCTTGCTCCGATCTTATGTTATATGAATTTATAGAAAACGAAATATGTAATTTTCGTGATCAAAAATCATTTTTGATGTTTAATATTTGACGATTAACCTTTGATGTTTAGCAAATAGCTGATTCAATTGCACAGCGTTTAACCAAATGATTAAAATGGCGTTGATACAAACTTTTGCATGAAATCTACAATTTTACACAATTGGTTAACAAACGAGTTACGACGTTGCATGAATACCCTTATTAAGTTTTAAAAACGAATAGTTTAATAAAATTACATTAGAATGAAAAAAATATCGTCTTTCGCCAAACTCGAAAGGTGCTTTTGAGATACAAAAAAAAAAAAATTCTAAAAATAATAAAATGATTCTTATTTGAATTCAGTAATTTTTTTAAATCTAAAATTCATTAAAATCAAATTTAAGGCATTTCAAGGTTTTGACAGAAGTTTGACAATATGAAGTTTCACAAACAAGTTCTTTTGGCCAGTCACATTGGCAAAAAAGATTTGCCATAGCATTGCTTACAGTTCTATGCGAAAAAATTAAAATTTTTAAATAAATTTTCCATCTATTGTAACGAAGTGTTCCACGTTACATTCTTTTCTTCTACAAATCCTTCCTCACCAGTTAATATTCAGCACCGGATTATATTCAGCGCCAGATTATATTCAGCACCAGCTAATATCCAGCACCAGATAATGTTTAGCACCAGCTAGTATTGAGCACCAGATAATATTCAGCACCAGTATATTCAGCACCAGATAATAGTCAGCACCAGTATATTCAGCACCAGATAATATTCAGCACCAGTTAATTTTCAGCGAGAATTGTATTGCATCAAAGTACGATTCACATTCACCACAAGCATGTGACGTCACAGGAAAATAGACACAATAATTATTTGTCATTTATCCTCGTACAGTTCCCACTCAGTCGTTACCGGAAATATAACAAGTGGACCTGCTCGAATGGATGAAAGACACCCTTTCGACCATACTCAACGTCAGACGGCATTTAGTTAACGTAGTGATCAGTTACGCTCCGGCCGCAGACGAGTCAAGTCGTTTCGGTCAATTAAGCTCTTTGGTTTCACGGAACTTCCCCCACCAGTAGTAAGGGGTTTCGTTGCTGAGAAGTGCCACCAAGGGCATTGTACTTGCTGATTAGTGCCACCAAGGGCGTTATACTTGCTGATTAGTGCCACCAAGGGCGTTGTACTTGCCGATTAGTGCTACCAAGGGCGTTATACTTGCTGATTAGTGCCACCAAGGGCGTTGTACTTGCTGATTAGTGCCACCAAGGGCGTTGTACTTGCCGATTAATGCCACCAAGGGCGTTGTACTTGCTGATTAGTGCCACCAAGGGCGTTGTACTTGCCGATTAGTGCCACCAAGGGCGTCATACTTGCTGACTATAGTGCCACCAAGGGCGTTGTACTTGCCGATTAATGCCACCAAGGGCGATGTACTTGCTGATTAGTGCCACGAAGGGCGTTGTACTTGCTGATTAGTGCCACCAAGGGCGTTGTACTTGCTGATTAGTGCCACCAAGGGCGTTGTACTTGCCGATTAGTGCCACCAAGGGCGTTGTACTTGCTGATTAGTGCCACCAGGGGCGTTGTACCTGCTGATTAACATATATCACCTACAACCATTCCAGACGCAGTCTCAAGTACCCGAAGGCAGTTTTCCCGATACAAGAACACCCCGAAATTAAAGGCAGAACAACCAACATCAGTGTACCGCTCACAATCTGTGCTAACCAGGATACCAGTGTACAAATACCGCCGTCAACCAGACAATAATAAACTTAATATAATTTGTTATATGTATATATAAATAGTTGTTTCAATAAAGATTTTGTGATAAGGTTCTAAGACCTTTTCTTCTGAAGTTTCGTGTTTTCTTCAGTACGACCCTGGCAAGACAGGCGAGCGTAACCTCGGCTGGAAAGCAAAAAGCACATCACACTATTCTGTGTATTATATTGAAGTTGAAAAATAAGGGGGCTACCTACAGCTAAATGAGAGAAAATATCTGTAAAATTAAAATTAATTTAAAAGAAACGTTATTAAACGATTTAAATCACTTTTGTTTGCAAAAAAAAAATCGTCAAAATCCACTTCCTCATATCAACAATCATATTTCGTAAGCACAATGTTGCATACAATTTGGTTTTAATTAAAAAAAAACCTAAATTAAATTAAATATTTCACCCTTCGCAAAGGTACATATTTTCACATTTAACATTTACGAAGCGAACACAACTAAAAGCTGCATATGAAGTGTGTTTGTTAACGCGAAATCTCTTGCAAATTTTCACAAATTTTCACAATTTGCTGTCAGAAGACATATAAGAAAATACCCAAGCTTGGAAAACTTGGTGAAAATTTCACGTTACCAAACAGGCATATGATTGGACGGTTGTTGTTACACTTCCTGCACACAGAAAGTTGTAGAAGCAGAAATTCACAAGTTTGTCAATGGAGATATCATTTTTATCTCCTGCATTATGCTATATCTACTTACAATTACAACAGCAACAGATATGAGTCTGTAAATTTGTGCAAAATTGCCAAAATTATCTAAAAAAGTTTCAAATTTCCAAAAAAACCAAATATCTCGAAAACCTTAACTGCTAAGGCAAATTTGATGTCAAACTTGAACTTGAAAGGACAATCGGCAAAACTGTATGGAAGGTGGTCTAGGAACCAATAAAAACGAGTATAATATGGCAGTTCATTTCAAATCACTGTGTGAAAAAAGTTATTTACTAACCAAGGTTTTGTTTTGGTACATTTCAGTGTGGAACAAATTTATACAAACTGGTCTTACCAATTCCAATATTATGTAGGTATGTCGTTGAAAAGGTATTTTTATGAACAATAATAGTTTCCATAACAACTTATTAAAAATCAATGTGTGGAAAAAGTAATTCGCTGTTTTAGGTAATTTTGGTAGGTACAGATAAAATTTATGGAGCATGGGTAACAAGTAGCGAATAACTTTTTTCACACAGTGATTTGAAATAAGCTGCCTCATTAACTATTGTAGTACATCAAATTTCCTTTCCAACGACTACTTCCCGTTGTTATTGGTTGAACTTGAGTTCACACTTTTTGCCCATACTTAGAAAAAAAGCATTTTTTCACACTAAAATGAACCACAATAATTCGTTAGTTTTCGTATAATTTTTTTCACACAATGATTTGAACTGAACTGCTTTTAAAGGTATTGTGGGTAATGGAAATACCTTTCCAATGACATATATATTATTGTTATTTGTTTGACCAGTTTTCATAAATTTTGCCCATACTAAATATATTTTATTCATACTAGAATGCACCAGAACATAATTCTATTTAGCGAATAACTTTTTTCACACAGCAATTTGAAGTAAGCTCTCATAGTAACTATTGTAGTTCAGAAAAATACCTTTCTCGTCGTTATTGGTCCTGTAGACCGTTTTGTCCTATTCTCCTTTCTAAGAAGTTTCCCAAGATTACGGATTGTTCCTTTAGGTTTTGACAGCATAGTTTGCAGAAACACATCAAACACACTTACTCACTCAGAAAGGCTGATTGTTAACGTTAAATTTTCGTGGTATTTTCCTATGAGTTTTGACAAACAAGTTGTGACAATTTGAGAGAAATTTCACGTTAACAAACGCACCTAGTAAATATATGGAATATACCTTGTAACCTTGCTATGATTACATAAATATTTATGATAAAATACCTAGGTACTATGAATAATGTACAATTTTTGTAAAAAAAAAAAAACAAAATAGATCCTACCTGAAAAAAATAAAAAAAAAATCAAAATTGTTTGATTTGGTGTTTTTTGCTTTCTTTGATATCCACCCTGGACAAAATGACGAGACGAGTCTACCTTAAACCCGATTAAAACAGCATCAAAAACATGTATTATATCAAACGCCAGCTTACCGCGAATATTAATTAATATAAATCTATTTATAGATAGGTACATAAAGTGCTACAAATCCTTTCATGCTGTTAAATAAAAAGTGTGTGATGTGTTCATTTTCAATTAACAGCTCCATATGCTTTGGAATTTCAAGACAACAAAAATACATAAATCACTCCTCCATAAGGCGGCATTCACATTGGTTGATGGTAATCCCTTTAACTTTTATTTTAATTTAACTCTTCTTTACCAAAAACCATTTTCGATTTGTCACTTTTTCTTAAAAAAAAAATATCGAGAGCAAAAATAAAACCAAATGTCTTAATTAGTCGTGTTTGAGTGTCGTAAATCTTTTTCGGCTGTCATCATTGAGTTCAGAACCAGTTTTAACGTTGCATAAAGATAAGAATATGAACAATTCACTTTGCTCCATGTCTCAAAAATTTATTTTTGTTTTTACTAAAATCAACCACTCTTATATTAAATACCTACTTACATTTTTTTTTGCGACAGCAAACATATGCGTGGGGTGCAATTGGAAAACTTGAAGTGTGCGTGTGTAATGTGGGTACCTAGTTACCTACTCATTTCTTATTCAATTTGTCATCTTTGACATTGGGATAAGGCTTTTTGGCTTGTTTTATCTTGTGAGATGCTTTAAAATTAAATAAGTCATACAAAGAACAAAATACAAAAAAAAAAGAAAGTGAAACTACAATAATTTTTTCAATTTAAATGGGAAACTATAACAACAAACAATATTCGATTGGCTTAAAATGTGCTCAAAATAAAAAGAAAAGTAACCTATTTAAGGGAAATATGATATAAAAAGAAAAAAAAGTCTCCTTCCGTGACAATGTACGAAACATTGCCGTGACCAGGATTCGAACCTGGGTTACTACGGCCACAACGTAGGGTCCTAACCACTAGACGATCACGGCTACGGGAGACTTGTTTAAACTGATGTCAAAGCACAGTTTTATGTATGACTTGTAATTCCAAATATTTTAAAAACACTTATGCTGCGTTTTCACTGAATAATAATAAGAAGATTCGTGTTTGCCGTTTTATAATAAGTGTGTTTCTTTATTCATTCTGAACCTTCAGAATATTTGGAATTAGCATTTTGCGTTTCTTTATTCAATGGAATATTCCGGATAAACCAATTTGTTATTTCTTTATTCATTCCGGAACATTTGGACTGCATTCTTTTTATTCCATTTGAAAGATAGAATAAAAGGAATAAGGTGCGTTCAGTGCAATTTTTCAACTTTGAATTCTCATTTATGGTAGATACGCACGGGCGTTATTCACTTTAAAATAACAAAAACACGTCTTGGACCACATTTGCTATGCATTCAATGTTATTTTGTACTCATTTTGCATTTCAGCAATAAATAATTACGTAAAACTAAAATTTATTTGAACTCAATTGTTTTGACATATCAACGAACAACTGGTTGCTATTCCTTTTGCTTCCAGTTTTGTTTCTTTATTCATTCCATTCTGGATAAATATTTTATCTATTCTATCTTTTCTATTCCTATTCCGGAATGAATAAAGAAACACACTCAATATGATCTGCGGTTAAAGGCAAGACATGAAATCTTGACAGCCAAATTTTAAAACGCGGAATAGCAAAGGGTTATGCCTATTTCCGTGGACTAGGTACGTGCAAAATGTTACTAATAAAACAAAATTTCTGCTAAGTGACATTAACTAGCTAAACCAGATAAGCAGCAGACACTTTTTTTATTTGGGGTTAGGTTGCTGGTACATACATATCAAAAGATTTATATTTTCAACATTACATTTTTTTCTATGCACATTGAATTCAGTAGGTTCAGAAGAATATAAAGCAAACGTTATTTATAAATCGTTTGGTTAATTTGTATGAACTTTGTCGTTGGTGCCCCAATTCTCGCTTCTTTTCCTTCTTAAATAAAATTTTCCATAAATAACAATAGGTATGCCTGTTTGGTAACGTGAAATTTTCACCAAATTTCCCTAACTTAGATATTTAGTTGTGGTTTTCGACAGCAAATTGTGAAAATTTGCAAGAAATTTCACGTCAACAAACACACCTAATATAGATATAATGGCTGGTTTACAATGCCGCGTTGGGCGTTGCGTTGAAAGATTTGCCTGTCAACGCAAAAGTTCAGGCATAGGAATATCTGTTTAGTGTTTACAATGACGCGTTGAGCATTATGTTACGATTTTGCATCCATTAGTAGGTACACAAACCAACGTAACGTAAGCGGCTGCAACGCGAAAGTAGAGATTATTCAACTTTTGCGTGCGTTTTGACACTTCGATTTCAATTTAGGTATATGTCCATCTTGTGTTGAAAAAAAGTTTGAATTTTTTTGCTCGATTTATCTCGACGCGGCCGTAGCGCTTGTTAAATGTAACGTACGCATCGCGAACGCGAACGCGTCATTGTAAAACAGCCATAAAGAAGAAAGTTCTTTAGGTGTGTTTGGTGACTTGAAATGTTAAGATGTCAAAACCCGTATAAAAAAAAACCAAGCTTCCGAAGCTTAGTACAAATTCAAGATACTTAACAGGCCTCATACAGAAAACGTCACTTTACTATTCCACGAGCATTTATTTTTTGAATGAGAAATTTTAATCCCTGGCTTAATTATTCTTATGCCGTGGTTTAGTAAAATCGTGGAATAAAGGTAGAATAAGTGTTTTTTATTGATAGCGCTGGAAGTGGTTCCAACAAAAAAAAAGAGGTTTATTTGAAGCTATCAATTGAAGATAAGATAGATTTAAATTTATTTTAAAATAAGTCTTAAGTGCAGAAAACTAATCAGCAATAGCACATAAGTCTTCAAAACTGTCATTAGGACAAGATAAAAAAGGAAAGTGCAGCATCGTGTTTTATGGAGTGATGGACC
The DNA here is from genome assembly GCA_963921185.1 of Dasysyrphus tricinctus. Classification (NCBI taxonomy): domain Eukaryota; kingdom Metazoa; phylum Arthropoda; class Insecta; order Diptera; family Syrphidae; genus Dasysyrphus; species Dasysyrphus tricinctus. The sequence continues at coordinate 61,694,747 of OY992531.1, read as the reverse complement.
ATGAAGTTATTTAATAAAATACATTATTTTAGCCATCGTCACTTAATGACAGCTTCTAAATGAATGTTTGCTTACATTACCTCTGTTCGTTTACTTCCCAAAGCTGCACATTTAAGGCCAAAGTTATGTCAATTAAATTTGTTTAATAAGAACTCTGACAAAACCTTGTACTAAAATTGGTAGAAATTGGTAGTTTTGGGAAACTAAACCTATTGTTTGCTATCGTACTTCATACCAACTTTAATACATCAATCCTTTTCAATAGAAAACTGATTATTGAAATTTTTCAAAAATGTTGTCCCATAAATCTTTGAGCACTTCACTCTTGAAACCCTATACCTAAGAAGGGTATATACTTTTTTGTTTTTTTAGTTTCATTCAGCATTAAGTTGCACTGATGCCACTGGCATCACAATTCTAAAAGCTCTCAATATATCAATAAAGTTTCCCATGTGGACATTTTGGTGACCGACTAAAAGAAAGTGCAACAAAGTTGGATAACATGTAATGTACACAATAGAATCGAGATAGCTGCTCTCGGAATGCAATTCAATGAACCCAAAAACTAGCCCAGAACACAGAGTCCAATTGAGAACAACAGCAAAGTTATCTTTGGAACGTGGCCTGTCGCACATCCATATCCATTAAATAAGTTTTTCTTTGTCCAACAGAGAGAGAGAGATAATACAAGGATATCGTTCTAGTTATTTCCTTTGCAATTTCACATCACTCACTTTGCGTGTACAAAAAGGAATATAAATACAAAGTGAGATCCTGTGTTTTCTTTGTGGGTGGTAATAGTAGCGAGGAAATAAAGGTTTCATAGATATACACCTGTCCATTCTACCGTAGTTATAAGGAATTTTGCAATTGGGTTTATGTATCCTACCTAGGTACTTCTGTGTGACAAAAGAGAACCTTAAGGTCTGTTTGAATTTCCAATTAATTTCAATTTCACAAGGTGAGTATGGCTAAGGTAAAGTCTCGATTGTTAATTAAATATTTAACTGGCATAGCCCAATGATCCAATTTGCATAGTTGGTCAGTTATTTTTGCATTGGTTTATAATTCAGTTTGCATCAGTCTATGTAGAAGGAAATCTTTGTGGTAAGAGCAAAAGATTAAGGAGAATTGCGGGAGTAGAAAGGATAGAATTGTTTTACCGACAATTGGTTGGAAATTAATTTTTTTAACATACCTCTTTTTGGGTGAGAACTTCTAAAAGATAGGCAATGATAGTAGACAATCCTTTAAATTGGTTTAAATTGTATTAAGTTTAGGTTTGTGGTCTAATTGGTTGAACCACATTTTGAGGATAGAAGATGGATTTGGGGCTTAGATGATGACTTAACTGATGGTACATTTGAGAAAACAATAATGACAATTGAAACTTAAAATGCTACATTTGAACGAGTGATTAATTGCTATATGATGCCTTTCATTTTGTAATACGTCAATATAACTTATTCGTGATGTAAATAATTCTTTTAGTTATAAAAATATGTAGTAACAAAGTGCAAGCGATGACGACTGATAGTTGAATTCATGTGAATGTATCTCATATAGATTGTATGCCTACATTATTTTGCCAGTTTTAATAATTATTGTAATTTGGCATTCTTAGAAATGTGGCATAAAAGTCAAACCCAAATCTGTCTTGACTTTAAGATGCCAGGTATAAAATAAAGAGGTTCTCCCAAACCAACGCGAAATTTTAGCGAATCATTCGCATAGACAGTTTTTTGTTGTTGTTTAGCAATGTGTATATTTCATATTTTGTATCGTTGCGAATGATTCGCTATGATTTCGAGATGGTTTGGAGAGCACTAAATACTTCAAACGAATCGTTGGTTTGTCAAAAAATCCCAATTTTTACATTTATTGAATTAATCGTAAAGATATAGATGTACTTAATGTTTCGTGTTTTATTGAGAAATGTATAGCTAGAGCACTTAGACCGAGAGCCCACAGCAGATTTTAGGTGTGAACGATAGCAAAAAAAAGAAGTATAGGCGTCGAAAGCTTCATTAAAGACTATTAAAAAAATCAAAGTCTTGCAGTCCACAACTGGGGCCTTTGCGAGAAACATGCATCGAAAAAAAAATATGAATGCAACTTCGAGGAAAATCGTGTTAGCCGAAATTGGTTTTCACCCCTCCCTAGATAAGCTCCGCGGAGCCCATATCACGGAATTTTAAGATCATTTGAATGTTTAATTCGCCCTGCCAAACTGTTTAAAAAAACCGTTTGTCACTTAGAATTTTGAATTTTTTAAACGTTCCGGTAGAGCAAACTATACACTCAAATGGTCTCAGATTCCATGTGATCCGAGGAGCTTCTCAAGGGAGGAGTGAAAACCAATTTCGGCTAACACGATTATCCTCGAAGTTGCATTCATATTTTTTTTTCGATGCACTGTTTCTCGCAAAGGCCCCAGTTGTGGACTGCAAGACTTTAATTTTTACTTGCGATATAGGTACTATAGGGCAAGTTTTGGATTCGTGCAAAAAAAAATTTCGAGATAACAATCAAACATGACATTACGATGATAGAGAACACGAAAAAAGTGGGTGGCAAAATTCTGTCTGTCTGTCCGTACCTCAACCTACAGCCTAAGCCACTGAAGCGATTTTCTTCAAATTTTGGACTTAAGGTTTTTTTGTAACTCTCCAGAGGGAAAATTGAAATTTTTTTTAGCTCAAAAAATAACGGTACTTGCCATACAACCGTTACGGAAAAGCTTATTTATCTCAAGAACGGCTCCAACGATTTTGATAAAAAAAATCAGTGTATTATTGAAGGTATGATTTTCTTTTCAGTAAGAAAAAAAATCACCAAAAACATTTATTACCGGTACCTGCCATATAACGGTTTTTTTGATTTTTGATTTTCTCATTAACCGCTCATCCGATTTCAATGAAATTTTTTGCACAAAAGCTTTGTTAGAATGTTAATAATACTGCATACCAAAATTTTTGAAAAAAATAAATTTTGGATTTTTAAAAAAAGATTCAAAATTTTTTTTTGAAAATTCAATATTTCAAAAACGGGTTGATGAATTGCTTTGAAATTTTAGTTTTAAATGTATATTAATATATACTCAAAATTGGCATACCAAATTTTTTTTTGAAAAATGTTACAAAAATTTTATATATAAAAAATGATTTTTTTAGAAAATGGCTACAACGATTTTAAATTCTTTTTTTGCATATATTCATATTTTTTCATGTAATCAAATGGCATACTTTTTTTTTAGCTCTAATTTATTTATCAGGCTGTTTATACAATTAAAAGAACGTTTTAAATGCTTTTTATACTTTTTCTATAATTACTTGAATATTTTTTAAAGTTCTTAAGCCCCACACAACTTGAACATAAGAGCAAGTACGTGCGATCCAGTCGTGCATTTTATTTTAATAGTCTTTAATGAAGCTTTCGACGCCTATACTTCTTTTTTTGCTATCGTTCACACCCAAAGTCTGCTGTGGGCTCTTAGTCTAACTATAATTCCCCTCAGAAAACCAATTTTTTGCTGGCTTATTTTGTTCTTATTTTTATTGTTGTTAACTGAGAGAAATTTTACTGCATTAGCCATTGGCGTAGGAAGGAATTTTATCTAAGGTGGGCAACCAGTCCCAACCATACCTAATCATTAAACATTTTTTCGGTGCAAATGATTCCTCAATAACTATGTATTTATTTAGGCTTGAGCATTTAATTAATTCCGGAATTTGTTCAAAAGAGATCTAATGAACGAAGCCGAAAACGGCGTAAACAGTAAAGCAAATTAACAGTCATTAGAAGTGCTCAACTCTGCAACAATGTCTTACAATGCATCTATATTAAAAATGAATGGTTCGGGGTAAAATTACTTCTCAACCAAGCCGCACTGCCGATAAACTTCTTTCACAATTGGCGCAACTAACCGGAAGCGGTAATGCGGCCTGTTGCAGTTTGTATATGTACATTTAAAAATATCCAATATGTTTTTTTTTTAATTGTCAAGGTTTATTTCATAGCTCTTTAATTCGAACATATTTTTTCGTAATATAGACTTCGGCAATCAGTGCTATTGAATTAATTTTAAAACATCTTTAAAGTTATTGATAAAATTTGTTTGCAGTACTCATATATAATTTGACGAAGGCGACTAATGAATGGGCCAATAGAATATTTTCAAACCGCCTTTTGAAGTTGACATACCTATATGTTATCCATCACCTTAGTCGAAAAAAGCGTTATACGGTCGTATTTATAAACTTTGATAGCTGTCCTACTCCAAAAAGTTCTTTAAAAACTTTCTTCACCCTTGTCATAAGGTTATCTTACTTGGACAACGGCGTCGGTTTTCTAATATTTGCCGAACTTTGCATTTTATTTAATTAAACAAAGCATATTTCCAACTATTAAGAACTTTTAGAAACTGTCTAACTACTCAACCGTCTAATAAATTCAAATTCAGAGCATAAACATTATTCAATTTGATTTTTCTTTTAACAGAGCTTGTCTTTTGAGTCATTTGAGTCCGCAGGCGATATGTAGAAATAACTCGGTTTAGATTTTTCTAAAATTCCAATTATTCGGTTTTATTTGTCTGTTACAGAGCAAATACAACGTTAAGCCTGAATCGATGACAAACGAGTTGATACATACCGAAACCGAACCGTAAGCTTTAATTTTAAACAAGCCAAATATAATAATAAATGAAACTTAAATCTATCAGCCCGATGGCAAAATCGAAGTTGTTTTAAGTTTTTGTGTATTATTCGTGTTATTTGTTCCTCACGTCGCAATTTGACGAGCAATTTCGAATATAATCCTTCCTGCTGTCGATGAGCCACCCAATCCTTCGTCCAAACACTTTTTTGTGGCAAGTCCTCTTCTTCGATGTCTTCGAACACATAGGCCGTTAAAATAGTTGCAATGGCAATATTTTCCATTTTTATTAAAAATGATTTTCACAAAAATTTCTGCACTGAACACTACAAACAAAGCTAGGTCTGATCCTTTACTTTGGGTTTCTGTGATTTTTAGTCCAAACTTGTGTCGAAATATTTTTTTTATATGAACTTTGACACAACTTTGGACTAAAATGCGCAGAAATGCACAGAAAATCACAGAAATTCAAAGTAAAGGAGCAGACCTACTATTAATTTGTCTGACAATTTGTCTGCCAACGGATCGACCAATTTTTCGTAAACAAATATCTGCCAACCGTCTGAACTGACAATTTTCACCCTGACAATATTTTTAGAAACGTCATTGTTAGAGAATTGTCTGACAATGAAATTGTAAGACTTTGGGACAAAATCTGCCAACCGTGTGAACAGACAATTTTTCATTGGACGGTATTTGGCTATTGTCAGCTCATTGGCAGCTATTGTCAGAGCACTGACGGATTCGACAATATTGTAAGATCTGACAATCGTCTGTACTAAGCTTGATAAAATTTGTTTTGTTTATTTGATCAGATATGTTTTAATAATAAATTATGTACATTAATTGGGCTTACTGATCCATGTTTTGTATGCAATTAAAACAACTTTAATCCATTTTTTAAATTATTCCCGACGTTTCTTTGGGTGTTTTCCAACTTTATCAAGCGGGTTAAGGCTCCCCCAAACCAACGCGAAATCATAGCGAATCATTCGCAAAGGCGTTTTTTTGTTGTTGTTAAGCATTGTATATCTTTGACGCTGTTTAGATTGGGGAGGCTGAGACCGGTTTCACGGCGGTTTCTGGACAAGAGAAGTGGGGGGTCAGGGATGTCGTGAGGCATGAAGAAAACATAAACATCCGACTCATGAGTCTCATTTGTTGTTGTTTCAATGCGCAAAACATTGAAGTTGTTGTTGTTTCTAATTGATTTGAGGTGCCTCAAATTTTCTAATGTAGACACGACGAGGCTCACGAGTCCGGATTCAATTTTCCCAATCTAAACAGGCTCTTTCAAATTTTGTATTATTGTGAATGATTTCGCGTCGTCGGCGACTGTTTCGCGTTGGTTTGCGAGAACCTTTATATTGCGTTTTCATTAGAGCCGAAATGAGGAAATTTCGCAAATTACGGAAAAAGTGTTTTCATCTATTTTGTTCATTTCGTTTGACAGCACTTGCTGAGAGGAGCTAAAGAAAGGACGGGGTGCGGACTTTTAAATTAAAGGTCTCCTGCAATCGCTGAATAAGATAAGTTTCATGCTCGGCCTTGCCGATTGTTGCCTGTAGAATGCATTGAAATAATAGTAGTCAGAAGGTTTATCTAAAAATTAAAGGATGAACACATAAAAAGAATATATATTTTTCAATTAATTCACGTAATTGTTTTCCTAGAACAATTTTCTTCATATTGGTGACATTTTATAAACAATTTAGATTTGACATTTCCAGTCAGAAAATATATGATTGTGAATTCTTATTCACAATAGTATTGAATTTAGATGTGTTCGATTTGGTTTAATCTAATTTCCAAGTTTATTTCGTGCAAATTTGGTTGAAATAATGAATCTCATTTCGAAAGAATTTGCATGGGAAATGAGGTAATTTGCGATCTAATTTGGAAAATTTCAGTGAAATTACCTCATTTTGTGTAATGAAAACGTAATACTGCGTTTTCATTAGAGCCGAAATGAGGTAATTTCACAAATTACAGAAAAAGTGTTTTCATCTAATTACCTCATTTCGTTTGACAACCCTGTTGATAGTTGTTTTCAAAATTTGATTTGACAGTTCAAAATTTTTAATAATTTTGCAATCCTATTTGAATAATAAGAGAAATTATTAAATACCACCATTTATTTGTCTAAGATTTTGTTAAAGAAACATTTCGAGAGGTAAGTAAATTATTGAATATGAAGAAAATTTGAAAAGAAATTCTTCTGTTTAAGTGGAGTTGAGCTCACTTGAACTTTTAACTTTGGTAAGTAAATTAAATCAACAAAGAAAAACTAATTTTTTAATTGTTCATAGTTATTTTGTATAGCGTCTTCATCAAGATTTTGAAAGCAAAATACCTACTAGCCTGCTCCAATGCATCATGGCAAATATAAAAAGCTTGGATCGATTGCATGACTGATCTGAAGAATATTACTGCAAGCATATATAACAACAGCATGTAGAAGCATCAATCCAAACAAAAAAAATTGCACCAAGTAACTCAAGCATTCCTTCAAAGAAAGTCTAGAGCGGTACAAAAAACTCCCATCAAATTCGCTAAAGATTCAATGAAATAAATACGCCTGACGTTAACAAATTTTAAAAACAAGATAATTTCTTGAATAAACGATTGAACCAAGCATTTTATATCATGTTTGCGTTTTCTTTATTTCTTTTTTATTTATGTTGAACAATTAAATTTATATTTTTCATTAGAGTTTGGGAAAAAAGAACACGGTAATGTAGATTAGATGAATAGATTTGAAATTTAATGCTGGTAATTCGTGGCTAGAGCAGGCCTCTAATGGTTCTGGTTAGTTTTTTTTAATAAAAAATATCTTTTGAAATGCTAGAGTTTGTTGTGAAGTAATCATTCTGCACGTTATCCTTGATCAATTTGGGGTATCCCCGTATGATGTAGGGCTCAGTGTAGCATATTAATAGTAGGATTATTTTAGCTTGATAACAACTTCGTTATTGATAGGGCACAAACTGAAGAGTTAGCGGGCCACACGTCTCCCAAAAACCTGGCAAGATGTTTTGCCTGCGTTTCCCTGTTATCCGGTTGCGTTTTATTAGTGTTCATCCCAGTATTAATTGACATGGTTATTAATTATTGCACATCCAATTAACAATGATGGTTCTGTGGCTGGGCTTTACCTTCCTCCTGGTAGGATTTAGTTTTGGTATTCCTTTAAATATTCACAAGGACACAAATAGAAACTTATCAATAAACTTTTAAGTATAAAAACAATTTACCTAGTTTTGTTTTGTCCGTAAATTATTTATTTTGATTTGATTGCTAGTTTGCATTTCAAGTTTGACATTTGAATCTGAAATTGTTCGACTGATTCACAATAGCATTTAACTTAGGTTTGTTTGATTTATTTTTTTCAAATTTCCAACCTAATTTCGTGCAAATTTGGTTGAAATTATCTCATTTCGGAATGTGAATTTGTATGGGAAATGAGGTAATTTCGGATCTAATTTGGAAATTTTCAACGAAATTACCTCATTTGCTCTAATGAAAACGTAATATAATATTATTTTTATTGGACTATTGTCAGTTACATTTTATTTTATTTTATTCTTGAACATTTTTGAATTTACTTTACTTTAAACATTTATATTGCACTTTTAATTTATGATGGACGGAAAACTAAATACATATATAAATTAAAAACCAAGACAAAAAAACAAAAAAAAAAAAAATTAAACTATCACCTAATATCACAGAATTCTTTACTTTATTTAATTACTGTTGAAAGGTTGTCAAACTTGGGCAACGGCATCTGTTGTCTAAGATTTGTCTTAGTAGACATTTTATTTAGTTTAATATAGCGTATTTGCAACTATTCAGGACTTATAAAAAAACTATCTAATATTATGTATATAAATAGATAAACGCAATTGTTTGCTAAGAATGTATGTATGTAGTTTTTGAAAACGTTAGTTAACAAAATTAAAATTGCATAAGAAATCTTTGAATCTATCTATTTATAAAAGGTCTGATCCTTTACTATGAGGTTCTGTGATTTTTGGTCCAAACTTGTGTCAAACAAATTTTTGTATATGAACTTTGACAGAACTTTGGACTAAAATGCGCAGAAATGCACAGAAATTCAACGTAAAGGAACAGCCCTATAATTTGAACTTATGTATTAGTTCCAAGTGTAAAATATTTTACAAAAACTTTTTTTAAGGGTATTCATACAACAGCGTAAAGTTGTGGTAAACGTAGTAAAGTTGTAAGCTGCGTAAGTCCTTCTAATTTTCCATACAAACTGTGACAGGTTTACAAAGCTTAAAAGTTTGCAACGTTTACGACAGTTTTATGCTGTTGTATGAATACCCTTATTATTTACGAATTCATAAATAAATAAGGATGTTACAGCCGTATTTATTAGGAAAATTTAATATCTTCGTAACTTTAAGATGCATTTAAATTGCTCTTGAGTGCGAAATTGGTATCTATAATAAATTTTCACATTTAAGCAACGTTTTTAAATGCATCTCAACTCAAACGCCATCCACCGCGTTATGGTGCAGGGAATTAATTTCACCTTTTTTTTGTGGAGTAATTTCCCACTGAAGGTGGGAAATAATTTCATGCCAAAATTGTGTGAAGTTATTTCCCACCTATGATATGATAAAAATTACAAAAATGTAAAATTGTGTTTCCTTAAATCCCGATTCTTTAAATGCAAAAGAAACTTGCACACACCCAGCCTCGCACCTACCCCAAGTCCTATAATGTGCGCAAGCAGGGGGGTTGCAGGGGGGCAGCATGTCCCCCCATACATACCTCACTGTTTATTCGCCGTAATGCTTGCTGCTAGCACTGTATTTATGTAAGGCAAAGCATTACAGCGAATAAAGAGTGAGGTATGTATGGGGGGGCATGCTGTTTCTTTTGCATTTAAGGAATCTGAGTTTAAAGAAACGCACATTAAAGTGAAATTAATTCCCACAAAAAAGTGAAATTATTTTTCACTTTCAGTGGGAAATAATTTCACTTCAAAAAAGTGAAATTAATTCCCACTAGTGGTTAAGTTTATTACCATGAAGGTAGTTCCCGTGAAGTTAATTCCCTGCACCGTTTAAATCCATCTTTAACACATTTTGCCATTCGAGAAGAATTGTTTTTTTTTGTTTTTATTAAAGATATATAGGTATGCGATGCCTATGTATGTATGTAGGTATAGTTTTCATAATTTTTTTGTAGTTACCTAGTAATAGTTTTAAGATTTGTGATTTCCTTTAATAAATTAAATTGTATTATAAATTGTTTCGTTGATTCATCATATTTTTCTACCAAAAGACCAAGGTGTGAAGTAATAAATTAAATAAAAGAATTTCTGGACACAAAAATAAAAGCATCACAAACCTAAATAGAGGCATGTTTCATATATTTTGCATTCGAATATACCTAGATCATTGACATATTATATATATATAATATGTCAATGACCTAGATGCTACACCCAGTTACTTCTCTCTCTGTCTTTTAAGTATGCGCTCGTTTTTATTTGCAAGCTGTCAAAAAACAGCCTTTACGTTACGTTCAATCATTTAGCTAAGTATGTAGCAATAGAAAATCGATCATAGATGAGAATTTAAAGGCAATTTAAATATTTAAGCAAACTTAACCAAATGACCTCTAAGAGCCATTTTAAGAAAATCTAATATATTCAGCTAGTCTTTAACATGTAACTTCTTGTAAGCGGAAATAGAAATATACTTTTAAAAAACAAGGCTATTGTCACAAATTCCTGTTTGTTAACTCAAAAAAGTTGCATCGAGGGAGCACAATGAGAGAACCAATATACATTTTAATGAAAAAAGATATCAAACAAACCTAATGTATATTAAAATTCCAACATCATGTTTCTCAAGAAGAAAGTAATTAAATTATTTTTCAAACCTTAAAATTCGTTTACTCAATCGACAAATTATCTAGTGTTGTAGTCACCTCAAACAAAATGTATGTCATTATTTTTGAACGCATCCTTTATTGATTTAAAATTACAAATATATTTGTCTTTTTCTAACTTCCCGAAGAGTAACCCCAACTGACAGTTGACAGATTACTCTTAAATCAACAAACAAAACCGGTTCCTCTCTTTTTATCTGTTTTTCTTCTCTTGCACAATTTGACAGCGGGAACAATTTGAAAATGAAACGTACTGTAAAAATTGAAAAAAAAAAGCGTCACTTGGAAAATTTTATACAGCTAGAGCAGGCAGACAGTAGAAATTCCTATATGAAACAAACGAACGGTTGTAGAAATGCAAGCAATCGAAGAAAATAAACAAAAGAGCCGCAGAGAAACAAGAGACAGACAGGCAAAGCTAAATCAACGACAAACGCAACGGGCAACGGCAAACCACGCCAAATCAAAATAAAATTTCTTCAGTCTGCAAGTAGTTAAGATGGCGTTTGGTTAGTTCACCGGATAACCGTACAAATCGTGTGTTTCGAACTTAAGAATTTTTTCCTAGAAATAAAAAAATAAGTTGGCTCCCGGATTAAGCAAATATTTTTTGCAATATTCAACCGGAATGTATTTTCAAACTGCAATATTCTAATTAAATTGCAATCGGATTTGCTTTTCATTCATAATTGTGCATTTTTTCCAATCGGGTGTTTCGGCTTTGATTTTTTTTTCATTCGATTTTACTATCAAATCAAAGTTAACGGCCTTGTCTGCTGTTTAGTGTGAAAACGAAAAGAATTCACATTCACAAAAAAAAAGAGAATAGAACAACTTTTTTTTGTTTAGTGTGGGTGTGTTTACCTTTTCAACTCGGCTGCTTTCCGTTTCTTCGGTTAGTTCGCGTCAATTATAAATTGTATAATATTACAGTTAGTGCAAATAATATTGCTGATTGCAACAAAAAAATGCATTCGGATAAAATGTGATTAGAAGCATTTTAATGAAAGAAAATACGATAACAAGACCGGAACCAGTTTAAACGTTCTTCTTGCAGTGTGTCCTCTTCTAAGAGAGTTAGTAAGAGGGAGATAAAATTTATTAAAAAAAGTGGTTTTATTGTGTTTTGTTCTACAACAACTGTGTGTTTGTGAAGAACAGTGAAAAAGTTTTTGAGAAAAAATAAAGAAAAAAAGAAAATACTGCACGCTGCCGTCTGCTGTGGTGGGTGTTTGAGAAAGAAGATTACAACAAAATAGAATAAAAAGAAACAACAACAAATAGATGAAATAAATATTTACGAAAAAAATGTGCAGTTAATAAAGTTTGTTGTTTTTTTGTATAAATTGTCCTAGTGTCTGTTTATATTGTGAATTAGAATCATTATCATTCGATTGGATTAAGAAAGACAACAGGACATCAAATCATCTCATCAGAAAAATGGACCGACCAGGAAGAGGAGGACGAGCACAACCACTGACTGTTGTTGTTGGATTACATTATTTGGTGCTTTTGCTGCTTCTGCTGGTGGCATCATTCCGGATCGCAAAGTGTCAAGGAAGTCAAGGTAAGGAGTTTGGGACCTTAACTTTGGCCCGTTGTGTTGGCTGTTTTGTCTTCCTTTCAGAAACATGGGAAAGCAAAAGAATGTACAAATTTACTGCTGACACACCAGAGTTGTTGTAATTACGTATAATTTCCGGTAATTGTAATTAATTGGTGTGTACTGGTTGTCTGTTACAGCACCAGCACCAGTGCCACAGAGGATAGGACAAAAGAAAAAAAAATTATATTCTTTCTGAGAACACACACAATATTGTTGGTATCGGTAACGTGCTATGTAATGTGTTCTTTAGAATTTTAATTTATAGATAGGTAGACTAACTTGGTAAAGGAAGGGTCTGAATCTTACTTTCGTGTATCTAGATAAACGATAGGTAGGTATAGCCGATTGAAATTGCTGCGGCAATTAAAGTTTGATAATTGAACTGATGGGGAGGTCGAGGGGAGTTCTATTGTATTGGTATTGTTAAGTCATCGGCCGTCATTAGTCCTACAAGTTAATGATAGCTTTTCTTGACTTTGATTCTTGTTTGATTTGTTAGATTGGATTGAATTGTTGGAGTAGTGGGTGTTCATTTTTGTTTGTCCCCAATGTCAAGTCTTAATTAGATTTCGATTGTGTTGTGCAATAGGTAGTACCTATGATTGGCAGTCGTCGTGTCACTATCAGCAATACAATATTACGTTTTAATCTACCTCTTGAGTTAAGTCAAACTTGCTGGCTAAATGCTGAACAAGAGAACATAATCATGTTTAGCCTTAATTCTTTGACGTAAAGTAATAAAATGTTTAGCTAGAAATTTGTACCTTTGTAAGATTAAAGTGTTGTTGATAGGTACCTATGCAAAATAGCTTATTGGATGGAAATTCTTGCTCCAGATATAAAACCTTAGAGACAAAATACCTAGGTGGAATTGGACTCAATCAAAACCATAAAATGCTATTAAGTGAACTAATAGTGTAGTTTTAGGGATTCTGAAAGTGAATTGGTTTGTTTTATGATTCGATAGGTAGGTACCTACCTACATGCCAATTCATTTATCCGTTTTGCTTATAGCTAAGTAGGTAGGTACTGTGGATGTTTTGATGCCGCAGGACCAGGATCGTCCGCTGGTGGACATACATATGTATCTACCTCGGGTAGGTACTGACCCAGAGTTTTTTTTGTAATTGTATAAATTTGCATGTCTCTAGTCTCAGTATTATGGTCGAGGTCGTAAATGTTACTGTTCGGCAACACAACAAAATTCATGTTGCATTTCTGCTGGCAAATACTGTCCGATCTACAGATTTTCTACTTTAAATTAAGCTTGAGTGCCTGCTCTCTACAGTTAGAGCAAATTTCACCAGTACCATTTTTTTAACAATTGTTTTCGGCAGTGATGCAGTATGTTTACGTTTACGAACTCGAGGTATTTTATAACGAGTCTTGATTGTACATCAATATAATACCTAAGCACTCGCATAACCAGGTATTGAAATAGTGAAAACTCCCTACAAAATTGGTTTAAATATTGCGGAAACGCATTGTTAAATTCTTACTGCTCTTTTGGTCGCCTTTAAGCCCCGTCTCACCCAGATAGGTATAATGATTGTGATCAATTAACTTGAATGTTTTAGGTAGGTTAGTAGTGTGAAGGCTCCAACTCGCAAGAATAGTGAAATAAGTTTTGCTACTGTAGCTGAGAGTGTAGCTGAAAACACACGTGTGTCCATTTCAAGACGGTTTCAGGAATTGGGCTATCAAAACCACTTTGCAAGGCATTTTGCCTAAAGATCTTTGCCTACATGTTAAGGTACTCGTATAAACTTCAGTGGAAACAACAAACAATGCCTTAATTTCGCTGATTGGATACTGGAAATACACAAAACAAAACAGTCGCATCTGGGGTTCGGAAAACCCAAAAGTAATACCTAGGTACTTACATAGTGGAATAACGTTTTGATCCACAATTATTGACAGTTTTGTGCGAATTTTAAGCTGGCGATGTCAGCGCGCGGTGTCATTGGCCATATTTCTTCCAAAGCGATGCAAACGCGAGCGTTTCTGTAAATATATTGTATTACCTTCCGAGCGATGTTGACTATTATTCCACGCTATGTTTACAGTTTTTAAACGTTGTGGCGTTGAAATTTAATATGTGGTCCGGTTCGGGTAGCAACAGATTCCCTTTGACTGTGCCCACGTTTGAATATCAATGGACTGAGCTTCGTTAGTTAAGCACAGTTGACCACCAAGTGTTTCTTAGTCTTCCAACTCGCCTTACATTCTAAGTATTTCACAGGAAGAACTGTTTCGCTATACCTACATAGTTTCGTTTAGTGTCCTCTAAGTATGGTCAATCCATCGCCATTTTCGTTGCCTGATATGAAAATCCACTCTTGTCTGATGAGTCCACAGCTGAACATTACTTATGCTTTGTGTCCAACGAATCTTGAGAATGTTTCGAAGAAAACTGTTGATAAAAGCCTGCAGGTCCGCTCGAGATGTCAGCGGAGCATTTCGGAGCTTCAGAGGCGTACAGGAAGAAGCATTTTACCTTTGGACTCGAAAAGTTTCATGTTGGTGCTTAGTTCCACGCCAGAGAAAGCATTCCAAGTGCACTAGATACGAGCTTCGGTAATCCTATTGACAATATCAAAATCTGTTCAACCATCCGTAGATACGATACTGTCTAGGTAGCTAAATTAATAATATGCTGTTGTGTTTTGCTATCAAGAATTCTTCGCAGGGCGTTAATATGGTCGACACAGGATCGGCCACTGCGAAATCCAGCTTTGTGCCTCTTATCCGCTCGAGAAGAACAGTGGCCATTAATTTCGAGAACACAGACAGAATGGTTATATGTAACACGCCAGTTGGTGCTAATTTAAAGATAGCCTTTTTTTGGAATCCTTACAATTATGCCATCTTTCCAGTCTTTGGGATAGATAACGTTTTCTCAAACACCCTGAACTAGTGGAATTGAAATAGCAGTCATTGTTTCAGGATCCACCTTCAAGAAATCGGGTAGTATGCCAATAGGTCCAGCTGCTATGTTTGTTTTATGGAAAAGGATCGCAAGCTTAAGTTCTGCAGAGGCTGGTGGGTGCAGTTTCAATGCCCCCAAAAGGTTAGCGCATTTGGGCGTTGAAATTGAAATCACTGAATTTTGTTTCCATCCACTATCGGGTAATTTTTAATGGAAATTTTATTAATTTAGATTTCAATTGAACTGTGTGCTAAAACTTAGCTAAATAAGCCATTAACTTGCAACAAATTCCCTTTCAATAAATTCCTTTACTCTAAAATGCATTTGTTTATCAAGAATCTAAAGGCATTTTCTTAATTAAATCTAAATGATGCCATAAAAACACTCCTCCCTACAAATAAGATCATTTGTGATTCAAAAAATTCGCACAAACGTGATATTTCTATGGAAAAAAATATAAAAAGTCACCAAAGACGACAAAATATCTTGAATATTTCTCTCATATGTAGGTATGTAAGTAATTGATATTTGTTCTTCTTGAGAGTAAAAGATAGAAAAAAAAAACAAATAAAACAAAACCAAGTGAAGAGTATCTTTCTATGAAATGTCTACACTTCATATATATAAATTTTGTTTGCTTGTGATTTTTCGCAAGTTTCTCATGTGAGATGCGGATGATGATGTATACCTACCTATCTTATGAATCTGGAACTGTATAGACTTTGAGATCCATGGAATGTGTTGACTCATCTTTTTTTTTTTGCTATTCTTGATTTTTTCTGTGTCACATAAGTATCTCAAGGAAAATCTATTATCTGTGGTTTAACCTTCATAAAATGTCTGCGGTTACTATAATAATGGTTAGACACACAATTAATAAGATCCCAACTTGAAGGAAAAACTTTTTTCTCATTTATGTGGTTTAAAGAGTTAAACGATGATCTCTCTCTTTAAATTGGATATGCCTACATGGAATTCTCCCACACCCCAGATAAGATAGAAAATCAGTACAGTAGGTAGCCCTACTGCATTATTATTTATTCATCACAGCAATCTTATCGCGTCACAATAAAAGTTAAATAAGCAGGGCATTGACAAGACGTTTAAGCCATTTACATTATTTAGGGCGATGTGATGGAAATTATCAGAAATAAATTGAAAGGTTGACATTATTTTTGTAAGAAAGTTACCAAATACAAAAAAGGGGATTTATGTAAGTACCTATACCTACCTATATACCTAGCTATAGAGATATTGATGAATGAAACCAAAATCAATTTTATTTGGGTTGATGTTGTGTCTTGCAGTAGAGGGCAGGACATTATTGTGTACTATAGTTACTCAGTCTTTTGCACCACCAACATTGTAATGATTGAATCTAAATTTGGGGTGGTGAAAAGAATGTGTAGGTACAACTTGTGGACAACAATAGATGATTTTTTCGATACCATCAAAAAAAAAAGAAGAAATGAAAAAAAACAACCCTTATCAAGTCATTCATTTCTATATATTTTCCATGTAGTGGCGTTTTTTTCTGTGTTTTTTGGTAGGTACATTGACAAAAAGAGCCTTTGCCGACTTTTTGACGCTATAGGTAGTAAATGTGGTTGGTTAATTTGTGTTTTTTTTTTGTTTATGGGGGAACTCGATCAAAAGTTACGTGGCGGCTTTTTTTTCAAACTCCCCGGGACATAAAATAATATCGATTTTGTTAATTCAATGGGGTTCACTTTATGAGATGCAACTCGTTTCTTAGAGGATGACGATGGAGAAATATCGAAGCTCCGTCAAAGTTGGTAAGAACACCATCACGTTAACCTTTGATGCTGAGAAAGGTCTAAGGCAAGGTGACGACGGCGATGGGTTAAAAACTAAAATGCAAACTCTTCTGCACAGCGTTCTTAAACCAATTATGCAATAATATCGCAATTCAATACCAGAGGTACATTTTTCAAAAAACCTTTCAACTTCCTACTTGCGCTAAGGATCCAATTTTTTTTTTCGTTTGTTGGCGCATACCTCCCATTTTTATGGTGAGGTCATGGTGGATCATGGTAAGGGTCACGAACGAGAAACGATTGGAAATAATTAATAATTACTAGGTACTGAAATTCTGAATCAGTGGTCGCAACTTTAAGAGCTGTTTGCTCATACGATACTTAAGCATTTATGTTCTACTTAAAAAGCTTATGTTCTACTATTTCCTCTGCGTAAACTGTCACATAAGCCCTTATGTTCTACTTAATTATTTAAGTTTCGTATCAGCAAATGGGCCTAAGAGCGTTTAAACCAATTCTGGGTGCTAATAAAAATAAAATGGATAAAATCGAGTCAATATAAGTATTCACTGTTAAATGTTCCTGTGCAAGTGTGAGGATTTGCCGTTTGAATTACCGAAAATGTCACAGCCGTAACGGCTTGAATTCAAAATGATAAAAATAATTCGATTACACGCAACCGTTCACAAGAATTGGGAATTTCTGGGTCCACATTGTGTCGAACTTTGCATTAAGACACATTTTCTAGATATAATTTAACTCTAAAACTGAAACCTCTTGATCATTTTGAAGTGCCAAAAGTGCTCCGATTGGGAGGAAAAATCATCTTTTGTGATAAAAATTATTTTCTGTTTTAAAATAAAAAAAATATGTGATAGGTATGAATATGAAAAAACATGAATAGCAAAAAACATCATGAGCCTTAAGAGTGTTCCGAACTGAACAAAACCAATCATTTGCTAACTTTTTTTTTGCAAATATAAGACCGTTTTTTTTCACTTTCATCAGATACTTTGTTTTATAAAACTTTGCATTTTTACTAATTGGTCACTAGTAGGCGTATTATTGTATTAAAGAAAATTTTTTCTAAAAGTAACTGATTTTAACTTCTAAATTTACATACATTTTCTATCAAAAAGTGCATTTTAAGAATTAAAAATTTCAATATCAAATGATACAAATATGATTACATAATTAATGAAAATCATGAAAAATATATTGAATTTATATCCTCTACAAAAAAATTTGTCAAAAAAATAACGTTAGGTACCTATACAAAATTGACTGTCAAAAATGGTTTTTTTTTCAAAATTCACAAGCATTTTTATTTTGCATTGTTAAAATTTGTATTAGGTACAAAATTCAAAATGTTCTCCAATAGTGGCATAAAAAAATATGGAATTTTATGTTATTAAACATTTTTTTGCAAAAAATGCTATAATGTAGGCTACATTTGCTTTGAAAAATAGCCATTTTAGCCATTTTCTCGATTTCTTAGAGGCTTTTACCAAAATCTAGAGCACAAAATTAAATTTTTTTTTCCAATGATGGCATAGAGAATAAGTTTATCTGTCCATAGACACCTTAATCGCTTTGATCGGACAAGTACACGCTTCGCAATCTTATTCATGAAATCACCATTTCAGTCCGGAACACTCTTAAGAGCATCCATTGCATCCACCGAAACTTACCTACCTTGTGGTGTTGATTTTTTGCGCAGTTGTAATTGCAGTGAATTTTTTCGTCGTTGCAAATGATTGCCATGTTGTGTCTAAGCACTAGACTGAAGAAGGGGTTAAGTGCCATTTGTATAGTTTTGAGATATAAGAGCTTTGATTAGATTTTTTTTGCGTTAACAACTGCTACTTTCTGATGAGGAACAAAAATTAAATACTTTAGGTACAGTCTTTTTAAATTCAATTACTTTAGGTATTTAAAAAAAATAGCTTATAGCTTTATTTTTTTAAATAGTTTTGCAAAAAAGGGGCACTTAACTCCTTCCACAAAAATATTTGTTTTGTTTTGCTCCACAACAATTTTGTAAGGGCTAAGTAACGTTTTTAGTTTCTTAGTAAACTTTTTCGAAAAACTTTTCTGCACTGTATGACGTTTAAAAATAAACGAACGTATGTATGTGCGAAAAAACATACAAGCGAAAAGTAGAGAAATGTCAAAATTTTCTATTCCAACCAATTTTAATAACTTCGAATAGGAAATTGAAAAAAGAAAGAACTTGCAAGATATATTTAAGAAAAGAATCTTCAAAAATAGAAAGTACTAGTTGCGGTACTTACCTACTTCATTCTCTAACTTTATATCAGAGCATGTAAGAATAGATAAAATCAGACACTGTAATAGTTATACCTACTCAATTATAAAGAAATTGCATATTTAACTCCTTCGTTCTCAAAACTAAATATTTACCTACCTATATTATGAGAAAAAGTTGCATTAAGGGAGTAAATGTCCACTTAACTCCCTTATTCCAAAATTTTTTTAATTCCTTCAATGGAACTGTGGAGGTAAAAACGTATTTAACTCCTTTATGCAAACAAAATTTGTTTGAATTTGGATTTTGAAATGCCTGAAGGTGTTAAGTGATTTTAACTCCTTTTTCCATTAATATCCTTAAGTTTTTGATTGCTTTAACCTCCTTTGCACCATTTTTCGTAAAACTAAATTGGAAACTAGAGATCGTAGAAAGACGCCAAACACACAGAAATTTAAATTTTCATGTAGCCTTTTCATTCATGAAAAAAAACGAAAAATTTCAAAAATGTCGCTTACCCCCTTCTTTATTTCAACGCTTCAATATTATTAAAACTGTCTGTTTTTTTGGCAAATTGTTTTTTTTTTTTAATTTATTAATGTTTAATAAGATAGAAAGCAGGTTTATTTTTAAGAGATTAAATCACTGAATTATCACTATTTTTCTCGAAAGATCGATTGGATCCGCAACGTTCGAGTTTCAAGATAAAAGATTCACCCGGATTTTTTTTGTCAGATGAACTTTGTAAAACTATTTTTATTATTTTAGTTGCGAAACAATATTTTTGATATTGGTTTTTGAGTTGTACAGGTTATTATTCAAAGAAAATCTTTATTCTAACATTTTTTTTTCTATTCTTTTATGTTTCTTGATTAAAAGTCTCGACTTCCTCAAATTCAGACTTCGAAGTCAAAATTAATTTTTTGTTTTTTTCTCGTAAAACAATCGTTTGCTTTGATTTTTTTATTATTGTTTTTCTCAGTTCTGAAAATAGTTTTAGGGTGTCCGTTACAGTTGGAAGACTGTTTTAGCCAGAATAATTGATATCAGTGATACCTACAGTGGTGGCCATAGAATTAGAAACAAGAATTTTGTTACAATGTTAAATTGCATAACTTTTTTTTAGGAAATTTGTTGAGGTTGGTTAGTGGTTCTTTTAATAGACCATGACATATAGTACACTTCTGAATATTTTATAAAGAATAAAAGCGTGACACTAACAGTAGAAAATTAATATTATTTATTTAACCCAAATCGCACCTGGCCATACAATTAGAAACGCAAAGAAAAAATTGGTATTTCATAAAAAATGTTCGATGAAAAATTAATATTTTGTAGGGAGTCCCTTATTTTTTGTCACTGCAGCTAATCTTGCCTGCATACTTTCTACCAAGGCGCGGCATCTTGATGAAGGTATACTCTCCCAGACCTCCTTTATATTTTCAAAAAGTTCTTCAGAATTTTTTGGGTTCTTGGACCTTAGCCTTCTCTCCACGTCTGCCCACAAGTTCTCGATAGGATTCAAGTCTGGACTTTGGGCGGGCCAATCCAAAACATTAGTTTTTGTATCAAAAAACCACTGCTTAACAATCCGTGCTGTATGCTTTGGATCGTTATCGTGCTGGAAAACATAACTAATGGGCATGTGTGCAAATGAATAAGGCTCCATGACATTTTCCAAGATGCCTTTATAAATATGTTGGTCCATTTGACCATTTATTCTTACTATTGGACCAACTCCATGCCACGAGAACGCACCCCAAACCATTATGTTTCCTCCTCCATGCTTAACGGTCTTTAAAGTATATTTAGGATCCAATTCCTTCTTCTGAGGGCGTCTAACATACACTTTACCATCTGACCCGAACAAGTTAAATTTGAATTCATCACTCCAAAGTATGTTTTTCCAGAATCCCATGGCTTTATTTGCGTGAAGCTTAGCAAACATCAAACGCCTCTTCAAATTCTCTTTGGAAGCATGTGATTTTTTCCTGGCAATGCATCCACGTGGCCCATGTTCTAGAAGTCGGCGCCTTATGGTTCTAGCTGATAGCTCTTGACCCAATTGGGGCGAAACAACCTCTTTTATTTTTGCAGAAATCAAAAAAGGATAATTCGGCATATCAATCTGTCCTCTTTTGGCGTGGATTTTCGATCTTTTGGTTTTTTTTTTGGGTTTTCAAAGCTGCCAGTCCTTTTATTGACTTGAATAGCATCAAATACCATCTTTTTCGAGCAACTTAATCTTTTTGCTATGGAATCAATTGACTCGTTTTCGTTTTGATAGCACTGCACTATGAGCTTCCGGAGTTCTGGACTACAAGACTTATTTTTGCCCATTTTCGTCGCTGTATTTTTAATTAATTAATATTAATATTATACATATCAAAAAAAACTTAAAACAATCAACTCACATTGATTATAATTTTCTTTATTTTTAAATTTACCAATTCTTTTGTCGTTTCTAATTTCGTGTCCAGCAAAAATGTCGAATATAAATGAATTTTCTAAAATAACGGTGTTTTATACTGTTCGCGTTCAAGGAAACTCATATTTAGAACAAACGTCACCTGTCAAAGACCAACAACACAAGCCACGCACGCTGGTGCTTACAAAAAATATTATGGTTGATAAAGTGCGTTTAGAATTGTCGTTTCTAATTCTATGGCCACCACTGTATGTGGTTCCAACAAGATGGTGCCACTTACATGTCACATAGCAAATTTTCGAGCTGAATATTTTGCTCTCGAGATCAGCTTGAGAACTGTTCGAAATGTTATTAAAGGTGCGTACATCTATTTGAGAGTCAAGACTCCAAGCAACTCACAAGTCACAAGGTCACAAGCAGCTCTCGAAAGAAAAACTCCCAAGACATAGTCATGAAATTAGTTCACAGATGGATAGAGATCTACCTATCCGAGAGTCGCTCTCGAGAGTTTTGTTGTGAAAGTACGTTCAACAAATGGAAACTCATTTTACTGTGAAACAAACACGCTGCTCTAAAATATGAAATTTTATTAAAAATATCTCACTATTCAAAATACCCAATTCATCATTCAGTGGACTCTCGCTATCTTGAACAATAACTTGAGCAGACGTAGTTTAGTATGTGTTCCAGTAAACGAGAGTCCATTGTACTTCAATCTCGGATGATTATATATTTGAAAGCATTGCACGGTGACCGAATTCTCAACGAACGTCTTACTACTCTTGCTGACTGACTTCGCTTTTTGGAGTAGGTGCTTTATTTTGTATGAATAAAACTCTAAAATATTAACGTTTTTAATAGCAGTTGGTTTTTTTTTAGCTTTCTTCATGATAAGAACCCTCCTATGTTCGCATATAATTTCATATTTATTTTTTTAACATCTTGACGTGCAAAGCTTACCATAGAAAAATCCGCAGGTTTAAAGTCTAACAAGTGTGCGAAGGCCATCTTTTGGGTAAGCGGTATAAGCTGGAAGTTAACCCTTACAAAATTAAGCTTTAGGTACATCACCGGCGGGGATCCATAAAATTAACCTAAGTTATTCGTCTTAAGATCTTGTTATAATAGGTATACAACAGTTGGACAATTTTTTTTTCCGACACGTAGCTTGGTTTTCCAAAGAATTCAAACAGAATAGGATTTCAACGCTTGTTTTTTTTTATTTTTCCCCAAAGAACCTTCAAATCTTCCCATTAAACCATCTCCTTCAAAAAAAAAAACACGCAAACATACCGCTACATTTTGTCTTGTGAAGCGTGCAGTCCATCCTGATTCAATGGGTAATTATTTGTAGGTTCTCACACAATAACTCAGCCGTAGCAATCTATAGGGAGAATAAGTAGGTACACGTAGCTGTGTATCTCATGAATAAAGAGTAATACTGTGAATAATTACTAAATAATGTTTATTGACTGTTATGCCCTTTATATCCTATAGATTGAAGTTAAATTCTACCACACCTATCTAGGGAATATAAATCAAAAAGAAAGAGAGAAGAATAAAATATTAAGGAAGCCTTTACGACGACGGACGATCGATACGTTTTTTTTTTTTTCATTTTCTTTTTTATTTCAACTCTCTCCTGGAGGACAGTAAACTTAAGTTATTTCGATTTGCTTGAGTAATTTAAGCGCTTCTATGATGGTTCTGGTTGGGTTTTTCGAATTAAATCATAAAAGTTATGCATCATTGGTGGCAACAATTCGTTACGAGATGGTTAGTGTTGATTTATTCTTAAAAGAAAAATTATAAAGAAAAAAAAAAAGAAATAGTATAGGGAATGTGAAGAAAAGACAGACGAGGGTAGGGTCACTGCAACAGACATATTACTTTGTGTAAAATATCTGTATTAATACATTATAACATCCGCTTTTTTGCTGGTGTGATAAAAATTTACTTTGTTACCTATCTATTAATAACTTTTCGGGGGGGATACGACTTTATTTTAAAGAAAATATTTTTTTTGGGTGTGGTTTTCAGCATGTTTTCAATTGTGTCAGCAAATTATTGTATTTGGTTTCAAAATGAAATTAGGCGTTAACACTCTACAAAATTATAATGAAAATAAAAGAAAAAAAAAAATACTTTAAAAAATCATAAATTTAAGAAAAATACGGTGCGGTTGAACATAGTTGAACGTAATTTTGAAATGATTGCTTTTACAAGGTGCGGAATGTCATAATTAGAGTTGGCTGTCATTTTATTAGAAATGAAAAATTTGGGCTCATGGAAAGTTTATTTGAAGTGAAGTTGATGATAAAAAATTTAAAAAAAAAAATGATATCGAGGTCAAATGATCACCCTCCTGATGTACATTTCTGCTTGTCTTACGACATTTTGAATTGTTGCTCGCAAAACATAATGGCTCCCGAAAGTCCATATTGGGTGGATGCAATGTCTAAATACAATCTCCGTGCATATAGAAACACAATTTTTGTTTACTCACATACATAACCACTTAAGTGGAAATAGGTTTCGTTGCTCATATGATTTTGGTTTTTGCATTCGAAATCATCCTCCAGATTTAACAGAGCATGGGAGTAGGTAAACCTCACTGGGCAGTCAGCAGGCAGCAATTGGTGAATGGTTGGAACTTTTTAAGAGATCATCCTCAGATCTTTTACCAAAAATTGATACAATGAAGGTCTGCTGATTCCAAATGTGTGCATTGTTGTCTTGTCAATAATGTGGTCTTTCGCTCGGAAGTCACTGTTAACAGCAGTGATGTTCTCGGTCGAACAAGCAATACGGGGCCCCCTACTCCTTGCCATCTCTAATGGATGACGACGAAATTCATCACGCTGTGTTATAAATTTGTGTAACAATAGGCATGCTCAGAAAAATAAGTTCTCAGAGCAATCAGACATTTTTTTTCCGTCAAAAAGTGAGCAAGCAAAATGAGATTTCAGAGAATGACAGTTCTTGTTCTGAAAAGAAGAGAAAATGCTTCTGAATTTGATTGCAGAATCGAAATCAGAAGCGTTCACACGTATCGAATCAGTGTTCCGGATTGACAATCGAAAATGCCATAATTCTTTCTATGTCTACAACATTAATGACATTTGACGCCATTTGCAAAAATTATAGGACACATGACGGTGTTCTTACAAGCTTCACGTGAGGCGACTCATTTTGACGTCTCTTTTTTATATCTCATTCTTATTTATTGAAAAGAAAGAGATGGAGAGGTGAGACAGAAATTTTCAAAAATATTAAAAACTTCTGCCTCACCTCGCCATCTCTTTCCTTCCAATAGATAGGAATGAGATAAAAAGAGAGACGTCAAAATGAGTCGCCTCACGTGAAGCTGGTATGAACACCGTCCATTAGGCATGTTCAGGAAAATGAAATCTCAGAGACGTCTCGTGAACAGGATTCCTCATTATAAATTCTCAGTTTTGCTATAAAATTACAGAGGAAAAGAAAATACCGCTAGCTCACTTTTTGACGGAGTAAAATTAGCTTAGGTTTCTGAGATTAAATTTTTTTCAACATGCTTATAAGCTTTGCTTCATAGATTTTTAGGCAAAAATTGACAGTTTGTCAATTCTCAGAGAGAAAATGTCGTTTTGGTGGCAGCTACTATTTGACATCTCACTAACGTCAACCTGCCATTTGATAGACCTAACAATTTCTTCCCAAAGAAATTTCTTGGTCAGAATTTGTCGTCAGTAAGGGGAAATGTTTTATTCTCTCGTGAGAGCTCTTTACCGCCCAAAAAAGTGAAATAGGAATTATCAGTTCTCGTCAGTTTTTTGAACAGACTGTTTATGGACGACATTACCACCCCCCTAACCTTCTGTTTTTTAGTTAAGGTAAACATAAGATGCAAAAAATGATTTTTCGGAGCTTTGCTACCCTCTATCTTGGTGGCTATCGAACCTCTACCTTTGACATAAAATTATTAAAATCGCAACCTTAACATTTTTCGTCAGACTTTTTCCCTTTGACTAATTGGAACTGTAATTATGTAAATCAATTTAAATTATAAAAAAGGACATCATGGAGGGAAAGCGCTGAGGGGCATGAACACACAAATTTTTGATTTTAAAAAATAAGCATTCCTCCCCTTAAACAATTCCGCCGTAATACTCGTACTTCTAGGAATGCACATCAGTTTACCCTTGAGCCCAATTTCAGGCGTACCGTCAAGTACAGAGATACTTTCTTCAGCCGCACAATACTAATGTGGAATGCTTTACCCTACTCTATTTTTCCTTCTTATTGTGACATTCCGAAATTCAAAACCAATGTGCATCGGTATCTCCTTTTAAACCCTATCCTACTGTCCTAACACTCGCACTGTATTCAACATATTAAGGGTAGTCATAACCCCTTGAGTGCACGTTAATTATAAAAAAAAGGTGGGGGTAAGATTGGCGTTTGCCCATCTACAAAAATAGGTAGTCGAGTTTTTAACGAGGACCTAGAAATTTTTTTTATTTTAAATGGGGTATTTGTGATGCGATAATGAGACTTAGGGTCTGTTTCACATTATCTGAGTAAAGTTCTGATTAGTTATTCGACACATAAACTCTGAGGCAGGCTCATAAGTTCACAAATAAAAAATAAAAAATTCTTTATGAATTTTTCTTCTGTGGACTTATTACCTTGTGCTAATATTTATGTGTCGGATATCTAATCAGAACTAAGACATTGTGAAACAAGCCCTTAACCTACAAGTTTTTACTTGCGAGGGCCTCACGAGTATTTGATATACCTACATTTTTTTGTGTAGATTTTCTCTACTAGAACCTTTCTAGGGCCTTAATTAATCTTAAAAAAAAAACTTGAGATTTTTGAGCCACGAAAATGGGTTGATAATAGGGTCAAAGTAGAAGGATCCTGCTTCATCGTTGGTTTTTTGGCATGATATCCTTATCCAGGGCTTCCATAGTGGCTAGGCACGCACCTCGACTCAGGATGTTGTTTTTGGTTTGTCATCGTTTTTGTTTTTGCTATTTAGTGGATATTTCTGATGGGATATTAAAACTAACCCAATTTTAGCAAGGAAGGGCCTCACGAGTTTTGTACAAGTTTTCCTTGGGAGTTTCTGTGCAAAAAGTAGGTAGAGGATCTGACCTATTTTATTCAGCTGAAATAGGTAGTTTAACAATTTTTTGATTTCACTAACGAGACCCAGAATATCGAAAATTATTTTAATAATTTTTTAATTTAAAAGGACGTATGCAATTTTTATAAATCCTGTTTGACATCAAACAATGCTTGGGACGCCTGCTGCATATCTGGAAATAAGAACATGATTTATGTAGGTAGGTAGTTGTGCTGATTGCAATAGGGGTCGTGTTATAAAAAAGATATCTTAATATGCACATTTAAAAATTCAACAAAACACGTCTATTATCGTTGAATATCAATGAGCACTTTTGAAGAACAATATAAAAGCTATAAAAACTCCATAATGAAATAATATACAGAAATCTTAAACCTACTACTCTGGCCCGCTCTAGCCCTGCTCAAAAGCCCTTTTTTTATTGCGAATTTGTAACTACACTCACGTCCTCACACTTTCAAGCCAATTTTACATTTTACGTTTCGTTGTATACCTACCTACCTTTGAATGTTCAATTTAACACACGTTTTTCTGTCACTTAACAAAAAAAAAAGAATACACGACCTGCTAGTGTAGGTACATTTAAAACGTTCTCACAATCAACAACAAAATTCCACAGTAGGGCAGTTTATACAAAGTAGTTGGTATAATTTAAAAAACATCTAAAGTTATTTTGTAGGTATATTGTGTATTTTCAGCTAAGTGATCTTTTATTAAGTAAGATAAAACATAATTGATAAAAATGGGCGTGGTGACGTATATGATGATACAGACTTAGACGAATTAATTTACGTCGATTCTAGAAATGCCTCGGTTCGATTTAAGGACTTAATAGAGTGGAGTTGATTTTATGTCATTTCGTGTAAATCCTAAAAAACTACGAGTTTCTTCGAATTTAGACCATAGTTCTGTCAAATTTTAAACAAAAATAAAAATATAATATTGAAATTCTCATACGATGTTCAGGAATAGATATTTTAGTTCTAATAGTTAAACCATTTTCGCCCACTGTGTTTGTCATAGTTGTCGGCAGCACTGAATATTGACAACAGAGAGCGGCCCGCGATGTTACGTTTAATTGCAATTTTTAACGCGTCCTTGGCATTGCGCGTTATCGCCCTAGCAACATCGCTATTGTTGTTGTAGATTCTGTCCACAATTCAATTTCCTTATAATTCTTGGATATAACTATGATAAAAGGGAGCGTTTTACGTTTGTGTATTTTTTTTTTAGTTTTTATTTCATTTAGCAGGTAGTTGACATTTTCTATAAAATGCAAATCCACTACAACTTGTCGAATGACAAACCACCATGATAGTGTATTTATTGTGCCATGTTTATGATTTTTTTTGCGGCATTGACACTCAACCTCATCGCTGTAGACTAAACGTCGCCATTTAATCGATAGCAGTAATATTGTTATAGGTTTTTTTTTCGTTGTTGTATCCCCTCTACTTAGTGCGATTTGAAATTCTAAAGAATCGTATCTTATCGATTGAATGGGTTTGAATTGAGCTGATAAATGAAAAATTATTGATTAGATTTGTTTTGTTGTATTTTTTTTTATTTCTCTGAGTCAGAAAGCCACTCTCAATTATTAAGAAAAAAAATGGAATGATAAATCGAGACAGAAATTTAAAAAAAAAAAAAGTGTTAGTGTAATGAATCAAGTTTTAATTACTTTTTTCTTTCCCTTAGAAAGATGGTAATTTCAATGGGACCTATTGAAGGGTTAAAGGCTTAAACCAGAAGATTATTTTTTTTATAAATTATCTACAATATTAAGTGTGATTTGCTGCACATAGAGAAGTGTGTATCAGTTTGACTTCTTGACTTTTTATGACATTAGAATGCATTTTGAATACACAAATAATCTTAATCTTCAAGTGGCGTTTGACTAATGTCTGATGTCTGGAAAATCGATTAAGTCAAATGTGACCGCAATCAGATTGTTTTTTTGGTTTTGAAAAGAAAACTTAAAAATACAAACAATTTGAATAATAATTTTACTGATTTTTTCAATTGAAAACAAATGAATAGACAGCCTGGGGAATAGGGAAGGAGAGGTAGGTAGTCAAAACATGGGATAAAAATGTTAAGCTAAGTGTAATAATGCATTTAGCTTAACAACGATCTATTAATAGACATGTAAAAGATTATGATTTTCAATACAAGTGAGAATCAACTAGGTAGTGTTGATCTCCTGATTCAAAGTAACTTTTTAGTGAAATTAAGATCCTGTTCACATTGGACAAAAAAAACTGGAAATTTTTCAGTTTCATTAGGTATCTCACCTCACTGAAGTAGTGGGAGGCAGATGGAATCACAACAAAAAATATAAATGTTAAAAAAAGAGCCAAGTTCTTATATGTGCAAGAAACCTATGCGTAAAAAGTCAGCCAAAAAAAGTAATGAGATTTTAAATACCTATATGCCAAGTTTTAAGTTCATGAATTATAATATCAAATATCTTAATTAGAGTAATATCGAAACAATTCAAAATCATAACAGAAATTTGCTATTTAATGATTACTGATTAAAATATGGTGGGTTCACTGGTCAAGTTTTCATACATTTTAAAATTGTGACTGATTAAGTAGGTAATTAAGAGAAAACTTGCCAAGTAAATCCACCAAATTTTAATCAGTACCTAATCATTAAATAGCAAATTTCTGTTATGATTTGGAATTGTTTCGATATTACTCTAATTAAGATATTTGATATTATAATTCATGAACTTAAAACTTGGCATATATAGGTATTTAAGATCTCATTACTTTTTTTGGCTGACTTTTTACGAACAGGTTTCTTGCACATATAAGAACTTGGCTCTTTTTTTTAACATTTATGTTTTTGTTGTGATTTCACTTCTTTTTGCAAAGATTTACTTTGTCAGGTGAAAATCAAGCCTACCGCTCTACAAAGTTTCATAATTCTACAACAACCGAAAATGCTCCATATAAATAATAGCAAATCTGATAAAGTGGGTGGATGCACGCCCACTGAATTGAAAATTCCAAATTTTCGATTTTTTTTCTTTCAAAGTACCTACTCCAAGCCCTACCGACCTACCAATTTTCATCCTTCTACAACAATAGGAAGTGCTCCATATAATTTATAAGAATTTTTAATAAAGTGGGTGGATGCCACGCCCCCTAAACAGAAAATTGTAGATTTTCGATTTTTTCCTTTGTATGCACCACAAGGCCTACCGTTATACGAAATTTCAAGTTTCTGCGATGTCGGGAAGTGCTCCATAATTTTGATGATCTGTCAGTGAGTCAGTGAGTCAGTTACGGTTTTTGCGATTTTTGAAGTCCTATATCTCGGGAATTACTAATGCTAAAGAGTTGAAATTTGGTGAGCCACCTGTGTTTCATCAGCTCAGCAAATAATGCGAATTTGAAGTTTCTGACTTTATTGGTACCGAAGTTAGAGGGGGGTTGAAAATCGCCTGAGTTTGTTCCTGTAAAAAGGGTGTAGTGCCGCGAACTTGGCTGGGCACTACCGTGCCCTTTGATACTGAAAAGTAAAATAAAATACGGGTTTTCAGACCAACGTGATCACCGTCTAAGTCCTCACAAATTGGCACCATACCTGGGTGATAATAATATTGGAATCAAAAGTTCCAGCTTTAATGATTGAGATTTCTTATTTTCTTCGAGTTTATGTTACTTATGGAATTTTTATGAAAAGATCGATGCAAGATAAACTGAAGTCAACACAAATAAAATGCACGACTTCGTCGCACGGCTGCACTTACTCTTATGTTCAAGGGACATTGAAATTATGAGATTAAAATGTTTAAAAGCATGAAATTCGATGGTTGAATTTTCTTAAATGACTCCTTTAAAAGTATGAGGCATCTAGGTCAAAACAACATAACTCCACTTTTTGACGAAGTTCCTATGTTTTTTAAAGCGTAAGTAACAAATCTCACACCGTTTGGAGTATTTGAAACACAGTTTATTTGACTCCAAATTAGAAAAACGTAATTTTGTACTGAAGTTGTCTTGCTTTTGCACCGCACGATCGTAAAAAACTCTTAAAATGCAAACATTAACAGAGGTACCTAAGCTTTGGAGATTTGAGTCTCAAACAGTGCTTCAGCTTATAGGTAAGATATTATATTTAATTGAAAAACAATATTTTTTTTCCATCGTTGGTACGTGTATGATGAAGATAACGAAGTCTCTATTATTTAAAAAAAAAAAAACTCATAAAAATATATTAATTTTTTAATTAAAAATTCACTTTTTTAAAAACTTTACTTACTGAGTGTTTTTTTACTCTCTTTGGAAGAAAAATTTAGTTTTTGTAAATACATAGGTACATATTCCGTGTTTTGATTTCAAAGATAGTTTTTTGTATTTTTTTCACTACCTATGTACTAAAAAATTTGAAATTATCTGGTTTCTGCACCGGATGCTTCAGTTGAGGTTAAAAGGATGCTTCCTGAATACTTAATATGAATAAATAAACAATTTTTTTTAAATCGTTGTGGCGGTTTAAAAAAAAAATAAATATTATAAAATTTTAAAACATTTTTATGGACACATTTTAGTACCAAATCCGAAGTATTTGCCCGCCTGGAAAAATAGCAAGTTTGTTTCAAGTTTAATCGAGGCCCTGGAAAGGCTTCGGTAGGGGAGATCTAGACAAGGCAAACTTGTCAAATACTCGTGAGGCTTTCGCTAGTAAAAACTTGTTGGATAAGTCTTGTTATCCCATCACAAATACTCCATATAAGACAAAAACAAAAAAAAAATGTTTTATAGCCATCATACAATAATAAGAAAAATTAAAGTATAGTTTTTCATTTGCAACATTCCACAACTGTATTGCGAAATAGCTCATTAGTTAGGTATAGGACTGGTAATCAGAAGATTGCAGGATCGAATCACAGTAAAGAAAAATATTTATTTTTTTGCTGTCTCTCGAGGCAAAAGGTTAAGTACTTCACTGGCGAAGCGCTACACTGAGGGAAAAAATGCTATTTAAAATATAATAGAAATTATTTGATTTAAAGTTGAATAGGTAATATTCATAGAATCATATTTAATTTCACGTTGAAAACCTGTTGATTAAAATAGGCAACGTAGATTTAACAAAGCCAACTTAGCTTCAAAGCGAAACGTATTCAATTTTACATTGAAATCAACTTTTCGAACATTTAAAGTACACTCAACGTAATTTCAAAGTGCAACATGCTAATATTTTTTCGGAATCGAATTTCAAATTTCCATGCACGTACTTTTCAAGTGTCGCATAGTTAGGCCAACGTAAAAGTCAGATTTTTTAGATTTATAAATCACTTTTTAATTTATATTTTAGATTAATAAATAGAATTTCGAGAGCGCTTCGTAATTTCACGAAGTATCTACAAAACATTTGTAAACAAAATTAACGCGCACTCAAAATTCACTTACATTTAATCAAAACAAAAATATTACTTTTCTCATTTTTGTCATTTGTTTAATGAATTAGTTTCCAATTTATTTTAAATCAATAACTGGACGAAGTTGAATTAAAGTTTTAAAAAAGTATTTTAAAATTTTTATGTATTTCAATCAACGATGCTTGTAGTTTAATCGAAGTTGATACATATTGTTTTAAAGATGGATGAATTCAAATCAACGATGATGACATCTCAAATGAAGAGAAAAAGTGGTTAAATCATATTTATTTTAACAGAGGGAAACACTTTGAATTGATGTTGTTGTTACTTTGAATTAAAAATTTTCGTCTTCGAAGCCAAATCGTCCTGAAAAATATTTAAATCAAGGTTGTTTCCGCTGATTTTACGTTCTTTTTTTCTCGGTGTAGAGAATTTCTAGAGTTACCCTTGCTGGGCTCTTGCTAGTATCTATGTAAAACTTTCCGCCGTTTTTGAGTAAAAAAATATTTGGCTTATCGGTTGTTTAAATATTGTGTGGATGGAAGATTCCGTTATGTCACTCAAGCTAGCAGAGCAAGGTGAGCAGAACATATATTTTGTGATGGCATTATAAAGCGCTTATTAAATGCTAATTAAATGCCCAACAATTAAATTTAATGCTCAAGTACTTTAGGTTAAAATCACTTGATTTAAAGTTAGCAGAACAATTTCCTAAAATGGTTAAAACATAAGGTATGAAAATTTGGTGTGGTCCTATATTAATGAGCTATTAAAAAATATTAATGCGAATAAAAAAAAAATTGAAAAAACTTGATTTTCACAAAAAAAAATTTTGTTGTCACAATTTTGAAAAAAAAAAATAAATATTTTTTTCTTTTAGATTTTTCGATTCAAATCTTTTTGATTAGTTTAATACTCGCCTAAATGCAATTAAATGCTCCAATTTCGAAATAATTTTCGAAGATCATATTTTTGTCTGAAAGGTCTTAAAGACAGCTTCACCCGGTTGCAACGATATCCACCCTGTATCCATATAGGTACCACAAGTAAACAAGTGTCATATTCATCAGGTCACCACCACTAGCCAACTAGGTATAAAGATTTCAAGTGAAATCATTTGAGCTATAATGGGCTGATTTTCAAAAATTCGACTAGAAACCCAAGACAGAAAAATCTGGGAACTATTTCACCAATCATTTTTACTTTTCATTCGGAAATTTAAAAACTTTTTTTTTCCTGCAAATGATAAGGCAGAATGCAACTGAGGAGCAATCAATCCAACCGTGCATTCCAATGGCCACTGTGCACCCTGAAATCCGTTCAAAAAGCCATAATCTGCTTGCTCAGGGTCTTAGGAATTTACGAAAGCGATGGATATTTGCCTTAAATCTATTTTTTTAAGAAAAGAGATCATGGTTTTGGACTTCTCTCATTCTGACCAGAGGAAACCATTTACGGTCGAAAAAACATTTAAATTCGAGGTATGCGGGGGAGAAACGGCCTATTTTTAACAATTTGCTGAATTTGCAATTGAGGACTTTAGGAACAAGAGGTGACATTTTGACTTTTTCATTTTTTTTTTCAGAAATTGAGATTAAGATTAAAGGATGCCTGCCCAATTTTAAAAATTTTTGTTTTCCTTATAGTCCAGTTAATTTGTGCTCAAAAAGGCTCTTTGCGAGCAAATTGTGGGGTAGTTTTGATTTTTTCCTTCCTTCATGTTTTCGGGGGTGCTGAATCCGAATCTGAGTTTTGCCAACAAAATTTCGTGACGCAACATGGAAAAAAACGCAAAAATGATGCAAAAATGCATTTCTTTGGAGTTTTTCACGAATGGCTCGAAAACTACCAACTATTCGAAAATTTCATCAAAGTACCATTAAAAGTATACACAATTTCCAATTAATCTCTATTCAAGGTTTTTTTCTCCGACAACCCATTTGGACTCAAGTGCTAGTCGAAAATTGGCGTATTTTTACTGTTTTCGAAAATCCACTCGAAAGCGCTAAGAAATTACTTTGTGTGACCAAATTTGAACTTTTGTCTGTAACATGAACCAAGATATACTTTTCTGATGGTCTTTGACGCGCTGAGTTCGAGCGAAAGGAGTGAACAAATCAAAACTACCCCATAATTTGCACGGTAAAAATACAATATGACTGGACTTTTATGTGCGTTTCTTTTGAGCTGCCGGTATTTGTAGCATTTATAACTTTTTTAAAAAGCTTTGGGATAGAGCTAATATTAAATAAAATATTTTGAATTTGTCAACTTTTGATCCAAAATCTAAATATTGCAAGTAAAAAATGTCACATTTTGATCCAACACCAAATAAATAATTTATATTATGGAATTCAAAAATAAAAAAATGTCACTTTTTGTCCCGAAAGTCCTTTTTCAAGTTGAATTTTCACTGATGCATGTTATTATTCTTGACTTGATCTCCTTAGCAATCGATAGAATTCAGGGTTCAGGACCTGAATAAAAAAAAGAGAGGTGCATCGTTGAAATTGGCTGTCACTTGGAAGTAATTGTTTTTCACCATTAATCCATTTTTTAAAATGACAAAATTGTGTAAAATATTTTTTGATTTGAAGCAAAATTAAGGATGTCCTTTATTTTCCAAAATCGTCATACATAATGTGCGTAGTACCTATTAATTTTTTCTAAACGTCTACTAGTACTGCCCTACCCTGCCTTTTAAGTTTTTAACCACAATGATATACAGCATTGTGCTTAAAAACTTAAAAGTAACAATGAAATTTAAAATTAGGCTTTTCTATTTTATTACATTGTATCTTATTAGATATCACTTTTTAATGCTACTCTTAATAGACTTCACCTTAAATTCAGATATTTGTTTTAATATTCTGAATTAGTATTATGGCTTTCTCGCATACATAACGTGACTTAATTCATTTGATTTTGTCGGTGTTTCTTATTAATAATTTATCAAGTCAAGAATTTTGTATTCCCCACAAATTTCATTTGTCCGTGGGAGGTACCTACAGACCTATATACCTATTGATTAATTTTTTTTTTTCATTCTTGTAGAAGGATTTTTCTATTCGTACTATATTAAGAAAAGCTTTATTTTCTTTTGAAAGTCCCAAGTCACATTGAAATTCCGCCTGTCACATTTTGTCAAGTATAATGTTCCTTAGAACTTCTAGTTTTTTTTTTTTGGTATTTATGAAAAAAGCCTATACCTACTTATACCCACGCAATTTATTGGTTATGTCTACTTTATAAGGTTTATGTGTACTTTTACCTACGCATTGAAAGTCTATATCATTAGAGATTATTTTATCTGATTTATTTATGTATTTATATTTGTATTCACAGATACCTACATATGAGTCTTATGAGTTTGAGTAAGGTTTTTTGTTGGTTTGTTATGATAACTAAAATATTATAGGTGCTCGTAATGTGTCAACTTAAAGATAATGACGAAGAAAAAACTAGTAATAATTCTGAAGAAATTGATAAGATAGGTATTCAACTTTGAGACAATAATAATGAATATATAGTTCGTTGTAATTGATTGAAAAGAAAATAGAATATTTAACACTTTTTAGGAGCATTTGACCTGTATTTACTTTTGTAAACTCTGTAGGTTTCTTCTTTAAGCTTTACCTTAAGTTCCTTCATTCTTCATTTTCATTTTGTAATTTATTTCAATTACACGTAATAACGTAATAAGTAACTATCTACACATACATACGTAGTTATAATTGAAAAAAACATACATCTCCATTACTTTCAATTGTAATTGAAAAAAAAACTCACTTTCAAGCTTGGTACCTAGATGTTATTGAAAAAAACTCGTCTACACATTAGGCACATGTTATTGAAAAAAAGTTATGGTTTTTTTTGCAAGTACTTGAAGAAGAAAAGCAATTACATTTAAGGCACACTTGTATTGTAAGTCATAATATGTTTTAATTAATTCAAAATCACGTAGAATGTAATTGACAAAAGCATATGCAATAATTGACTTTAACATAAGTTATTTTATACCTACCTGCTGCGACAGTAAAATACACAGTTTTATTTGTCTTCACATTATAATCAAATAAACCCCATTTAATCTTAAATATATCCAGTCGTATAGGTATTTTGTCAACAACGCAAAATACCGATATTTTGGTACCTTCTAACTACCCCTTAGTCATCAGAGAAAGAGAAATACAAATACAAACAAAAAATAAACACCTTCGACAATGCTCATTTCCGCATCCGAAATAACCAAAAATTCCATCAGTGTGTATAATTTAATACCCTTGCCACCAACGGATAGCGCACTGCAATAAATTAGTTATTTACGATACCCTCAGTAGTTGAAGAAGGCTGCAAATCAGCACATTATCTCATTTTCCACATAACTTACAAATGCAAAAGGTAAACATAGAACGAACATCCAAATACAAATACAAACAAACAAACATACATAAAATCGAAGAATTCCTTTTCAAATCCCAATCCTAAATACTTGACAAAACCATTTCACGACCAAAACCAAAAAAGAAAGAAAAGAAAGAAAAAAAAAAACAACCCAAGATAAAGGTGAGGAAAATATTGAGCAGCAGCGCAGTTCTATTTAATGCGCATTTTTTTTTTCTTTTTTGAATTTTTGACCCGAAGGTAAGAGTTCACCTCCATAGGGAATTGTATTTTTGTGCATTGTAAATTTTGCTCCTTTTTTTCAAACAAATAGACATAAGAGAGGAATAAAAAAAAACGTGAAAAGGATTCCTCATAAGACGAACGATATTTTATCATTTTTACACATAGATAAAAAAATATAAATAGGAACAGAGCACAGGACCAAACAACCAACCAACGCAACGGTAACGGTGTGTGCTATTTGCTTTATTCTCACCTTCTTTTGCAGGTAGTTAGTTGATGACTGAGAATATACTTAGGGTTGCCGTTGATTAGTTTGAATGTAATGAAGGAAACAAAAATTAATTTTAAAGGGTTGTTGCGCATTTTATGAGCCCCAACAAAATCACACAAAATACGGCAAAATGGTTATTTGTTTTTAAATAGAAAATCGTAAAAAATTAAGCTTCATTCACATATGTATAGATAAATGCAAAAAATCGCTGAAAAGGTCTATGACATAATTTTTTTTTTACTGCGATTGCTGAAAGAAAATATGGGAAGTGGCAGAGTTTGAAAGGTTCACCACACTATGGTTCAAAATGCCAACTTTTGACATACCTAGATCAAAAATCGGTTTTTTAAAATTTCTTCAGGAATATTAACATATCTTCCAAAATAGCCACCAAATTTTTTTCTGATCGGTCGTTATACATATTTGTCAAAAGTTTTTGAAAAAAAAAACCCTCAATTCACGTCCAACAAATTGGTGTTTCGTTTCGCCGAGTTTGATACGCGTTGTAATCAGCGTACTGTATAAAAGTCAATTTAAAATTATTAAAAAATATATCAAAAGTTGTAGTTCTCTTAACACTTAACGTACCTATCATAAAATACGTTTCACTGTGTTAATATGCTCTGCAGATGGATTGTCCAAATTTCTTGATACAATTCCTTAAGCATACGAAATGTTCATGTTCAAAGGGTAGACACGGTGCATTCAAAAGGACACAAGCGTCCACAAGCTTTTTTTCAAAGCGAACCTCTGTCTATCAACTCCTACTCTCACCTCCAAGTGGTAAACTCGGGTGCCTAGTACCTTTAACTGAAGATGGGGTTCCAATCCCTGTGGACGGTTTTAGGGGGCAGCAAACGAGAGAGGGGGGGGGAGGAGTGTTCCCACTAAGGCACTTCTCCTTCATCCAGGCGGCGGCGGAAGAATTCTCAAGATGGAATCAATGGTGGTGTCTACAGTTCCAGTTTGGTTGAACTACTTAGTGAACACCTTATACGGGCTACTACGACATATTCGGAGCTCAGGCCTATAAGGAGCGGTTAATCCGGCTCCCCGCCCTTGGAGTTATATATATAGAGTCTGATCCTCCAGGTTGGGGGTCGTGCCGTCGTCGGGGTAACTTCCCGGCCACGTAAAGCTATCTTAGTTGCGAAGCAACAACAAGCCTCGGATACGGACGGATTTACTGTTGACGAACCTAACAAACGAAATAAGGACAACGAACTTTGGATCTGCACGTAGAATGTTCTGTCTCTCTATAGACCACGTGAAGCCGAACATTTAGCGGAGGCCCTAGACTGCTACAAAGCAGACATCACCGCCATCAAAAAAGTGCGATGGGATGGGCTGGGCAAAAGAAAACTGAAAGAGTGCTATATCTACTACGGTGACTGTTACCGACCACAAGGGCAGCGTCTTTTTGGATGTTGATTTGTTGTTAGAGGCAGGCTTAGGCAAGAAGTCTTGAGTTTCAATTATGTAAACGAACCCCTCACGACAATTCGCATCAAGGCTAAGTTCGCCAACATCAGCCTGATATGCAAGCATGCCCCCACAGAGGAGAAAGATGACGACACCAAGGACGAGTTCTACGAGCTCCTGGACAAGACATATGAGCAATGCCCTAGCTATGACATTAAAATTGTCTTGGGTGATTTTAATGCCAAACTAGGAAGAGAAGACGTCTTTGGTGGCACAATCGGAAGATACAGCCTGCAAGACACCACCTCCGAAAACGGACTCAGGCTAGTCGACTTTGCTGCGGGGCGAAACGTTGTGGTAGCTAGTACGCAGTTCCCGCGTCTCGATATACATAAGGGGACATGGCGAATTCCTGGTCAATCAACCTCCAACCAAATTGACCACATTGCGATCGACGCAAGGCACTCCTCCAGTATCAAGGATGTCCGAACGTTCCGAGGAGCCAACGTTGACTCGGACCACTACCTCGTTGTAGCAAAGGTAATGCTACGGATATCCAGACTAAAGCCAAAACAGGGAAATACTGTGAGGAAGTTCGACGTCGGACGGCTACAGTCGCAAGAAATCGCCAGGTCCTTTTCCGATCGAGGCTCTCGCGCCCTCTTAACTAGTCCTTTGCCGCCAACTGCAAACATCGAGAACCAGTGGAAAAACTGCCAGGAAGCCATCAGAGATGCCGCCTCTGACGTGCTGGGCTTTGGACGACCACCACAGCGAAACCCCTGGTTCGATGAAGAATGTCGGCAAGGACATGCAGCCAAACAACAGGCATACAAAGCGGCGCTGCATAGAAGGACCAGAGCTGCTCGCGAGCTCTACGAGCAGAAGAGGAGAGAGGAACACAAGCTTAGAAGGAAAAAGAAAGAGCATGAGAAGCTCGCGATCGAGGAATTAGAGGGATGCAACTGCAGGAATGAAGTTCGGAAGTTTTACCAAAAAGTAAAAAGAACCTCCCAAGGTTACAAGGCCCGAACCGAAGCCTGCAAGGACGATCAGGGGAACATCGTGGTAAAAGTCGGTGCTGAGGATATGGAGAAATCATATCTGCAAATTGTATAACGGCGATGACGAACCGAATTCCGCTAACATGCAAATTGCACCATTCAACTTGGACGACGTAGGCCAACAATTCCGTCCACCCGATCTTGACGAAGTGAGGATAGCCATATCTAAACTTAAGTCCAATAAAGCTGCTGGAGCTGATGGCCTTACGGCTGAGCTATTCAAAGCGGCTGGCGATGAATTGGTTAGGAGTATGCACCAGCTCATCTGTAAAATATGGTCGGAGGAAAGCTATGCCCGATGAATGGAACCTCAGCATTGTTTGCCCGATCCTCAAGAAATGCGATGCTCTGGACTGCACCTACTACAGAGGCATCAATCTTCTTAATATCGCCTACAAGATCTTCTCTGCCGTACTTTGTGAATGCCTGAAGCCATTCGTCAACAACCTGATAAGTCCATATCAGTGTGGCTTTAGGCCATTGAAGTCCACCATCGACCAAATATTCGCACTACGGCAGATCTTGGAGAAAACCCAGGAGTTTCAAATCGATACCCACCACCTTTTTATCGATTTCAAGGCCGCGTACGACAGCAGCTATAGAGACGAGTTATATAGAGCACCGACACCTTTGATGTCAAAAAAGGTTTTAGACAAGGCGACGCGCTGTCATGCGACTTCTTCCACATCGTTCTTGAAAGAATAGTGCAAAACTCTCACGTCAACACTAGAGGCACAATCTTTCAAAAGTCCGTCCAATTACTCGCTTACGCTGACGACATTGACATAATAGGACGAACAAAGCGTGATGTCAGTGGTGCTTTTGTGAGTATTGAGAAGGAAGCCAAGAGGATAGGTTTAACGGTGAATGAAGGCAAAACGAAATATATGCTGTCAACAAGAAAGGACACCCAACACCGATGTCTCGGACAGAACGTCACTATAGACAGCTATAATTTTGAGGTGGTCAGAGACTTTGTCTACCTAAGATCCGCTATAAACTCAGCGAACGATACCACTGCTGAGATCAAACGAAGAATTACTCTTGCCAATCGCTGTTTCTTCGGGCTAAGAAGAAGGCAATTGAGAAGCAAAGCCCTCTCTCGAGCAACTAAATTGTCCCTGTATAAGACGCTTATCATCCCAGTCCTGATGTATGGTGCAGAGGCATGGACACTGCTAACGGTGGATGAGAACGCGTTAGGCCGGTTTGAGAGGAAAATTCTCCGGGTGATTTTTGGTCCCGTCTGCATAGATGGGGAATGGAGAAGAAGATAAAACCACGAACTGTATAGGCTGTACAGCGACACCGACCTAGCCTCAAAAGTGAAAAGCCAACGACTGAGATGGCTGGGTCATCTAGAGCGAATGGACACCAATGCTCCGGCCCGTAAAGTCTTTGAATCCAACCCCGTGGGACAACGCAGTAGAGGTGGACAGCGTAAAAGGTGGCGCACGCAAGTGGAAGAGGACCTCAACCAACTTGGCGTGCGAAACTGGAGACAGCTAGCTAGAAACCGAGCCGGCTGGAAGAAGCTTGTTGCTTGAGGCCCTGGTCCACCCCGGACTGTAGCGCCACCTTAAGTAAGTAAGTAAGTAAGTCCATAACCGTTCCTGAAGAGAATTGGTATATTCATTTGTAATTTTAGGACGGAGTAAGCATTTTGGAGGTATTTTCTTAACCATTCGTTTTGATATTTGATTGAATGGAAAAACGTCGATACTACCTATTCCAACAACAAAAGATTTGTCTCCGTTCCCTATGACAAAAGTTCATCAAAGTTCTTTGTAATTTTATCAAACCACTCGCGACAAAAGCTCATGTGATGACTGGCTCCTGGGTCAATTATCCAAT
The DNA here is from genome assembly GCA_963921185.1 of Dasysyrphus tricinctus. Taxonomy (NCBI): domain Eukaryota; kingdom Metazoa; phylum Arthropoda; class Insecta; order Diptera; family Syrphidae; genus Dasysyrphus; species Dasysyrphus tricinctus. The sequence goes on along the minus strand of OY992531.1, from coordinate 61,653,381 downwards.
CGTCAATTGTCAACGCATTGGTGTCGGATGAAAAAGAATTTATAACAAATGCAACCAAATCTCTCGTTTCAGCAAAGTTTAGGGCTTATTTTTTTTCTCATGGGACAGCCCCGTTTCCAATGTCCAGTTTCCTTGCATAAAAAACATTTGCCTTTTTCGCTGTAATTGTTGGAATTTTGTATGTCCGTCAAAACCCCTTCTAGATTGATGTGCTAATAATGCATTACTATGCTCTTGAGCATTTTGCAACGTTGAACGCGAGGAATTAGATTTCTAGTGAATTGACTGCAAACAAGAATCCTCCATTATCAGTCTCGATGATAAATTCTCCAATGAGATTTTATATTTATGAGTCGGTTCCTACAGTGTATTCAGGTTGTGGAGAGAACAAGTGAAATATGTGCAATTGTGTCTTGAGACTTTTTTCTGATTGTAATGGATCCTTTTTTTTTAGAGTTCCTAATGAGCACTTAAATTCTTTTGAAATGTCAAACAAAATCTGGACTATGTGTAGTGTGATTCAATTAGATCTTGAAATCTTGTTGCTCGAAATCGATATTTCAAGTGGTGTCCTTTTTTTTCAATAGTAGGTAAATAAATTACGGTCGCCTTCCGGACTTTTTATGAATACCTACTTCTTTAGAAAATAATTTTCAAACTCAAAATTTTGAAACATTGTTAATGTGTCCGCTTTTTAAAATAGGTACTATGTTTTTTTTTTCTATTTTAAGTTATTTTTTTTGTTAAGAAAATTATTTAATTTTCCTAAATTTTTCCAATTTTCTGCTTCGCCTTAAGACACACTTAAATAGCCCTGAATCTTCATATCTGCAATGAAATGACAAATTGGTTCCACCAAATGGAAAAATATGACTCTTCGTTAAATATTAAAATATTTTATGAGTTTTTATTTTTTATTTCAAAAGAACCTGGCACCAGCATTGCCACACTTGAAATAACTTGAACCATCATTTTTGTGATCAAACATAAAAGCTGTTGTGTGCTAAATTCATTTCAAATATATAATTTTTCCATCTTAAGTTTTGATGTTGCATCACCTTCAGTAGGTAGGTCTCCATCGTTACCATACCATTCAAAATTACCCAAGGGCAACCCAGCCATATATAGATGCAAAGAGATACCACAAAATATAATAAATTCGTTAAAATAATTTCGAGAATTTTACGGAAATAACACGCACACTTTTGGTTTTCCCCGTGTTTGGGTTTCAGTTTCAGTTCCATTATAATACTTACATTTATAAAACGGTAGAGTTCCAGGTGTACCTACATCGAGCAGTTCATTGATAAGAATAAAGATGGTTGCAAGAGGACCTTTATTTTCTGAAACAGCAGATTTGTATCTTCTTTGTGATAACTCTGGGTGCGTCGCCGTCGTCTCGTCGTTACTCAGATTTCACTGCGAAATAACACCGAAAAACCAAAAACACAACCCCTACTACTACTACAACTGTTTTTGATAGGTAAAGGTAGGTGAATAAATTTTATCTTCCCCCTTTAAAGCAACCCTTAAGTTGGTAGCAGACATAAGAAATAAAGAAAAAAACGAAAAGGGAAATTTGTTCCGAGATATTGTTTCTGATTGAAAGTAATGGGGCTACACCACCAACTCGCAGATACTCGTCATAATATACAAAAGAGCACAGAGCATACACAACCCCAACAACAACAACAACAACAACTGAGGGTAGAATTATCATTATTATTATGACTATGTTTTAATTTCTGTGCTTTGAACTGACAAGGGTTGTTTTGTTTCTTCATTCAGAAATAACAGCAACAACAACACAAAAAATTATAAATAAAAATGAAATAGGACAATATACTCTCTTCAAGTCGTCACATTATGTAGTTAGTTCCCCCTGTTGTTGTTGTTGTTGTTGTTGGCAGTGTTTGTTGGTCTTTGTTTTACATTGATCATGTCGTGTGCCCTCACCACCCTCAAAAAGGGCTGTGGGTGGCATCAGAACACACACATTAGATATACTAAGGGTGAGTTGAAGTTTTTCCTTTGTATTCTTGGCCATTCTCTAAATAATACAATAATTGCATGGACAAAAGTAGGTCACAAATGTATAGAAAAAGACTGGAGTGGTGAGAGAGTGTTATGCTTGCATAGGCATTTCATCAAAGAAAACTTGCCCTCATACATATCTTGCTTACATCAAAACCCCCTTCCTCCCCCCTACCACCATCGCAATTCTCCCTCAATTACAACAAAAAAAGTTGTGGAATTTTTCTGACAGAAGGGATGAAGTTTTGTTGGGTATGTCAAATAAATTTAATGAAAGTGTGTTTAAGTTGTAAAATAGTTCCATGTACGAGTATGTAGGGAGTATACCTATGTACCTACAGATATATTGGAACTTTTTCTTTAAGTTGACTCACACTCTTCGACACGACATTTTTTTTTCTCTCAAGAGTAAAACTATGTCATAAAGGACATCAGGGCAACAGGACGAGAGATGACGATATGGATGTTTCTCTCGTTTTAAACTCTTAGCAACTCAAAACTTAAGTATAAAATGTGTCCTCTAAATTAAAAAGTTTCTTTCAAGAAGAGAAACTAAAAGTCTAGACATTGAGTTTGGGGGCATGCAATAGTGGTAGATTAAATCTATTAAAAGAAAAACCACAAGCTGATGGAAAGCGAACCCCTTTGCTAGTGGAGTTGAGATATAAATGGATATTGCTGGATAAAAGAAAGAAGACTTTATGGAACCTGCTTGCTTTATAAAAATCATAGTTTTGAAATTTTAAAGAATCGTTTACAATTGGCGCCGCACTGGCCGGCCGTATTGACATTTTAAAAAGATCAAAGTCCAAGTCTAAATGGTTGAGGTCATTTCTAGGGGATATTTTGTTAGGGTGCGCATAGACTGCATTATAAATTTTTTAAAGGTGATTTATAGAAAGGTATTTATGCAGACCTGAATGGAAATATTATTAAGTTGGTGCTAATTCGGATTTAGAATATACCCGCTTGGAATAACAATCTTGTTTTTAACGAGGCCCTAAGAAGTTTTATATCAATGCTAACAAGGGCCTAGCAAGAGTAACAACCGAAATTCTCTAGGGCCTTTCCAGTTATGTAAGCTTTTGTCCCATGCGGCAAAAAGAAAAAAACAAGATTTACTATGTGAGATTCGACCTTGGGATCTTGTGTTTACAACCTCATGGAAAAATGACAAGTTTTTGTCAAGTTTATTCAAGTCCCTCGAAAGTTTTTCGTAGGGGAATTCTTGTCGAGTAAAGCTTGTAAAATACTCGTATAAGGCTCTTGCAAGGTAAGTTTGGCTATCCCATTAGAAATACCAAGCATATAACAAAAACAAAAACTATATCTATCAAAATGGTATGAAAAATTAGAGTAGTGTGTGCTCTATCATTATAAAATATTAATGACAAGAAGATAGATTTTTAATTATTTTCCATAGATTTTTCAAGTATACTTTAGTTAAGAAATATCAATTAATAGTATGAACGAACCAGATGCGCTTACCTACCTACTTATTTTCAGCTTGGAACAATTGTATTGTGAATTAGCAATGTATGTACTTAGGATATAGGTCCCAGGATTAAATCCCAAATAGGAAAATTTTTTTCTTTGTTGTTTCCGATCGAGGCAAAAGGTTACATAACTAGCGAGGCCTTAGGGAATTTCTATAGTATAGGGAAGTTCTATAGCCCTTATTAGCATCAATATTTAACTTTTCTAGGGCCTTGTTAAAAACTAGATCGTTCTTCCATGCGGGTACGAACTATACTAAGAATTCTAAAGAGTGCGGCAGTACACGAGTGTTGCAATCTTTAGTCAACTAACTGATTGAGTTTTTGGTGTTGAAGCTCTCTAAAAACTCATTAATGTTAAAAAAAAGATTCGGGGCCGGAAGCTTTGCCTTCGTTTAATACTTACAAAAAGCTTTATGGAGGCTGATCTTTTTTTTTTTTGCAAATATTGCATTAATATTGGGCATATTAGAAAATTCGCATTTCTTTGAATCGCATAAGAAGCTTTATAGAAGTTGATTCGTTTTACAGATACATATATATATTCACCTACTCTATGGGGGGCTACATAAAAGCAATATGGTTTTCAAAATATTTCAAAAACTTTTTCTATTTCCATCAGGCATATGTTGACAACATGTTGTTCCATATAAACCTACCATATTCCAATTTGACACCACACCACACTCATCGAGAAGCTTTATAGAAGCAGATTTTTGAAAAAAATATTTACGGTCTTCATATTCGTTTACAAAAGCTGATTTTTCTGTAATATTATTTTTTCATATTCTGCCTTACATTGACTTAAAATATTAAATATTTTTTTTTAAACCATTAAGAGTTCAAGAACACACAAGAAGCTTTAAAGAAGCTAATTTTTTCCAAAAAAAAAACTACAGTATGGCATAATATCAACTTCACCCGCGTTTACTAAATACAAGAAGCCTTAAGAAAGCTGATTATTCTTTAAAAACAATATTAACTGACTTAATATTCTGCAAATTTATATCTTTACATTGACTTAAAATATTAAAGAAACTTAATAGAAGCTTATCAAAGAAAAATATTGATTTTCTTCATATTGGGTGCTTTTAGCAACTTTTTTTTAAATAATTAAAAGTTCAAAAAATTACAAGAAGTTTTATAGAAGCTGATCTTTTTTAAACGAAAAAAACATTTATTGGAGTTAGGAATTTTCCCGATTGTCTTTTTGCTTGGTGTATAAGGAATTTAAGTTTTGTTTGAATATCTATTCAAGAAGCTTTATGAAATCTGATCTTGTTTTTAAGAAAAAATCTTCCAACCATAGTCATTAGATTTTCTTAGACGATCGAAGACTTAAGGAAGCCACACATGGCCACGCCACATGATCATCTTGGATCGTTTGGATTTCAGAACAGCGGAGGCCATTTGGCTCTGGTTGACTCTGCCGTGTATGGCAAGCTTTTGGCAGAGTGTTATTTGTTCTATGTAGTTGGAAAATGCCTTATCGAATCCTTATTTGTTCGCTCTTCATTTAATTTAATTTTTTGCAGTACCTCGTGACATGATGGTTAGTGCGTAGGACTGTCATGCCGAAGGTGTGGGTTCGATTCCCAGCCGTGCCACCTTAAAACAGAAATGTTTTATCCGAGGTACTGCCTCTTGCGAGGAACTGACAAATCCTCCAAGACTATACTTGTCATAAAAAAGTGCTTTTCATTTAGCCGTTCGGCAAAAAACCGTTGGTCCCCTCCATTCCTGCCAACAACACGCACACAGGAATGGTTGAGAGTTGTAAGTCACTAGGCCCTGGTTCTCCACGAGCTGTTGCGCAACCCAATTTATTTATTTATTTAATTGAATTTAAAAATTTTCTCTGAGATTTTAAAAATTTCTAGTTTTTAATGCGATTGTGATTTTAATGGAGAATAAATAAATCGGTGCTAGCCCGATAAAATGTTACATTAGTCAAAGTTTAGACAGTCAATTCTGTTTTCTAAGTTAAACAACTTTTAAAGCTCTCCCAAAACCAACGCGAAATCAAAGCGAATCATTCGCAATGATACCCCAATGCTTAACAACAACAAAAAACTGTCTTTGCGAATGCTTTGCTATGGTTTGGGAGAGCCTTTAAACAACATTGAACAATATAAATTTATGACTTTTTGGAGTCAGAACGGCTATCTTAAGTTAGACAAAGTTGGCAATAAGAAACTAAATACCTTCGTAAAAAATTTTGAGCACTTTTTTTTTCTTAAGAAAGGTATTAACAGTCTTCATATTCGACATATTGAAAACGTTTTAAAAATATAAGAAGGTTTATAGAAGCTGATCTTTTTTTTTTAAAGAAAATATGTAGGTACTGTATTCATATTTGGCGAGTTAGAAGCAATTGTTTTTTAAGGAAAACTAATTTATTTTATACCCATTTTGCATTCTATAATCTTAATATTTCTTAAACATTTAAGAAGCTTTATAGAAGCTATTCTTTTTTTTAAATATTTACTATAAAAACTTCATTTTAGCAACAAGAAGCTTCATAGAAGCTGATCTTATTTTGAAGAGAAGTATTCAAAGACTTCATATTTGATACATTTTAGAAACTTCAACTTTACTGAGTATGAAATATACCTACAAAAAGCTTTATCGAAGCTGATATTCTTCTAAAAGCCTAGTACCACAAATAATTATACAGGGTGTCCTGGACCTGAGTGGAAGTATTTTAGGGTGTGGATCTTAAAAAAATTGTATGGGGGAAAAGTTGTATCTCCCCTCCCTGAGGCAGGGGGGGTAGTTTTGTGAAAAATTGACTTTAAATGCAAAATAAACATTTAAAAACATTTTTGGTCAAAGTACCTTTTGTTTTTTCTTAATTTCTCAAAAACTAAGAAAGATTTTTACATTTGGTTTTTGGTAATGGACTAAAAAAAAATGAGGGCATTGAATATTGAACACAAAAAAAGCACTTAATAACGTAAAATTTTGAAAAATATCGACTTAAGAAACAAAATCACAATTTTTTTTTAATTTCGACTTTGAAATTTAATTTCTCGCAAACTATTCGCTTAAACAACTTGATTTAAAAACCAAACGGAAGAATGGAGTATTAGCTTTCACAAAAACTATAGCACATTATTAGATGTGTTTTTGTTGCTTTTAAATGTTTTTTTTGCATTTAAAGTCAATTTTTCACAAAACTTCCCCCCCTGCCTCAGGGAGGGGAGATACAACTTTCCCCCATACAATTTTTTTCTTAGAATAACCCCAAGAACCACACCCTAAAATACTTCCACTTAGGTCCGGGACACCCTGTATACAGATGTCTCACCTCCATAGAAAATTCTGTCCTTAGCCGACAAATCTTCAGCAGAAAAAATGCTTTTGGATTTCATGACAAGAAGAAGAGAAATCTAAGCCTTCAATTATCCAACAAGAAAAAGCTTTTCTAATAAGAAAAGAGATCAACATGGAAAACTCTTTGAATACTTTTTTCATAAACACAAAATGTTTTGTATTGAATAATTTTGAATGGACAACAACAACTTGTGTGTGCTACCACCAATTTTTTTTTTTTTTTTTTTTTTTTTTTTTTTTTTATTTTTTTTTTTTTTTTTTTATAGGCTGGAGTTATAGCTATTTCACGAGAGCCACCTCGATCATCAGACTCCTTTAGTGGTGCTTAGTCTGGTTATGCTCGTATTAATTGAAAAACTCTTTGCCGTCATATGGGAGCGAACCATGAACCTTGCGATTCAGAGGCCGATGCACTACACACCGCGCCACTGAAGCCACATGGTTAGCTCTATCCCAATGCAGGTTTCGTTGTTTATCAATTGCAACAGCGACTAGCATTTTTATTAACACACAAGCTTGCTGTTTTTTTTTTTTTTTTTTTTTTTTTTTTAATGATGTTATAGTGGGCTTTTTTGGTCAATTTATTTAGGAATGCAAATAAAACAAATTATTTCATCTTTTTTCCCAACGTTTCGTCGGTTTTTCACGACTTCTTCAGGGGTTTATTTTGAAATATAGGTATGGTTTTAAAAAATTATTAGATAAGTTTGTCGTTAACACATGTTTTACAGATTTTAGATTAAATGTTTATCAATAGAGATTAGAAAATTTTAGCTTAGTCTTCTGGGTACCCGGAGACCCGCCCTTGAACCTGAATATACCCAAATGATCGGACATTACCCTGGTATGTGGGTACTCGAAATACCCGGACGCACGGAAAACCCTCGGGTACCCGAGACACCGAGTAGTGAGTTTTTGGGTACCCGGCTAACCGGGTGTCACGGATACCCAAGTTCTTAAGTTACCCTAAAAGTTGTAAGGGCTCTTGTAATTTTGTAATTTTCCCCACTTATGTAACTTTTAAAAATGCAATTCAATCATACGACGTCAAATCTTTCAATAAATTTGTTTTTTTAGTGAAAAGAACTGATTTTATGATTTTTTTAAAATCGTCCTTCCTTTATGTCGTACACTGTATAGGTACCCTTTGGCGTAGTGATGAAAGCCTGGAAAAGGTCTGGACCCCAATACCGTTCATTCCATTTACAATATTTTCTCACCGGGTACTGCGTCTGCGAAGGGAGGAGAGAATTCTTCAAGAGTGTCTCTTGATTAAGTGCCTCTCATATCGGACGTTCGGATTCGGTAGATAATCGCTATAAACTTACGCATCGATAAATATTTGTCTCTTGACATTTTAGCTGTACCTAAATGTCATAGAAGGGTACAACAACATCTAATTGATGAGCCCATAATTGTTGTACGCGAAACGCATTTGGATAAAATACCTAATAATGAAAGACATAACTTAAGAATTCCAAGTGAAGTTAAAATAGCATTTAATCATTAAAAGCTCTTTCTAAAGAAATCCTAATGGAATCCATGGCTACACGCCTTACAAGACATTTTCCATAATTATTATTATTATGAAAGAGATTAAACTTATAAATCTTCCTTCCTTCAAATACATTTTCGAATAAACAATATAGTTCTAGAAATAATTAATTATCTTTCATTTTCTCAAAGATCATCTTCCCGGAACTATAGCTAATAAGTTTACCTACCTGTGTTTTTTTTTTGTAAAAATTACTTCCAACACAAAAACAAAAATAAGCAAACTTCTTGAACTTGCCTTTGCGGAAACCACTTTAAGAGTTCATTAAAACAAGAAATTTATTCTACTTTAATTTTTTGCAAAAAAAAGCAGATATCCTTATGCTGTTAGCTTTTATAACACTGTTTACCATCGCATCAGCTACAAGTTGATAGATATTTACATCGTTATACATCTCAAACTTGTTAAACGCAACTTTTCCATCTTTCTCTCTTAATTTTAATATAAAAAAGTTAAAAAAAAAATATATATATATCCGTTCTCATATTAAACAAACCCTTAAAAAATATGCTTTTACCCCGATCATTCATCCTCTTCCTCATCACAGGGCACATAATTATACATCAGACCAAACCATTAACTTTTCTTCTGCTGCCTTTACAACAATAAAAAAAATATATAGAAAGAAAACCTCTTGACTATCTGAAAAACGGAAGGAAGAAGAATTCCAGCTTTCAGAGGAAAGAAAAAAAAATTAAAATTAATTTTCACAACTCTCTCTCTCTCTGTCTCTCGCTATCCTCAGTTTGGTGTAGTGCCAAACGTATTTTCTACGTCAACTTTCACGGCAATTTACCTACCTTTTCGCCTTTTTCCAACGTGAGCTAACCTATACCATGCCATCACTCCACGCACCCCCTCCCCCACCCTCACTCTCGGTGAGCTCCTAAGCTAAGGCCGCCAATCTTCAACTATAATTTCATTAGCTTTTCATATTCTTGTTGAAATAATTTTCACGGCGCTATGAATTAATTGCAGCACTTGACACAACAAAACTTTTGATATTTTCTTCATGCCACACCACCACCACCGTGAGTAAAGTGTATGCGTGTATATAGGTAGTAGTTTGCGGACTTAATCTGTGTGGGTTTGTGTAACTGTGTGCACTGATGAGTTATCCTTCTGATGGTAAAAAATAATTCTCCAAAAAGAAGTTGTATAATTCCTCTAATTGTTCGAATGAAGACTACCTATACCGTATACTTCACTTCCAAAGCTTTTATGCAAGAATATAATTGGATTAATTTATAAGTCATGGAATTAGAAGTGCAGAAATTTGTTTAACCATAGTAAAATATATAAGGATACGCGTTCGTTGGGCAACAATCATCTACCCTCCCACGCAAACATAACTTTTTAAGTACGCTCTTTACTACATCACTAGCTCGCCATCAGTTTATAACTACCTATTAGTTTTGTGAAAACTCTGGAACGTATGTGCAGAAGTTAGCTTGAGGGGCTTATAACCCCCCTTAATACTGGACAATTATCTTCTCTTTGGAAGACTTGGTGTGTTGAAGCTAATGCTCAAAGTAGTGTTAGTGAAGTTTTAAAATGTCGGGTCCAATTGGTAAAAATCGGGTCAAATTTCAAAATAATCTGTTTTCTTTATTATTTTTGTAATAAATTGTAATAGATTTTTTGTTTTTATTTATCAAATTTCATGATATGCATATTTAAATCGTTTTTAATCTTAGTTTTAGATAAGTCTTAGGATATTGGTCGAACTGAACGGATGTGCCTCAGCCAGTCTTAGAATATTCTTCAAGTTGAACGGACGTGTCAGTGTTCTAGAAGTCGTAAAAAAACTGTCCACCTAACGGACCAGGCATGCAAAACCTTAAGCTGAAAAATCTTACTTTTTGTTTAGTAAAAACAAATAGACATTTTGCCGTCTTCGGAATGACTTTTAATTGAAATAAGCATGCTAAAATCTATCAAACCGAGGGAGGGAGAGAAAAGGTTTGGTTTGAGCTGTTAAAAGGTTATCAGGGCTAGATAAGTAAGCTTCCGAGGATACAAAGCCAATCAGGTCCTACTTTACTGGTCTCTTTTTGAGTGGATGGGCATCTGCATTTGTCCAGCCTGTTCGTAAAAAAGTTGAATCTTCGCTTCCCTCCATCTATCGTCCTATTCTATCCTTCTCTCGAAGGTCATGAAAATTGGGGATCACCATCAACACCAAACTCACTTCTTGGTGCCAGATAAGCAGCGGCAAAACTAGCTCGAAAGTGACTGCTTCATTGAGTAGGCTGATGGAGACCGTAGGTGGTCCATAGACCTTCAAGCGAAGGCACCTGCTGCCGACAACACATGCCATTCTTCTTAACGGTTATGAGATTTGGGCAGACGCTCAGTGATAGGAAAAGTACAGAAAGCAGATGGCAGCTGTGCTTAGACACGTGGCAAGCTACTATCGAACTGTGTCGAAACCAGCTATGGATAGACCTTCTTAGACCTTCTAGCGACAGAAAGGAAGTACGACCAAATGACGAAAGTTGGAGTGGAAACGGCAACGGAAAAGGCCGTCACGAAGCAAAAGTGGTAAGACCGTTGGACCTAGGAAAGCGAGGCTGATCAGGAACGTGGCTGAGTGGAACGACCGGAAAGACGGTGAGTTAAACAACTGCGCCACCCAGTTACTCACCGGACACGGATACTTCAACGCGAGGGCGTTGAACTGATAGAATGAACAGTCCAGCCTGACAGTACGGGGTTTCCCAAGAAGACGACGTTTATCATACCTTCTTGGTCTGCAGCAGAAGATGGGAAGCCGAAAAAGGAGAACTGGAGAGAAATATTGGTACAATTATTCCAGGCAACATAACAGTAAAGATGATGATCAGTTAGCAGAATTGGAACTAAATCTGCACCTACGCCCAACATATTCTCAAAAGAAAGAAAAGAGAAAAAGAGCAGTCCCGCGAGACAGAGTGAGTCCGAAAGGAGCTATGATTACAGCTTCTCTGAAGTAATACGAACATTTGTCCAAGGGGGGTGGATCAGACACCGAAATGTAGAGGGGGTTGTAGTAACGTATACTCTGTGTATAACTTGTATAAAGGGGATTCGGACACGCGAGGATAAATAAAATCCAAATATAGGTGGCGCAACAGCTGGTGGAGAACCAGGGCCTAGTGACTTACAACTCTCAACCATTCCCGTGTGCTTGTTGTTGGTAGGAATGGAGGGGACCTACAGTTTTTTGCCGAGTCCGAACGACTAGATGAGAAGCACTTATTGATGACAAGTATACTCTTGGGGGTTTTTGTCAGTACCTAGGATAAAACATTTGTGTTTTGAGGTGGCACGGCTGGCTGGAAATGGAACCCACACCTTCGGCATGACAGTCAGTCCAACGCACTAACCATTATGCCACAAGGTTCTACACAGACAAACGGGGATGGTCAACACCAAAAAAAACTTCCTTATGGTGTATAAGGCATTTCTCCTCACCCCAACAGGAAAAAAAGGTCATGGCAACGCTGATAGACTTTCAGCTTAAGAAATACCTTGAAGAACGAAAGCTTCTTAATGACTGGCAGTGGAACCTATCCCGACAACAAGACTATTGCACTTGATATTTCAAAAATGTTGCAAAGAGTTTGGCATTAAGCTCTCTTATCCAAAATACGTGCATTTGGTATCAATGAATCTCTTCCATGTTGTATAAGAAATACCTTTCGAACCGTTCTATAAAAGTTGTATTGGGTGGTTACAAGTTGGATATTCAAAAATAAATGCTGGTGTACCCCAGGGCTCAGTTTTATCTCCGACTCTTTTTATCATTTTCATTAATGATCTCTTGTCTGAAGCTTCTAATCCATTAAAATGTTTTGCTGATGACACCTAGAACCCGCAGCTTTTCATATTCGTTTCTAGATCCACCTTCCTGTCCTTTGGATGTGGAACTTCTACGGAAGCGTATGATTTGCTCATTGTAAGCGTTTCTTATATTCATCGACATCGTAACCATCCTTCTAAAGAATTTGACAGTTGATGCCATGACAAATGGGGGCAAACTAGGTACATTTTGACGGAAAAAGTGTTCTTCGATCCAAATGTCAACCAATTGGCCTACAATCACTTTTTCCTCATTAGTGAAAAACTAAAAATTTCAGTAACCAGCCAAAATGATAAAGATTCGTATTTTTTGATTCGCAAACGATATTTGACAAACCCAGCTTAATACACTCCCACCGCAATGCCGCTATCTTCGAAGATGGAAGACATTTGTCTTCCCTCTGATCTGGCTGTATTCTACAAAGCTGTTATTCGTCCAAAGCTTGAATACAATTCTCTTATTATGGCAGAGATGCTCCCAAACCCCGTTCAGTTCTCTTGAATAGAATTCAAAAAAGAGCTTTAAAAATGATAAACCTCTTGAGTATCGGCGTTATGTTTCATGCCTATCTTTATTTTATGGTTTTTTTTTTTTGTAAACAGTATTCTAGTGAAATAGTTGCGTTCCTCCCTTAAATCAAGTCCACCGTAATACTCACACTTCGAGGAATGGACATAAGTTTAACCTTGAGCCATTTTTTGGACGTATTGTCAAGTACAGAGATTCTTTCTTTAGCCGAACCACACGAATATGGAATGCTCCATATTTCCCCTTCATTTTGATATTCAGAATTTCTTCAAAACTCATGTGCATCGGTATCTCCTTTTAAATCCTTCCATATTTTCCTAACGCTCGCACTGTTCTTAATCATTTAAGGGCGGTCGAAACCCCTTTAGTGCTCCCATAGTTACAAAAAAAATACAAAATTTACTAAGGGCCAGTTTTTCAGTGCGAGGTCATCCTAGTCTCGGGTTAAAACCTGATTTAACCCCAAAAGCGTGTTTTCAGTGAATTTAAATCCTAATCCACCTAATTTGGTGAGTTAACTCAGGAATCACACTGGGGGCTTTTTCCGCTGTGGCGCCATCTCGGTTTCGATAGTGAAAGGCGTCAAAAGGTGATAGTCTATAATGTCGCGCATCGATTTCAATAGTTTTTTGACAACTGAAAGATAAAAATAACTTTCAACTAAAAAACTGTTTCTGAGATGACTTGGGGTTTATTTATTTTCAAGATTAGCTAGCTCTGATTTAACTCAGGGTTAACTCTGTACTAAGAAACTGGCCCTAAATTTTCTAAATTCAATCAGATCACAAATATCTATTTTTGCAAGCTTTCTATATTATTGATTAAAATATTTTTCTTATTATAATTTTTTCTATAAAAATGAATAATTGAAAGAATGAATAAATTAATTCTAACTACGGCCCTGTAAGAAAAAAAATAATGACAACGATAGCGCCTTTAAGTTTTAGTGTCGAATCACATTAGTGGCTAATAGGATCCAACGGACTGTGATTATAGACGATACCCCATCGACAAACCAACTTCGTAAAACAACAGCTATGTACGTTATTTCGCAACTATATGTATAAGTATATAATGTACATAGGAGTAAGTATGTTCAAGACATCCCGCATCGGATTTACCCGTAAATTGACTTTGAGGCGATGACATGGATTAACTGGCATTCGATGGGCCTAATCCTTCAGCGAAACAGAGAAATGACGAAAGGAGAAATGTAGGTTAATCGATTGGCTGAAATGGCAGATTAAGTTAAAGAGAAATGGCAAATGGCTCTATATATACATAGTATAGTTGGTATAGTTCCTTCTTATATAGGTATGTTATCTTTTGAGTCATGTGTAGTATATGGATTTGGGACTATAAGTTGTAACATTAAACTTTCCCCACAATAATGTATTGTATAGAAAATAATAATAAACAAAAGTGTAAAGATTAGTTGAGAGCCACAGAACACCCAAAATGAGGTTGGTATTGAAGATTTAGAAACATTATTTTAAGTAGGTATTTACTGAACTGTGTAAGTTTTTGGGGCTATAGAATTTGATCACTTAGCGAGTAGTTTTAAACGTATAGGGAAATACAGAGGCGGTCGGTGGTGGTTCTGAAGTTTGACAATGTTTTATGAGGATGATGGTTTGGAACTAATTTGACCTAAAACAATTCATTGGGTGGTGGTATCGATTTGGTAAGAACTTTGTACTGGCTTTAATAATTTGAATATAATAGAAAAGGCGTGTGCAAAAGAAAGAGAACATGGGGTCGCTTACCTCGTAATAAATAAAATCAAAACCCAAATTTTGAAATCACGGATGGAACAGACAACTAGTGTTGGATAACAAAAGAAATGCCAAAAACAATAGCGGTCCCAATACTGATCTCTGGGGAGCTCCACTTCTGAGTTGTAAAATTAGGACAGAACTTTGTTAGGCTCAAACCGCTTGCTGTAAAACTTTTTAATATTACGGTATTAGCTTGATTGAAACGAAATTCTTAGGTTCCAAAGGTGGATTTTTTTTTCGAAAGATAATCTTCTGGCATTATAATTTGGATATGATTTCTGGCATATGACCGCCAGGGCTGGCTCGGACGTACATAGTCTACTTAATCTGGAGGTCCAATATTCGATGACTTTTTCCAACATTTGTGGCCGTATATCGGCAATAAAGTGACGAATGTTGTCCTCCAAGTGGTCAATCGTTTCGGGGGCATATCGGCGTAGGCTAGCGACTTCACATATCCCCACAGAAAATAGTCAAGCGGCGTTAAATCGCACGATCTTGAGGCAAATGTACGGGTCCGTCACGTGAAACTATGCGGTTGCCAAACGTTTCCTTCAATAAATCAATTGTCGCACGAGCTGTGTGACATATTGCGCCGTCTTGTTGAAACCACAGCTGCTGCACATCCCGGTTGTTCAATCGATGAACGAAAAAAGCCAGTATCTAATCATGGCTCTTTAGCGGTCACCATTGATTGTGACGTTCTGTCCAGCATCGTTTTTAAAGAAGTACGGACCTATTATTCCACCAACCCATAAAGCACACCAAACAGTCAGTTTTTGTGGATGCAACAGTGTCTCAACATACACTTGAAGATTACCGTCAACCCGGGTGACTTTGGCCTGGTTGGGTGACTTTGGCTTTTGACTGGATACTTTTTGAAAAAATTGTTTAAATATGAAGGAATTTTTTAATTTTTTTCCAACTTCTTTGTAAATTTTTAAAATTTAATGAATTAAAATATGATCATACTAGCTTTAGTTAGTTAAAATTAGAAAATCAGATATACTAAAATTTATTTTTCTTAAAAATGTAAAAAAAAAAATCACCTTAAAATGTTGGATAGTTTTAATATGTTGCAGAAATATGATTGCAAAATGGCTTAAACTCCAATATATGTATTGTTTTGCAAATCTAATTCTCTTCATTCTACATCTGTAACTATTAAATAAACAATAAATTTTTATTTTTTTATAAAAAATGCCAAATGGTGGGGTGACTTGGGCCGGCATTTTGGGTGACTTTGGCCGGGTGGCCAAAGAGGTGCTGGATACAGCTTCATAAAAAAAGACGTTTCACTGGTGAACAAGAGTGATCTGGTGAAAAAACTTCCCTGTTCCAACAGTAGATCGCCGAGAGACTGCTTTTTCCAATATCTTTCCAAGGATATGAAAATTTAAATTAATATTTATAAGTATTTAAAAAAAAAAATATTAAAAACAAACAAATCAGTGGTAGCCATTAAAAAATAAAACCTAGTATATAAAAAAATCTCTTCTTTCATTTGGGTTGGGTAAGATTGACTTGCTGCTTTTAGTTTATATGAAAATGTATAAAACGTCCGCCCGGCCAAAGTCACCCTCAATGGCAGGGTGACTTTGGCCACCCATATTTTAGCATCTACATAAAAAACTACTCCGTAGTATTGTTCAAGATTTATCATACCTATAGAGTGAGTGAAGTAGGTAAAAATGTAGAAATCTTCATTTAAAAAAAAAAAATTATTGCAAAAGTTATTCACATTTTAATATGAAAAATGGCCCAAGTCACCCGGATTGACGGTATCATACTTCAAATGGCAATTTTTTTTATTGACGTATCCATTCAACCAAAAGTGAGCTTCATCGCTAAACCAAATTCGCTTATGAAAATTGGGATCAATGGCAATTATTTTCAAAATACATTTTCACAATTTGGAAGCGTTGTTCAGGCGTCAGTCTATTCATGTTGAAATGCCAAACCAAACTAAAAATCAATCACTTGATTAATAGTTTTGCCAACTTAATCTATAAATAAAAAAAAAAAACACCCTTTACAACCACAAACAAATATGACATGTCGCAGGTGCGTGCAAACTCATTTTATTCCATTTGATCTATTTTTGTAGTTTTGCGACAGAAAAAAAAAACGCTAAGAAAACAGAACTTGTTCCATTTTAGTGATCGCTACGTGTGCATTCTCAAGTGAAAACAAATGTCTCATTTTTGCCACAAAATAATGGTGCGATTGAAAATCACGTTTGCGTGCATGCCTTTTTCTTGTTTCGACTACGATTTTTAGACGCAGTATTTCAAATCGTAAGTGTGTGTACATATATTATATTTAGAATATATAACATTTGTTTTGATTAATTTTAGCTTGCGAAAATCGCATTGTCAGAAAAATGAAAAATTCCCGTCGTTGGCGAATGATTCGCGTTGATTTGGGAGAGCCTTAACGATTTTCTGTCGCACGATTATTCAGTCATAAAAATTTTAACATGACTATGAAATAATACTGATCAATTTTTCATCGCAACGACAAGAAATTGCAAGTGGTGAACTGCAGCGATTAATAATACGTATGTAACTTCTTAATGACTAGCTTAGGAATGACCTTGTGATTTTCTATGATTGCGATTAAAAAATTGCCGTTTTCATGTAGTTTTTTGTCGCCTGATTATAATAATCGCAAATAAATACAACGTGTCGCAAATGCAAATTAATTTCATTACAGGCACTCCCAAACTAACGCGAAATCGTAGCGAATCATTCGCAAAGACAGTTTTTGTTGTTGCTTAGCATTGTGTATCTTTTATATTTGACATTATTGTAAATGATTTCGCGTCGTCGCGTCGGAGATTGTTCGGTTGGTTTGAGAGAACCTTTAATCTATTTAATTTCATCAAATCTATTTAATTTTGGGTTAGAAAAAACGTTCGAAAAATAGAACTGATTTCATTTTTTAGTCGCTGCGATTTTTAAGTCGCAAATGAGTGCACATTTAAAACCATGAGTCTCATTTCATTTCTTGCGGTTAAATAATAGTGCGATTTAAAATCACATCATGCATAGATTATATCTATTACCAACTAAGATTTTTGGTCGTCTACTATTTTAAATCGCAAGTGTGAGCACTTACATATATAGCTAATTGCATTTAATTAATTTTAACCTAAGATAAACGCATCGCCAGAAAAATGAAAACTAGTTTGGAGTTTTAGCTGTAGCGATTTCTCGGTTCTCGCAAGAACGTGATCTTAGCTTCAAATTCATATCTTCTATTTTTTAGGATTGAATAGTCGCGCGATGAAAATCGCAAGTATGGTTCTAGTATTAAGCAAACAAATTTTGTAGAATAAGGCTGGAAACGCACTTGCGATTTTCTGTCGCTACGACTAAAAAAATGGTTGCAACCCAATAGGTACAATTTCTTGGTCGCATGTGCGTTCATTAACGTTGGGGCTCATGTGTTCTATTTTTTGTGATTAAATAATCGTGCGATTAAAATCGCTATTGCGTCTCTAGCAAAAGTGAACTTAAGTTGTTGGCATGCCATTCGCGTATTAATGATGTGTTTCATGAATCTGGGATAGCATTCGCAGCCACGCATCGCTTTCACACACACACAAAAGTATTTCACATTAATAAGTGAGAGTGAGACCGTCGAAAGAACTTTATTATCGATTACCGAACTATCTTACCATTTGCCCTGGGCAGCCTGACTTCATTTATCTGACTTAACTTATTTATTGTGAAAGGAAAAGAGAAACTCAAAGAATTTAAAAAAAGAACAAAAAAAAATGTAAATACAAAAAATCTATATCTCGTGAGATATTCAAGAATCACAGAATTACTTTTTCGATGTTCTTTAATAATTGAAGAGGTCGTTGGATATCCGAAAAGAGACACCTTTTGGGCAATTTCTTGACTGTCATTGAACCCTTTGTTCCTTTTGTGTTTTTCATAAAACTATTTCACCAGAAAGGCCAAACAAGCGCGAAATCATAAAAAATCATTCGCAACGATAAAAATTATGAAAGACACAATGCTAAACAACAACAAAAAACTGTCTTTGAGAATGCGCATTTAAGGCTCTCCCAAACTGACGCGAAACATTCGCCGACGACAATTTTTTACTTTTGTTTAGCATTTTGTATCTCTAATATTTTGTATCTTTGAAAATGATTTGCTGTGAATTCGCGATGGTCTGAGGAAGCTGGGAACGCACTTCCGATTTTCTGTCGCATGACTTCAGTTGCAAAAAATGAAACAAATGACTTAAAATGTGACACATGACTTCAAAAAATCTTTTTAAGCTGCGATCACTTTGTTTTGTCACTGCGACAATAAATCGCAAGTGCGTTTCTAGGTTAAGTCTTTTTTCAGTTTATTTCTTTGTCTTCGAAGTCTTACTCTCTGCTCCCTTATGATTTTCTTCTTCGTTTGCTTATGACCGATAGGATGCTGCATTGTTCGAACTTCAGTATTCTTAGCTATAGTTGCAGCTTGCATTGGTGATCAAACCAGTTGCTTCATTCTCAATTGCGTAAGATGTTCCTAAGGCAAGCCAACGTGTCTTCTACAAGTAGCATCCCATCCCTCCTTACTTAGTTACTTAAGGAGGCGCTATAGTCTGGGATGGACAGGTCTTCAACCAACAAGCTTCTTCCAGCCGACTCGTTTTCTGGCTAGCTGTCTCTCCATCAAGCTCTAGTTTTGAGTATGAGCCCTATATGGCACGACTAAAGGTATTAATGGCAATCTGTTCTAAAAAAGCTCCACAGTAAAACCTTTTTTTTTACTTTTCCCAATAATTTTTTAACTGAACAAACGCACTAAACAAACACGGTTTCGTCCCCATTTCCCCTACACCTGTGCGTAAAAGCCAACGAACGATATGATAAAACCACTTTTTTTAACTCCTTCATCATCTTAAAAAAATCAAAACTACCCCTGCAAGTAAAGGTGAGCTATCTGTGAAGACGAGAAGCGTTTTAGCTAAGCTAATTTTTTAGGATTTAAAAGACAGAAAATCGATCGTAACTTAAAAACACGTACTAAAGTCTATATTATTGCTTCAGAGGCTTGTAATAAGATCAATTTATCTCAAAATAAATTACTGTTGTAACGCTTTCTATTTTAAAACCAAAAGATCAAATAAAAATCTCTTGCAATAACAAATGTATCCCGACATTCTACACGGAGAGAATTGAAAAATCACTAATTGAAAAATTTGCAGTTGCAATTTACGAATCACGTTTTATTCGTAAATCAAGGCATTTTGTTCCCAAACTAATACAAAAACTGGTAATTTCACATTCAAAACGTAGCAATTTACAAAATTTGTTTCTTCGTGATTTGCAATTAAAATCCATGATCCAAGCTTGTACTTTTCATAGCAAAATACAACTTTTTGGGCGTAATTTACTCTCCAAAGGAATAATATCACAAACAGCATTTAAAAATATTGATTTGCGATACAAATTTAGTAATTTACATGATGCACAATCACTGATTTACGTTTTTTCTGTCGCAATTTGCAACTCCATGAGAATAGTCGCAAATCACCAACAAAAAAATCCTAAATCACGACTTTCTTGTCGCAATTTACTTCTCGAAGAGATAGAGCACAAAAACATGGCAGGTATCTCATCATCAATGTGTGACACCAACGATCTGTAATGCAAAATGGCCTGGTGGTTGCATGCTCGCTCCGTAACTGGAGGGTTGCGAGTTCAAATCCAAGTAGAGTCAAGCTTAAAGTATTTATTTCAAATAAATTAAATTAAATGTGTATACCTGCAAAATAAAGGGTAGAGCAGGATTGATCTTTCCAAGTGGCAATATCACGAAATAAAAGTGGTGATCACAAATCTTTTTTGCAAATTTACAAATTGTGCAATTGAGGAATATTTGGATCAAATTGCGATTTGTTGTTCGCAATTTTGTTTTCTCTCGATAGCATAATTGATACTATGTAAAAGAGGGCTGATTTACGATTTTGCTCAGTTTTGCAAATTGCAAACAAATAGTCGTAAATTACGAAATCCGGAGCCAAGGTATAAATCGGGATTCATTTTTCGTAATTTGCAGCTCATTTTTCGTGATATGATCCAAGAATTCTTTCCGTGTAAGGTTCGTATATAAAAAAAGCTCTTCGAAACTGAAATCCCAAACTGACAACTCTACTTTGACAGAATTTCAGTTCCTCTTATCGTTGATGACTTTATAATCTCCATCAGGGCTTTAGGTCATTGCTATGTAGCAAAAGTTTAACAATCCAAATTCTCCCATATGTGACAAAAGTGTGACAATTTCTCTTTCACCAAATGTCAACAGTCAAAAAAAAGAAAACAAAAAAAAAAAAAACCTTAAAAGAAAAAACATCACTCAAATCACTTTTTCAACTTTTAAAATAGAAAAATCTTCCTTCTTTTTTTTTTTAAGGTTTCCCCCCCAAAAGACTAGATTCATATATCCATATCCCAAAGCATCCTTAGAAAAGTGTATTAGCTGCACAAGACGACGAGTGTGACATAAATTGGTCGTAAAGCTGTCCACTTTACCAATTTGTCTACAAAGAAATAAAAAAAAAAAAAAAATAAAACCCCAAGCGTATATACAATTTCCCCAGAGGCAAATTTAGTATAAAACACAAGCCAATTTGCACTTTTCTCTATAATACTATACCACCACACCCGAGGCTACAAAATAGAAAAACCAATTTCCAAGAAGCCGTGTGTCAATCTGTCAACAGTAATTCAATGTTTTGTCTCAAAGGAATGTCACTTATATTGTACATTATGTACCTATATGTATGTCTCTCTTATAAAAAATGCATTTCTTTATAACTTTAAGCATATTTCCGTATAAAAAGGAAAACAACTTAAAAAAAAAAAAAAACTATCTCGACTAAGTTAAAATTCTTTTTCTTTGTTTTCGAATTAGAAAATATGTTAATTTGAAAATCAAAATATAAAAAAAAAATTAACAAGAAAAGAAAATACGGATTTAGCCAACACCCACCCAGCCACCCACTCTGATTTGAATTTTACGACTCCCAATTCGAAGAACAAAAAAAAAACATAAAACATTTTTTTTCCATTTCCATCGATAATTGTAGTTTTATTATTTTTTTTTTCTTTTGGAAACAGTTTAAGAATTCAAAGCCCATGCTGTTTTTTTTTGACAAGACAAAAGCGCTGCTCGTAAAATTTTTTCCGAGAGCTACAAACAAATGCGCTTTGCAATCAAAATCTAATCCAATATCAATTTCCATCTTAAATGCACCTTTTAGAAATATTTTAATGACCAACGCTCGTAAAAGCTAAGAATGACTTGAATTTGTTCCGTGAGCTCGTAAAAATAGTAGCATATATAAGAGAAGAAAAAAAAAACTCAATCAATATTATAACACCTGTATTCTCTGTAGAGTGTGTATAGGTCTACACAAATGTTGAAACTATTTATGATGATAAAAAAATTTAAAAATAAAAAAACTTGAAAAAGCCGCATGAACACAAAAAAAAAAAAAATATTAACAACTCACGACACACATGGTTGCATGGCACACGAGGCATGCACCAACCACATCGTCATTTTATGCACTTTACAACACCATCTAACATTAAAACGTTTGTTGGCTTGGCTGCAGTAAGATTCCATCGTTCGTCCGGCCCTAATAACAAAAAAAAAAAAAAAACAGAAAAAGTGGGCCCGAACCAAAACCACCTGTCAGCAGCAGTCGTTGATGCCGCCTGCCACCTTCTGTTTGGACTTAATTAGCTGAAAGCCGAAGACCACTTAAAATTACCTCATTCCTTTGTCCCTTGGAAAATTATGTCATCAACTCTCGAAAACACTTGGTTTTACTAATTAACTGCCCTAAGTCCTTCTTTCGCAAGACGCACACACACACAAAAAAGTGTAAAAAAAAAATGAATGTTGACAGTTAGACGTCTTAAAAGTTAATGGGCAGACATTTTTTTTTCTTCCTCTCTTCTAAGTAAGCTCAGCTATGGGTAGGTATTATTTCTCTTTTTTTTGTTTTTAGCTATAGCTTTGAAGAAATTGGTAGTTACTGATGTTAAATCAAAAAAAGGGTTGTCATGGTGGTTGTTTTTTTTTTCTCCTTTTCTTTTCTAAAATGAAACTTTTCTTATTAGGTTACTAGTTTATTATGCGGATTTGTAGGTTTTTTTTTGTATTTTTCTTTTGCTGCGAGACATGATTTTGTAATTTAACAATTTTTAATGTTTACTCCTAAGTCGCGAGGAGCTCGTTAAAAAATGGGAGTAATAGGCTGAAGTATATAATTTGTTAAGGATCAGGATCAGCAACTTTTTACTTTTTCATACTTTTTGTTAAGGGTAAATTCAGTTTAGTTTTTTTTTTTTACTTTTTTTGTATGTCAAGGAAACAAGAATATAATTGGTGTGTCAATCTTCTTTTATGCTCTTCTTCTCTTTTATACTATCGTTAACTTAAGGAAAAAGTTTATTGTCAAAACTTAATATGCATGCAATACGTTGTATATTTTGAAAGTGTATTTTAAAAAGTTTTTTTTTTTTGTTTATAGTTGGATCATTAAAAAAGATGAAAAGAAGTTTTTTATGACATGATATTCTGTCTATTGTTAACTGCAAAGAAACATTTTTTTTTACTTAAGAGGTACCTGATTGGATTAAAAGAGGAGATACATAGGATTGGATTATAACGGGTGATTTTTTAGCTGGTTTGGTTTTGGCAACACTGGTTTTGACAGCTGACGTGTGTTTAGTACCTTGTGTCACTGTCAAACTGCTTCAGTTTGGTTTGCAATTTAACCATGGATCGTCTTACAAATGAACAACGCTTGCAAATTATTGAATTGAATTGAATTGAAAGCTGGCCGAGGATCCGCTTTTTTATCGAAAAATTGTGTTCAGCGATGAGGCTCATTTTTGGTTGAATGGGTACGTAAATAAGCATAATTGCCGCATTTGGAGTGAAGATCAGCCAGAAGCATTGCAACAGCTACCAATGCATCCCGAAAAAGCCACTGTTTGGTGCGGTTTATGGGCCGGCGGCATTATTGGGCCATATTTCTTCAAAGATGATGCGAATCGCAGCGTTACTGTCAATGGTGAACGCTACCGAGCGATGATAACAAACTTTTTTTTGCCCGAAATGGAAGTTCTTGACTTGCATGATATGTGGTTTCAACAAGACGATGCCACATGCCACACAGCACGCGAAACAATGGCGCAATTGCGAGGCGAGTTTGGTGAACAGTTAATTTCACGTTTCGGGCCGGTCAATTGGC
Source organism: Dasysyrphus tricinctus (assembly GCA_963921185.1). Taxonomy (NCBI): domain Eukaryota; kingdom Metazoa; phylum Arthropoda; class Insecta; order Diptera; family Syrphidae; genus Dasysyrphus; species Dasysyrphus tricinctus. Next base: position 61,629,525 of record OY992531.1, on the reverse strand, counting down.
CGCCTAGATCGTGCGATTTGACACCATTAGATTATTTTTTGTGGGGGTATGTCAAGGCTAATGTCTATAGGGACAAGCCCGCTTCGATTGACGCACTGGAAGCCAACATCCATGCATTCATTCGTGAGATACCGGCCGATATGTGTGAAAGAGTATGCCAAAATTGGACTCAGCGGATGGGCTACCTGAGACGCAGCCGCGGTCAACATTTGCATGAAATTATCTTTAAACATTAAATTGCAAGGTTCAAACTATCGATTCAAATAAATATTTCATTCATTTTTTCGAATTTTTTGTGTTTTTTTTTTTTTAAAGTTCTAAACCTCTTAAAAAATCACCCGTTATAAGAGGAGAATAATGAGAACATTAGGGTGGGTCATTATTAAATGAGAGCTTGTTTAGAATCTATAAAAAAAAAACTTGAAGAATATAGTCGCTTGGAGCTTAACAAAAGGGTTAAAGGGAATTTTAAGGTTAAAAGCTATTACAGAGCTTGAAAAACTTTTCGAATGTCTACGCTTGAGCTTGGAAGAAAATTACTTTCTCATGGCCGGTGATTTGAATGCCAAACACCTAGATTGGGGAAATCAAATACAGAATCCAAGAGGTATTCATCTTTTTAATTGGATGAGTCGATATAACACTGGATATGGTGTCGACCTGCTGGCTACGGATCGGCCATCGTTTCCAAGAAGCGGTGCCTATCTGGATCTATTGCTAATAGACTCAAGACTGACAATTACGGACACTGGGTCAAAGACCAAGAAACTGTTTACGAACGATCGAGTACGACAGTGACCACTGCGGACTCGCCGCCGTAATACGGCTTCCGAACGAGCTCGTGGAGTTGGATGAGTATGTGCCTGTGCATACTTACAATTACAGTAAGGTGCGCTGGCCACGCTTTACCAACGCCTTATCGAGCGAAATCAGTTCGAATAATATATCCCCACCAAATGACAGGAATTTGACAAATAACGAAATAGACCAATATCTTGAACAAATGGACGAGACATTCAAACGAACAATGGACAGAACGATACCAAAGTACAAACAACGGGACGCAACCGACATGTACCGGAATGCGACCATTGACGCATTACACAGACAAAAAAGTGGACTGCTGACAAGACTCAAACGCTTGTACCGACGGTTTACTGACCCACACAATCTGGAGATTAGGACACTGAAGTCGTCGATCAAGAACATCAACCAGCTTATTAAGGAAAATTATCGGTTGTCGATTAATTTGTATTGGGATAACAAAATTCGGGCTGTTAACTCTAGCGACCCGAGTATGTTTCCCCAAATTAACAAGATATTTAGAAGGAACGATCAGAACGACCTTCCGTGTCTTAAGCTCCAGAGAACGACTGATAACAGAGACGTACTTCTGACAGCAGGAACTGATCCAGAGGACGCCGTCTTGGACGATGACCTCTTTACTGTCGAGGATCCGCAGGAGAAAGTGGAGGCTGTGGGGGCTGCTTTCCAGCAAGTGTACAAGGTGAATGCATGCATTCGCCCGAACCATGACCTGGAAAACAGAGCCTTGCTCCACCACTTCTACCTTCGGAATGACATAACGCAATGGCGATCAGAGAACCTCGGTTTCACCGGGTTCAATGAAGATCATTTGGCAAAAGCCATAATCGCCGAGCGAAATGGGCCCAGGGGGTCAATTCTCGATTTGTGAAACTGTGAAGTGATAAATATGATAACGCCTTCACGCCAAATGCGATTCTCGAAGTGTTAAAAAAATGAAAACAAATGCCAAAATGTTTTCATATGATAATTCGTTTATCACAATCATTTCAATCTGTGAAAACCAGTGAAAAGAAAAATGATAAACACAAACAAATTGTTCTCATTTAAAACACCCAAGTCGCCATCTTGGTCTTTCTATGACGTCACAATCATCTTTTTCTATGAGCAAGTGGTAGCATTTTTCATGTTAGTACTTTTTAGTACTCACTTTGACAGCTGTTTTTCATAACGAGTTCGGGAATCGCCTTGCGCGTGTTTGTGAAGTGATAAAATGATAAAACTCTGTGAAAACTGAAATGATAACTTTGTTTTCATTTCACAGTTTCACAGATCGAGAACCCCCAGTTCCCTGTTAATTACGAAGGTGGAGCTTCAGCTCATCTTCGATTCATTAAAGAAGAAGAAGTCAGCAGGAGTCGATGGCATATCCAACGTTGTACTTCGACATTTACCCCAAGAAGCTGTAGACATTTATACCACACTGTTTAACAACGCTCTGAATAATGCATATTATCCAGTGCGGTGGAAGACAGCTGTGGTGCATCCTCTCCCGAAAAAGGGAAAGGAGAACTCCAATCCGGCGAATCTCCGGTCGATAAGTCTTCTTCCGAGTATCAGCAAGGTATTCGAAAAAGTTATCAATAGAGCTCTGTCTAAGTGGACAGAGGACAATAATATCATACCGGATAATCAGTTCGGCTTTAAGGCGGGACATGACACCATTCATGCCGCGTCTAAACTCGTTTCTGATGTCCAATGGAACAAATCTAAAAAGCAGGGAACGGGTGCCTGTCTGGTTGATTTGGAGAAGGCCTTCGACACCGTATGGCTAGAGGGTCTTTATCTAAAGCTGACCAGACTTGGCATTAGTAAACCACTATTGTATATGCTTTATGATATGCTCAATGGTAGAAAGTTTGTTGTCAAGAGTGGCAATGTGACTTCTACCACAACCTTTAATATTAAAAATGGTCTTCAGCAGGGAGCGGTCAACTCGCCGATTCTATTCAGCATTTACACCAGCGATCTGATAAGTAGTCTAACTCAGGCAATTGCGTATGCCGACGATCTAATTGCGTACAGAACAGCTCCAAAAGTCGAGGTCATCAGAATTCTTTTGCAGCGTGACTTCGAGAAGATTCAGCGATATTGCGATGACTGGAAGTTGAAAATCAACTTCTGGAACTGGACTGGAAGTTGAAAATCAACTTCCAGAAATCAGAAACTATCTTGTTTAGGACTCCGTTGCATGGAGCCACAAGGGATACGAGAAAGAACTGGCGTAAGCTGGTGATCGTAGGGCCAAATGGACAGCCACTGGCGAATAAAAGTGTAGTAAAGTACCTTGGCATCTGGATGGATCAGTATTTGTATTTCGACAGACATATAAATGCTGCTCTGTCCAGGGCTAGGGGAGCTTTTGCCCTAACAAAACGGTTGTTTTATAGCAGCCGGCTTGACAGCAGGGTGAAGGTGATTTGCTACATGGCCCTCATACGGCCGATGATTGCCTATGGGTGCCCGGTTTGGTTCAACGTTGCCCCATCTCAAATGGAAAAGATTCGGGTGTTTGAGAGGCAGTGTCTTAGACGCTGCCTTGGATTACACAGAACACCAGAGTCGGAGTACAAACATTATTATTCCAACCTGGTTCTATACAACGGCGCCAACATAAACAGGACAGATAATTTCTTGCTGAACCTTATTCGAGGTCACATTGCAAGAGCAATGTCCTCGACCAACAGCTTAATTTTTGGGGCTTATTACCCTAAAAACGATTACTACGAGAGTGTGCGTCTAAGCGGCTTTATTCCGCCCGATGCATTCCTCTACTTAGACAGTCGAGGGCTGATCCAGGATAGAGCGGCGGTTCCGCTAATCTACCACGTCGGCCGTAGAACTGTGGATCGGCGGCTCCTTTACAGTCGAGACGTCCTCGCACAACACGGAGCGGAGCACCTTCGGTTCAGTAGGACTGTGTCCGATCGGGACCGAAGAGATAGAGTAAAGCAGGAGAACCAGTTCTGGTGGTTGAAACCTGAACACGAAGATTCTTCGGATATTTCAAAGTTGACTGCATTTTTCTATGCCATGGCCGACTTACATAGGTTTAGGTATTTAGTTTTAAGTAGGGACAGTCAGGGTGGCACCAAAAAAAAAAAAAAAAAAAAAAAAAAAAAAAAAAAAAAAAAAAAAATACCTATATAAAACCAATAAAAACACAAAAAAAATTATAAAACCAATAAAAACAAAAAAAATTATAAAAACCCGAAAATGCTTGCTGTGGCTGTTCTAGTTTGTAAGTAGTCTGTAATTAGTTTGTAAGTAGCTTTAAGTAGTTTTATAGTAGTTTTAATTAGTTTTAATTAGTTATAATTACTTTTAATTAGTTTTAATTAGATTTAATTTAGTTTTATTTAGTTAGTAAGTTTTATATAAAACAAAAAAATAAAGACAAAGATACCGAGTTTTTTATAAGTTCTTCTCGGTAAAATAAAACCGATATGGATTCTAGTTTTAAGATAGTTCTTAGGCCGAAAGGCATTAGCATTAAGTTATTAGTTTAACTTAGAGCGCCCGAATGGGGCCAGTAAGTTAGTTAAGATATTGATAAGTAGGCTAGTTTTTATGAATTTTTGTCTAGCTTTAAGATAGTTTTAAGATGAATTGAAAATAAAAATGAATTTACAAAAAAAAAAAAAAAAAAAAAAAAAGCTATTCCACCGGCTGAGAGAAAAACTTTGGAATTCTGTTAGTCTCTTACAGTCAGAAAAACAAAGAGCTACAATAAAGAAAAACAGTGACTAAACAAGTCTATTCGTTGTCGAAAGTCTGGTTAACTCGGAAATTCTTAAAACAAGTACAAAAATCTAAAAATTTTTGTTCAACACAACTTCGAAATAATTTTCAGAGCAGTGCGAGCTAAAAGTAAGCCAATAACAAACTCATTTGAAGAATACAAAAAAGGAAATTGACTTGCGCATTTGTAGGGTTTCATTTCGATGTTGTATTAGTTTTGCATTTAATTTTTTTTAATTTTTTGGGTTTTGCAGCTGCTTTCCTTGTCATTCTGAAATGAAGGTAGATGATCTGAACTGAATCTGACTAGGCTTCGCAATACGAAGATACGATGTTGAAAATTGATAACTACATAAATTGAATCAGATCTTGTATTTTTTTTTAATATATTGATTTTAATATTGTTTGTTTTATTTTATTTTATCTTATTTTAAGTTTGTTTTTTAATATTATGTAAGTTAGTGTAAATGTCATTCTAAGATCAAGCTAATTAGATTTGAAAAAAAAAAAAATTAAAATGAGCCCGATCGTACTGGATTTAAGCTTGCGATTTTTCTCTGAGTGTACCTTTGGCCCTGGAAGAAATCCGTTGACTGCTTATCTTCTAAAATGTAACTAATCTATTGGAAGTCTTAACTTTTTTTAGGTCCTAATTCAATATTTTTAGCACTTTTTTTCCATTTTCAACGGCTAAGGACTTGCCAGTATCAAAAGTTTGTTCCCATTTTGTTCGTGGTAGTAAAAGATCCCTTAGCTTTAAAATGTTAAGCTCATATCTTAGGGCCTGTTGTTTAAAGTCTCATGAAACAAACTTCTCGTCATTTCAAAAATTTCGAAATTAGTTACTTTAATTACTTTAATTTTACCTATCCTTAGAAACATTGATGTAATTTACCTAACGACTAAAAGAAGAACATCTTAGCTTGACAGTGTGCCAATATTAGACTCAAAAATAAACAGATATAAATTTTGCCTGTCTTAGAAGAAATGCAACTCTCTATTTCTCTTGAGCTATTTTCATAGAATATAAATAAAGATGTGAAACATTAGAAGGGTTCACAGTGGTCCATTTGTTGAGTTTTGTCGACAAAAAACTTTTTCTTGATAAATTTTAAAGAAATTGGATAGAATAAGTGATTTGACTATTTTTGTTTTCTATTTTAAACGGGGCTTCACAATATCACAATTCAAATTAGAACATAGTGCAAAATTTCAAAATTAAAAAAAGCATTGTTCAAGTCAGGAACTAGGTAAGTCAAGTTAAAGTTTGAAAATATGGGCCTTGAATGTATACTTTCATATGAATGTGATTCCAATTATATGATTTGTTAGAAAAACTAGTCCAAAATCTTGAGCAATGCTCCCAAAGGATTGGAACTTATTTTAGCTCTATTCTTTTGACTTTTTTTTACTTACAATATTTTCTAGACCTAATCTAGTCCGGTCAGGAAACCGAATCCCGTGCGTTTTTGGGCGGGAACTTTTTTTATGTTTGGAATTTGTTTTTGAGATGATAGGAATGAAATTTAGCCCGGAAGTCGCTTGGCTGCCGTTTTGAAAAATGGCGCCCAAGCTGTACTCCGGCCAGGAAACCCAAATCCTGGCACTTTTTGTGGGAGGAGATCTTATTTTTACAATTAAAATTTATTTTTGACATGCTAAGGTTAAATTTAGCTTGGGAACCATTTTTTTATTCCTGCGGTTTGGACGTCATTTTGAAAATTAGTCACAATCTGGACCAAATGGCCAAATAAAGAAACAATCGAATTACATACTTGGAAAATTTCCATGGCTTAAATAATGGTTGATGTCTTAAAAGATAGGTGTTGAGAAGACGCACCCTTGGGTAAAATATCAGTGTTGCAACTTTTCGGGATCATACTTTTTTTTATGTCAATAGGCGGAACCTCATCTTTTTTGGTACTTTTTAAAATTTTAAACATGAAAAAAGCAGTGTAAACGCATCCAGATGCCAAACGCGTTAATATTGTTGATATTTTTCTGATTTAATTATTTAAATTTGAACTCAGGCTAAAATTTCTGTTAGTTGACCGATGGATAAAACAGTTACTAATTACCATTTTTTATGAAACAATTTATTGTTGTTTACGATTGAGTTTCCATATTATCTTTTATGTTATCTTCTTCTTTTATTTACTGTTAGTTTTGAAATGCAGTTCATATCAAAATTTTATATTGACAAAATAAGTTTTTCGTTCTCAATTATTATCTTATGTTAACCATATTTTTTTCTTCTTTTTTTTTAGGTAAGTGTCCTATTCAACTTTTGCAATTTAAAACTCAAAGTGGGTAAGTCTTTCCCAAAAAATTAGATAAATAGTAAAATTATGTGGTGTTTGGGAGAAACATACTAACCCCATTTTAAATTTTGCGTCCTTACACCCACTTTAAATCGAACTAGAGCCTAAACAAGTTTACCGATTTTCTTCGAATTTGGAATATTTATTTTTTTTTTTCCTTGAAGAACTATGTTTCAAATTTGAAGTGGACGTAAAGACGCATATTTAAAAATGGAGCTATCATGTTTCTACCAAACACCACAGAATTTTATTTGGATATGAAATATCACCAATATAGAAACCCCATATTTCAATTAAAAATTAAATTGTATGACCGTTTCCTCAAATTAATCAAAATCGTGATTTTAAAGTTCCAAATATTGTATAATGCGTATAATGCAAAAGATTGAAAATGCTTTTACTAGACAATTTCTAAGCTTAAACTTTTTATGATCAAATAAAATATTAATACTGAAAATTATTTTAAACTTTGAGCACTGTTGTTTCAAAAAAAACAGGGAGGCAAATGCCAAAATTTAAAAATTTAGTTATAAAGACACATTTGGAAAAGTCAAACAGTAGGTGTCTACCTTATTCTTATTTAAACTATACTTTCAACTGCTCATAGTCAATCAATTCAATTTCTTTTATTGAACATAATATATACAATCTGGCTTATAACTAATATGATACTATGATAAATTTACATTTGTTGGCACATAGGGGGCCTAACGTTACACAATGTCTTAAGTTTAACAAATTATAGATATATAAATTACATGTCAAAAAATTTAAATTAAAAGTCGGCTGACTTAATCGTCCTCAGGGTGTTCATTCCCGGTTGTCAATGGTGTTTTTGGTGTAGGTTGGGGGAAGTTTTGGCGTTTAGCCACGGTAGAAGGCTGTCAGCGTAGAACGAGACTGCTTCCTCGTTGTCCATGATTATGTTGTCATCAAGTGTTTCCATTACACTGAGGTACCTTGGCTCCGGATGTCGTTGTTCAGTGGTCATCCTTCTCATTAGCTGATTCGGGTGGTCGATGATGTTCCGTACTAGTCTCTTCGCTGAAAGGACTAGGTATTTGTCCAGCGGGATTATGTTGGCTTCGGAGTAGAGATGTTCGTTCCTGTAGTGTTTCCGCCGCTGCCGGTCGAAGTACAGTCCGGTGCAAATTCTGAGAATCTTCCTTTCGAATACTTGAAGCTCCTTCATGGCTGTCTTGGAGATTGAAAACCAGACTGGGAAGGAGTAGCTGATGATAGGTCGTAAGAGCTGCTTGTAGATCAGTAACTTCGTTGGTTGGCTTAGTCCTTTTCTTTTCTTCATCAATGGATGTAGACGGTGAAAGGCCCAGCTGGCTTTTTTGAGTACATTTCTTGAGTGCGGGTTGAACCTTAGCAACTCATTGAACTGGACTCCCAGGTACTTCACATTCTTTTTGGCAGCTATGATGGATCCGTCAGGGAGTCTCAAGACCAGATTTCTGCAGTTGGCTGCGGTGCGAAGACCTCTACCAGTTGAAGGCCTCCTGAAGCAGACAAGTTCCGACTTGGAAGTGTTGATTCGGATGCCCCATTTCGTGTAGAAATTGAAGAGTCTGTTGATGTGGGCCTCTACTTGTCGGACGGCGATAAACGGTGACATTGATGATGCATAGGTGAGCGAGTCGTCGGCATATAGCAGGTTCTCGCATCCAATTGGGGCAGTTTGGTCGGATGTCATCAGGCTGTAGAGAAAGGGGCCAAGTTTTGAACCTTGGGCGACTCCGGCTCTGATATTCTTCATGTTTGACTTACAATTGTCTAGTTGTACGAAAAATTTCCTGAAAGAAAGAAAAGAAAAAAGAATTTTTGTTAGTGGCAGTGGTACCTGTAATAGATGAAGTTTATGTATTAGGGCTTCTATCCAAACGCTATCAAATGCTTTCTCGACATCCAGAAAGCATCCGACGGTGACACGATGACTGTTGAGGGAGGTGGTGATATCGTGTTGGAACTTCAGCAGCGGATGCAGCGTTGAGTGCTTTTCTCGAAAGCCAAACTGCATGTCAGGGATGATTGAGTTTTCATTGCAGAATTTCTTCAGCCTCCGGAGGATTACTTCTTCCAGTAATTTGCTGATATTGTTGAGAAGTGATATTGGCCTGTAGTTGGATATTAGGTTGGAAGCACCTTTCTTCGGGATAGCCACAATCTTCGCTGTTTTCCACGTCTGGGGGAAGTAGCAGTTGTTGATGCAGTTGTTAAGGATGATTGTGAGGAAAATCATTACTGCTTGTGGAAACCTTTTCAGGATGTAATTGGAAACACCATCTGGTCCAGATGATTTTTTTGGCTTTGAATTGCTGATGATCTCTGCTACCTCCTCTAGATTGCATAGATGTGGACTATCGGTGGGATCACTTGCTGGATTGGTGTCATCGAAACTGATTATATCCGGATTTGGCTGTAGGGTCTGCTGAATTGATGCTTCTACTTCTTGTAGGAAGGTCGGGTCAGTAGGTGGGTTCGGTGTGAAGTTTCCTTCGAAGTAGTTGGCGAACGCTTCCACCTTGTCCTGGGTTGAGGTTGCTTCAATGTTGTTGCTGATAATGGCTTCTGGCATCTGTGGCTGTTTTTCAATGATCCTATTGATGTTTTTGAAGGCATCAGGTCCTGGCTTAATTGCTTGCAATCTTCTCTGGTACTGGATATTGTTATGGTGTTGAATGGAGTTCCGGAACATCATGTTGACTTGCTGTAGCTCATTCCAAACTGTCTGGTAGTTGATGTTTGTCGTATTTAGCTCGCTTCGATGGATCCGCTGGAGTCGTTTTCTTAGCCGCTGTCTGTGAGCACACAAATTCTGGACGTAATCAGGAAGGTGTTGGTACCTGTCCTTTGACGTCCTAGGCCGCTTTTGCTTCTCCAGGGCTTCAGATACGGCATGTTCGAGGTTGTCAATAGCTGCATCGATTTCGGTATCCAGCAGATTCCTGTTTGAAGGTGGAAGAGTTATGTTGTCTTCGATGTCCCTGTGAAGTCTTTCAATATCCAGCCGCCTGAAGTTGATGAAGTTCTCCGGAGCTTCTGTTGATAGGAGTATTGGTTGGTTCAGGTTGATAGACAGTTGAACAGCTTCGTGGTCCGAGTCGCTTTGTACGATTGTACAGATATAATTCCGGATTTCCGGAAGAATGTGTACAAGGTTCGAGGAGGCCAGGAAGAAGTCCAGCGTTGATGGCGTTCTAGGAAAGGTGGGCTTCGGCTGGGATATAACCACCAGAGAATGTTCATTGCTGTTCAGTTCCATCCAATCTACAATTGCTTTGCCTTCGTTGCTGATTTTGGAGTCCAACCATAGGTGATGTCCCGCATTGAAATCACCTCCAATGATGCCATAGGTGCTTTGCTTCAGGATGCTGTTGAGGATGAGCAGGTCACTATGTATGTTCCTTGCAGAGGATGCGCACTTGAAGTATGTACAGATGACTGTAAGGGTCTCACCTCTTCCTAGGGTCATCGTGATGGCGGTGGCTTCACTAGTCTTTAGTCGTGGGATAATGACTTCTTTTGTATTGGGGGAGAATTTGTCTTTTATGAAGACTGCTGTTCCAACGCGGTCCTCGTTTTTGTCCTGTCGGTACGTTTTAAATCCTTTGATGTTGATGTTGTTTTGTTTGGTCACTTTCGTCTCGCTGATGAGGGCAATATCAGGGGTATTGTTTTTCATGAATAGGTTGAATGACGTCCTCTTATCTAGGCTGTATAATGAATTAACATTATACGTCAGGATGCGGAGTTTCTTCAATGGCATATTTCGAAGACGAAGGCGGCCAAGACCGCGGACTTGTCTTTATCACTAAGTTGATTGTAGTTGGATGGGACGGCATTCCGGGCTTTATCCATGATGGAGATGAGGTTTGACCCGAGGAGCCGCTGGACTTCATTGTTGAGGTTCATGGATGGGGAAGTTGCTGAAGTTCTGGTCGGTTTGACAGGGGCTGTCTTCACAGGGATGGTTTTGGCTGGAATCCTTGGCTGCTGTTGATGCTGCGTTTTCGTTGTTGATAGTCTGGGTGTTGAATTCTGTTTGGCCATTGCTGCGTAGCTGACTGAAGGACGGGTTACCACACAAGCTGATTTAGCGACGAACTCTTTGTGCGCCTTCTTCTCTGCAATCACCTTGTTCCTCTCTGTTAGGCGGGCCTTTAGAGTGGGGCAGCCCTTGAAGCTTGCAGGATGTCCTTCTTTCTGACAGTTGGCACACCATACATCCAGTCCTGTGTTCTCCTTTCGCTTGCATTGTCCGGGCTCGTGGTCTTCTTTGCATTTGACGCACACGTATTGGCGGCCACAGTTGGTGGCTACGTGTCCGAAACGCTGGCAGTTCCGGCACTGGACGATGTCATTGGACTTCATTCGCTCCCAATGAACCCTCTGGTTCATTATTAAGGTCTTGGAGCACACCTCGTTGATGTCACACGTCTTTGATACTTCAACGATAAAGTTGTTGTAGTGCTTTGTCTTTGCCTTCTTGGATTTGAAGTGAGTCACTGAGATTATTGGGAGTCCCTCGATGCGGAGCTCATCTTCGACTTCTATGGCTGAACAGGTAAAATGTATACCTTTCAGTAGAAGGAGGTTCTTCCTGTCTTCCCTTGGCGTGAATGAGTTGTACTGTATCTTCATAGTTTTGAGGTACTTCTTGATGGCTTCAAATGATGTTCTATCCTGGGCGTTGATGATGGTGGTCTTCGTGCTCCTGTTTTTGAATGTCACTGATATGTTGCTCGCCTTGCAGTGTCTCCTTATCTCGGCGACACTTCCGGAGAAGCAAAATATCGGAGGCATTCCAGGACCTTTGCTTGGGTTGACGGCAGCTATGTCATTGGTTGTCCTCGGGGTCTGAGCAGGAGCAGGATTAGAGGCTGCTACTGCTTTGATGGCGGCTGATGATGTTGATGCTGTTGCGGCTTCTTCAGGTTTGGCTGGCGTTTGTTTCTTTGCCTGGATTGGAGGGGACTTCGGTGACTCTACGTCCAATTGGGGGCGTTTGGTTGTGTCCTTTGATGCAGATTTTCCCGTTTTACGTGGTCTCTTCTGACCAGGTAAAGGTGAATCGCTGAAATCGTCCTCTGAACTTACTTCCAATGCCTGGCTGGATGAGAGCACTTCAGAAATCACCTGTTCTTCCTTAGCGTTCACTTCCGAGCGCTCTTCAGCATCATCGTCATTGGATAAATCATAGTAAGAAGAATCTTCAACCTCCATACTGTCAACTTCTTTGCTTTCTTCTTCGTTCCTTTTTGTTGGGGTGACAAATTTACTAAATGTCTCGTTAAGCCTCGGTCCATAATCAGGTAGGTGAGTGACTATCCTGGTCAGCAATGCATCGAGCGAAGCAAATGCTGCCTCCGGATTAAATGGTTCGCCCATTTCCGGCTTAACTTCAATTTCACTTTTATTATTTTATAAAACTGATTAAAACGCACAACACTTATTTTTAAAAAAACCTTTATTCCGCGAATTAATCAGGATTAGCACTTGTTAACCGCAGGTAGCCCGCAGGTATACCTGAGTTCTGTTTTATTTATTTCGGGCTGGATTTTTTTTTTCAATCTTCCGCTTACGATGCGCACGCTCTGAACGATGTACACTCTCAACTGCTCATAGCTCAAAATCACAAATGCAATTTTAATTGAGGGCTTCAAGTTAGCAGTTTCCTTAGTTTCCCATATTAGACCAATAATAATTCGAAATTCCATTTTTCTAAATACCAAATCATCAAAACTACAAAAATACACGTTTCCTAAATTTTTAAAACTATCGCGGTAGGTGAGAGCTACGAAAAGCAAGAAGATTAAAATGCATTTATCTGAAAACTATCAAAATGCATTTGCACTTACTTTATGACGGCTGCATAGTAACACAGAAAACTTGAGATACAAACATTTCCTAGCCTCAAAAAAATCTCGAAAAAACTAAATTTTAGCTGTATAGAGTTGTTTTTTATTTTAACACTTAAAGCATTTCTAAAAAGTGGGAACGGGTCGTTATTCTGTATTCCAAAATTCTGTATGAACAAAATTCTGTATATGAATAAAAAATTCTGTATGAACATAACTCTGTATTCCATAATTCTGCTTTTCCATTATTCTGTAATCTTAAATTCTGTAAATCAAAAATTCTGTATTTCAAAATTCTGTAAATCCAAAATTCTATATTTCAAAATGCTGTAAATCTTATATTCTGTTTATCCATAAATTCTGCTTTTCGAAGCTCTGTAAATCCAAGCTTATAAAAAAAAATTCTGTTATAATTTTAAACAAGTTTGTTAGTCCCCGTTAAACAATTTTTATTCAATTACCTAACAAAAATTACAAAGTATTGCAAAGAAAAACGTTCAATAGATAACAAAGAAAAAACAATAACCAACACAAAAACAAAACAAAATGCATAACTTTATAATTTAATCAAGATGAAGATTCTTGGCTAACCTTTTAAAATACTCAGTCTGACTTAAAGCTCTTCTTTTTTTAATCAAACGCTTAACCTGTTTATTTTTGAGAATTGTTTTTTACTTTTAGGAATATGTTCTCCGTTTTGAACTCTAGCTACTTGCGCCTTAGAAAAAACTAGTTCCTTTCTTAGATCTTCAATTAGCTTCCAGCCTTACTTCTTCCTACTACAATACGTAAACCAAAGAAGAAAAATATTTGGGAGTGCTCCGTTAGAATTTGACACTAAACTTCTCAGTTCGTTTTGATAATGAAAAAAGTGAGAATTTTTTTCATTATCTAAGCAATTTAAAAATTCTGTAGGTATACTGAAATTCTGTAAATGATAAAAGAAAAATTGTTTTGATAATGAAAAAAATGCGCACTTTTATTCCGAAATTCTGTAAATGATAAAAGAAAAATTGTTTTGATAATGAAAAAAAGTGCGCACAGATTTACAGAATTTTGGAATACAGAATTTTGAAATCCAGAATTTTGAAATACAGAATTATGGTATACACAGAATTTTGATTTTTTATAGAATTTTAGATTTACAGAATTTTGAAATACAGAATTTTGAAAACTGAATTTTGGCACTTACAGAATTTTGGATTTACAGAATTTTGAAATACAGAATTTTGGAATACGGAATTTTGCAATCCGAATTTTGACACATACAGAATTATGACCCCAACCCGTAAAAAGTGCTAAAATTTTGGACTGCGTTAGGCAGTTGCGCTGAAGGTGTGACGATCGATTCCAATCCGCTGCCACCTAAAAACATAGAAAGAATAAATTTGAACGATTTGGTTGCACGTACTTGTTCTTATGCTTAAAAGCATTTTTTTTGTTTATTTTCATTTAGAATAAATTATGATTTTGTTTTTGATAAAAAAAAGATAGAATAAGCTTAATTTAATTTTAAAAATTTTAAACGACAGAATTTAAAAACAAAAACTGAGTTTCAACTTAGGGAATCGAATAAAAGCTGAATTATTTTGAAAAAGATTTTTCGTGAAAAAAAAAACATTTAAAAAATACTTTTTTCCTGAATTCCTGGACAAATAAATATTAGGTAATGTAAAAAATAAAAATTGAAAATCGTTGGAGCTGTTTAAAAAAAAAGAATAATTATCAAAACATTTCTAAGAAAACATTTTGGGATCTTTCTTTAAATTTATTAATATGAATATAAAAATAAAATTTCAAATAAAAATTAACAACGTGTTTTAGATATGGAATTTAAAATATAAATACAAAAATATTTGAAACCTTAATTTGAAACTCGAAAAATATTTTTTTTTTTGAAATTTCAAAATATTTTAAATTTCAAGTTAAAAGTTCAAGTGAGTTGAGTTCATCAGTTAGATGACTATCGTACCGTTCAAAGATGCAATTTTGTATCGATGTTAACCAACTAATATACAAATCACAGCATATCAGCTACTGTGAATTTCTTTTCAAATTTTCTTTATATTCTATTATTATTTTAAATTTCTACATACAAAAATTTATTTGAATCCATTCAGACGATAGTGAGAATAATAAAAACTAGCAGTTACTAAGTTTAGTTTTTTTTTTAAGTACCTATTTGGTAGTAGATCGCACTAATTTGATCTTAGGAAAAAAGTTGATCAGGACTCAGTTGCCTTTTTTGAAAAAAATTCCGTTATTTTTCATGTAAGAATTCTTTTTAAACTGTACATGCATATATTTAAAAGGATTAAAAACCCTTAGGTACCTACCCAGTCAAAAGAATCCACTATGCCGTTTTTGAAGTATGAATGCTTAAAAAAAAATTGGAATATTTATCTATGTATGTCTTTTTCGTTTGGTTTTGTGTTCTGTTCCATTACTATCAAATCATCAAATCGAAAACGACATTAAAAATCCAAGAAATATTTTTTCTATCTACCTAATTATTGAAATCAGTTTCAAGAAATTTATTATTTTTTTTCAAAGAAAAGTTGTGAGAAAAATATGATTAATAGACGAGTTTTTTTTTTAAATAAATTCATTTTTTTGGGCTTTTTTGGTAAAAGTACCTTTTATTTTTTCTCAATTTCTCAAAAACCAAGAAAGAATTTTACATATGGTTCTCGGTTATGGACTAAAAAATAATGAGGGCATTGGATATTGCACACAAAAAAAGCACTTAATTACGTAAAATTTTGAAAAATATCGACTTAAGCTAAGTATACAGTTCCTTGACGAAAAAAAAAACTACATGTATTTCTTATGGGAGCGCTTTTTGCGAGAAAAAAATTTTTTGACGTTTAAAATTTTTTTAATCGAACTGTGAACTACCCAAAGAAAACAAATTTTATATTCACCACGATTTTTTTTCGTGCAAAACAATGTCACTGACATTCTTTTTCCGAAAAAAAATTGCGTTTGGCATTTGTGTTTGTTTTTCCATGGATCAGTCTCATTGAGATTTTTTTTTCGAATGTGTAAACTGACGGCGAATAAAAAAAATTTACACCACGGACATTTTTTCTTTGTGGAAAATACTTTTTTTTCTCACCTTGAAGAATTTTTTTACTCAAAAGAACTGTATACTTAGCTTTAAGAAAAAAAAATCAATATTTTTTTTTTTAATTTTGACTTTGAAATTTAATTTCTTAAAAACAACGTGATTTAAAAACCAAATGCAAGAATGGAGTATTAAGTAGGCTACACACTGTCATTTTTTCACATCATTTCAGCTGAAATGATGCAAAAAACGATAGTGTGTAGATGTAAATGATGAAGGAAATGATGAAGATCAAAATTTTTCGTGGGTATGACTGGAAATGACAGTTTTGGAATGTCATTTAAGAAATGACAGTGTGTAGCCTACTTTAGATTTCAAAAAAACTATAGCACATTATTAGATGTGTTTTCGTTTATTTTTTAATGTTTTTTTTTGAATTTAAAGTCAATGTTTCAGAAACTGCCCCCCCATGCCTCAGGGACGGGAGATACAACTTTCCCCCCATATACTTTTAACTTGCGATTATAGGTACTATAAGGCAAGTTTTGGATTCGTGCAAAAAAAAATTTTTGAGATAACAATCAAACATGATATTACGATGATAGAGAACACCAAAAAAGTGGGTGGCACAATTCTGTCTGTGTGTCTGTTCGTCTACAGCCTAAACGTCTTGATCGATTTTGTTCAAACTTGGTACATAGTGGTTTTTGGTGATTATGCCCACACATTTTTTTCATTTTTTTCTTAGAAACAAAAATAACGGTACCTACCATACAATTTTTTTTAACAATTTTTCATAACCGTATTTTTTCTGAAAAACGGCTCGACAACTTTTCTTAAAAAAAATTCAGTAAATTTATTTTAGTAAAGGCTTCCGACCGATTTATATTATTAACATTGAAAATGTTTATAGGGTCGTTTTGAGTAAATTATGGTGTTACTAAAATGAATAAAGTGAACAAGTGTGTATATGAGATGAACGCTGGCGTATAAGGGGGATAAGATCGAATTTTTGGTGGTGTTACTAAAATGAATAAATTGAACAATGGTAATATGAGATGAACGCTGGCGTATATGGGGGATAAGATCGAATTTTTGGTGGTGTTACCATTCATTTTGGAATGAACAAATATGTATAGAAGATGATTGCAGGCGGATAGGGAGGGTACGGTTGAATTTTTGGTTGGTGTTTCTAAAGTGAACAATATAAGTTTTAACTATACATATTACTATAATTATAAAATGCAAGAGCTAGTGCAGTCAGCACTCAGCAGTGCATTGTGCTTCTAAAACTAAATCTAAGCGTTGGAAATTTTTTGAAAATGTTTATGATAGGAAAATGATGTAGAGGTGCAATATGACGTTTTTTAAAATATGGTTTTATGTGAAATGGTCGAACAAAAAAAGAAAACAAATGAGAAGTGCCAGAGTAATATTTTTTTTTTGTTTATCGATGGTTAAGTTTAATATAACAATTTTGTACATATATTTTGCAATTCCAAAAAATCTACAAAGTGAGATATTATTGGTTGTAAGTTCAAAGTTCTAAAAAAGATGGCTCACAAATGCTACACATCAGAGTTAAGGCTGATTGTACTAAATTGTATAGTTTAAGAAAGATAATAAATAACAAATTGTTTCGTTTCAGGAAATTTTGATACCTAGTATTTTTTTATATTTTATATATTTTATATAATTTTTGTTGATCGATTTTTCGCAGTTATTATTTTTTATCTTTTAAATGGTTGCATTTAAAAATCTCAAATTCATACCGGAGATAGATTATATAGATTCACATATAACATGTAAAATTTGATTTTTTTAATCGTACCTAAGCCGAGATAATAACATATTTCTGTTCATTTACATATCACCTACTAACTCTTTAATCTGTGCACCTAGACAATTAGTTTTTGTTTTATTAGCAGCTTGAATAATTGACAATTATTTTGATATATCAAACGTTGCTGTACGTTCTATATAAGCTTCACAAATCGAAAATACAATTAATTAAAAAGTGGTACTAAATCTTTAATCAATATTCCTAAAATTCATCGTCGTCGATTTGCAAGTTTTTGTGCGGACAAACAGCCCAAATAAACAGAGCACAAAAATATAGTCCCATAGTTCATTGAAGATTTCTTTCTATCTCTGCCAGGGTTGCAAAAGTCGATAAGATTGTACTTTTTTCGATACACGAAAAAGATAAAGTAAATTAAAAAGAAAATCATCTGACCTCACAAAATGTATACTGTGAACCGAGGCTGACATCGATATAACAGAAGAAATAAAAATGATTAATACAGTTTGTTCGAGAAAATGGCATCTACAAAATACCGGTTTCAACAATCTCGCAATTAAAAATCGAAAACATTAAATTTATAAAATTTAAATCTCGCAAAATCGAAGGGTATTGCAACAAATTCCTACAGTTTTGTTATAAAAGTTTCGCATATGTAAGTATGTATGTACCTTATATGTTAATTAACATAAACAGCTAAGTTGTTTTTTAATTAATTGGATATAGAAATATTACATACGTTCATACAACAGCAAATGTGGACAAAATATTATCAAATCAAATCAAAAAGTACAATTCGATACACTTTCCTTTTATATTTTGATACATTGCTGAAACACGATTTCATCCCTGATATCTGTCTAGTAGTTTATTATAAGAGACTGTTCATTTCAGTGTTCAGTGTTCAGTCTGTCGTCTTCAGTTGCAAAGATGCCTTGGAGTTGGGAGGTTTGTTTGCGCTGCTTGCCGAAATATATTTTTTATTAATAGTATAGAATGCGATGTGCGTGAAAGGTAAGTAGGATAGAATTCATGTGGGATGTTTAGTTTTCAAGTAGGTTCGTTAGGATATTTGTTGGGGGTTTTTTGTTTGTTTATTATTTTACTGTTGTGTTTTGTTTAGCTATGATTAGATGGATTAACGAAGAAAATGAAAAATATGAAATAAGAATACCTACAAGTGGGAATACAAATATAGGTCAATAAAATCACAAAACTAAAACATAAAAAAGTTATAATTTTTTAACTTCCCATTGGAAGTTATTGTAAATGGTCCGATTTGTCAAAATAAAAATTTTAACATATCTTCACGTTTCGCTCCCTAGAATCGGATTCCATTTTTGTAGAGAGATGTCTGTGTGTGTTCGTACGTTCCTTCGCTTTTTTTGTTCACCGTATCTCAAGGACGAATTAAGATATCGACTTCGGATGGATTTTATTGTATACACAGTAGTTTCATTACAAGCAGAAAGGACCTTTCAATAAATTCAAGAAGCAGTTCAAATTTCCTTAGTCTCAGATATCTCGTGAACAAATCGACTTCAGGTTAATTTTATTCTACGCAAATTGACGTAATAAGGAATTGATTAAAATATAGAAGTATATCAACTTATAGTTTTTTTTTAATAAAAAAATGTAGATGAAAATTGTTGAAAAAAGTTGTTTGGCTCGAATATCTTGACAACAAACAATGATATTGGCTTCGAGGTTATTTTATTTTATACGCTAGTTTATAGATACAAATTGATAAAATTTTAAAAAATATTGAATTAATAGTTTTTTTAAGCAAAAAACTGCAAGCAATTCTACACACTAATTATTAAAAAATTGGTTTTTGCCTCAAAAATCTTGAGAACAGATAATGACATGACATCGGGTTAATTTAAGTCCACACACTAGCTTAGAATTGATAATTGATAGGATTTATAAAAAAATTCAACAAAAAGTTTTTTTTTTAAGTGAAAAAGAACTACAAGATAGGTACTTCACCAAAAATTGTAGAAAATATTTTTTCATCTAAAATATTTTGAGAACAAACAATGATATTGACTTCAGGCTAATTTTATTCTTTAAATGAGTTTATAATAAATGATTGATAAAATTTGTAAAAATATTCAACAAATAATTATTTTTATCGAAAAAACTACAAGAAACTTAACAAAATTGTAGAAAATTTTTGTTCGTCCCAAATATCTTGAGAACAAACAATGATATTAGCTTTTGGGTATTTTTTTTCTATAAATAAGGATTTGTAAAAATATCCCATAACCAGTTTTTTAAGCAAAAAAACTACAAAAAACCTTACCAAAAAATGTTGAATTGTTTTTAGTCTCGAATATGTTAGGAACAAATAATCATATTGGTTTCGGGCTTCTATATATGTATGTACTAGATTATAATTGACAATCGGTAGGTTTTGTATAATAATTCAACAAACTGTTTTTTTTTTTAATGCAAAAAAAAAATACAAAAACTATACCAAAAATTGTTGAATACAAAAAAATAACATTGGACCTCTAGCTTCCGGGGCACCACAAATTGGAAGTTACTAGTGTGGGTCACAACCAGCCTCTTTTTGAAAATGCAATAAAGGACCGTATTGCAAGAGTCTCTTCAAAACAGACTGGTTGATTAGACTAAAAGTCGATTTATCGTTATTGCTAATTTGTATTAGTAAATATTTTCCTATTTGATAGAAATTTTAAGGCCATCAAGAATTTTTGGTTGACTTTTGTCTTGCCGAATTTTTTCGAAAAGACTCGTAATAAACCCCAAAATTAAAAAAAAAAAACTACAAAGGGCATAAGAAAAATAGAATTTTTCTGACACGTACCAAACAGCAGCGTTGAAAATTCGTTTGTAGGCATATATTTGAGGGAAAATCAAATATAAGTTAGCGTTGCCTACCACAATTAAACAGTTACACGAGTTAGGAAAAATCTATTCAAATACAGACCGAAATAAACAAGCAATAGGTGTAGAAATTTTTAATTTTTGTTTGGTGCTACCACAAAGCTAAATCAAAAAGACAAAAGTAAGGTACCGCACGAAGTAAATGAAAAATATAAGATTAGAAGACAAGCGGGAAAATAATTTATGTGGGTCAATAAAATAACAAAAAGAAAACACCTCTTTTGTATATTTGAAAATGAAACAAAATAAAAAAAACTACAGTGGGAATAAGAGAAGACAAATTTTGGGGAGAGGTAACAACTACCAACATTAAATATTTGTTTTTTGGAAAATATAATTTTATTTAGTGTTACAAAAAACGTGATTTTGGAAAACGAAAAACGAATACAGGACGAAATAGGAAAAAAAAGGAGTTATACATATGCTAACATCATTTTGCGCTTAGGGAAGAATCAAAATTTGGTTGAAGATAAAACGGAGGTTTTTTCGGTAACAGATAAAACGGAGGGAAAATTAAATGTATGTATTAAGCAATTAAGAGCTCCGATTTTTGTTGGATTAACGGCTTAAAAATTATTCTTCCTTAATTATTTTTAAAGCTGAAGAAAAAAAAAACAATTTGGTGTAACTAAGCGCAAGTAAAGATGGAAGTGCGAATAAAGTTTGTTTAACAAATTTTTAGTTTTCTTAGTTCAATATAATGTTTGGATTGGTCTTCATAAAAAAGATGAACTAAATTGATATGTATGTATAAATTGGTAAAGATAAAATTTAAAAGAGAAAAAAGATTGTATAAATTATAAAGATTAAGGATTTATCTAGTATTAGCAAGTCATTTTCAATGTCCCCATCGTTACTCAAGGAGTGAAATCTGTAAATTTTTTTTTTATACAGAAGCTTACAAAAAATATAAACAGTTTTGCGTACCAAAATTTTTGAAAAAATATTTTTTGGATTTTTAAAAAATGTTTCAAATTTTTTTTTTGAAAATCAAATATTTCGAAAACGACATGATCGATTTTTTTTGAAACTCGATATTTAAGAGTTTTTCAGTATTCTCTACAATATTTTTAGAAAAAAATTTATATTTATGAAAAAATAACGGTACCTTCCATACAAAAGTTAAAAAACCGCAAGGAAAATATTTTTTTGCTTAAAAATGGCTCCTACGATTTTGATTAAACTTTTTTCATATACTAAAATTAGTACGATCTACTACCAAATTATAAAATTTTACACTTCGCAACTTTTAATAGTACCTGTCATAGAACGTTTTTTTTATTTTGAATTTTCTCGTTATCGGCTAAACGGATTTAGATGAATTTTTTTATTTACAAAATGCAGATAAGATCAAATAATATTGCATCAAAATTTTCAAAAAAAAGTTTTTGGATTTTTAAAAAAAGTTTCAATTTTTTTTTTTTTAATTTGATATCTCAAAAACATGACAATTTTTTTTCAAATTTTGTTTTTATATACACATAAATATATACTTTAGATTTGCATACCAAGATTTGTTCTTAAAAATGTTTTAAGAATTTTATATATAAAAAATTAATTTTTTTAAAAACCGCTCCAACGATTTTAGATTTTTTTCCATACAATCATATTCAATCAAGAATTAAGATGGCATTCTTTTTTCCCCGTCAAACTGTCAAAAGAGTTGTTTTATCCAATTTAAAAGTCGTATTTCATGCTTCTCTACATTTTTCTCTCATAATTTCTATATTTTTACATACAATTTTCTTAAGCCCACAGTGTCTTGAACATAAGAGCAAAAACGTGCGACCCAGTCGTGAATTTTATTTTTTTTTCAGTTTTAAGTAATTTTTTGTAGGAAATTGCCCGTCCCGGCTAAACGAAGGAGAATAGAACCTCCCTCTCTCACTTACGATTTTTTCTTTTCTCAACCCACCTTCACGCTCCAGCTTTTTGCCACATTTTATGCGAATCACTCTGTGTAAAGGAAATCCCATGTTTCGTGACTGTTGAATTACCTATGCAAACTAACAGTTTGTGATTGACTCACTGTATACGAGAGGACGTTTAGTAGTTTGCGCGGTAATTTTATTAAGTCAGTTTTAGTATCAAGCTATACTTAAGAAGTTCTCCAATATGAAATAATTGTTTACTTAGTAATTAGCTCTAGCCAGAATGAGAGCACAATCGTTTGGAATGGCTTTTTTTGACGACCTAAACGAACTTTCCGAAATGAAGATCAAAGACTTGATCTCTTTTCTTAACGCCACGAAATGGATCTGAGACAAAAATCGGTTGCGTTCTGCATCATGCCCCCCCCCAGATCCAAATTCCGCGAGTAATCGGAACCCGGGTTTCTGAGGGGCTTCATGATGCTCAATGGCAATGATGATCACATGGTCGGATCGATCGCGCTTCGTTGCTATTCTACAACCTGCCGAGCTCGGCATAATGTGGCAAGCTCGGGCGAGATGCGATCCTATCGAGTGAGTGTTCTATGACCCAACTCACAAGGTACATTTACCATACTTCACAGCCGTCCTATTTCAAAGCAAGGAACGCTTTAATCTGCTTTCATATACAGGTCAAACGAGTTATGGTATCAAAACGGCGCAATCCAGTGCTAATTGGGCAAAGAGCGAGTGTTTCGCTCTTGCCACCATTTCTACCTACCTACCTACCAAGTAATTATAAATGAATTCTATTATATTAATAATAAATAAAGTTAAACTAAAATGAAATAATGTTGCATATGAACTAATTTAACAACTTTTTTGATTAATTTAGTGGAGCCCGAATCGATGATGAACTTTCTCAAAACCTTTAAACCTTTAAATAAATCCCTATTTATATTTTTTAGAACTGTTTTCTAATTTTCCATGCAAGAAAAACTCATTTTGAACTCAACCTCAAAGGTGTTGTAAAGGAGTACATCCATAACTCTTCCGATTGAAGTATTTCGAAAACGGTTACTCTTATGAAAAAAGTTCTTAACATTTTTTGAAAATTTCTAAGCAACAACCTATTCCTTGACATTTTTACTTGCGATTATAGGTACTATAAGGCAAGTTTTGGATTCGTGCAAAAAAAAATTTTTGAGATAACAATCAAACATGATATTACGATGATAGAGAACACCAAAAAAGTGGGTGGCACAATTCTGTCTGTCTGTCTGTTCGTCTCCAGCCTAAACGGCTCGATCGATTTTCTTCAAACTTGGTACATAGTGGTTTTTGGTGATTCTGCCGACACGTTTTTTTCATTTTTTTTTAGAACCAAAAATAACGGTACCTGCCATAAATTTTTTTTTTGGCAAATTTACATAATCGTATTTTTCTCAAAAACGGCTCGACAACTTTTCTTAAAAAAAATTCAATAAATTTATTTTAGTAAAGGCTCTCTTTGGGTGGAAAACCATTTTTCAAAAATGGTACCTCCCAAGGAACCATTTTTTAATTTTTGATTTTCTTCAAAATGGTATGACCGATTTCAATTATTTTTTTTATACAGAAGCTTCCGAAAAATGTTTATAGTTTTGTGTACCAACATTTTTGAAAAAATATTTTTTGGATTTTTAAAAAATATTTCAAATTTTTTTTTGGAAAATCAAATAATTCGAAAACGGTTTAATAGATTTTTTTGAAACTCGATATTTAAGACTTTTTTAGTACTCTCTAAAATATTTTTAGAAAAAATTTTACATTTATGAAAAAATAACGGTACCTTCCATACAAAAGTGAAAAAAACCGCAAAGGAAAATATTTTTTTGCTTGAAAACGACTCCTACGATTTTGATTAAACTTTTTTCATATACTAAAATTAGTACGATCTACCATCAAAAATTATAAAATGTTACAAATAGCTACTATTAGTAGTACCTGTCATAGAACGTAATTTTTATTTTGAGTTTTCTCGTTATCAGCTTAACGGATTTAAATGAATTTTTTTATATACAAATTTCAGATAAGAATAAATAATATTGCATATCAAAATTTTCAAAAAAAAAGTTTTTGGATTTTTAAAAAAAGTTCCAAACTTTTTTTTTGAAAATTCGATATCTCAAAAATGGGTTGACAAATTTTTTTCAAAATTTGTTTTTATAGGTATACACATAAATATATAGTTTAAATTTACATACCAGAATTTGTTCTTAAAAATGTTTTAAGAATTTTATATATAAAAAATTAATTTTTTTAAAAACCGCTCCAACGATTTAAAATTTTTTTCCCATACAATCATATTCCATCATGAATTAAGATGGCATACTTTTTTTCACCTCAAACTGTCAAAAGAGTTGTTTTAGCTAATTTAAATGTCGTATTTCATGCTTCTCTACATTTTTTTTCTCATAATTTCCATGTTTGTATATATACAATTTTCTTAAACTCGCAGTGTCTTGAACATAAGAGCAAGTACGTGCGACCCAGTCGTGCATTTTATTTCTGTTAGAGTTACCGTTAAAAACCGTTTGAGGGTGGCCTTAGAACCCCGTGAAATTGTTAGCGGTGCTCATATAGTTTCCTAAGAATGCAATGAGGATGCTATTTACTAAAATCCAGCTTTCAGCCATTGGACTATAGAAGCTAGCTTCAACTGAAGCAACACTTACTTAAAACGTTAAAAGAAAGTATCTTAAATGCCTTGCTAAATTTGGTAACAGTTCATTTAAAAAATGTGTAGGTAAATGATTTAGGATCGACAAAGGTTTCAAATTAATATACAATGAAATCAACTTGAATGTTCGTTTTTGTAACATATTTTTAGCGTTCTTGCAGTAAATAAAAATTCCTGAGAACGGTTTATCTGAAACTACTATAGGAGTCTGTTCCGAACAGTTAAAAAAGTCCATTAATTTTGATTGAATCATCTTCGAAACAAAAAAAAATATCTTGCAAAAAATTTCTTTCCAAACATTCGTTGATAAAAGAAATTTGAATTTGTAAATGAATTTGAATTTTCATCGAATTCCAAACTTTGTACTATCATAAGTTTCTGATAAATTTTCTTTAAGACACGAAGTGGGTTTTGCTCTGCTTCACCAACTGGTGTCGGATAAATTTTCAAAGGATTCCGTTTGCAATATTCTCAATTTTTGAGGAATAGGCTAGTGCTTCGGTGACTCCAGAATGGATTTTGGCCTTTCTGGATTGTGGGTTTTCGGGGTTTTGGGTTTTTGGAATTCTGGGTTTTCCGGATTCTGGTTTTTCGGAATTTTGGGTTTTCGGGATTCTGAGTTTTGGGGATTTTGGGTTTTCGGGGATCTGGGTTTTCGGGATTCTGGATTTTCGGGATTTTGGGTTTTCTGGATTTAGAATTTCGGGATTGTGTCCGTCTCCCATATTCGACTGATTTTGCCACCCTAGTAAAGAGCCGTCCTACGCAATTACATGTTTTTTCCTATAGGCAGTTTCGGCACTGACTAGGGATATGCCTAATACTGCAACTACATTTACTACTTTACTCGCAACATCCAATTTAGCTGTGTTGACTACCCCTTGACTACAAGGAACCTTTAATAGATTTAAGAATGGACTAAAACATAACTTTTTGTTCTTAATAAGTCCAAAGGTAAATGGTTATTTCATCATTCTCATGACCGAGAGAGGCCAAGAAATATTGTTTGATTTTCAATAAAAAGGTCATCTAAATCGTTCTTTTTATACTCCTACACGCAGTAACAAAGCTAAATCAAATGTAATTAAACTATTGATCTATTTGCATAACCTCTTTAAGAGTTCCAAACTTCAACTAAACTTGTAAATTCAAAATATATTTACCACAATTGGTTCTTTCTTTCTTTTCTTTTACTAAATTTGACTGTTTGTTTTTAACAAACGAATTATTATTGTATTCTTTCTTCTCAATTCTTCCTCTTTTTATTAGTTTTAAATTAATAATAAAAACAATTTATAGTACAACTCCAAACGATTGTTCAACTAAAAAAGAGCACTTTTGCAAGCAATATCCGTTCGTTTATGAAACAACAACAAAAACAATTCTGCAGAAAAAAAACTTGTATTTTATTCTGACTTTTAGCTTTGAGATAAACAACAACAACAAGACAAAAAAAAAACTCATAAAGAAGAGTAATTTCTTTTTTGATGATATCCAGTCTTTGTCGACCAAAGCCAGAGTATAAGGTATTTTTTGTTGTTGTTGTTGTTGCTCCATCTTTGGTAGCGTGCTTAAAAACGTTTATAAAAAAAATAGAAAAAAAAAAATCAAAGGAAAAAATAAAATAACAATTTATTTTTATATTTTTTTAATATGACTCGCGATGTTAACACGTCATTCTATGATTCGATGGCATTCCGTGTTGTGCTGAGCTATGAGGGCATGGAATAGCACAGCCGGGTGCAGGCATGCATCCCGAAACACTGTCTATGTAGGACGTCGGAATTCAAAGAGTCGTCGTCATCGTCGTCGTTGTCGTCGCAATCGTGTCCTCCTGATGTCTTATATACATTGTGTTCCATATGTGTACACCATGATGCCTGATGTCAGTGGGGGGAGAAAAAAAAAAACAATAATAATTGTCATAACACCGTAAAAAGTGAGACAGCAACGAGGAGGAGGAGGAGGATTGAGGCGGATAGATAGAACCAAACGAACTATGTCGAGGAATCAAAAAGGAAAATAATTCTATCCCGATCCCGACACAGAGAGTCGTTAGCGTTAGCGTTTGGGAATAGAGAAGTCGTCAGCGTTAACCATAACCACACATCAATGAAAGCGCAAGAGTGAGGTTTTGCACGCAAAACATTCGAAGGGATAAACTCCAAGAAATTGTGTTCTGTTCATGCTATACAGCTGTGGAGCTATATAGGTAGCATGCTGCATGCATGATGGTGGTAGCAGGTATAAGGAAGTTTATATTATAGGATCGGGATTTGGGATGCATCGTGGGGAGTTGGTTCCTTTGTGTGAATAAAACACCAAACCAACCCATTCGACTCTGGCTGGGTGGCTATGACTGAGCGCTAGGGAACAATACAAGCGAATAGTGATGTTGACAAGTGCACTATTTGGAGACAGCTTTAGAATTTTAGTTTAGACTTAGTCTTTCTTGTTGTTGTTTTTATTTTGTGTGTAAGTTTTTTTTCTTACTTTTCACTGAGGTGTATTTATGATTGCATCGTATACGCCGCGTACCACTGCTGCCGCCGGAGGAATACTGGTTCCTAGAATTGCAAAAAAAAAAGAATACAAATTCCCGACTGCGAGTTTTCGTGTTTGCAGTTTATTAAATGTGAATTTTGTCTGTGGTTGGGATTGGGATAGGACATGAAATCTGTGTGCAGTTGTGTATAAAATATTCAGGATATAGTTGTTTATTTTATAATCTGCGATGATGGTTGTGTTTGTTGTTTGCTGTTTGCGTCTAGGGCTTGGTTTATAGCTGTTAAAAGACGATTCTCCTAAATTATGAGTATCACACCTGTCAGAGGGAATATCAGTGTAGTTTCAGGAGATTTGAAATTGATTTGCGTGAAAAGTTTTACATGGTATAAATTACTTGAAGAAATAATAGAAGTTAGAAAGTCTGATGTAAGTTACGTGTAATGACTGGGACAAAGGTAGAATTCGCGGCCCTGAGCAACAGAGCTTTTCAGAGACTCAAATTAAGAGACAAAATAGATGTTAAACTCAATTGCATCATTTGGCTTCATCGTTTAGGTAGGTATAATATACGTCCCTCACAATAAAGCTGAGAGCCCTGTAAATGATGAGTTTTAAGACTTTTTGGACAATACTTATAGAGCCTACCAGTAGTACGATGTAAAAGTTTTGCTGGGGGACTTCAATGCGCAAATTGGAAAGGAAGACATCTTTGGAGAAACAGTTGGAAAACATAGCCTCCACGAAGAGACAAATACTAATGGCCTCCGACTAATAGACTTTTCAGAAGCTCGTAATATGGTGATAAATATAGCAGTAGGTTCCCACGGCTAAGAATCCACAAAGCTGCCTGATGCTCCTCAAATGGTCGATACGCCAAACAAATCGATCATATGCTAATCGACGTAAGTCACGCCTCTTACATTTAAGACGTCCGTAATTTTGGAGGGAAAAACGTAGACTTCGAAGCTTGAAATGAAAAGAAACTGTGAACCGCACCGTATAGAAGAAATTCGACGTTGGGTGCCTAAGCATACATGTAGTCGCCAGAAACTGCAGAGAACACTTGAGCCAGAAGCTCCGCTGTGCATTTACTTTCCACAGAAGGTAATAACCAGTGGTCTCAGTACCGCAGCCGAAACCACTATAAGCGGCCAACCACCCCCGAAAAAGAACCCGTAGTATGATGATGAATGAGTGAAGCTGAAAAAAAAGACAGAAGACGCACATGCGAATATGCCGTACCGTAAAAAAGAACAGCTAGAGAGGAGTTTCGAGCAAGGAGCAAAGAGGAGAAGAAGTTCATGCTTAGGAAGAGGAAAGCGTACGCAGTCCCCAAGCTCAAAGAGATTGAAGTGTCTCGCGGTCGAAAGTACACCCGGAAGTTTTATAAAAAGCCAAGCAACTGGCTGCTGATTTTAAGACCAAGGACCGAACTACCCCTGATGAAGTGAGTGAGTACCATCAGTGATCGTAGGAACGGGTAACCATTTCAAATAACGGTGTAATGGATTCTTCAAAAAGTGAGCGGTAATGCCAAACTCACAAAATTGAGTCAAGTATTACTCGAAAACTGATGACGGAAATTTGGCCCCAGAACGCATGATCTTCGAAACAGTGAAGGTTACCTAATCACCGTGAATAAGGAAACGCAGAAACAGCTTTCCAGCAGCTGCGAAATAGGCATCCAGGTAGAGCGAGAAATAGGACAAGAAGATAACCCATTTCCAGTCAATGAAGACCCCGTTCAACCAGTATAGAAAATGTAGGCTTAGCTATAAAGAAGCTTAAGAACAACAAGTTCGCCGAATTTGATGGTTTATCAAAAGAGCTCTCAAGTACGGAGAGAATTTGTTGAAAGACGTAAATGTATCAAAACCTTCAACCAAGTTTGAGCGGAAGGAAGCATGTCTGTTGACTGCTGATGACCTGCAAGAACTATTGACGCATATCCCTAATAAACGTCGCATGCATAACTATAATCGGCAAGTACCAGTGTGGTTTCCGGCCATCAGTCAGATCGACCATAGACCAAATTTTCACTCAGGCAAATCCTGGAAAAGACCAACGAATTTCAAGTCGAGCCCAATATCATTCATCGATTTCAAAGTCGCTAATGATATGATTAATCGTCAGAAGCTCTATATAGCGATTGCTGAACTCAGGATCCCGGGAAGACTGATACAGCTGTGATACTCCAAGTTCTTGGGAATGCTCATGATATCGACATCATCGGCCGTTGTAGATTCTTTCACGGCAATTGAAGAAGAGGCGAAACTTGTTGGTCTTAGAGAAAGCGAGAACAAAACAAAATACATGCTATCAACAAACAATGGAAGATCTGTCAAACAGCTAGGACAAAACGTCGATGTTCGTATAGCAACAACTTCGATGTAGTTAAGGCTACGGTTACAGTGGATGCGTATTCTGACGAACAATCGTTCTGACGGACAATTTTTGTGACGTGTTCATCGGAATCGTTCGTAAGAACTGTTCACAGAACGCTGTAGAAAAAATCAAACTGATTTGAACGATCGATCGTTCTGACGAACTCGTGCGGCTTCGAAAGAACAAATTAATTGCACTGTAACCTTCCTCATAAGACAATATAGTTTTGTTTGTTCTGAGGAATACGTCAGATCAATTATTGTTCGTCAGACTACGCATCAACTGTTTCTACAAACTTCTGATGAACAGCTCTGAAGAATACGTCAGAACGCTTGCTACGCATCCACTGTAACCAACTTATGACGAACAGCCCTGACGAATACGTTGGAGCCACTGTTCGGTAGAGTACGCATCCACTGTAACCGTAGCCTAAGGGGTTCATCTTATTCGGAATAATAACTTATCCCAGGAACAACATCTTCGAAACCCCTCACACGTAAGACGAAGTTCACGCTTTATAAAACCTTTATTCTGCCATCAGTCCTGTTTATTGACGTGAAGTAGAGATCGATAAGCAGAAAGGGAAAGCTGATACTGGGCTCTTTCAAAAGACAAATTCTTCGACTTACTCCTGAGTGTGCAAGGAGGTCGAATGATGAAAAGATTAATCCGCGAATACCTTAAAATCAAAACATGTCGACTGCGTGGGCTCGGCAAATGGATAATAATGCTCCAGCCAAGAGAGTCTTTGAGTTCCAATCCCTAGGTTCGACTTGGAGTGAACAAAACAGACTGCAAAGTAAAGATTAAGGCACTTTTTTTGTTCCGACTGATAGCGTAGAAGACATCAGCATTTTAAAAAAAAGAGTAAAATGACGAAAATGTCGGTTTTTTGGGCAGATAAATCATGAACGGTTAATGCTATCGAAAACAACTTTGTAAACCATGAAACCCTCTACAAAAATGTCTTTATAATTTTCTTCCAAGAGTTATAGTTTCCAAGATATGATTATTTAAAAAATTTCGTCAAAAATAAAAAAATCCTTTTTTCTGACTTTCACTTTTAAATGACGAAACTGTAAAAAAATGTATGCTCATTTAATAGGTTATAGTATTGTCTACAAAAATATTATGACAATTTTTTCAATAAGAGCAATTATTTTGAAAAAATTTGAAGTAGTGAAAATACAGGTTCTTCGTAAGCAGAATTGAAACAGTATTTTTTGTCTAAGACTTTGAGGGCAATTTGTTTATCATGTGATCCTATTCAGGAAAGAATTAAAATACATTTTCTAAAATCGATTATTAAGACGATATTATTTCATTTAAAATTAGCCAAAACTCAAAAATACCGGTTTTTCGCTCTTTGCTTCTAAACGGTGAAGTTTTCAAAATATAATTTTTGCTTTTGTATGAATAATATTATCGAGAAGAAGTTCGACAGTACTTTTCTCCATATGAGCAGTCAGCTCCAAGTTTTTGCGACTGTAAAAAGGCTCAGTTTTGAAAATACCGGTTTTTCGGGGCTATATTTATTTTTCCAAAATTTTGAGTTTTATTTTTTTATAATGGATAGAAATAACTTTTTTTGAATATTAAATTAGAGAGCACACTGTCTGGCGTTCCGGTAAAAATAAATAACCGGTGTTTTCAAAATTTGTATGTTTTTCAAGTTGAAATGAGCGCTCGTATGGAAAGAAATGTTATAGAACTTGTTTTAGAGCATATTATTATCTAAGCAATAATAATACTAATCAATTTATCAAAACTCAAAAATACTGGTTTTTTGCTCTTTGCTTCTAAACGGTGAGTTGTCAAAACATTATTTATGCTTTTCTCTAGAAAATAATATTGTCAAGAAGGAGTTCCATAGTGCTCAGCTCCAAGATATTGAACTTTAAAAATGGTCAAATTTTGAAAATACCAGTTTTCCTGTGGCATACAGATGTTTCTATTTCGAAAAATTTTGAGTTTAAAATATTCTTCTAAAAACAATAGATAGAAGTAACCTGTTTTTGAATATAAAATTTAAGAACAGATTTTCTGATTGTGCGGTACACATGATAATGTTTTCGAAAAACCGGTATTTTTGAAATTTGACCAAAATATAATTTTTGCTTTTGTATAAATAATACTATTCAGAAGAAGTTCGATGATACTTTTCTCCAAATGAGCGGTCAGCTTCAATTTCTTACGACTTAAATATTGGTCGTGTTTTGAAAATACCGGTTTTTCGGGGTAATACAGATGCTTCTTTTTCCCAAAATGTTGAGTTTAAAATATTTTTTTTAAACAGTGGATAGAAATAACTTGTTTTTGATTATAAAATTGGAAACCACACTATCTGGCGTTGCAGTTCAAATAGTAATGTCCTCGAAAAACCAGTGCTTTCGAAATTTGACAGTTTTCAAGTCGCTATTTCTTGGAAATGAGCGCTCGTATGGAAAGAAAATGTTATAGAACTTCTTCTAGAGAATATTATTAATTTTAACAATAATGATACTAATCAATTTGTCAAAACTCAAAAATACTGGTTTTTTGCTCTTCGCTCCTAAACGTTATTTATGCTTTTGTATAGATAATAATACTGTCTAGAAGAAGTTCGATGACATTTTTTTCATACGAGTGCTCATCCACAAGATTATTGTGACTGCAATTTTGAAAATACTGGTTTTTCGGGGCCTTAATGATGCTTCTTTTTCCCTAAAATGTTGATTTTGTAGATTTTTTTGAGTAGAAAAATTTGTTTGGATAAGAAATTAAAAAAACAGACTTGCTGGCGGTGCGGTACGCAGAGTAATGTCCTTGAAAAACCGGTATTTTTAAAATGTGACCCTTTTTAATGTCGCAATATCTTGGAAATGAGCGCTCGTATGGAAAAAGAAACTCTTATAGAACTACATCTAGAGGATGTTATCATCTATAAAAAAGCATAAATAATGTTTTATAAACTTGGCTTTTGACTTAAAAATACTGGTTTTTTGCATTTTGCTTCTAAAGTGCAAAAAAACAGTTTTTTTAAGTTTTGGTCAATTTTAGAAGTTAAAATATTTTTTATATGATTTTTTAAGTCCCAAAAACTTTAAATTTGTCGGTCGTATAGAAGTGCAAATAACTGGTATTTTTTAGTTTTGGCCAATTTTAGACGTAATATCTTTCAAATTATTTTTAATGGAAAACAGTGGCGGCATATCAATAATTCGAATAATCATTAAATTTTCGCCCTACTTAGTTCTCAAATACCACATTTTTATGGAAAACTCCAAGACAAAAATTTCAACTTCTCAGAAGGCAGTGATAATTTTCAGAAGAATTTAATGGCTGAATCCATTCAATGTCAAGCTTGTTCCTTAATGATAAGATTTTTAATTATGTACAATTCTTAAAATTGAAATTAACCATCATAGATTGATCTTGAATATTAGCTTCCAAGAAAAGTTTAAACAAAAAAAAAACTTTCATAAAGAGAAACGAATAATTAATTAAAACTCAGTTATAAAAGTTAAATAGGAATGACCTGAGTAATTAAGACCATTATCTCGATTAAAATCATTACGACCATGGAAGGCTTTTGAACCCAAGAATAGGTAAAGCTTAAATTTTAAGTTTAGGTATGTTAAAAATGACTATTTGACGGAGGCAACTTCTACTTAACTTTCGTAGATAAAATAAAAACATTAACAATGCAATAGAAACGAATTCGCTCGATAAAATCGTAAAATAATATCAAGCCCTTCAAAGTGATTTTCTTAAGAAATTTCTCTCATACCTATAGCAAAAAAAAAAAACCTAGAGAATACCTAACAATCATCGACTACTTTCCCTAAAAACTTATAAATCACAAAAAAGGCAAAAAAAAAATATTTAACTATCGAAAGGTGAAGACCATTAGATACCATACTACCACAAAATTTCTATATTCACACTTTTATCTTCGAACAAAACTCTGAACAAGCCTCTATAAAGCACTTACAAATGCATCAACATTGAATAACACTAAATCACGATACCAAGATACCCATTAGTTGATAATAATTGACTATGGACAACAACAAAAAAAAAAAACAACGAAAAAAAAGCTTCAGCCCTGGCTATTTCAATATGTTTCTCGTTGGTATATTTTTTTTTCTTTTAGAAAAGATAAGCATCACACATCCATCATCAACTTCCAGCTACAAGTTGCAAATCGTTCTACAAAATGCTATTTTCCTTTTTCTCAATGTTGTTTTACGTCTCATTACAATCTCAACATTGTGGAGATAGAAAAAAAAATAGAAGACAACAACAAAAAACACTGCCAAGAAAAGTAGAATCATTATTACGGATTCCACCCAACAGCACAATAACAACAACAACAACAACAATAAGCAACGTTTAACTTGGTCAAGTAGTTCAACACGAATTCTTCCTTTGAGATACAAATGAAAGAAAGAAAGAAAAATAGCAAAATAGACAAAATAAGGAAAAGAATGAAAAAAAAGGCAAAACAACAGAATTAAATACAATTCAGAATACAGATTATCTCTCATTTTGTTGATGATGGCTTACATCAGGAAAGATATTAAATACTCTCTCTATTTTATTTTCTCAAGTAATTGATACCACAAGGTGAGAAACAAAAAATAAAATTAGTATCTTCAATGTCGATCATCGTAGTCGTAGATATATACTAACTGGGAGGTTTCTTTTAATGAAAAAAAAAAAAAAAATAAAAAAAAAGTAGAACAACATCAGTAGCAAGACCAATATCAGTCGGCAGTCTACACAAACAACAACCTTAAACCAGCATCTTTTCGAGAAAGTATCTTTTGCATCTTATCTTTTGCCACTAAGCGCATAAATATACAAACTTCAATGCACTTATATGTAGGAGGTCAATGCAGCCCTGGATAAGATACGTACAAATCTCATGACATAAACAACATGCACCTCGTCGCCGCAAAACGATATCTATACTCAACAACCAATCCGTATATGATGGAGGCAGGAGAGTAGGTGTGCATCTTGCATGTTATACGGTTCGACTATTAAGTGGTACATGGTCGTACGTACGTGTATAGTGTGAACCATTCGCAAGCAAAGCCCGAACTCATGAACTAAACCTTCAAGTAACGCCTCCTCTTTTATTATGGTTAATATACGCACCGACAAAAACAAAATTAATCCGTTTATACACTGTGCAAAAAACTTGTATTTTATCAAATAAGTCTCTGAATAAATACGTTCCCATTAAAGCCTAAGAAGTTGTAGGTAAAAGACAACATGAAAATTCAAAAACAATTTAACTTATCAATGGTCCTACTTCTGTATATTTATTTCTTTCCAAACAGACAGTTTGCGTTGGGCGCCATTTTTCAATTTTAGGCAAATTGATTTTTTTTAATTTTGTGCTAAAGATTTAAAATCTATTAAATAAAACTTATTGGAAATTTTATTTCCTACAACTTTTGTTATGTAAAGTTTTTGCATAAAATCGATGTTTTTCAACTTTTAAAAAATAAGTTTTAATCCTGTCAGTAAACCGAATCCCGTGCGTTCTTTAAGGGAGGAGGATAAGAATTCATTTCGTCCAGAATTGAAGCAATTTTCAAAAATGGCGCCCAATCTGGTCCAAGTGGTAAAATAAGAAAAAAACTCGTAAATTTATTGAAAAATGTTCATGGTTAAGATAAAGGTTAATGTGTTAAGAAATAGGTGTTGAGTAGACGCACCTTTAGGTAGAATGTTAGTGGTGCAACTTTTCAGGAACATACTTTTTTTATGTCAGAGGGTGGGACATCGATTTATTCCCAAACGCGTGTTGGAAAAATAACTATTGATATCTTAGAAGATACGTGTTAGATAGACGCATCTAGGGGTAAAATGTCAGTGTTGCCACTTATGGGAAACATACTTTTTTGATGTCAAAGGCTGGGACATCGATTATTTCCATAATTTTTAAATTTTTTCAACATAAAAGTGGAATCGGTTCCAAACGCCAAATGCGTGTTGGGAAAATAACGATTGATGCCTTCAAAGATTTGTGTTGCACCTTTAGGTAAAATGTTAGTGTTGCCTTTTCAAGAGCATGCTTTTATTTTATATCAACGCGTGGGACCTCCACTTCTTTAGTTATTTTTAATATTTTGAATATGAAGCAAGTTTCAGAAAAGCCTCCAGATGCCAAATGCGTGTTGGGAAGCGTATGTCCAATCCGCTGACCGCTGCCATTGGAGATACGGTTGGGACAGAAAATCCTCAAGATGTTTCGCAGGCATCTATTTATGAGTGTTTGCAGCTTTTTTGTGAAAGAAGGTGTGACTTTCCAAGTGCTGCACTCATAAAGCAACACGGATTCAACATTGATGCGGAACAGTTGTAGCTTGGTATTTAAGCTTGTGAAGTTGTTTCTTCATATTTTGATTAGCATTCCGAACGCAGCCTTTGCTTTCCCAATTCGGCTGATTATTATTTTTAGTTCGTTCCCACCATCAGTTGAGACAAAAATAGTAAATACATTTGGTGGCGCAACAGCTCGTGGCGAACCAGGGCCTAGTGACTTACAACTCTCAATTATTCCTATGCGTGTGTTGTTGGCAGGCCCTAACGGTTAAATGAGAAGCACTTATTCATGACAAGTATACTTCTGGAGGATTTGTCAGTTCCTCGAAAGAGGCAGTACCTCGGGAGAAACATTTCCGTTTTTAGGTGGCAGCGGTTGGGAATTGAACCCAGACCTTCGGCATGACAGTCCAACGCACTAGCGATTGTGCCACGAGGTACTACAGTTGAGACAATACTCCCAAGGTATTAAAATTTGTCCTACCATCTCTACTGGTTGTCCAGAAATATCTACTTGAGTGGATGAGGAAGTTCGAAGGCTGATCTTTTTTTTGTTTGCCGTATTGATCTTTAACCCAACGATTAAAGCTTCTCTATTGTCATTTGTGCATACGTGCGTCGGCTGCGTAGTCGAGATGTTTGACATGTGATAATAGAATCCACTGCATCCTTCCATTTCCAGCTGTATGCAGTACAACACCTATCATCAACAGGAATAGTATTGGTGACAGTATACAACCTTGCCGAATGCCACTTTGGGTTTCAAACCAATCTGACAGCCTTCCTTCATGCAGAATGTGATCCATCATGTAGTAGCCTGAGGTCCGTCTATTCCGACGACTGTCCTACGACTGACTGACACTGAGACTGACACGTCCGTTTTATTCGACGGATATCCTAAGACTGAAAGTTTGACACTGTCAAACGCTTTTTCGTAGTCGCAGCAGGTGGAGTGGTGATCAATATTGAAGGAACTGTTCGATGATGATCTGCAAGGTGTTAATTTGGTCTTCACAGGAAGATCCAGTTCGGAATTCAGTTTGTTTGGAGGACGTTGGCTACTGCTTGCAGCACACAAATTCCTCTCCAGTTTGAATCAACGGTGTCATGCACCAACAGTTTTGACCGATAGAAGTGTTCCCATAAGGCACTTCTTCTTTTATCAGAACGGCAGTGAAAGAATTCCTCAGTTGAAACCAACGGTGGCGTCTACGGATCCAGTCAGGCTGAACCACTTAGTGAAGACCTTATATGGGCTATATGAAATAATTTGAGGTCAGGGCTATATGGAGCCGTTAATCCTGCTACCCTTGGGGTTATATTTCAAGGATTTGGTGTCTGGTCCTCCGGGTACCAGATTGTAGATCGTGCCGTCGCGTCGGTGTTACTTCCGGCCCCGTAGATTTATTTCGTTTTTAGCACTACGTAAGGTCTCCCTTCCTTGAAAGCTTGACAATCCGAAAACTCTCTGTTTCTGAAGCTCTCTCAATGAGTGCTTGCTAGAGCTTACTCGATGTTGCTGGCGATGTTTATAAAAGCTCTGCTAGAATACCGTCAGGTCCAACCGGTTTATTGTTCTTCAGTACTCTGATTGCTGTAAATGCGTAATGCAATTCGTATTCGGGAATTTATTAGATCGAACGTGTTTTAAAACCTCAGGAAAGTACTTCTTACACGAACTAGTATACTCATCAGAAACTAGCATAGATTAATCTGTATCTTTTACCAGATGTTGTTAAAAGCTTTGGACACCTATAAGCTCTTTGGTAATTCTGTAGACGGTCCTACTGTCACACCAACTTCCGGCCTCTTCTGCTTCTGTAGCCAATATGTTGATATAGTTACGCTTATCACGTCGCACGCTACGGTGAACTTCTTTCATCTTTATGCGATACTTAGACTCTTGCTCGTTGCTCCCTGCTGCTGGAGTAGCTTTGATGCGAGCTTTGAGGTGGTTTCTTTCTTCAATCCTTGCCCAAGTTTCTTCGGAAAGCCATACAATATTTCTTCCTTGGGACTGACCGACTATATTTTCAGCATCGGATATAGACACATTGTTCACAGCACTCCAATGCTGATTGCTCTCAATCCCTGGTGAAAGGTGGTCCTTTAGTTGGTGGAAGACTGGGGGTCCATTAGTTTATCGCTATTAAACTAAGGCATTCCGGTCTTTTCTTGGGATCTCCGAACTGCAGCTGTACATAATCTATCAGTAGTGGTCCCGGGACATTCCCATGTCTGCATCCCTTCTATTTTGGACGTCCTGGAGACTGCTTCTAAATCGGCGTATGATCGCGAAGTGATAATTTCGTTGGAAGTAGGTTGTCACCCAACTGATATGGTGCCACGTCTTGTGCTCAAACATGGTCCTTCTTATTACAAGCTGGTTGGCGTTGCAAAAATCGGCCAAACGTTCGCCTCTGTCCTTGCGGTCGC
Organism: Dasysyrphus tricinctus; assembly: GCA_963921185.1. Classification (NCBI taxonomy): domain Eukaryota; kingdom Metazoa; phylum Arthropoda; class Insecta; order Diptera; family Syrphidae; genus Dasysyrphus; species Dasysyrphus tricinctus. Next base: position 61,590,747 of record OY992531.1, on the reverse strand, counting down.
CAATGCCATGTTTTCCCATATAATGCCTGATCCCAACATTGCCATACCCAATCATGGAATTCAAGTCTCCCTCTACAATTATGATGGCTTCGCGTGGTGTACTATCATCAACAGCACTCAGGAGGCTAGAAAGCTCCGTTGATTGTGACGTGAGGTACTCTAGTTTGGAACCTAGCTTTCAGGATCCTGTCATCTAAAGGCTCCAAGGAAATTAAACTTTTGAGAGCTGTTTAGGAAAGCCGCGATCCAACGCCAGATTCCCGACAGCTTCCAAGTGATTTTTTCGGAATGGATTAGTGCAGTGTTATGAGTTAGAAACTTATCCTTCCCCGAGCCAAGCCATCAACTTCACTCACCCCTTAGGTGTACATCTTATACCGCATGAATTCCTCCTCTTTATTAAAAGAATCTAGCTTTTTGAGTACCTTCACTTCCTTTGTTGAGAAGCATCTTCGCATTCCAAAAACCATTCTTTCAAGCAACTTGAACTGGTTACACCTTTTTTTTTTAGTCGGTTTTTTTCACTGTGTACATCAGGATTGAAATTCAATACGAAATTCAACCTCAAAGACACAAAAGTGAGCCTTGCCAAAAGGAAAGAGAACGTTCGACACACATAGATATGTATGATACGTCTATTTAAAGACCCCCATATATAACGTATACTCTATCGAGACCCAGAGAAGGTGTTTTGTAATGTAATCTAGGTTTATACTCGTCGAGCTGCTGCTGCTGGTATTCAAAACTGCGTCACATCCAATACCCAATCCCATATAACCCAAAGAACTACTGTTGGATGGATCCATGGCTGATGATGGTCTTGTGATGGTTGTGCCGGTGGTGGTGATGGTGTGGATTATGGTGTAGTGCAGGGATTTAGCATATTTATCCAAACAGAACTTGAGGAACATCATTCTATAGCAGCAACGTTTATTCCGTTCTCTGTTGTGAATAGGTAGATGGTAGGTAGGTAGGTACTCTCTTCTGGAAAAGTCTAGTGCGGTGGGAAGGTACACCATCTATCTGGGTATCGGATAACACAAAACTTTGATGCCCCTTCTCTCATTCATAATGCATTTTTCTGGTTCTGTTGTTGTTGTTGTTTTAACAACTTGTAGTTTTTGATATTTTTTTTTCGTTTTTTTTTTTTTTTTTGGATTCAGTGGGATTTAAAATCTTTACTTGGATTATGGGTCGTGGATTATGGATTGTGAAGTTGATCAAAAATTAAAAGTCAAGAGGAGATCTCTGTCGAGAGAATTTTGTAGGCGAAATGGAAAAAGAAGATGTTGGAAGAAACAAAAACAACAAAATATTTAAAAAAAAAAGCCTCAGTGGGCCAGAAAACAAGGAGTTCTGTGGGTTGAGTGGGAAGACGAACATGGTTTTTCTTTATGAAAATATAATGCAATAAACAAGTCTTGTAATGGTTTTCGAAAGTTTTTTTTTTCTTCATTTTTTTGTTTTTAAAGTAAACTATGGGTTGAATGATCGGTTTCATATTTCTTGTTTAGTTTCTTTTTCCAGTTGAAATTATTTTGCTCCAGATTTCCACATGCATAGCAGGGCTCTTATTTTTTTGTTGCAATTTGCCTTATTATGCACATGACTCCTCTAAATAAGAGAGGTCTTGGAATTTTTAATTTTTCCAAGAGAATTTTGTAATGTTTATGTTTTAACTTGCATTTTAATATGATGTATATTTAACATTATCGCGGAAGCGTTCTATATGGAAGAAAAGTGGAACAAGAATTCTAGGAGCAAAAACTAAGAGATATTAATTCTGCATTTTAAGGATGAATGCATTTTCTTCGTTGGAGTTTAATTGTTGGCGACCTGGAAAGTCTTGCATATTATTAACATTATCTATGAAAGGAGAAGAACTAGATTACAAAACAAATAATTTCAGTTAATCTAGCCTCATTTTGTCAAGCCGTTTATGTTGTGTAAATTTGAGAGTTCCAGATACTCCCAACCGGTTATAGTCTTAATGCGAAACTAAACGAAGTCGGTACTGGTTTATGCCTACCAAGCACTTTCTTAAACAGCCCCAGTACGGTTTATAAGAATGAATGATGTGAAATTAATTACATAAGTTATTTTACAACCACCATACAAAATGTAGGACAATTTTCAGCTTTCGAGATAGCCTGAGCCTACCAAGATACCTATACGGAGCTGGTATGATTTTTAACAAATCGGACACTGTGTTGAAAAGGTCCGAATATGGTTTGGAATGGTTTTGCTAGTGGGAGTACCTGGAACTCTCAAAAATAATCTACTAATTTTGGATGAAAGTAGCGAAAAAGTATGTACAATATGTTTCAGACAACATTAATAAGGTTTTTAATGATTTTTTGTATCCTTGGAGGGTGGGAGCACCTGGAACTCTCAAAAATAACCGCTTCTACTTTATGAAAGTAGCAACAAAATATTTGTAATATGTTTCAGACAACCTTTACAAAGTTCTTAATCGTTTTTTGTACCTTTGGAGGATGGGAGTACCTGGAACTCTCAAAAATATTATATTATTTTTTTTATGAAAGTAGTGAAAAAGTATGCAAAATATGTTTCAGACAACCTTAATAAGGTTCTTAATGATTTTTTGTACACTTGGAGGGTGGGAGTACCTGGAACTCACAATACTTACCTGCTAATATTTTATGAAAGTATCCAAAAATATTTGTTATATGTTTCAGACCTCCTGAATAAGGTTCCTAATCGTTTTTTGTACCATTGGAGGATGAGAGTACCTGGAACTCTCAAACATAGCCTAATTATGTGTTATGAAAACAGCAACAAAATAATATGATTGAAAACCAGAGTTTCCCCTAGTTTTTCAACTATGGTCTGAAGATGGTTTGCAATGGTTTTGGTAGTGCGAGTACCTGAAACTCTCAAAAATAACCTACTAATTTTTTATGAAAGTAGCGAAAAAGTATATAAAATATATTTCAGACAAGCTTAATAAGGTTCTTAATGATTTTTTGTACCCTTGGAGGGTGGGAGTACTTGTTACTCTCAAAAATAACCTGCTTTTATTTTATGAAAGTAGAAACAAAAATATTTGTAATATATTTCAGACAACCTTACCAAGGTTCTTAATCGTTTTTTGTACCTTTGGAGGATGGAAGATCTCAGCAATATTTAAAATCGTTAAGATTTTCTTCACTTTTGCTCTCAAAAAGCTCAGATTGATTTTTGTTCAACTCGTTTGCTTAGTTTTTTGTTTTGCCGTTGTTGATAAAGTCATAGTTTAAAGTTCCCTGAAACTGTTTTAAAAAGTATCAATTCCCATATTTGCTTATTGGGAATAACTTGATCAAATGAAGAATTTCGATTGAAATTTTCAAAGTTTTTAATCCTGCTTCGAAATTAACTCGAAATTTATTAAATTTGAGTAATATAGTGGATCCAAATGTCTTCCCGTCGTTTTCAATAGCGGGGTTTGAAATCCTTAGGTATGTACTGTATACCTTGGTGAAGTGATTTTTTGTGTACCTTCAGCTTTGACAGTGATGAATAGACGAATTTAATAAACTCCTGAGTCACAACTTAATAATTTAGTCTTTATAGATGACGACTTTTGTTGCACCATGGGTCATCCATCAAATGTGGATAAGCAAAATAAAATAAATTTTAACAATTGGTGGAAATGGAATACAGATTATCAACTGATAATAACAAAAAAATATGTTTTACAACGTCTCAAAGCCCCTCGTTGTCAAAAATCTCCCCAATAAATTTGTTTCGAACCATTTGGTGTAAAAATTCGAATAGCAATTTCCATTTAAAAGAATTTTTCAGAGCTCTTTCCAGATAAAGAGCAAAAAGAAAGCTACAACTGTGAGAGATTTATAGAGGTCATACAGGGCAAACATAAAACATCAGTGAAATAGTGATGTCCGTCAAACTGCATTCAACACAAAGAAAATCCTAAAATGTAATGTTGCAGGAGTTTGGTGCTAATTTAGCTCTGCAGTTCAGACTTTGCACATTCAATTTCGCGAATCGAACTGCGTACTGCAGAAGAAAAAGCAGAACAAAATCTTTTTTGTCGTCTTTTTTGTTTCGTAGCAGTATTAGTCAAAAACACAAAATTCAATTTAGTCTAACTCCGACAAAACTAAGTAAACTGCATGCAAGTTATTAAAGAATGTAATTTTTCAGAGATTTTATATTTCATGTGGGATGCTGGTTGGATGCATCATGAAGGAAGTCCTATAATCTCACAAGTCGTTAAATAAAATGAATGTGATGCACACCAGTAAACAAGAACAAAACAAAACAGAAACAGAAAAAAAAATACTAAGAGAGTTAAATAAAATTGGAAGCTAGATGTAAGATGAGATGTAAGTAGCTTATAAAACCAAAAAGGTAATATTACGTTGAGTTTTAAGGATAATGGAGTTGCTCTTTTCTTGACACTTTTTTTTGTATCCCAGACAAGGGATTCTCCTGTGTTTACTCCTCGAAAAAGTATATAAGTCGTTGAGTAGTTTTATGAAAGTTTTTTTTTTTATGATTGAAGAACAGTATTATTAAGGTTCTAGAAAAGCAAAGAGATACAGAAGCTATTATGGATAGAATACCTTGAAACACTGTTACTTACTTTGAAGGTGTATAAAAATGAAATATAATAAAATGTCATCCAGCACCAGCAGTGAATTTCCTTTTTGGAAACATTTCATACTTTATCTGATGGGATGCATTTTTAGTTATCCTCAGAAGATTTTTTTGTAATAGTGTTTTTTTTTCACATTTAAGGGTGTTTATGTTTCTTCTTACTGAAATTGATAGTTAAAAAAGTAGGGTTTGTCTATTCATACCCTTAATTTTAATCTTCTTTCAACGAAATGGATTTGAGGACTGATGGAGCTAGTTTGGTAGCGAGTAAATTAAAGATTTAAGGCCGTATTTATAAACTCATTCCCTCAAAATTAAAAACTTATTCCAAAAACTTGAAACAGCTGTCTAACTTCAAAACTTATTATTGGCCTTTTCCTCGATTGTCTTGATTTCAACTGAAAATGCCTGTTCAAAATTTGTCTAAGGTGGAAACGAATGTTTTTATGTTCAAAGTAGACAAGTTTCTCGACTCGAAATGATTGCAATGTTCAATGAACGTGTTCCCAATAGTTAACTGAAATTCATTAATTTACTAAAGCGTGGTACACATTATCAAACCTGATTGTCACGCGTGTTGGATATCAAACCTGCGTGAAAAGTTTCGCGTAAACACTTATCAGTTATGTTGGGCGTCAGGCAAAGAAATTCCACTACTCTCAGAAAATTGTTTCTCTTTATTTTGAGGCTATTTCCGCCACGAATAGTGTTAATTCCTTTTTTACATGACACACACGAGCTTTTTCTTATTTTGTTTGCACTTTTTCCACTGATTCGTTATTTTGTTTTTTTCCGTGAATGACGGCTCATGAATGTAATTGTGTACACATCATCGAGCAACCACCCAACAAACCGAGGGTTGTCACCCAGTATTGAAAAATTTTGTGAGCAGGCAGTTCTGAGTGTCAAACCATCGTTCAGCGTGTACACATTGTCAGTTCAGTTTGATATCCAACACGAGTGTCACTCAGGTTTGATAATGTGTACCACGCTTAAGATTACAAGAATGTTAATGAATACTTGGAGCGCTCAGTTCCAAGATATTGCAACTTTAAGAATTGTCAAATCCCGAAAACACCCCCGCCAAAAATGCCGTTCTTTAAAATAATGTTCAAATAAAGTAATTTCTAAACAGTTCTTTAAAACAAATATTTCAAAGTCAATATTTTGAGAAAAGAAACTGGTATTTTCGAAATTTAACCAATTTAAAGTCGCAATATGTTGCGACTGAGTGCTGTTATGCAAAAAAAATGTCAACAAGCTCCAGAGAATATTATTACCTACACAATAAGCATCAATTTTGCTTTGACGACTTTGCCGTTGTTTTGACCAATTTTAGAAGCAAAAATATCTTTTAAATGATTGCTAATAGAAAATAAATATATGAGCGATTCTCAGCAAACTGATACTTTTGTGAGTGCAAAATTAAGGAAAGATTTTACATGTAAAAATGATAAAATGCCACGGTAGCGACACGATTCTGCTTGCCACGGTAGTGACATTTTCATACTTAATTCCAATTTGCAAAAAAAATGTTATATTCAAAATATTTTCCGAACAGATTTAACATAAGTTTAGCAAACTCTATAACACAGTTGTACGAACATGAAAATAAAAGCAAATTCTTTGATTTTATTTTCTTCAAAGCTCTGGGACAGAGTTTGAAATCAAACTGCAAATTCTGTAAATGAGTTATAGCTTATAAAAATATTATTTCAATTATTTTAATTAAAGTCGAGTTCTACCGAAACAGTTGTAACCTCAGGGTTGGAACGGTAGTGATATTTGGGGTATAGAACAGTTTAAAAAAATATATGCACTTGTATCTTTTTCGGAATTGACCTTGCCATTTATCGAACACATAATCTACTAGCTAATACTTGTAAAATGTGGAAAAAATAATTAGTAAATACCTAAAATCGCCGAAGGACATAAAAGCATCAGTTTGCTGAGAATCACCAATACAGAAACTGTAGGGCAAGTTTTGGATTCGTGAAAAAAAAATCGAGATAACAATCAAGCATGACATTGCGATGATAGAGAAGACTAAAAAAGTGGGTGGCACACTTCTGTCTGTCTGTTCGTCTACAGCCTAAACGGCTGGATCGATTTTCTTCAAACTTGGTACATAATGGCTTTGTGGATTTGGCCCCAAACGTTTTTTTTTCATTTTTTTCAAAGAACGAAATATAACAGTACCAATCTGCCATAAAATTTTTTTAAGCAATTTTACACAATCGTATTTTTCTCAAAAACGGCTCAGCAACTAAAGAAAAAGACAATTAATTAGTTTTAGTAAGGTTTACCTTTGGTTGGAAAACTATTTTTCCAAATATGGTTATTAATGGTAACTCCCAAGGATCCAATTTTTTGATTTTCGATTTTCTTCAAAACGGTATGACTGATTTCAATAATTTTGTTTATACAGACAAATACAAAAATTATTTTTTGGATTTTTAAAAAATGTTTAAAGTTTTTTTTTTGAAAATTAAATATTTCGAAAACGATATAATCAATTTTTTTGAAACGCGATACTTAAGAGTTTTTCAGCAGGTACCTACTCTCTAAAATATTTTTGGAAAGAATTTTGCATTTATGAAAAAATAACGGTACCTTCCATACAAAGGTTAAAAAACCGCAAAGGAAAATATTTTTTTTTTTTTTTCTTCAAAAATGACTCCTACGATTTTTATTAAACTTCTTCCATGTACTACAATTAGTACGATCTACTACCAAAAATTATAAAATTTTCAACCTAGCAACTATTAATAATACTTGTCATAGAACGTTTTTTTTTATTTTGAATTTTCTCATTATCGGCGTAACGGATTTTGATGATTTTTTTGTATACACAAATTTCAGATAAGATTATAATATTGAATATCAAGATTTTCAAAAAAAAAGTTTTTGGATTTTTAAAAAAGTTTAAAATTTTTTTTTGAAAATTCGGTATCTCAAAAACGGGTTGATAATTATTTTTCAAATTTGGTTTTATATACTTTAGATTTGCATACCAAAATTTGTTCTTAAAAATGTTTTAAGAATTTTATATATAAAAAATTAATTTTCTAAAAAACCGCTCCAACGATTTAAACATTTTTTTTCCATACAATCATATTCAATCAAGAATTAAGATAGCACTATTTTTTTCCACCTCAAACTGTCGAAAGAGCTATTTCAGCCAATTTAAATGTCGTATTTCATGCTTCTCTACATTTTACTCTCATAATTTCCATGTGTTTATATACAATTTTCTTAAATCCGTAGTGTCTTGAACATAAGAGCAAGTACGTGCGACCCAGTCGTGCATTTTATTTTATGAACAATACTTCTATTTAATGAAGTATTTTATCAGAAAATAGTAGATCTCATAGTAATAGTAGATAAAATTAATTTAAACAAGGAACAGATATGCCACGGAACTGACATTTTGCCTAAACTTTTCCAAGCCATGTAGAAAACGTTGCTAATTTTGTAGATTGTAGTAAATATCCATTTACCCAATGTAAACAAGAAATATATAAGAAAACTTTACATTAAATATCAAACAAATCACTGGGCACAAAGAACCACAGTTTGCGGAGAATCACCTATAAAGCGGGCTATTTACATACATAGGACTTGTTCGTGGTGGATATTTGGACGAATTTATCTATTCTCCCTTACATTTGTTCATAAATTCAGATGGAATAGTTTTTGTTCATTCATTTAGAGAACGATTTTCATCATTTTAAGCATTTTTTTTCTCATAATATTCAAGCGCCTTGAACGTAAAGACAAGAACTCACTCAGTCGTGCATTTAATTTAGATTTAATTTAGAAAATTTGCTTTTAATATAACCATTTTAGCTGATCAACTGACATTGAGTCATTAATTTACCTTTAATTAATAAACTATAGGCCTAAAAATAGAAAATAATTATTTTTGGATGCAAAAACCATTTGCATGCAATTAATGCCTTGAGGTGAATGTATTTTTTTTTTTGGTGTAAACCGACCATCAAAAAAATGTATTCACCACACTGTTTTTTGCATGCAAAACTATTCCCGGTTCAACCAATCATGCAATCAATTAATTTTGCATTTTACCTCAGTTATTTTTGACATGCGAGAATATTTGCATAGGTTTTTTTTCGCACAGGAACTGTAAACTAGGCTTTAAGTTCCAAAACTATCTAAACCAGTGTTTCCCAACCTTCTTTGTTCTATGCCCCACCAAAACTCTTCCAAAATTTGTATTTATATCCACCCAACATTATTATTTTTATAAATTGTTTAATACTCAAAAATTTTAAATGTTCACTAAAAACATGAATTATTAAAAACATTAGAAAGAAATCACCAGAATCTGAAAATCTTGCATCTCGCTACCCTTATTGATATGTCTTGTCTGACATATAAATAAGGGTAGCGAAACCAAATATCTTCGTTTTTGTTTTGACAAGAGCTTTATTTTTTTCTTTGATGTTGCTTAAGTTCTTCGAAGATATCGACTATTTAGCTCATAAATGGATTACCATCGACCGCTAGCAAATTTTCATTTTCAGTTTTTCTTAAGCACAGTTTAAATTTGCGAAAAAAAAATCAAAACTTTCAAAACCTTTTTCCCCCTATTTTGTGCACCGTATTGAATTCTATTTAAGGCGAAAAATGTTTGCCTTGGCCTAAGTCACCCATTCAGTCATTAATTTACAATTAATTAATAAACTATAAGCCTTACAATGAAAAACAATTATTTTTGGATGCAAAAACCAGTTGCATGCAAAAAATGCCTTGAGGTGAATAAATTTTTTTGTTTTGGAAGTGTAAACCGACCATCCAAAACAAATATATATTTTTCGCATGCAAAACAATTGCCGGTCCATTGCAATGTTTTCTTTTTTTGCATGAAACTGTCAACCTATCATGCAAACCAATTATTTTGTATTTCACCACAATAATTTTTGACTTGCGAAAATATTTGCATTGTATTTTTTTCGCATGGGAACTGTAAACTAGGCCTAAGAAAATCGAAAAGTTCTACAAATCTCAAAACAGACAAAAGACTAATTTGACAAAAGAAGATTCAAAATGGTTGATTCCAAAAAAAAGATCAATGAAAAATATAGCTTTTTTTTTTGGTATCATCAGCCACCCGCCCCTTCAAATTCGTTTTTGGGAATTTACGGGATAGAATCTTACATAATTCAAATTTTCATTCTTCCTTGCGATTTCTCATCAAGAAGCCTGTTAGTTTAAATTGAAAAATTCACCGTTTCAATGAATCCTATATGCGAAATTGAAAATATTGTGAAAATCAACGCGGAACGTATTCAAATAATGATAATAATTTAACAGAAGTTGAGTACTCTTAAGTATGAAAGAGTATCGATCCGCCTCGTATTCCCTCGCAATAAAATCACACCACGTTGTGTCGAACCAATTGAAATGTATTGAGAAACCGCAATCTTTAAACACCTTTCTATACATCTACATATATTCGACAAGTAGATACGTGCGACCTAGTCGTGCACATCCAATACCTTCATCTCATTCTCCATTGCTGCATACATTTCCAAATTATTGCTCCTTTATTTTTTTAATACTCAAACATTTTTATGGGTTTTACTGTTAGTTGGAGGTATAATGTATCTTTTCAAAATGGAAGTACTTAGTAGCTTGTAGCTAAAAGTGAGGGTGAAAAAATAGTACTTTTAAGATATTGACGGTGAAAAATAGGCGTGTAAGTGATTTATATGTCCGTGGGGTGTTGTATTCTTTTTTTTTATTTTATATTTTTTTGTTACATTTTTCTTCATATCCTAAACTTTTTTTTTATTAAGGGTAGGAGGGTAGGAATCTTCCCTTCTCAATCCCTGCCCCTACCAAAATACATAAAACAAAAAAAAATATTAAATGATGATGATAAAGTTTTCTTACAAAGGAACAAAGTGCTATATCACAAAGTCGAGTACAAATGAGTTATACTTTTGTTTTTGTTGTATTCAATCTTCTGTGGCAGAATGGTTTTTCGGGGTGCGACTGTTTTTTTTTTGTTGAAGGTTTTGTGGGTCGAAATAATGTTCTAATAAGATAATTGTATTCCTAAGCTAGGGATTATTACTTTTTATGTGTTTTTCATGTCAGAAGATGTAGTGTGTATGACATGTGAGAGATGATAGGGCATTTCGTTTCAATAGAAAGTTTTTTTTTTTATTTTTTCTTACTGGGGTGGGAGTAAAAGCTTTGAATTACTTAAATGATGGGACAGACTACTGGGAATGGCAAAATTTAGAAGTAAAATATAATTTATAGGTCATTCATTATGTAGGGAGTATCCTTAATAATTGATTGTAATTAGTAAAATACCAAGGAAACATAAAAATAATATATTGAAAGGGATGTGTATATTATCTTCCGGATGTGTCAGTATAAGATTGAAAGTTATGGTAGAGCCAAACGGAAGTAAACATGTTAACTGTGATAAGTGAGTTTTTTTATGAAAATGTATGTTGCCAGATATTTTCTTTTTTTAATATTACAGTTAATAGGGAGAAAGAGGTGAGTCTAGAAATTAATATTCTTGTGATAAGTCTTATCCTTTTTTTTAACATCTTAATCAGGGAAATTATTATATGGTTAGAACCGTTAAAGGTTCACTTGAAGGTAATCAATTTTACGACGACATTTCATGTTCTATGAAGATATTTTTTATCAAAAACATATAAGGAGCTGAAAGCTTCAAATATAAGAGAACGAGGGGGAGTTAGATGTAGAAGTTGAGAAAAGTATAAGTATAAGTATAAGTATAAGTATAAGTATAAGTATAAGTATAAGTATAAGTATAAGTATAAGTATAAGTATAAGTATAAGTATAAGTATAAGTATAAGTATAAGTATAAGTATAAGTATAAGTATAAGTATAAGTATAAGTATAAGTATAAGTATAAGTATAAGTATAAGTATAAGTATAAGTATAAGTATAAGTATAAGTATAAGTATAAGTATAAGTATAAGTATAAGTATAAGTATAAGTATAAGTATAAGTATAAGTATAAGTATAAGTATAAGTATAAGTATAAGTATAAGTATAAGTATAAGTATAAGTATAAGTATAAGTATAAGTATAAGTATAAGTATAAGTATAAGTATAAGTATAAGTATAAGTATAAGTATAAGTATAAGTATAAGTATAAGTATAAGCATAAGTATAAGTATAAGTATAAGTATAAGTATAAGTATAAGTATAAGTATAAGTATAAGTATAGGTATATAAGTTTAAATTTAAGTTTAAGTTTAGGTTAACGTTAAAGTTAAAGTTAAAGTTAAAGTTAAAGTTAAAGTTAAAGTTAAAGTTAAAGTTAAAGTTAAAGTTAAAGTTAAAGTTAAAGTTAAAGTTAAAGTTAAAGTTAAAGTTAAAGTTAAAGTTAAAGTTAAAGTTAAAGTTAAAGTTAAAGTTAAAGTTAAAGTTAAAGTTAAAGTTAAAGTTAAAGTTAAAGTTAAAGTTAAAGTTAAAGTTTAAGTTAAAGTTAAAGTTAAAGTTAAAGTTAAAGTTAAAGTTAAAGTTAAAGTTAAAGTTAAAGTTAAAGTTAAAGTTAAAGTTAAAGTTAAAGTTAAAGTTAAAGTTAAAGTTAAAGTTAAAGTTAAAGTTAAAGTTAAAGTTAAAGTTAAAGTTAAAGTTAAAGTTAAAGTTAAAGTTAAAGTTAAAGTTAAAGTTAAAGTTAAAGTTAAAGTTAAAGTTAAAGTTAAAGTTAAAGTTAAAGTTAAAGTTAAAGTTAAAGTTAAAGTTAAAGTTAAAGTTAAAGTTAAAGTTAAAGTTAAAGTTAAAGTTAAAGTTAAAGTTAAAGTTAAAGTTAAAGTTAAAGTTAAAGTTAAAGTTAAAGTTAAAGTTAAAGTTAAAGTTAAAGTTAAAGTTAAAGTTAAAGTTAAAGTTAAAGTTAAAGTTAAAGTTAAAGTTAAAGTTAAAGTTAAAGTTAAAGTTAAAGTTAAAGTTAAAGTTAAAGTTAAAGTTAAAGTTAAAGTTAAAGTTAAAGTTAAAGTTAAAGTTAAAGTTAAAGTTAAAGTTAAAGTTAAAGTTAAAGTTAAAGTTAAAGTTAAAGTTAAAGTTAAAGTTAAAGTTAAAGTTAAAGTTAAAGTTAAAGTTAAAGTTAAAGTTAAAGTTAAAGTTAAAGTTAAAGTTAAAGTTAAAGTTAAAGTTAAAGTTAAAGTTAAAGTTAAAGTTAAAGTTAAAGTTAAAGTTAAAGTTAAAGTTAAAGTTAAAGTTAAAGTTAAAGTTAAAGTTAAAGTTAAAGTATAGGATAAGCCAGTTCAAAGCCTTTAAAACCCAGTGAAAATGCTGTTTAAGACCGGCTAAAAGCTGTTGATGAGGCAGTCGAGAATTTGTTGATGAGCCAGTAAAATACGTTGGTATCTAGAAGAGACGCTGTTTATAAGTCAGTTATAAGCCTTCGACAGCCATTGGCTTTTTAAAGTTTATAGTCAGTAGAAACGTTGTTAAGTTGCTTAGTTCTTGAATCCAAAAAACATAACAATACTACACGTTTAAATATTTCTGCTTATCATTTTTAATGATAAGCGCTTTTTCATGACAGCTTTCAGAATCCTATTAAACTCCATCAAAAATTATCCTCAGATCTCATATACATGACAGTTCACTTTCAAACTATTTGGGAAGCTTTTTTGGTGTCACACTTAAATAGATATAAATCTCGTTAAAATATATTAGTGGTTAAAATAATTAGTCCATTATTTGTTTTAAAATTCAATTAAGAGAAATTCCAATAAATAATGAAATTTAAAACCAATCTCCAACAAAAAACAAAACATTCTACAAATCATGTTATAATTAAAAAGGAGCATTAAACAAATGTTTAAATATACAAAAAAAGCATATGTTTTTTTTTTTATTTCACACATTCCTGAATTTTTAATTCAATAAAGTCATTTAAATAAAACAAACAACACAACCATTAAGTTTATTAATAAATGCACACTCAAGTTACCCATTTTCTAAGCAACAGGTGGTCTTCCGGAATCAGAGTTTCAATCATTCAAAAAAAAAAATATCCCATTAAAAAAATCTTAAATCTTGCTTGTAATAGTTATTGTTTGCTGTTTTTACTGCTGCTGTTGTTATTTTGTCATCATCAAAGATTTAATTATGATTAAAGCTAATTTTCTTTTACATCCAACTGCAGTTGTCGTCCGTCTCCCCATATTTTTTTTAGAAAAAAAAAAAATGTGAAAAGTGGTTTATGTGACACACCAGTAATGAGAAGGTACCCATGATGGAACAATGCCTGTACTGTGTGTGTACTTACAACTCTTGCCATCATCATGTCAGCTGGAATGCAAGCGTTGCATGTTGTAAGTTGAGAGTTGTTAATTACCTCACCATAACCTAATGACACATAAATCCACTAACACATAGTAACGATATGGTCATAATTCTTTTCTTTCATCTCCTCTATAAAAATAAGGGGCGAGTGCACATATGAATGTGCAGGTTACATAGCTATAAAAAAAATAATAAAAAAAAGTCTTTGAAAACTAATAGCGAAATATCTAGAAAATATTCTTCCTTTCACAGTGAAAAATGTTTTTTTAAACGGGGAATCCCTTTTCTTTACAAAAGGTGTGCCATTAAATGACGATAAACTTGTTGGCTGATTTGGGCCAGATAAATTTCATTAATCTAGATTACGACCTTTGTAACACACATTATGTGAATGATAAGGGCATATTTTAAGTTTGCCTCGAGGAGCCTTTTGTAAACCTTGAACTCAAAAAGTATCCTTTTTATAAAAAAAAGAAAAACACTTCAAAGGTAACTTTTCTCTTATTCTTACGATACAGCCGCTATAAGGGCAAGTATTGCCTTCGTGGAAACATTCAATCTTGAGATTTGAGTAATATCGTTCTAAAAGTCATGAAGGTTGTTCTTCCCGTAATTTAAATTCACTGAAGCAATCTTATAGTTAACATAAATTGAATTCAAGCCTCCGATGATGATTTTTGAACTATCATTTTGTGTCCCATTCAAATTTTTCCTCCTTAAATTTTAGACCTTTTTTAAATTAATTTCCCAAAAATCTTTGAAACTATTTTACCATCTGCCAAAGGTGGAACTTTGTGCGACCTGATTGTGCATTTTATTCAAATAATAATGTCTCCTTTTACGATCTGGGTCTTTTGGCCTTCTATAGAGGGCAAAATGGTAAAAATTCCACAATGTTATCAAAATCAATACATACCTATACCTATACACCGACCGGGAATCTGATTCTTGTTTTATAAATATATTCATTTTAATATCCTCAAGGCTTCGTTCGTTGTTATTCATCAAATTCCTTGCACGAAACTAGAAAGTTTAGAAAGTTGGTACCTACCTAACCTACCTACACCTTCACACATCAACGTGTACCTATACCTACCATTCTACTAGCTACTTTGATTTTTATTAAAATAACCTTGGAATCTATAAAATATTCCAGTGAATGTGTAATTTTGTTGTGAAATGTAGAAAAATTAATATACGTATAAAATTCCTGAAAAAAAGGAATTTCTCTTTTGCATACGGTTGTAAGTACCAATACCAACCTCTTACCTACACATATAGGTATTTGAAGAAACATTATAAAGGATAGACCATTAGATACTTTTTGAAAAAAATAACAATATTTTTGTAACCCCAAAAGGAGGGTTGTTTATTTTTATTTTTATTTTTTTGTTGTGAAATTGATATGGGTAGTATACTTTTGGGGTTGGAAATTGGTTGGAGGATATTTATTTTAATGCAAATGTTTTTTTTTTTTTTCTTTATTTTTATTTCAGTAGGGCAGTTACGTGTTTGTTGTCTTTTGATGTAAATTTAGCCCTAAGATTGCAATAAATTATGAGAATTTAAACCAGCATGACTTTTCGTTAGGTTTTTTTTTGTCCTAATGGGAATACATTTTTTCCTTAAAATTTCAAATTTGTTAAGTGCTAATGTATATTCCTTTTTTTATTTTCAGGTAAATTGGATTTTTTTTTGTACAGCATAATTATGTAAGAAAAAAGGATGGTAAGCGTTTTATGAAAACAAATATTAAAGAATCAAAGACTTAATTGATACAAGAGTGCGGTGGAAAAAGATAAAAACTTTAAAGTAAAATTTAAAGGACACGTTGAAGTAGACTGATGAGTTTCGAAGAGGTTATAAATAATGACCAGCGATATTATAAGAATAACTAAATTTTGTGTTAAAATCAGTAGGTACGTTTTGCAAATTTTTTTTTACTTCAGAAGTTTTCCAATTTTCTGCACCTTTTTATGTAATTACTGTAATTTTTACTGATTCGAAATACTTTTTACAAAATATACCTTTAACTGTCAGAAATATTTACTGTTGCTATTTTCTACAGTATTTCAGGACTTCATTCCTAACAAGTAAAAGTCTTAGGTACTGGTACTTGTACCTACTTCAGTACCTTAGTACTGTTACTTTAAAAAATGCAAGAAGCAGTATTTTTTTAAGTATTACGATACAAGTATCAAGTACCAAGTACCAGGTACTTAAGTACTATAGTAATTGAGGAATACTTTAAAAAACTGGTTAAATACTTGAAAGCACTTGAAAGTTCTTGATAGTTCTTGAAAGTACTTTGATGTACTTAAAATAACTTCTAAATACTTAAAAGTACTTGAAAGTTTTTGAAAATACTTAAAAGTATTTCATGGTTTTAGATAGGTATGTACTTGAAAGTACTGGTGAAGTACTTGGAAGTATTTCTCAAGTACTCAAGTACGCAATACTTGGTACTTGCGATAAAGTACAGACTTAAAAAATACTGGTTCTTGGCTATTTTTCAAGTACTTTGACCGACTACTAAAGTATAAGTACATACCGCGGTACGGGTTCTTGATAATGTGCTTGAAATCTTACAGCTCTGAATACACCACCTAATATGTAACATATTTGTTTTTAATTTTTATTGAGTAATTTTTAAAAATTATTAATATTTTAATCAACAGTAAATTTAAATTAAATATTAAATTTTTATCATTTTTAAATTAAATGATTATACGAAAATCTAGACTCCAGAATTTAGGTTAAAAAAATGGAAACACAATTATTTGGCCAAAAACGCCCCAAATAGTGGGCATATTGTTTGAAAGGATGCTTACTAAAAATTTTTCATCACAAAACTCTATTCCTTATCAATTTTTGTGATTATATTACTTTGGATGTGGATTTTTAAATGGGCAGAAGCTTTTCAAATCTCATCAAATTCGGTAAAGTGATTCAGATTTATCAATTTATGACCGCGTCTCTATACAACATTAACCACTATCAGCCCCACGGTGTACTTTTGTGTTTTAACCAACTATTTATCTTCAAAAGTTCTAAATTGTAACCATTCTGCACTAAGGGAAACATTTATGTACCCAGCTCAGATGAAATTATGTACTAAATTAACCATCAGAATGTAATGAGAGCTTTATGTACTGAGTACAGTTGATATGTACTGGTTACACTTCAACGTGGTTTTGGTCAATATTTATGAAGTCAGTCTAAAGAAACATTTTAATAATACAGACGATATGTACTAAATACATATACAGGGTGACCCATAGTCACCAGCTCGTTTTCTTATTGCTAATGTCATTCAATATTCATTTTTCTAAAAAGACTGGTAACTTTTAAAAAATAAATTGGGATTTCCCAACAAAAAGAAAAAAATTAAACAAAAAATAAAAAAAAACTCAATAAAAATAAAATGCACGACTGGGTCGCACGTACTTGCTCTTATGTTCAAGACACTGTGGGATTAAGACAATTGTATATAAAAACATGGAAATTATGAGAGAAAAATGTAGAGAAGCATGAAATACGTCATTGAAATTGGCTAAAACAACTCTTTTGACAGTTTGAGGTGAAAAAGAAGAATGCCATCTTAATTTTTGATTGAATATGATTGTATGGGAAAAAAAAAATTTAAAATCGTTGGAGCGGTTTTTTAAAAAATTAATTTTTTATATATAAAATTCTTAAAACATTTTTAAGAAAAAATTTTGGTATGCAAATCTTAAGTAAATATTTATGTGTATATAAAACCAAAATTTGAAAAAAAATTGTCAACCCGTTTTTGAGATATCGAATTTTCAAAAAAAAAATTTGAAACTTTTTTTAAAAATCCAAAAACTTTTTTTTGAAAATTATGATATGCAATATTATTATATCTTATCTGAAATTCGTATATAAAAAAATTCATCTAAATCCGTATAGCTGATAACGAGAAAATTCAAAATAAAAAAATACGTTCTATGACAGGTACTATTAATAGTTTCTAAGTGTAAAATTTTATATTTTTTTGTAGTAGATCATACTAATTTTAGTATATAGAAAAAGTTTTATCAAAATCGTTGGAGCCGTTTTTAAGCAAAAAAATATTTTCTTTTGTGGTTTTTTAACTTTTGTATGGAAGGTACCGTTATTTTTTCATAAATGTAAAATTTTTTCTAAAAATATTTTAGAAAGTACTAAAAAACTCTTTAATATCGAGTTTCAAACAAATCGATCATGTCGTTTTCGAAATATTTGATTTTCAAAAAAAAATTTGAAACATTTTTTAAAAATCCAATAAACATTTTTTCAAAAATTTTAGTACACAAAACTATTAACATTTTTTGGAAGCTTCTGTGTAAAAAAAATAATTGAAATCGGTCCTACCGTTTTGAAGAAAATCAAAAATCAAAAAAATGGTTCTTTGGGAGGTACCATTAATAACCATTTTTGAAAAATGGTTTTCCACTCAAAGAAAGCCTTTACTAAAATAAATTTATTGAATTTTTTTTAAGAAAAGTTGTCGAGCCGTTTTTGAGAAAAATACGATTATGTAAATTTGCCAAAAAAAAATGTATGACAGGTACCGTTATTTTTGCTTCTAAAAAAAAAATGAAAAAAACGTGTCGGCAAAATCACCAAAAACCACTAAGTACCAAGTTTGAAGAAAATCGATCGAGCCGTTTAGGCTGTAGACGAACAGACAGACAGACAGACAGACAGACAGACAGACAGACAGACAGATAAACAGACAGACAGACAGAATTTTGCCACCCACTTTTTTGGTGTTCTCTATCATCGTAATATCATGTTTGATTGTTATCTCAATTATTTTTTTTTGCACGAATCCAAAACTTGCCTTATAGTACCCATAATCGCAAGTAAAAATCGAATTTGATACTAAATTGCGGGAGACCAAGTTTCAATGGTTAAAAATTCTTTTTTGAAATCCGTCATAGATTGGCAAAAATAGAGCCAATTACCTAGGGGTCAACTCTCGATCTGTAAAACTGTGAAATGGAAACAAAGTTATCATTTCAGTTTTCACAGAGTTTTATCATTTTATCACTTCACAAACACGCGCAATGCTATTGCCGAACTCGTTATGAAAAACAGCTGCCAAGGTGAGTACTAAAAAGTACTAACATGAAAAACTCTACCACTTGCCCATAGAAAAAAATGATTGTGACGTCATAGAAAGACCAAGATGGCGACTTGGGTGTATCAAATACGCACAATTTGTTTCTGTTTATCATTTTTCTTTTCACAGGATGAAATGATTGTGATAAACGAATTATCATATGAAAACATTTTGTCATTTGTTTTAATTTTTTCAAACTTCGAGAATCGCATTTGGCGTGACGGCGTCATATTTATCACTTCACAGTATCACAGAACGAGAATTGACACCCTTAATTATTATAAAAACCTCAATTAGGTATTAAGTCCAAAACTAAGCGAAAACGAGAAAACTTTTCGACTAAAAATGACATCAGAAATCCATGGTTTTCGTCTGTGGCGGTAACTTTGGGGCATCCTGTATATGAATTTAGCACTACAGTGAAATATACTTTAACAACATTAATGTTAACATTCCGCCACTGCCAACAAAGCAGAAAAATGTATTCATCACGGCAATATAACAAAACGTGTATTGAGTCCCATTTACTATGTACTGAGTACACGTCTATGCTATCAGTACCTATCTTATTTGTTGCTTACCGGATAAATTTTTTTTAATTCAAATAAATGTTTGTACTTTCAGAATAAAAGGGAAACTGCAGCTGCCTAAAATTAAGAAAAAGATGATGCATTAATAATTATGTAGTGAGTACAAGAAGCTGTACCCATTACATGCAGATATGTATAAACATCATATTTCAAAGAGGTTAAGTACAATGCTCACTACCTATGTATGCAATGTGCTTATATAATTCTGTATTGGACACATAGTAATGTACTCACTGCATAATAATGAAAAAAGTACACAAAAATGTACCTACTCATTATATAAACATTTCCTCAATGCAAAATCATGTACTCATTACATAGTCATGTACTCATTTCAGGTAGCCGATACATATTTTCATATTGAGTCCACAGAACTCGGCATTAGTTACCACATTTGAAAGTTAATTTATGTAGTCAGTACAGATTTCAATATATTTTGTAATGAGTACCTACCTTAAAAATTATGCATGCAGAAATGTATGCGATGAGTATGTATGAACTGATTATGTACATTAGGGTGGTCGTTATAATGGGTTTTTTTTAGTTTTATTATTTGGATGGGCCTAAATCAGCTCTAAATGAAAAAAAAAAAATCCCTAATTTTTTCAGATTTTTATTTTCATCCCCTATAGTCGCTGTAGGGGTAAATTTAATTTCCCCTTTTTTTTGGAAATTCGCATAAAATTTGCCGAAAAATTCAGGGCATGTAGGTGAGAAGTAGACAAGAAAAAAATCCTACTGAAGAGGGGTAATATCTCCCACCGCTTGGAAGGGAGGGGCAATTTAATAAAATAATTACATAATATAGAAAAAAATTAATTAAAAAACAACAGCAACACTTGCAGTAATGTTTTGTAGCTTTTTGGAAAACCAGAAGTCCATTTTAATAGTTGATTATTAAATAAAGTTCTTTGAATAAACAATTTCAGCAAAATCTGTTTTCAAACCTATAATTAAAAAATTAAATAATATTTTTTCTTGAAAATGTTGAGTTTAAAACAATTTTTAACCAGAACAGTTTCCAAAACATTACTGTAAGTATTTCCGTTGTTTTTTAACTAATTTTTTCTATTTTATGCTAATATTTTACTAAATTGCCCCTCCCGTCCAAGCGGGGGGAGATATAACCCCCCTCCAGTAGCATTTTTTTCTTGTCTAGTTCCCACCTACATGCTCTGAATTTTCTTGGAAGATCTTACGCGAATTTTCTAGTATGCAAAAAAAAGGGGAAATTTTATTTACCCCTACAGCGACTATAGGGGATGAAAATAAAAATCTGAAAAAATTAGGGAATTTTTTTTTTCTTCATTTAGAGACGATTTGGGCTCATCCGGGATGACCTTTTTTTTAACGACCACCCTAATGTACACATTTTTTATAAGTAGACCAACATAAGATTTAGGCCCATTTGCTTATACGAAACTTAATTTATTTAAAGTAGAACATAAGCGCTTATGTGACACTTTACGCAGAGGAAATAGTAGAACATAAGCTTTTAAGTAGAACATAAATGCTTAAGTTTCGTATCAGCAAATGGGTCTTAGAGACCTTTTACAGAGCTAAAATGTTTATATTTTTATAAAAATATAGTATTCACGAAAGGTTTCTCGGAAATGGACTTAGGGAGTTTTCATAGAACGACGACGATATATGCTCTAAGGGTAGTTTTAATTTGATCTTTTTCTACTCGACGCAAGCCCTTAAATCGACTCATTTTTTGTAATTACGTGAACATAATTCTTAAACTTTCAATTATTTTCGTTTTTCTTCTTCGGAAAATAATTCACCCCCTTCGACTTGCCATAGTAGAGAATGGAGTTATTGAAATTCATTCATCAGTCAGCTCCGTGCCACCTTTTTAATAACTGAAATATAAAAAATTTAACATACCTACATTTAATTCCTTAAAAACAGCTCCATTAGTAGGAAAGCAAAGACATTTGTCTTTCAAAAGGTTTTGAATGGGTAAAATTGAGATACATTGTTAAGGCTGGTAGAATATTCAAGATTCGACCCTAAGATGGATCCGTATAATTTTTCATCTTGGGTCAATATCCTTAAAATGTATCCCTATCATCAATGGTAATTGTTCAACTGGAATAAAGGCATGATAGGTAATTGGTGAGAAGTATATAAAACAATACTGGACTTAACTGTGGAACGTTCAAGCTACTGGAAACAGCATCAGGATTTAGATTTTTGTCTTGTTGTTGTGAAATATTTCAAGAAAATAATGATAAGCATTTTCAATAGAGTAAAATGCAAGACTGCTTACATCAATTGGTGAAAACGGAGATTTAGGTCTGGTTTTTGAACATGACAAAATGCCAAAAATCTGATGAGTTTCATGCCAAAAAAAAGTTCAACCGATATCAAAGCAAAAGTTGAAGGTTATGGAAATACTTTACAGCGATACAACGTGATGCTTTAATTGTAGCAAGAACAATGTTCACCAAACTTAAACTTTCTGCTACATCTGAAGGATTTACCATTGTGTTCTGCCAGTTTCGGTCTTAACAAGAGGTCAAAATTTCATTAACTCAAACTTGAACATCCATTCAACACTTTTCCTAGTAAATTTCGCCACTATACCAAGCTTACCTAACTTAAGTGCAAAATATCAAAACTCAACTTCGTTATACTTCATAGTTTTATCTACATGAACGCTTCTTCAGTTTAAAATTGTATTAAAACTTGTATTCTCCTGGAAAGCATCGCAACTGATATATTTTATTTATACTTTTAAAACTTGCAATTTAAAACTTTTCCATTACTCGTGGTCACAATGTTCATCAACTTCATCCCAATTCGAATTTCTGTCCTGTATTATCTATATCTTATCTATCATCTCTATCTATATCTACCAATTAAAATTGATTTTTTTTTGTATTCTTATTTGAAAAAAAAAGTAAAAAACTGGTGTAGCAAGCAAACATTTTTCATTATCATCACTTTTCATCTAATCATCGTTATAGGATAATCATTTTTGTTCCTCTCCTGAAGTTGAAGTTAACTCACCCAACTAGAACTACAACTTGACAGGTAAGGAAATTGGTGATAGGTAAGGTAGGTAGGTATACGTCTTTATCTATTTTGTGTGAAACACACAAAACTGTACTGTGATTATACTCTTATACCTGTATCTGTATCCGCACATAAAGATAATATTTTCTTGCTGTGGTATACCTCTAGCCATCACTCTTCTGTACAATATAAACGAGTATGTCTCAGTTGATGCGAAATTTGTGCAAAATTTTTTGTACATCTCTGACTTGTTCTTTGGTGATTTGAAAAGTTCTGGTGCAGAAAACTAAAAGACTTTTTCTGTTCGTCATGGCTGTCGTCGTTTGTCGCAAGCGAAAACACACACAAAACGACATAAAGTAATCGTATCACATTTCTCACAAAAGGTGTTTAGAACATGAGTGGCTAAAAGAGGAGGGGTATTGAGGGAAATTTCCGCCATTGATTTTTTTTTTGTTTAATTTGTTAAAGAAAGCATTTCTAAAAACATGCCAGAATTTTTGTAATTTTCGAAATTTCTATTTTTCACTATACACGAGATGTATTAAAAAAAAATGAGAATTTCGTTAGCGGTGGATCATATAGTATCATTCTTGAATGTGACCACAATCAAAGTACAAAGCCAGTCGAGTAAGAGAATTTTTTTTATTGCAAAGCAATGCTGATAGTCTGAAAGCTGCTGAACGATTTGTTCGAAGTGCTACATACTGCTCCAAATTGAGTGGACATACCATTCGCTTCACTTCTAGCAGTGGGTGTCCATTTGAGAGTAAAATTGCTGCATTCTTCTAGCTGCTCTCGAGAGCGAGCATAAAAGTGGGGAGATAACTTTTTTAAGGTGCGTATCCATTTAAGAATAAAAAAAAACTGCAAGCAGCTCTTGAGAGTAAAATAAGCAAGTGGATACAGTCATAAAATTAGCTCATAGAGGGGTTAACAGCTATCCGAGAGTCACTATCGAGAGTTTTTGAGTAAAAGCACTCTCAAATGGAAACGTGCGGTGCGTATCCATTTGAGAATCAAAATACTGCGAGCAACTCTCAAGCAGCTCTTGAGAGTAAAATTAGCAAGTGGACACAGTCATGAAATTAGCTTCAAGATCTGCTATCTGGGAGTCACTCTGTCAATTAAGGAGTACTCCCAACTGGAAACGTACCTAAACTCTCGAAATTTGAGCTTTTTGAGAGTTACTCTCGCTTCTGGACACATGTTTTGATCGTTATCGGAGATGAACTCGCAAGATTCCAAAGTAGTTCGTATTTTGCGAGTTCCTATGGAGAGTGAACATACCAGTAAAGTAGATATTTGAGAAAACGAATCGATTTATAGAGAAAACCATTCGAAACCTTGTGGAAATTATTGACAAATAACTTATCGATAGAAATAAAAATAAAAAACCCTCGAATAAGAAATACATTTATTTCATACAACGACTTACCAAATGCAATCTGAGGGTTACCAGTAAACTCTCACTTACTATGGTATGGGTTCCCTTAATTTTTGAAAATATGTTGTGGGTCCAACGGATATTTTCAAGATCACTAGACTCAAACTGCAAAATTGTCTGAATTGTTGAGCATCTTAAATTTAAAGCTCTGTTTTTGTAAGAGTAGACCCCGCACTTTTACTACTTCCAACCGAAAACGAGCAGAGACAAATAGTTATCAAGATGACACGGGAAAGTACTCTTAGGGAATTAATCCTCCAAACTCTAACTGGCAACATTCAATGTCATTATCTCAAAAAAAAATCGTCCACTTTTAAAGTTGTCAATCGTTACGCTGCCAGGCTGATATGCACTGCACTGATGCCAATGGTCCATAAAATTTGAAACAGTACCTACAAAGTATTTTGAACAAATCGTTCATCAGCTCTTGAAATATGATGAAGCTTACGATTGAAATTTAAAGTTGCCATTTTGAAAAATACGTTTTGAGCAATATCCGGGAAGACGATTTATACAAACAAAAATTGAAAAACCTTTTTCTATTAAACTATTTTTTTTTTTCATAATTTGTATTGTTAAATTTATATTTGAAGCGTGACCTCGTATTTCGTATTTCAGTGCTTTTTAAATTAAATAATTAAAATAAATAAAAACAAAAATATATTTTTTTTTAATAATGATTTAAAATAAAATAAAAATACGAAGAATGGAAAAATAAAATTAATCAAAAAACAAAAAAAAAAAACAAAAAGAAATGTGTAATACATACAAAAATAAAAATAACAAATAAAATAAAACAAAAATAAAATAAAATTAAATAAAATAAAATAAAATAAAATAAAATAAAATAAAAAAATAAACAAAAATAAATAAAAATAAACAAAAAATAAAAATAGTAAATACAAAATAAATAAAAAATAAAAAATAAAAAAAGGAAAATAGGAAAACTGGAATAATATAAATAAAATAGAGAAAATGGAGATGAGAATATATGAGTCTAGCACAACAATTTTTTCAGTTAAAACTAAAATAAAAAGTAAAAAAAAAAAACAAAAACTAAACAGAACAATAAAAATAAAAATATGTATTAATAAAAATAAAAAATGATAAAAAGTACATATAAATAAAAAAATAAAATAAAAAAATGAAAACAAATAAAAAAAATTAAAAATATAGGCAAGTATACATACTAGGGTGATTAAAAAAAAAACACTTTTCTCGAAAATCAACCCGGACCGGGCGGAATTATTAAGGTAAGTTTCAGACCAAAAGATCGGCATCAAAAATTTTTAATTTGAAGGTGATTTAGAGGTCGCTACCAGCGAATATCTGTTTTTTAAGCCTCCAAACCGCGAAATAGGCATTGCGTGGTGATACCGTAATGAAACTTTATAAATAACACGAAAACAATGTAGCATACGCAGAACCTGCCCCAAGAAATATTTTACTCAGTATATCAATTTTAACGATTAATATCCGAGGGTTATTAGAAAAAAGTCCGGTCTTAGCAACAAATAATCGTTAATAAGATTAATTTTGTTCATTTTCTGATAGAGATACATACCCTGTATTGTTCTATATGTGCTGCTTCTCACAAGACTGAAGAATGCAACAATACTGATGTCCACAAATGCGCAAACTGCAGCGAGAACCATAAATCCACTGACAGCGCATGCGTAATTAGAAAAAGGTATATCGAAATGAGAGAAAAGTTTTCAAATAAAGAAAGTCATCGTGCTGTTCAGCCAAAGAACACTAATGCTGTCAACGTACAGAGGTTTAACTCATCGTATCTGTCAATGGATGATTTTCCAACTTTACCTCAACGTATGCCTGGACCTGGAAGACAAGTGCAGAGCAACAACAACGTTCCAAGATCAAACTCATGGGAAAAAATAACACCGATGGTGAATACACAACCCAGTGCAAGCTACCTGAATAAACCAACGTCATCTACGTGTGGTGAGTTATTCTCAATGGAGGAATTAAATTCTCTTGTAATGGAGATGATTTCTAAATTAAGTTTGTGTAAGACAAAACTAGAACAATTTCAAGCTATCGCACAGTTAGCTACTAAGTTTCTCTATTCCAATGTCAAGTTATATGTCATCAAATATTATGCTAGATTATAATTTGAATATTATAACATGGAATGCCAAGGGCATTCGCAATAAAATTGTCGAATTTTTAAATTTTTTGAATCAAAATGCAATCGATATAGCTTTTGTAACAGAAACATGGTTAAATTCAGAGGTAATCCTTTCCACTCCGAATTATAAATGCCACCGCGTAGATCGAATTGATCAAATTGGCGGAGGTGTAGCAATTTTAATAAAAAGATCAATTCAACATTCTCTTATGTCTGTTGTTAGGACACGTTGTATAGAAAATGTTGGTATAGAGGTGAGGTTAAGCAATCGTAGCACAGTAAAAATGTTCTGTGTTTATTTTCCAGGTAAGAATTCCTCTCAAGAAAAAAGAATGCACTTTAAGAGAGATCTTAGAAAACTGATAATAAGAAACGAAAACTATTTAATAGGAGGTGACCTTAATTGTAGGCATAGAGATTGGGGATGTGTTCGTGCAAACTCGTGGGGTAATGTTCTTGTTAGTATGTCTTCCTTGTTTCCGTATTCCATGTTGTTTCCGTTTAGTCCAACTTATTTTCCGTCTGGTTCAAGAGGAAGTCCTTCTGTCCTTGATATGTTCATAACGAATATCCCTTCGTATTTCACTCAGCCTGAGACTATTAATGATTTAAACTCTGATCATATTCCAGTTTTTTGTAAAATGAATGCAACGGCCGAACATAGAGAACAATACTTTTTGGACTTCAAAAATGCTAATTGGAGTCGTTTCAGATCAGAAATAAGATGCAAACTTAGAACTGTTTCTACTGATTTAAATACAGTGTGTTCAAAAGAGGATGTTGATAGTCATGTCAATAACTTCACTAATCAAATACTTGACTCAGTAGAGTCATGTATTCCTAAAAAACCTAAAAAGCCTTTTTATATTAAAATGCCAGAACACATTCTAGAATATATACGTATAAGAAATTCTCTCAACAGGCAGTGGCAGCGTTACCGTTTACCGGAATATCGCATTCAAGCTAAATTGTATAACAAAAAGATAAATGAAGAAATAAGTAGGCATAGAAACAGAAATTGGAATGATAAACTTAGCAAACTGGAAAAAAATGCAAAACCATTTTGGAATATCGCCAAAGTTATCAAGAATAAAAATAGACCAAATCTTGAAAGTGGTGATGAAGTGGTTTATCAAGACTCCATTAAAGCGAATATTTTTGCATCAACGTTTTTGAATAATCACACTGTGTCACAACACCTTAGTGATACCACTACTCAAAACCTTTTGAGTAGCACGCTGAACACAGTCAACTCGCAAAATATAGAAACCCCTTGCAATCAGTTAATATCTAGACAGGATGTAAAAAATATTGTATCCAACCTTAAATCCAAAAAATCGGATGGACTTGACAATATTAAAAATATATATATCAAAAAACTACCTAAGGCAGGGCTTCAATTTCTTGTGTTTTTAATTAATGCATGTCTCAAGATTCAGTACTTCCCAACTAAATGGAAAAATTCGAAGGTAATACCCATTGCAAAACCTGGAAAACCTACAAAACTCCCTACAAGCTATCGACCGATAAGTTTACTTAGTGGTCTGAGTAAATTGCTCGAAAAAATTATTAAAGGTAAAATACTTCAAATTGTTGATAATTTAAATATTTTTCCAAATGAACAATTTGGATTCCGAATGCACCATAGCACTTCTCATCAAGTCTTAAGAGTCTGTGATCATGTAAAGAAAAATCGGTCTCTTGGCAAATCTACAGGTCTTATTCTACTCGATATAGAAAAGGCATTTGACACAGTTTGGCATGATGGGATTGTGCACAAAATGGTTTGTTTCGGTTTTCCCATGTATCTTGTAAAAATAATTCAAAGTTTTCTATGTAACCGATATTTTAGTGTTTTTGTCAATAATATCCCTTCAAACTGTTATCAAGTTAATCAAGGTGTCCCACAAGGATCAGTACTGGGTCCTTTACTGTACAACATCTACACATCTGATATTCCGAAGTTACCAGAATGCGAAATATCTATATTCGCTGATGATACAGGCATCTTTTCATCGCATGAATTTAGTCTCAATATTGAGACAAATTTACACCATGCACTCGAATTGATGACTCAATACTACCGAAAATGGAAAATTAAACTAAATGCTGACAAATTACAAGCTATCTTTTTCAGTAGAAAAAGAAAGCCTTGTTATCTTCCCAGCAATCAGCTTAATGTTAATGGCATGAATGTTAGATGGGAATCAAGTGTGAAATATCTAGGGATTTATTTAGACCAAAAACTTACGTTTAAGGAACATGTTTCTAAAACTCTACAAAAAGTAAGCATAGCAATCAATATTCTGTATCCATTTATAAACAGAAAGTCATTCCTAAGCAACTCCAATAAAATAATTATTCACAAAGTAATATTTCAAGCAATCCTTTTGTATGGGTGCCAAGTATGGGGAAATTGTGCAAAGTGTCATCGTTCAAAATTGCAAGTTTCGCAGAACAAATTGCTCAAAATGATGCTTAACCTATCTCGGTACCACTCCACCTCTGATTTACATAAAAAAGCAAATGTTGAAATGATTTCTCTGAGAATCGATAAGCTAAATAATAACTTTTTACTTAATTGTCAAGCCTCTGACAATCCGTTGATCAACCAACTAGTTCCTTAACCATATTTCTGATGTTTTATGTAATTACTTTTTTGTTTGCCAAGTTACTCAATATCCTTGTTAGCTTGAAGTATTATTCTTGTTATTTGTTATTTGTTATTATTTGTATAGTTGACTGTTAATTCACTATGTACCTACCTTTATTAATATTTATTAGTTAATCTATTTTCTTATTTATTTAATTGATTAATTTATTTATTTATTTTTTTATTTATTTATTTATTTATTTATTTATTTATTTATATATTTATTTATTTATTTATTTATTTATTAATTTATTTATTTATTTATTCCTTAAGTAATTTATTTATTAATTTATTTATTTATTTATTTATTTATTTATTTATTTATTTATAAATTGTCAATTTATTTTTTAATGTATTTCGTTACCTGTTATTTTTATTATTCAATAATAAAGTTTGTTTTTGTTAATTTATTTAACTATTTATCTATTTGTTTAATTATTTATTTATATTTATTATCTAACTTGTTTATTTATTTCTACTAACCCCTTACTAATTTAATAAATTATATTTACTTATTGTTATTCACTAACCCAAATTTTACTAACCTATACTTCATTAATAAAGTTCTGAAGTTATATTTTTATCTCGAGTCGAAATGTACCTGCCCTTTCATTTTTGAATTGAAGGTTTTGTTTGTATTTTCCTTCAAAAATGTTGTATCTTAGTCACTTAAAATCAATATAAATTAATATACTTATTCAGTAGAAAGATATTATATTATATATCAAATCTCTGTATGTAAACTGTGCGGTAGCTTACCAAATGAAAATCTTTGTACCGAAAATAAAAATCTAAAAAAATCGAGCAAAAAATGAAGAAGTTATTCACAATAATCCGCAATGCCTATTTCGCGGTTTGGAGGCTTAAAAAACAGATATTCGCTGGTAGCGACCTCTAAATCACCTTCAAATTAAAAATTTTTGATGCCGATCTTTTGGTCTGAAACTTACCTTAATAATTCCGCCCGGTCCGGGTTGATTTTCGAGAAAAGTATTTTGTTACGGTAAATTTTACCGCAACAATGACCAGCCTTCGAATCCTTTGTTCCCTTTTTAATTTTCCGTTGTGGCTGCAAAATACTAGTGAAGTTGAGGGCAACCATGGTATCATCAACCAGTGGTGTACTTCGCTAGAATTTTGCAAAAGCAACAAAAACAGGTGTACGCGATTCTTGATAACTTTCGAATGGAACGGGCGGTTCCAAAATCCATAGACATAGTTACCATGCAGACGAACGTCTCATGTCGATGGGCCAGCGGATGAGCTGATGAAGTAACGAGTCAGGCGGACTCTTACTTGATTTAAAACAACACAACAACACAGCATCAATATAGCTTAAAATTATCTTAACATAACTATATTTAACTTAATAACTTATTGTAGACATTTTGGGTAGTTAACGCATTATTTTTTTTTCCTTAAAAATCGGTTATTAATTTCTAATTACAAAAGGTCTATCGGAATTCAAACTAAATAAGAATAGATTTTCGTGGTTTTTAAAATGTTTCACTCTCTCGTCTCGAAATAATTGATTTTTGAATAGTTGATTTACGCTTCGAATCACCCGCGAGTATTTTTGTACTAACTAGGAGAATGCCTAGCGAAGGCCTTTTCTCAGTTTTAGTTCTTTTCAATTTTTCTCAAAAGTTTAGTTTGGGATAGGTCTGAACTCGGCCATTAAGTTTCGGCAAGTTTTGGAAAGACATCCAACAACTTGTTGAACTTGTGTTTGTGAGAGAGTAAGATTCAGCAAGTTTTGGACAGACATCCAACAACTTGTTGAACTTAGGTGTGTGTGAGTTTCGTTGAGATTCAACAACGGTGGTTTTCTGGGGAGCGAAAAAGCCTTCCAGGAAGCCGATGTCCCGTGACCGATGATCACGAAAACGTATGGCTGAATGTATGAATGTGTGAGAGATTGGAATGGCTGAAGGAAGAATTGGGTTGATAGCTGGGAAGTTCACTCTTGAGAGAGCTAACCAAGCGAAAAGTTGATAATTTAGGATACGAGGAAAATTTGAAGAATTGGAAAAAAAAATCGAGACAAAGTTTTGAAAGTTTATTTTAATTGAAGTTCGAAATTTTTTTGAGTTGTTAAAGAGGAAAAGAGGAAAGGTGATTCGAGGAGTGAGGAAACTAGGAACGAGTTTCGAGGAGAAAGAGGAAAAAAACTCAAAGAGGAAAATTACCAGGACAAAAAAAAAGATAAGTAGAGTGGTAATTTTTGTGATAGTTTTTTTTATTGGAATAAGGAATTGCGACAGACCTTATTCGGTTTTAGTTTAATTCTTCGTTTAATCTTTTTATTTCGATTTATCCTTATTAATTTTGGGACGCGGTATTTCTTTTTTTTTCCTGTGCGTTAACGGCCCATTTTGCTTTTTTTAATTTTCTTTGTTTTTGGCTCAACGGTTCCCCGTGAGCAGTTATAAAATTCTCATTGTTCATTTCTTTATTCGAAAAAATTTTGGGTTTTTATCCTGGTTTATCCAAGGTTTCCCAAATAAAAATAATTTAAAGTCCCCATCTGGGAATATACAAATCGTGTTTCATTTCATTTTTCGTCTTATATTCATTTAATAATATTAGATTTGGAATTTTGCTAATTCGTTCTAACTAAAATTCCTGGCGCCCATTATTTATTACAAGTACCCCACTGTACTTGTAATAAAATATATTTCGTTTATTTTGATTGATAAAATCAATCATCTTTTATCAGCGTTAATTCTTTTTTTTTCTTCGCTGAACCCAGCCCAGCTGAGCAGCCGTGGTGGTAGCTTTCATCAACAAGCTACTGTTGCACTTTTTCGTGTCTCTTTTTCTTCTCTTCCTTCGTTGTCTTTTTTTTGTATCTCGTTTGACAGTTCTGTCAAATAAACAATAATTCATAAGTCATAAATAGTTTAAATCGTGGTGCGCAGTACATTATAATATATTTCTGTTTTATTAAATAAATTGTTCGCGTTCGTTTAGTTGGTTTATCATTTCAATAAACCAATTACATTAATATAAAAGGTGTTGAATACCCACCCCCATCGACGAGAAGGAAAAAGTGTAACAAATTGGCACCCGAACGTGGGGCTTCTGTGTGAAAAAAAAAATTTGAAATTATCCCTGTTGGAAGTGTTTTTTTCCCTTGTGCAATCAGGGAAGTGTGTTTGTTCTAAGTGTCTTTTTAATTTTTTATTGAGTTCGATTTACTTTTAAACTGTTTTATTTTCCCTAGGTAATTTGCCGAAAAAGTTTTAAAATCATAAACAAGTGGCCTACATACTTACGCATGTTGTTTCTGCTGGAGGAAATTGGAAATACATACATACATAAGGTTTTTTTTATACATTAGTGCATCTGGTTTATCGTGAGTACCTACCTATAATTTAATTGATTTCCGATTCCAATTGAATCAAATCCATTTCATATTATATATTTATATACATACCTATATTTTCATACTTTGTACGGGTTTTGTTTTTCGAGAACAAAATAGAGTAGTTTTTTTTTATTGCAATTTTCCCGTTTGTTTACATTTCTTCGATGCGAAGTAGAACATAAAGGTCCTGTATTGGGTTTCTAATTTTTTCTCAAAAAATTTTGCGAATAGGTTTAATTGGTAATTCCTTTTATTTAATTATTTTCGGTGAAATTTAGATATTTTGATAATCCCTTCATTGTTTTTATTGATTAAAATTTTCGGAAAAGTGTTAACGACACTTTTAATTGCTTTTTTTTGACGTTTCGATTTGTTGTTTGAGATTTACTTTTTCTTGTTTTTCAAGTGGAATAGGGATTCGGATTTTGAACAAATAAGTGGTGAATAGTATAGTTAAGTTGTTTGCAAAATTTTTAGAAAATATTTTTGATTTGTTGGAAAGTTTTTCTGCAGTAATAACAAAGTGAATTGGTACTGTGGAACAAACTTTTCTTGTATATTGTACTATAGTTTCTTTTTTTAAATTGTGATATTTCTGGTAGTCATTTAATTGAAGACTAGGGTTACCAACGTTGTAGGAATAACATAAATTTTGGTTATAAAAATATTTTAGTGGGTGAAAAATTATTTTATAACATTTACAAAATGAATATAGGAAGGTTATCCCAAGATGAGTTAGCGTATGAGATGAGGGTTAGAGGTTTGAAGGTTGACACCGTAGAGGTTATGAGGAAGGCTTTAAGATCCTCAAGATTACTAGTGAGACAGGATTCGTTAGAGAATAGTAGGGTTTATCCATTTACTTTTGAAGAGGATCGTGATGCCGTTAAGGCAAAAATCGATGAAATTAAAATATTGCTTAAGGATCCACCGCAGAATCCAAAATCTTCCGAGTTTATCAAAATTAATTCAAAGATAGAATGGAGTATAGGGCGGTTAGGTAGAACTCCATGTAAATTAGAAGAACAGGAAGATGAGATTAGTGCTCTTAAGAATGAGCTTTTGATTTTGTTAGGTGATCTCAATGGTGAGAATGAGGATAGTGAATTGGAAGAAGAGCCACCCAAAAGGACTCCAGTGAAGAGAAAACTTAAAGTTCAAACCGAACAAATAGTACAAAATAGTCCGGCAAAACCTACTGGTTCCAAGGAAGTTGTTCAAACAGTTAGGCAAATTGTCTCGGAATCTGAACAAAATACAGAGAGTGCTAGGGTTATAGATGTTAGGATACCAGAGCGAGGTATAGAGCGGGTAGTGCTCCAAGAAAGATGTTTTGAGCGGATAGGTAAATGGGGTGTCAAGTTTACTGGTGAGTCGGATAGCTCATCAGTAAATTCTTTCTTAGAACGGGTTGAGGAACTTAGAATTGCGAACAATGTTCCAGAGAGTCATCTTTTTAAGTCAGCGACTGAACTTTTGTCAGGTAGGGCACTCATGTGGTTCAGAACTGTTAGAGAGGATATAGGTGATTGGCAGGAATTTGTTAAAGAACTCAAAGCCGAGTTCTTACCCGCGAACTACGATGACCTTCTTCTAGAAGAAATCAATCGTCGAACGCAAGGTAGAGATGAGTCTTTCGGTAGTTATTTGAGTGTTATGAGGACTTTGTTTAGGCGGTTATCAGAACCATTGACTGAGGGAAGAAAACTTACAATTCTTAAAAAGAACGTCGATCCATTCTTCCAAAAGCAAATTGCGTTTGCTAAACCAAGTTCAGTTAAGGAACTTGCGGTGCTTGGAAGGGAAATGGATACTCTTAAATTAAACGTCGATACTTTTACTCCGCCTTCTAGAGGGAAGAATCTTTTAGAACCAGAATGTGGTTACCGTCCGAGCACGGCTTCACAGCCAAGAGTTGCGGTGGCTACCCCAGCTCCAGAAAACCCTCCTCCACCTCGTCGCGTTATAAAATGTTTCAATTGTAATCGTGAAGGTCATTTTGCTAGTTCTTGTTCTGCTCCTAGACGTTGTTTTGGTTGTGGTATGGTAGGGGTTTCTCGTAATAATTGTCAACGTTGTTCGGGAAATGGGAACCGAACTCTCGGGCCAGCAGGACGAGATGTTCGCAGAGTTTAATAGGGTCGCCTGCTGGTGATCAGCTGGTTAATCAGGTTCAATTAGGCTTCACATTAGCAGTAAATGGTAGGGACACTAGGCCATATTTAGATGTCAAAATTTATGGAGTTAGGTTTTTAGGTTTATTGGATTCGGGTGCTTCACGAACCATTATAGGAGGGGATGGGTGTAGGTTCTTAAAAGAGTTAGGGCTTAAAATAGAAAAATCTAGAATTGGGTCTGTAGCACTAGCCGATGGGGCAGGAGTAGGAGTTGCAGGATGTGTAACTCTCCCCATCGAAGTTGAAGGAAAAGCTATCCTTTTGGAGTGCCTGGTAATTCCAAGCCTCCCACACCGTTTGATCTTGGGTGCAGATTTTTGGGCACTCTCGGGCATAGTCCCAGATTTGAGTTCAGGTGTGTGGAACTTTTCAGATCAAGAGCGTTTAACAGCTATAGCAGAAGATGTAGGTGTCATTAGGGAAATTTCAGACTTAGATGAAAATGAGAAGAAACATTTAGAATCTGTTTTAGTAGAACTTTTTAATAGCATGAGTGAGGGCTTAGGGTGTACAAACTTAGTAGAGCATAAGATTAGGACGTCCGCAGAACCAATAAAACAGAGATATTATCCGGTTTCGCCGGCCATCCAAGAACATATAGATAAAGAGCTTCAGGAAATGTTAGAGTCAGGGGTAATCGAAAAATCGAAAAGCCCATGGGCCTCTCCAATTTTACTAGTTAAAAAGAAGGATGGAAAATATAGGTTCTGCGTTGACTATAGAAAGCTTAATGAGGTAACGGACAGAGATGCATACCCTCTCCCTTTTATAACAGCAATTTTGGACAAACTTCGAAATGCGAAGTATTTGTCTTCCCTAGATATTAAATCCGCCTATTGGCAAATTCCAATGGAGGAAGAATCGAAAAGGTTCACAGCCTTCACCGTGCCGGGTAGAGGACTGTACCAATTTCGGAGGATGCCGTTTGGTTTACATAACTCGCCGGCTACGTGGCAAAGGTTTATTGACGAGGTTTTGGGTCCTGACCTTGAACCATACGTCTTTGTGTACCTTGACGACATTATCATCGTCACCGATTCTTTCGATAAACATTTAGACATTTTAAAAGAAGTTTTCAAAAGGTTGAGGGAAGCAGGTCTTAAAGTAGGTAGGGAAAAGTGTAATTTTTGTAGGCCCTCTTTAAAGTTTTTGGGGTATGTAGTTGACAGAAATGGACTTCACGTCGATCCGGAAAAAGTTCAAAGCATGTTGGAAATTCCGGCCCCCAAAAACGTTAAAGAAGTTAGAAGTTTCGTAGGGACGATTTCTTGGTACAGAAGGTTTGTACCAAATTTCGCCATATTAGTTAGGCCCCTTACTGATCTCTTAAAGAAAAGTAAGAAGTTTTTATGGACCCAAGAGTGTGAAGATAGCTTCAGGAAAGCCAAAGAATGTTTGGTTACGGCACCGATTTTGACATGTCCAGATTTTTCTAGACCGTTTGTAGTTCAGACAGACGCGTCAGACTACGGAATCGGGGCCGTACTATCTCAGAATTTTGAAGAGGGGGAAAAAGCAGTATGCTATATTAGTAGGTCATTAAATAGGAGCGAAAGGAATTATTCAACCACTGAAAAGGAATGCTTGGCCGTACTTTGGGCAATTGAAAAGTTACGTCCGTATGTTGAAGGAGTTCGATTTACGGTCGTGACTGATCATTACTCTTTGGTGTGGCTAAGCAACCTTAAAGATCCGCAGGGTAGATTGGCCAGATGGGCCATTAGACTTCAACAATTTGACTTCAATATAATCCATAGAAAGGGGAAAGAACATGTAGTTCCTGACATGTTATCGCGGGGAGTTCCGGTAGTAGCTGGAATTTCGGAAGCGGAATCGGACCCTTGGGTTATCAAAATGATGTCTTTTGTAGAGAGGAACCCATTAGCGTACCCTTCCTGGAGAATAGAGGATGGGCGACTTTTTAAATTTGTAAAGTTAGGTCATTTAGTAGTTCACGATGATAAAGCAGAATGGAAGCTAGTAGTTGGAAAAAAGGATAGGTTAGGAATTTTAGGTGAATGCCATGATAGCCCACTAGCTGGACACATGGGCGTTCGAAAAACTTTTGCTAGGGTCTGTGAAAAGTATTATTGGCCCAAGATGAGGGGCGATATTACTAAATATGTTAGGAACTGCAAAACATGCCAACAAGTGAAGCCTATAAACGATAAACCAGCTGGTCTTATGACGGAAAGGGTAGGGACTTCTAAGCCATGGGAAATGATTTGTGTAGACTTGGTTGGTCCACTTCCCAAATCTACAAAGGGTTTTATGTACATTTTGACTGTTGTTGATTATTTTACAAAGTTTCCTCTTTTATTTGCTCTACGGTCTGCTACTGCTAAGGCAGTTTGTAAGGAATTAGAAGACAACGTATTTTTGCTGTTTGGGGTTCCAAAATGTATCGTGTGTGACAATGGTCCACAGTTTCGAAGTAGGGAATTGAAATTGCTTTGCGAATCGTACGCATCAAGAATTAGGTTTACAGCGCATTATCACCCGCAAGCAAACCCGGCGGAGCGCATAAATCAAATCATCAAAACGACTCTTCGAGCATACGTCTCTGAAAATCATAGAAGTTGGGATTCGCAGTTGGCGAAGGTAGCCTGTGCAATCAGAACTTCGCAACATGAGGTTTTAGGTATGTCACCGTACTTTGCTAATTTTGGTAGGAATATGGCAACTAGTGGCCATGATATAGGATACAGAGGTAGTAGTAGTGATAGTAATCTACAAGCAACGGATTTAGGTGCTCAATTTAAGAAGCTACAGGAAGACATAGCTAAGAAATTAGAGTCGGCAAGTAGCAAGACCGCAAAAATTTATAATCTCAGACGGAGAGACACACAGTATCAACCTGGCGATCTGGTGTGGAGAAGAAATTTTACGCTGTCCGATGCAGCAACATATTACGCATCAAAGTTGGCTACAAAATTTGTGGGGCCTTTTAAGGTTAGCAAGCGTGTGTCACCATGGACATACTTGCTAATGGATGAAAAGGGGAAAGATCGAGGGACATGGCATGTAAAAGATTTGAAACCTTATGTTGATAACTAAGTCAAAAGTCCCTTAATCTTTTTTCTTCTAAATTCTTGCAATTTTTTTTAATATTTTGCTTTTTTTTAAACTTTTTTGAATAACTCTTTTTTTAATACTTTTATAATACATGCCATTCTTTTTTTTCTTTTTATATAGATTTTTTTTACTAATTGATGATGAAAGTCCTTGTTTTGTGTTGTTCACCTTCCTTAATCTTTATCCTGTTCAGGCCTTAAGAAATGGTTTACTTTTCTTTGAAAGGTAAACACATTTCTTGGGAGGAAAGGGTGGGATTTGTTACGGTAAATTTTACCGCAACAATGACCAGCCTTCGAATCCTTTGTTCCCTTTTTAATTTTCCGTTGTGGCTGCAAAATACTAGTGAAGTTGAGGGCAACCATGGTATCATCAACCAGTGGTGTACTTCGCTAGAATTTTGCAAAAGCAACAAAAACAGGTGTACGCGATTCTTGATAACTTTCGAATGGAACGGGCGGTTCCAAAATCCATAGACATAGTTACCATGCAGACGAACGTCTCATGTCGATGGGCCAGCGGATGAGCTGATGAAGTAACGAGTCAGGCGGACTCTTACTTGATTTAAAACAACACAACAACACAGCATCAATATAGCTTAAAATTATCTTAACATAACTATATTTAACTTAATAACTTATTGTAGACATTTTGGGTAGTTAACGCATTATTTTTTTTTCCTTAAAAATCGGTTATTAATTTCTAATTACAAAAGGTCTATCGGAATTCAAACTAAATAAGAATAGATTTTCGTGGTTTTTAAAATGTTTCACTCTCTCGTCTCGAAATAATTGATTTTTGAATAGTTGATTTACGCTTCGAATCACCCGCGAGTATTTTTGTACTAACTAGGAGAATGCCTAGCGAAGGCCTTTTCTCAGTTTTAGTTCTTTTCAATTTTTCTCAAAAGTTTAGTTTGGGATAGGTCTGAACTCGGCCATTAAGTTTCGGCAAGTTTTGGAAAGACATCCAACAACTTGTTGAACTTGTGTTTGTGAGAGAGTAAGATTCAGCAAGTTTTGGACAGACATCCAACAACTTGTTGAACTTAGGTGTGTGTGAGTTTCGTTGAGATTCAACAACGGTGGTTTTCTGGGGAGCGAAAAAGCCTTCCAGGAAGCCGATGTCCCGTGACCGATGATCACGAAAACGTATGGCTGAATGTATGAATGTGTGAGAGATTGGAATGGCTGAAGGAAGAATTGGGTTGATAGCTGGGAAGTTCACTCTTGAGAGAGCTAACCAAGCGAAAAGTTGATAATTTAGGATACGAGGAAAATTTGAAGAATTGGAAAAAAAAATCGAGAAAAAGTTTTGAAAGTTTATTTTAATTGAAGTTCGAAATTTTTTTGAGTTGTTAAAGAGGAAAAGAGGAAAGGTGATTCGAGGAGTGAGGAAACTAGGAACGAGTTTCGAGGAGAAAGAGGAAAAAAACTCAAAGAGGAAAATTACCAGGACAAAAAAAAAGATAAGTAGAGTGGTAATTTTTGTGATAGTTTTTTTTATTGGAATAAGGAATTGCGACAGACCTTATTCGGTTTTAGTTTAATTCTTCGTTTAATCTTTTTATTTCGATTTATCCTTATTAATTTTGGGACGCGGTATTTCTTTTTTTTTCCTGTGCGTTAACGGCCCATTTTGCTTTTTTTAATTTTCTTTGTTTTTGGCTCAACGGTTCCCCGTGAGCAGTTATAAAATTCTCATTGTTCATTTCTTTATTCGAAAAAATTTTGGGTTTTTATCCTGGTTTATCCAAGGTTTCCCAAATAAAAATAATTTAAAGTCCCCATCTGGGAATATACAAATCGTGTTTCATTTCATTTTTCGTCTTATATTCATTTAATAATATTAGATTTGGAATTTTGCTAATTCGTTCTAACTAAAATTCCTGGCGCCCATTATTTATTACAAGTACCCCACTGTACTTGTAATAAAATATATTTCGTTTATTTTGATTGATAAAATCAATCATCTTTTATCAGCGTTAATTCTTTTTTTTTCTTCGCTGAACCCAGCCCAGCTGAGCAGCCGTGGTGGTAGCTTTCATCAACAAGCTACTGTTGCACTTTTTCGTGTCTCTTTTTCTTCTCTTCCTTCGTTGTCTTTTTTTTGTATCTCGTTTGACAGTTCTGTCAAATAAACAATAATTCATAAGTCATAAATAGTTTAAATCGTGGTGCGCAGTACATTATAATATATTTCTGTTTTATTAAATAAATTGTTCGCGTTCGTTTAGTTGGTTTATCATTTCAATAAACCAATTACATTAATATAAAAGGTGTTGAATACCCACCCCCATCGACGAGAAGGAAAAAGTGTAACAATTTTTTTAAATCACCCTAATACATACCTAACATTAATAAAATAAAAAAAATTAAACTAAATAGAACAATACAGATAAAAAATATCAGTCCTTAGCAAACCATTTTTTTTCATTGAATAATGTAATTCTTCCATTTTCTTTAATTGTTATTTCCACTTTTTATTTTTTGTTTTTTATTAAATTTATTTTTTTAACTTTTTACTGTTTTTTTTTTTAATTTTTTTTTTTATAATTTATTTTTCATGTTTTTTTATTTATTATTTCTATTTTTTTCAATTGTTGTGACTTACCATTTTCATTTTTACTCCCAACTGTTGGAGCTTAGAAAAAATCTGGTTTTTCCAAATTAGAATACATAACAATATCTCTGATTCTCTGGGTTTGACTAAAATTTGATGATAGTATTGAATATTTGAACCGAAAACAGGTATACTTCATAATTCAAGATTTCAAAAAAAAAAGTTAGATTTACCGATTATCGCTTAACTTAACATAAATGTGAGTAAACCTTCTGATTAATTTATTGAATATTATTTCAATCAACTGACTGCAGTAAGCCATATTTTTAACCCAATTTTTTAATACGTTTTAACCATTAACCAAAATTGTTTTTTTTTTGTGCTTGAATCGAAGATTATTCGCATAGAATAGATTACTATCAATAGCCACCCCACAAAAAAAAGTCGAGCGGGGTCAAATCACAGTTCCGCTATGGTCAAAAATAAATATAAATAACAAAAAAAATATGAAAAAATAGTAAATCAAAAAACATAAAAAAATGCACAAAATAAAGAAAAAAAATGTTAAAAATATGAAAAAAGTATAAATACAAATAAATAGAAAAGTATAATACAAAAAAAAAAAAATAGAAAAAAAGTAATAATAACAATAAAAAAGAATAAGAAAAAGCGAAGAATTAAAATTAAATTATATTATATTAAATTAAATTAAATTAAATTAAATTAAATTAAATTAAATTAAATTAAATTAAATTAAATTAAATAAAATAAAAAAATAAAATAAAATAAAATAAAATAAAATAAAATAAAATAAAATAAAATAAAATAAAATAAAATATAAAATGAAATATAAAATAAAATATAAAATAAAATAAAATAAAATAAAATAAAATAAAAAAAATAAAATAAAATAAAATAAAATGAAATGAAATGAAATAAAAAAATAAGACAAAATAAAATAAAATAAATAAAAACAGAAGTTAGTCAATGAAAAAAAGTAAAAAAAAAAATAAAATAAAAAAAAAAAAAAAAAACAAAAATTATAAAAATTACAACAATAGAAAAAAGGGAAAATAAAAATAAAATAAAACAATTAAAATACAAAAACATCAGTCTAGAGTACACGAATTTTTCTTTGAATAAACGGGGTAAAATCACAGTTCCGATATGGTGAAGCAACATCACCAAACAACTTATAACATGATAATTGAGCATATTCGACACCAAATCGAGTGTTAGACAGCTTGTGTAGTACGTTACGTAACCCCATCTTACTTGAACTGTAAGTCACGTGTCCTCCAAATCTTCAATTTCTGGCCCTAAACATCGATTATAATGCTTCGGGAGTTCTCTCAGTCGACTGCCACTCTAAAACCAAACATACGTCACACATTCGAGATGCCTTGACTTCTCTATGAAAACGTGTGTATCTCTCAAGTCCCAAATATAGCAGTCTAGGTTTTTTATGTTGCTGTCGCCGCGATATGAATGCGCCTGATACGTACCTAGAGGTGCTTTCTTGAGCATAATTGTCTTCAATTTCAAGCTGCCCTAAATCCCAAACTACACAAGCTGAGAAGCGATAACGATTTCGGTAGTCATCTCAGGCTCAGCTTTTTAGTGTGAAAACATCCAAGCTTCTAAGTTAGAACGAAGTTAACTCCTGAAGCAAAATTTTCTGTCAATTTAAATTCCGAGTCAACTTTGAGTTAATACATCAAATTTTTGGCGAGTTAAATCAGGGATTAAATGATCAGATATTTCTGTCAGATACGTGTTAAATTTAGTTGACACCATTATAGCACTATTACGAGCGATATCCATAGTGTCGCACTTCGATTTCAACACATTTTTGAAAGCTTAAAGTTAAAGTTAATCCTCCACTGAAAAACAATTATACTCGGTTTTAATTTATTAGCGGGATTAACTTAATCTGATTTACCTCAGCACTTTAAAACAGGCCCTGAAATAATTCGAGATCTGTATGCAAAATTGTCCCCCACCTGATGTTTAGTTACTGATTTCTTTAGTGCTTTGATTTTGTCGGGCTTAGAAGCACAGCTGCAGCATTATTCGTTGATCCCACATGAGGACTATGTTCTGTTGTCACTCAGCAAACCAAGCTCACGAACTTGTGAACTTAACACGGCAGATGCTGTAGGTACCAACATTACTTACTTTGATTGATCTTAAAAGTCGCACTGTTTCGGTGAAACTGATTCGGAGCTTTGCAACATTATCAAAAAAAAAAAAAAAAAAAATACACTCAGCCATTCTGTAAAGAAAGAAACAACCAAAAAATTTAAACGAAAAAACACAAACCTTCGTAGTTCTCGGGTTGCTAAGATAGCTCAATGCTCACTTTTCCCTTCAGTCAAATAAGTAGATTCTTTCTTTTGCCGCACTTCACGAATGTAAAATACCTAACCTTGGTCTATTGTTTCCCCTCCCATTGTTATGTTCAACAATAGTTCAAAACCAATGTGCATCGGTATCTCCTACTAAATCCTATCCCATATCCTTAACAGCCGCTCGTGTTGCATTATATAAATCACTATAAGGGAAACCCATAATCCTTTGAGTATCCGCACATTAAACAAAAAAATTGTAAAGAAAAGTTTTCCTTTTCCCCGAGTGAATTCCTTGATCCGCGCCTGACTGCGCAAGGGGGAGTCTTGATGGCGCCTGCTGGTTCGGTGTTCAAAAGATACGCGAAAAAAACATGCTACACGCATCTTTTGGAACTCCATATATCTTTTCCCTGCAGGCGAATTCTTAACAAAAAAAAAATAAATCCCAGGCGCAGTTGGTTTTTAGTGTCTTTAGTTAGAAATGGAGATAGACAGACGGGATGGAAAGTTAAAAATATAAAAAGATACTTTCTTTCATATGACGGTGTGTCCCTGTTATCTTGCTGCTATTTGCATTTCACTTGTGAATTTAACACACAACACAGAGGACATCAACGTTGAATTATAACACTAAGGGTGTTTTTTTTTTTGTTTTGCTTTTTGTATATATTTTTGTTTGGGAGCGTGTGTCACCACTTTACAACTGTTAGTCCTGCATAGTTGCCTTGTCAAGTGGAAAGTAGGCAAAAGAACAAAGTGTAGGTAGGTTTGTATATGTAACCTAAACATAAAGATACGAAAGTAAGCACTTATCTTGTGGATTGCATCTCATTCATTTTATATTCAAAGCAAAAATAAGCTAGAAATGCAAGGATTTGAAATATTTAGCTAAGACTGAGTTTCAAAATAAGAAAAAAAAAAATACTTAAAAGCCTCAGGAGGTGTAGGTAGGGTAGAGGGTTGAGTCGAAAGTAGATATTGTACACATCCCCATCGAACAAGGAAAGTTTTTAAAAGTTTTTTTTTTCTCTAAATTCTTTCCTGTTGTAGCTACCCAACCACCCAACCTATCCTTATCCTTTATTCCCAATGGCAGGATTCCAAAATACCGTGTCGTCTTTATGTGATTGTATGAAATGGGCTTATTCTGTATGCGCGCGTGGTTATTAGAAT
Organism: Dasysyrphus tricinctus; assembly: GCA_963921185.1. Taxonomy (NCBI): domain Eukaryota; kingdom Metazoa; phylum Arthropoda; class Insecta; order Diptera; family Syrphidae; genus Dasysyrphus; species Dasysyrphus tricinctus. The sequence continues at coordinate 61,547,103 of OY992531.1, read as the reverse complement.
GAGCAAAAAAAAAATATAAAGAAAACTTTTTTCTTCCTATTTTTCTTCTTTTTTTTTTTCTTATTTTTAAAATTTGAAAAATGAAGAAAACGGAAGAAGAATAAACTATTCACCAAGAACGAAGTTTTAATTTATAACAAGTACGTGTCCCAAAGAATGCTCGCACAGATTGGTTAATTTTTTGGAAGTCACGTTTTTCAAACTGCGACAGCGGGCGGCAGTGGCTATGTTCATGCCGCCATCGACGCGCGCGTTTCATGGGCTGAATGTGTTCAAGCCGCCTTCTATATGGGTTTGGCGTGTACCTACTTTATGAAAGAAACGTTATATGTGGGAACACTGATTTATTAGGCAGCACATGCACCACTGTGAACATGAACACATGGATGGAATGCACTGCCAGCCGTGCATCTTGATGCAGGTAGTTGATTTCAGGTATGTCTATAATGCGTTTCACCTTGTCAAACATAAGGCACCAATCCCGATTTATTGATCATCTTGTCGCATTGTGCACAGAGTGCAGTGATGGGGGGAAACAAAAATAGTGATGGATACTTTGAAGTGATTTGTGAGAGAGTGTGATGGGTGAAACGGTTTTGATTTAACCGAAGGAGTGATCGCATTTTTAAGAGATGAAAGAAAATAGGTTGATGCAATGATAAAAAGTGCTTTCTTGTTGAGTTCAATTGGGTTAATTTTTTAGTACTTTGTTTGGCAGGACTGACTCGAATTAAATTTTTTAAATTATTTAGCGGACATAGGTTCACTAGTGGAATGATAAATTTATTAGTTCTCAAGAACGATCGAAGATTATTGGTGTAAGTTTGGAAGAATTTTGTTTTACAGGAGAATTTGGAAGCCAATATTTAAAAAGATTTTGAATGTTATCCACTCGATATAGGGAAGAAGGTTGTTCATATTGTTACAAGGGAAATTACGGAAGGCTAAACGAAGTAATCTGCGTTGAACGGCTTCGTTACGGTGCGGGAGTGAGAAAGGAAGTGGAAAGACCAGCCTTGGCTAGTATGTTCGAATAGAAGCCTTAAATTTTGCGAAAAAACTTGATCAGAAGCAAGTGTTTGATATCATAAACCAGGTTGCACATTATCTCCATAATTATCATTATAAGTCAGAACCTTAGCTATGTACCGTCTAATATAGGCAAGCACGTGACACGGCTTGGAGTATTTTCCAATGATTTTTGAGGAAGCTGCATATGAGGAAGAATTGATTACTCACCTTCCTAGTTACTGCTCTGCCCTATCTCAGAGACGCAGGCTTCTTCTTGGAAATTTCTGCAACAAACAATGATTCTAGTCATTTGGTAAATGTAGATTAACAGTTTACCACCTTTGTATTGAATGCTTCATAAAAAGTCTCCTAGATTTATCTGGTATCGCAATAGACCCACTTATAACCTAAGTCTGTGGCAGCTTTCCTGCTGTTAGACACTTAACTACCCTTAGTTAATACGTGTTTTTCCTTCTAAATTGAGAATAGAGCTCTGAACAGAGTCTGAGCATGTCGAGGTTCTGAGCATCATCTAAACCAAACGTGTTCTGAGCGCCTGAATTATTTTTGAAACACACTCTCAAATTCTTGTGTTCAGCATTTAACTCTGTTTGCTCCATTATTTAATTCTGATCTCATAGAGCACGCTCGAAACGAAAAAAGAAATACAAATTTTTAGCTTTGAACTTTCAGAGCTAAAAAAGAAACAATTTTTGTTGACAGTTCAGACTCTGCTCTGAGCTAAAAGAGAAAAAGGCCTACTAAATATAAAAGCGGTAACCGAAGACGCGATTTATGTTCTAAAATTCAGATAGGTTTGTCAGAATAAGATCATCGTTCAAATCAATTCAGACCTCACTCAAGAGTTCGTAAGAATTGATGATGAACAGAGACAAATGAGTTGAATTTTTATTTAAAATAAATATGTTTATTGAGTTTCAAATGAATTTCATATTACCACCCGCTTTTACAGACAAACTCAAGTCAGTTCACAAAATAAAATATATACATCCGCGATAACCCCGAAGTTTAAGCTTAAAGTAGAAACCTGGATGCTAGCCTTTTTGCAAACCTTCCCAGAAACTGTTCTAAAGAGTGTGAAGCTTACTTACGCTCAATATCATCTAGTACAAAGGTAAAGTTTCTTTTCGTTCCGAAATTCCTTAAGTAAAGACATCTGCAATTATTGTTTGAGTAACCATTTGAAAAATCTCACGATTGCAACGATTGGATGGTTTTTCGACAAAAAAAAAGTGTCCGTGCAGCATAAATCAGTGGAACAAAACATACCAGAACTTATTCAACAAATAATTTGTTTAGGGTTAACGGACAGAGTTTGGTACACCACTTTCCTCTTTCTCTTTGTCCTTCTAAGAAAGAAACTAGTATTCCTTATCTGCCGTAGTACCTCTTGGCATAATGGTTAGTGGCTTGGACTGTCGTGCCGATGGTCTGGGTTCGATTCCCAGCCGCTGCCACCTAATAACAGAAATGTTTTTATCGTGGTACTGCCTCTTGCGAGAAACTAACAAATCCTCCAAGAGTATACTTTTCATGAATAAGTGCTTCTCATCTAGCCGTTCGGACTGTGCCCTCCATTCCTGCAAACGACATGCACACAGTAATGGCTGAGAGTTGTTAGTCACTAGACCCTAGTTCTCCACGAGCTGTTGTGCCACAATTTTTTTTATTTATTCTTCATCTGCCTCTCCAGTTCCATACCATAGGTTTCGTTATTGTGGTCGTGTAAGACCCAAGATATCAGAGGTGGCGTATCTGATGGCTTTTTGTCAATGTCGCTACTAATTCTTAATAACTTTGCTGGTAACATGGGAATTTTCAGGATGTTACTAAAGACTGGAGAATTTTTCTGTCATAGCTAGGAAACTGGTATTAAGTGTTTTCCAGGAGCTCTTAGAACCTTACTTAGGTGTCATCATATTTCTCCTCTGAGAAGATTCTATGCAAGCGTGCATATGAGGCTTATGTTGGTGAATTTAGCTTTGATGCGAACCGTTCTGTCGTAAGGCATACTTAGAACTCAAGCTTTCTTGCGAGTCATTTCGATCAGAGCCAATTTAGCTCCTTGACCTGCTGAAAATCCAAATGGCTCGGCCTAATCACGCACGATGTTATTTGACTCGCTAGTGTTCGGTCAGCTTAAGTCTGCCTCCAACGACAAATTCACATTCAAACAAACACAGTAATAGCCATCGTAATGTACGAGCTAATCGTAGTTTTTCATTTGCCTTTTGTTTGAAACATCTATCGGAGTTCCTGACCCAACTAATAATTTTGCACCTATAATCATCCAAAGAAGCTTCTCATAATCATTTCTTGCAATCAAATAAGCATTATATAATAGCCCATAGAGTTAAAAAGGCGCACTTGTTAAGCTCCTATTCGACCTTTATGGAGTTAATTCAGTTGCCCGAAAAACATTTACTGGACTCAACTTAGAGGTCTTATAGAAAAAGGTGGAAAATAAAAAAAAATAAATATTTCACAATTGATTTATATTTATTTATATTTTTATTTTATATTATTTATTTGCTGATATTTTATTTGAAAGTTTTTATCTGAAATGCAATCTTAGAATTTATTAGATATTATTTACAAACAATATAGGAACGAAGTAACAGAAACTAACATAGAGATTGTATAATAATTTTACAGGATCACTATAGAAGCGAAAGCTCCTTCGTCATTTCATAAGAGCAATATTGAGAGATTAAAGAACCATTGGTATATCGCTCCTATCAAGCTGATATAATTTGCACCAGAAAATATTGAAGGAATCAGTAATGCTCCAATAAGGTATTTACTTCCCATCATAGGGGTAATAGGAGCGCTATAGAAACAAATAACACTTTAATGTCTGAAATGCGAAGCAATTTTGTTGATTGGGGAATGATTGATTTCTTAGTTATACTTACTAACCTGGCTCCTACTTCATGAAGGGTCACAACTTTCTATTGACGTTGAATAAGGATAACACAAAAATATAGGAAAAGTGGGCGTGATAGTAGGTGGTTTTTACTGAATACACTGAAAACTTCATCAAAACCGGCTGTGTGGTTTTTGAAGTAAATAAATATAAATTTTATGGTAAAATCACTAAATCAGATATGTCTATATCACTAATATGATTCCCACGGAAAATGTTTCAATTCCCACTGACTACTCCATATGTACAACAAATCTTAGTAAAGATTTAAGAGCTATTTTTCTATGCAGAAAGGAATGGATAGATGACGCTGTGTCGAGAAAACTCGACACTACTATATTTCTAAGCTTTAAAAAATCTCAAAGTCGTTTCGGCTATAAAACTATGCTAGTGTACTTCAAGCTGAATTACTTGCAAACCAAAATTGACAGCTATCCTCACAGACAGTCAGGCACCTGTTTAAGCCAATGATTCGGCTACATAAGCCTCTTAACTAGTCCAGCAATACCGAGATGAGCTCGTAACCCTGCAAAACAATCTCATGGTCACCCTTATTTGGGTTTCAGGTCACAGTGGCCTTGAAGAAAATGATCGGGTGGATGAACTAGCCAGGAAAGAATAGGCCCTACATAGTTCACTTTGCGAAAAGAGTCGATATTCCCCTTGGAATTGTGAAGAGCAAAATACTCTTAATTTTCTTTATTCCATTGTGAATTTCCTACTCCAAAACGAGATCAAATGAGAGCACAATCGCTAGAAATGGTAGAAATTTTTTGACGACCTTAACGAGCTTTCTGAACTGAAAATCAAAGATTTTATCTCTTTTCTCAACGCGACAAAATGGACCTAAGACATTCCCTGCAAACTCCTAAAACCGTGAACCTTTGTAGGGTCTCTTCGATTGCGCTTCGTAATCCCTCTGCTAGTTACCCAATTGCGTGCGTGTCTTATGTTCTTACTCCTATCTTCTGTTCTGCCACATATGTATATTCTAAACATAACCCATCAAATCTACCTGAGTTCTATCCAAGAAAATATGTCCAGTTGCATCAGCGGATGGTGACCAAAGACCCACGGGAACGTCACACCAAACATGTAACTGGAACCCCTTTCTAGAGATCTCATGCGTCGATGAAACACTAAAAATATATTACCTAGTCTGGTATATTGCCGTTGAAAGCAAGTGTGCCAGACGACAGGGTTGTAAACGAATGCAATCTTTTGTGAATGCAATCTTTTATGAATTTAAATAAAAGATTGCATTCATTGACTTCCCTTTGGCACTGTTACTTCAAATACTGCAATCACCATTCATTTGAGTTAAAAAGACTGTAGTAATTTTTTCCTCCATTTATCTCACAGCAATCAATTGAATGCAATCATTTGAGAATGCATTCATTCTTTGCATTCTTTTGCATTCATTTAACAATCTTTGCATTATGGCCAAATCACAATCTCGCGTTGGGTCGGTCGGGCTTTGACGGGCTTTTTACCGACTTTACGATAATCTGTGTCATAAAGCGCGACCCTTCAATTTGCAAAACGGAATGTAGCTTCAGGCTTCGGGCGTTGACAAATTACAAATATGACAGAATAAAAGTTCTGTTTCCTTAAACTAACACTAGGCGTGTTTTATTATCATCGGGATCTGGATCTGGATTTACTTTTAACACGTGTTACAAAAACAATTTTAGAAAATTTCCCATTATTTTGTTTTTATATTAAGTGTAAAAGTTAATCTAGATCCCGATAATAAAAAACACGGCTACTATAAAAATTCTTCACCAACAAGGGGGACATAAACTCTCTTTTATTTATAAACAAAAGCAGCGGTGGGTTCGGTAGCTTAATTTGAGCAGGTTTTCTTTGCTCTTAATTATGAAGCAATGAAAAATAAAGATCCCTAACATTATATTTTAAATAACTAGATGATTAATGTTAGTATGAAACCACTTCACAATTTGTAAACTTTATAACAGGTAACTAATGCTATGTTTCCACCAAAGGCTTATCTCTGTTCAGATTAAATAAATCTATTTGGTGTTTCCACCGCACAAAAAAAAGTAAAAAAGATTTACTTTGACAGCACATTTAAAAATACAAAATGGTGTTTTATTTTTTCTTATGAAGAGGAAGTAAGAAAGAATGTTTCATTTGTGAGGAACTGAATTCAGCCATGAATGAATTCTTCAGCGCCATATAACAATAGGTTAGTTCGATTTGTAAAAGTATTTGTCCCAGGAAGATTTAACAAGATTAATTTCTAATCTTCAAGATTAACGAAATAAATTTGTATGGTAAATCTTCGAGATTTAAAGAAGATTTAGGTGGAAATGTAGCATAACTGTACCTTAATTTCAATTTTGTTTTCATTTTAACCCACTGATTTCGGCGGAATAACTGCGAAGTTCAACGATGGTAGAAGCATACATCGCTACTATCACATATTGGAACCACAATTAATCCTCCGAAATCTGCGAGTTAAAATTGCTAAACCACGGATGTACAATTGGCCCTAATAGTCTAAGAGCCCACAGCAAATTTTTGGGTGTGAAAGTTAACCGAAAATGAAGCACATGAGACGAAAGCTGTGTTGAGGCTTATGAAAGAAATGAAAGTCTTGCAGTCCCTAGTCGGGGCTTTAGTGAGTAATAGTACGCCAAAAACTCAAAAAAATCAACTTATACGATAATTGTATGAACCAAAATTTTTGATCACACATCCCTAGACAATGCTCCCCTGATCACAAAAAGGTGGGTCCAAGACCATTAGGTAGGGGCCGTTACTCTGCCAGACCGTTTGAAAAACCCTAAAAAGTCATCTCAAGGGATAATGGTATGAACCAAAATTTTTTTTTTCTCAGTCCTAGACAATGCTCCCCTGATCACAAAAAGGTGGGTCCAAGACCATTAGGTGGGGGCCGTTACTCTGCCAGACCGTTTGAAAAGCCCTAAAAAGTCATCTCAAGGGATAATGGTATGAACCAAAATTTTTTTCTCAGTCCTAGGCAATGTCCCCCTGATCACAAAAATGTGTGTCCAAGACCATTGGGTGGGGGCCGTTACTCTGCCAGACCGTTTGAAAAACCCCAAAAAGTTATCTCAAAGGAAAATGGTATGAACCCAAATTTTTTTTTCTCATCCCTAGACAATGTCCCCCTGATCACAAAAATATGTGTCCAAGACCATTAGGTGGGGGCCGTTACTCTGCCAGACCGTTTGAGATTTTTAAAAGTGTTAAATAACGATAAGATGGCCAATTCACCTATAAGTAGCGAAAAAACCCATGGTGTATAGGTAAGACTAAGACTACAACAATCTCGTATGGCAGGGGAGGTTTACATCCCCCGTTTAGATGGAAGTGGAAATTTTCCTAGAAAAAAACTATGTAAGTTTAAAAAAAACGACAATACTATCAATAATATTTTGATACTTTTTCAAAGTTAAGTCCATGTTTTTATACTGAATTATTTTATGCTGATTTTTAAATTAATTTTGAGTGGGAAATTACATAGAAATTCCCTTATTAAACTCGGCAGAACATTTTTTGAAACAGAAACTAAAATATACTTTTCCAAAGGTTTTTGGGGTGCTGAACTCGAATCGCAAGTCAGAAATATTCTACTACGTCACATTTGTGAGATATTGCCGTATGGAAAATTGAAAAAAAGTTTTTTTGCAGCGAAAAACTTCTATTTTTCAGTTTTCAAACGGCAATATCTCATAAACGTGACATAATAGAATATTTTTGACTTCTGATTCGAGTTCAGCACCCCAAAAACCTTTGGAAAAGTATATTTTAGTTTCTATTTCAAAAAATGTTCTGCCGAGTATAATAAGGGAATTTCTATGTAATTTCCCACTCAAAATTAATTTAAAAGTGACTAATTATTGTAATATAACTGTATTAGTTGAAGTGAAGTAATATTGTTAGGCACCATTGGAAAGGAAAATTGGTCCTCTACAAAAAAGGTCTTATGTCATTTTTCGATAAGAGTGATATAAGTAACCATAATATCTTCAATTACTAAAAAAATGCTAATTTTACGTTAAATAAATGTATGGGAATTTCATGGAATGAGTTTGACTGACTGTAACTTTAAAACGGCTGGATTTATGATGAAACATGTTAAGACCTTTTTTGAAGTACGTTGAATTTTCTACAAGAAAAACATATGCCGTTATTTTAAATACTTGTTATTATTAAGTTATAAAATTCCAAACACAAACACGTGTTTTCTCCCATACAAATCGTATGGAAAACCGAAATCTGCGATGATGCATGTCTAAACATGAATTTTAAGAGCTCAAATTTTCACAGACCTCTTTTTTTGCTTAACCGAAACTTTTCAGTCTGTTTGCAAGAAAATCGAAAGCAATTTTTTTTTTTGAAACAGTCTAATGTACCTATATGATTTTTGAAATTAAAGAAGAAGAAAATCAGCATAAAATAATTTAGTATAAAAACATGGACTTAACTTTGAAAAAGTATCAAAATATTATTGATAGTATTGTCGTTTTTTTTAAACTTACATAGTTTTTTTCTAGGAAAATTTCCACTTCCACCTAAACGGGGGATGTAAACCTCCCCTGCCATACGAGATTGTTGTAGTCTTAGTCTTACCTATACCCAATGGGTTTCTTCGCTACTTATAGGTGAATTGGCCACCTTATCGTTATTTAACACTTTTAAAAATCTCAAACGGTCTGGCAGAGTAACGGCCCCCACCTAATGGTCTTGGACCCACATTTTTGTGATCAGAAGGACATTGTCTAGGGATGAGAAAAAAAATTTGGGTTCATACCATTTTCCTTTGAGATGACTTTTTGGGGTTTTTCAAACGGTCTGGCAGAGTAACGGCCCCCACCTAATGGTCTTGGACCCACATTTTTGTGATCAGAAGGACATTGTCTAGAGATGAGAAAAAAAAATTTGGGTTCATACCATTTTCCTTTGAGATGACTTTTTAAGGTTTTTCAAACGGTCTGGCAGAGTAACGGCCCCCACCTAATGGTCTTGGACCCACCTTTTTGTGATCAGGGGAGCATTGTCTAGGGATGTGTGATCAAAAATTTTGGTTCATACAATTATCCTATAAGTTGATTTTTTTTAGTTTTTGGCGTACTATTACTCACTAAAGCCCCGACTAGGGACTGCAAGACTTTCATTTCTTTCATAAGCCTCAACACAGCTTTCGTCTCATGTGCTTCATTTTCGGTTAACTTTCACACCCAAAAATTTGCTGTGGGCTCTTGGTCTATAAGAAGATCCAGTTAAAACGACTAAAACAGTGACAGTTCTTGTAAAAACTAACCAAACACACCTTTTTTAACATTTGTGAATGTCAAAGTGTTATAATGGAGTTTGTACGATACGACAAAGATAAACATCGAAACAGAAGGAATTTCAATACGACACAGCACTCCGCATCACATATTCACCACTCATCACACACAAATCTGAATTATTCTGCCCGTTTGACATCGTTGTGAGGTACAAAATTCACCATACTTAGCAAGTACCAAAACCAAGAGGTATGAAGAGATAATTCCCTAATCGAGTTCTAAATTTCCTAAAAGCAACAACCACAGACAAAGGACAAGCAAAGAGCAAGGGGAATGTTTTTCCTTCCAAGGCACATTTATTTGGAATTTATACAAATATTTACAAAAACACACTTATTTGCACTAGCAAAGATTAAACAAATTACAATTGCATTTAGTTTGTATTGTTGACTGAAAATGTATTTGAGTTTTCACAATAAAACGAATTAAAACAAGAAATGATTTCCACCGCACAACTTACAAAAATAAACTAAACAAAATAAGTACCAAAATAATAAAATCCTCATCCATCCGAGCTCATTTTTTTAAGGATCCAAGCAGTACCGACAAAGTTCGGTCAGTGATTTTGCTGTCAAATCCCTTAACAAAACAGACCAAATGTGTGAAGTCACCATACATTTCCATTGAAAAACTTTTATTGAAAATTCAAAATTCTTTTGCTTTCAAAGCACGCAAACCAATGCTCTTGTTCTATTACCCTTGCATCGACAAAATTCGTCGAGAAGCTTTTAAAAATGGAACGAAACTCATGTGTTTTGTTTCAGATTTCATCATTACAGAACCTGGCACAGTGTATATAAACACTTTCTCCGGAACTTAAATTGATTCAGGCAATCGAACATGCCCAAGAAAGAGAACAGTGAAAACAGCTGTCAAATGCATACAAAAAAAAATCGTAGGTATTTGGGAATGAGATAAATAAAACAAAAACAATTAATTTCACAGGAATATTTGGTTTATTTATTTTATTATTTTTGGTTATCACTGTGTAGTTTTATTAAATTGTTATGTTAATAAAAGTATAAAAGAAACACGTTAATAAATTTGAATAGTTCTATTATATCCAATCTTCATGTTGAACTGCAACAAAATCAACTTCAAACACACGTTGATATAATGAGTTTTATTACTGCTGTTTTCGTTGCAAATTAATAAAGAAAATCACAAAACCACAATTTTTAGTTTCTTCTGTCTTAAAGAATTACTAATCTCTTTTTTTTTAATCAAAAAAGGTAAATTAAATTAAATATTTGTTAAAACACTTCTCATGCGCACAAAAAAAGAGCACAACAAAAGAAAAACTCTATTTCAGTTGTCAAAGCGCGACTGGAATAGAAAATAGATCTATTCGGGCGTTTGGCTCAGGCTTACGATATTTACGATCTGAGGCAAGCCCGACGCCTGAGGTAACATTTAAGATTGCCCCATAAGAGTCCATTGTTTCTATTCAATATGTCAAAGTCGGCGCGACCGAACGCTTGATTGTGGTTTGGCTATTATTTTGCATACTTTGCATTCATTTGAATTAATGTCCTAATAAATTTATGCAAAGATTGCAAATGGATGCAAATGAATGCAAAAAATTCGTTGATTGTAAAATGAATTCAAAGAATGAAAATGGATGCAAAAGAATGCAAATGAATGAAAAGAATGCAAATAATGCATGCATTCTCAAATGATTGCATTCAATTGATTGCTGTAAGATGAATAGAGGAAAAAATGATTGCAATCATTCAATTTAACTTCAAATTAATGGTGATTGCAGAATTTAAAGTCACAGTCTAAAACTGCAGTCAATGAATGAACTCTTTCAATTGAATTCAATAAATAATTTCTAATGATTGCATTCACAAAAGATTACATTCTCTTACAAACCTGCCAGACTATCCCTAAAAAAGTCAATTTTCACAAATCCCGTAATTAAGAAAATTGCATTTACAACAACTTCGGTTACATAAATATATTTTTATTCTTATGTTAGAAATGAGCCAGTAATTTGGTAAAAACCAATTATGCATAAAATGAAAAAATGGCGCCCAACGCTAATGAGCTAAATATGTTTTTAACCCCAAAACTTGTTTAATTTATTGGAAATATCAATTCATGGCTTCAACAATTGTTCCTGAAAAAGCCAATATTATTCAACCATTTGTGCTCGTTCGTGTCTTGAACACCCAACTGATGTTGGAAACTAGTCACTTATACAATCTTCGAGACTGAACCATTATTACTTCATTGCCAGATTATGTGTTTTAATATACATTGGGCTTTTTAAAAATTAATACCATATGTATTGAGGCATAAGACTGAACACAGATAAAAATCGCAAAATTGTCAGTAAGTCCCCAGAATAGACGGAAGGGACCGGACGGTCGATTTTCAAAGGTATTTTGGATTCTTTGGTGCCATTTTTTTTAGCGCAAGAAAGGTTTGCCAGTTATTCCCTTAAGAATTTCTATCTTATCTTAAAACAATACTTTATTAATGAATTTGATGCCAAATTCTGCTTATAATTATTTACATTCTTTCTTATGGACTTCAACTTAAACCTCCTTGAGTATAAATATTTTCAAAAGATTTATTTGTTTCTTTCAAAATTTGAATAAATGGTTTTTGTAACCCTATAACTGATAAATCAGCGCAACCTAAAACAAAATGCCTTAAATAATTTACTAAGGAATTCCTATTAAAAGTAATTAAAGTTATTTCTACCAAATTCTTAGATTATTTCTTCCAAATAGAAACCTTTTCATTTCAGACTAAAAATTCCTCCACTGACACAAATAATTCACCATCAGCAGCTAGTTTAATTATTACTCAAGTTCAAAATAACACCCTTTATCAAAAACAACATTAAAATAGTTTGTTTTCTTTCAACTGAGTTCATATTCGCCACCTTTTGGTCCAACAAATCAAAGCTACAGAAGATACGAAAAACAAAAAAAGCAAATAACTCAACACAAAGAAATATCTCTTGGATTGTTTTTACGATTAAAATAATTTGAGATATTTATTTTGTTTGTTGTTTTGCAAATTTACTGCCCAAAAACATCTTTCTTCCGCGAAATTGTAAACGCAGTCAAAGCAAATCCTTTTCCTTAATAAATTGTCAGTTATTTTGTTTTTTATCTTTTTCCAACATTTCGAACTTGAAAATTATCCTCGTGTAATAATTGTTGTGTTAATTTAATTTTGAGTCATTTCGTTCGTTTTGTGTTTGTGTTTAAATCTGGCTTTGATGGTAATACTTTCGTTAAAACACTTTAATAGATTTATTAATTTTCCCTATTCATTCGCTACAAGATTACTTTCAGTACAAGGTTCCTAAATAAAGCAACATTTTATACATTTTAGACATTTATACAACTTTGAACGTCTTACTTAACGCGCTTAGGTATACGCTTAAATCCCTATCGCATATAATTCAAAGTTATTTTTATTTATTGTTTGTTGTTAGAAGTCGAGTCCTTCCTCCTGCCATCATACGCTATAATCCCTCTGAATACCTACAGATGGTCGCGATATCCCGCAAGGCGAATAAAATAAATTGCGTGTTTCATCTGTGGAGGAGAGTAGGCGGTTGTGGTGAAGAGTAGGGAGGAAATAAATAATATTAATTCTTCATTTAAAGTTCCATTGAGAAGGCACAACATTCAAAAGGGCCAAACATAATCCGCCGCGGCAACCGGCCGCCCGCAACATGACAGCAGAGATTTTCTTTATATTTTTATTTTTTTGACTGAAACAAGCGTAAGCAGATCAACAGCTGGACTACTGTCAAAAGAAGGTGCTTCAACAGCTTTAGAGGACTTAACAAAAAAAAAAAAAAAAGACAAACAAACAAACTGGGATTGCCCTTCAAATTTTAAATTCAGCATTAACGAAATTCATATATTCTTTGTCATGCCATCCCACCCGTTCACACCCTAATTCCTGTGGTCATATCCTCTTCCTGTCCTTGTCAAATGAATTTCCAAATGCAACCGCAGCATCAAACTGAAATAAAAAAAATTAAAAAACATGGCGGTTCTTAGTCATTTGAAAGATGACTTTTCGTGGTTGTGAATGCTGATACCGTCATCGTCATCATAACATTGGCGGCAAGCGTCTGGGATAAAACGGTTGAATGGCCATTGCCATAGGGTTCATAATTCAAATCGACTACGATGCATGAATACGTGAAAAAAATGTTTATTTTTGGTTTTTTTTGTAGCTTTGCACCTCCTCAACTACCACACAAAATTTCCTTTGGTGCTGCGAATTTGGGGAGACAAAAAATGTTTAGTTCATTTGTTGTATTTCTGTAACTGTATATGATCACCACAATGACTGACTCACAGTGAAGTTTTTGAATTGAAAAACTGATCAAATTTAGATTCTGGTAAAAATTGAGTCCCAAATTGGACCAAGCTCTTCAGGGAATTTTCAATTTGGGTCATTTAATCTTAAATAAGTCAAACGCTTAAATTCGAACGTCAAGTTGGTTGGTATCATCAGAATTCTTGCGAGAACTTCCTCGCCTTTGGCTAAGTGACTTTTAGAAGGTTATTTTTGAATTTCTTCACCGTCAACTTGGTTCCATTGTACGGTTGTAGACCGGGCACATCCAACTCGAATTCGAAAATTCAATTACGCTTCGTCATCACTTATAACCGATTTTAACGAATAAAGTGTGGCTGCTATTTGATTAAGAATAATGAAATTCTAATCATCAACTTCCTTATTCTTCGCAGCTAATAACACTCGTTTACTCAGTCAATCGTTGTTTAAAATATTGCTTCCAATGTTCGGAAACACTTTGCTAAAGAGTTCTTTCTTCGATGATTCGAATTCACAAAAATTCGCCGAATACAAAATCAGTCCAGTTGCAGCAACAGCAAAAATTCAGTAATTTCCAATAACTGCTAACAGCTGTTTGCGAAAATCATCGGTTGATAGATCGTTCTGCAACGCAACTGGCATTTTCGTCGTCAACTGCAACTTTTTTTCGTATCGCCAAAAGTTTGAGTTCATCTGCAAGCGTTGATCACGTGCTGAATGGTGAATTTCACTGAAATCCGCTGGCCAGTAGTATTATTGCTCTCCCAAAGTGTTTCGCATTTTTCCGCAAACTTCTTATTGTTCCATTCCATTGTGCATTAATTCTATCAGATGATAATTTTTGCAAGTTTTAAGCACCTGTGCCACCGCGGAGTTTCTTGAAATGTTGCATGTTAGTTTGTCATTCATCTGAACATTCAATAGCGAATTCAACGCTGAATAAGCCGTTTAACCGTCTACTAGCAGCGTACCCGCTATTCCTCAAGAAGCGATTACAAGCACAATATTGGATCTTGACCGAATTGAAGTAAAAATTAACGAAATGAGAAACGTTTTAGCCAGGTCCATCAGGTGCTTCTTGGGAGAATATATCACTGCTTCCGTCGTCAATAGCTTTAATCAATGTGCCATACACGTTCTTTTGATAGGGATTCAGCCGTTGGACATTTGTGGGAACTGTTTCTGTAGCAAACACATGTCTTCGATCAATATCAGTGCCTCTTTGCAGATCTCATAGTTCATTTGACGTTTGGAATTTCATTTCTTTCTTTGAACTCGATGAAATTATGATTGCGAACAATGTATGAACTTGAGCCCCTGGTGTTGCATCCCAAGAAAACAAATTCATTCAGTGACAGGCTTCTCGAAATGTAGCCCACAGCACTTTGCTTTCCTTTCTACTCTTGTTGTTACTCAATGAAGATTCATCACTTCAAGAGAAAGTAAGCAAAAGTATAAACATTTGAACTGTGTCCAGTCGTCAAAACTGCATACAGCCAATAATTTTGTATACCAATACAAAAAATAGTAGCGACAGTACACACCCCTGTCTGACTCCACGTTTAATTGGCACTACAGCGCGGGGTGCTCCTAGGTCTCAAATACTAGACTCAGCTAGCTATCTCGATCTCTTGCTTGCTATCTCCAGTTTTGTATACCAAGTCGGCTTATATCTCCATAAACTTGGTCACACCACTGAGTATGAGGTCTGCCTCTTCTAGCACCCTCTGGCTTAGCGTTGAATATTTGACTGGCTGGGAGCATCGATTTTCATTCCCTCTACATGCCCCAGCCATTTTAACCGGTGAAATCGTTGGTTTTTGGCCAGGGACCCGTTGCTGTATAGCTCGTATAGCTCTTGGTCGTTTCGTCTTCGTTAGATGTTAAATGCCCTATTTTGTCAATTGTGTCAAACCCAGATCAAAATTCCTGCGTAGAACTTTTCCCTCGAAGACACCGCAAAGGAGCTTTCATCCGCCTGGGAGAGGGTTCATGCTTCTGAACCATAGAGCAAGACCGAAATTATGAGAGTTTTGTTCAGCGCCTCCTTGTTACCTCTCGATAGGCTTTATTCCTCAGGCTGTTACTAAGCCCATCAAATAGCGATTAGCAGCAATTATTCTAGGCTTGATTTCCGCACTGATGTCATTTGCAGAGCTCACACACAGCAGTGCCCAGGTAGACAAATTCGTTGACCAACTCGAAATTATACTTATCTCAAGTCACGTTCTGACCAAGTCGCGATGAGAATCGACTATATTTGATCAACGCATATACTTTGTCTTCTCTCCTTGACTCCATATTAGAAAAGACCCGTTTGCTCGTTTGGTTCTACCCATTATGTGGAAGTCATCTGCATCTCCAAGATATTGTGGTGGATTTCAGAAAGTGGGTGTTACCCACTACGCTATCAAGTTCAAAATTGAAGCAGCTTCATGCAAGCGCGTTGCCTTGTCGTAGTCCTGTGGTGATTTTAAAGGTTTCGGTGGAATCTCTTCCAATTTTGACAGAGCAACGATCACTTTGCAACGTCATCCTTATTAGGCCTACCAGCTTGGTAGGGATACCAAAACTCGACAAGGCACGGTTCAGCTCATCTCTGTCAATGCTGTTATAAGTTGCTTCGAAAACGATAAAAAGGTGATACCTATGTATCGATATTAAATTCTTGGGTCTTCTCCAGGATTTGGCGTAATGTGAAGATTTGATCGATGGTAGACTTTCCAGGCCTGAAACCACACTGATTAGAGCCAATCAGTTGACAGGATCTTGAAGGTGATATTTAAAATTCTAATGCCTCTATAATTGGTGCAGAAAACGTGATCACCTCTTTTTGTGAACCGGGCAGATAGTAATAAGGTTCCGCAACTCGTCGGACTTACGTTCCTCCTCACCATATTTTATTTACAGTTCGTGTATGCTCCTTACTAGATCATCTCCAGCATTTACTTGGAAAGTTTCCCCTGTAGACCATCGGCACTAGCTGCTTGGTTCAATTTTGACCTCGTTTTGGTGGTTACCCTGATCTCATTTTAGTCGGGTGGGTGAAACTCCATGTCATCAACGAAATTGACTAGATGGGACTGCTCATAGGCGGGATCTTGGCCTTCATCGTCGTTAAGCAGCTGGTTGGTATTTCCTTCCGTATCCTTGCAAGCTCCAGGGAGGCTAGTGAATCCTGCTGTTATCTTTTTGACTCTTCTGTAGAAAATGCGCACTTGATTTCTGTTAAAGCAACTCTGCATCTCCTCGACTTCAAGCTGCTCATGATCTTTTTTCTGAGCAAGCGGTTTTCATCTATTCTCTTCTCTTGTCAACGAGGAACTGACGAGGAGCCCTTATCTTTCT
Organism: Dasysyrphus tricinctus; assembly: GCA_963921185.1. Classification (NCBI taxonomy): domain Eukaryota; kingdom Metazoa; phylum Arthropoda; class Insecta; order Diptera; family Syrphidae; genus Dasysyrphus; species Dasysyrphus tricinctus. The sequence goes on along the minus strand of OY992531.1, from coordinate 61,530,132 downwards.
TTGCTGTAAGCCTTGGTTTTGACATTGTTTAGCCGGGGAACATTCGGAGTCAAAGCATGGGTTCCTCAGCGGCGATTGTGAGAATCCAAACACCTCTGCTGCCGCACATTGCTGCCAGAGGTCTTCTGTGCCCATCTAACCGGTAGTAGGGTTTGTCGCATACGCTAGGGATACTTGCACGCATAGCTTGACACTAGCTAAAAGTGATCCGAGTCACTGCCTGAACAGAATGGAAGACGGAGTTGGATTAGATGTCAAAAATGTTGAACAATTTTTAACTTTAACTGCAGCATTTTTGACATCTACTGCAGCTCCTTCACCCATTTTGCTCGGGCGCACAGTATGCCTTCCGTCGATAGGGGACCGCCAAGTGGGGGAATTGCTCATAAGTTATGGTAAAGAGCTCGTAGAATTCTTCTTTGGTAGTGTCATACTTCTCTTCCGTAGGGACATGTGCGCTGATGAAGCTCAAGTCGTGGAAATATCGCCTTGATGCAGATTATCGTCCCTCTCTCAATGACGTCACGAAAAGCTTGAAACTTGTTGCCTAAGTTTTCCTCTGACAGCAAATCCACACGCAAACAAACGTTTCTTACTATCGAGTAGGCACTTTCCATAGTAGAAATTGCAGCCTTCTATCTTCCTCTCGCCCGTTCAATTCCATCGCATCTCTTGGAGCGCTGTTACATCAGCTTGAATATTGGTGAGGGCATCGGCAAGCTGTTCTAAAGTTTAACTTTCTGTTCAAGGAAACTTATTTCTATCACAACTATAAGTATGCAAATGGTTTATTATTAAAATATCGTAACAGCGCTAGAGTGTTAGCTCTCGTCTGATTTTATCACCAAACACGATTTCTGTATGAAACAGATAAAATGCCTAAAGATATAATATCCACAAAATTCTATAAGCTTAAGCATTTAAGATCTCGAAAGCTAATCTTTTGACTTTTTTTGTTGAACATTTACCTTGGATTGATTGTTCGATTTTGATACAAAAACTCCACTGTGCGATAGTGTTCATCGATTCATATTCAGTGTGTATGGCAATGCTATAAATAAATAAACAAAAATCGATTTCCGTTTCAGGTTAAAACACAAGGAACGTACCCCATGAGGGGTCGAAAAAAAAATTCGAGAGGAAACACGGAGAAAAAGAAAATAATCTGCGAATGGGGGCGATACCTACAATCAAAAATGAAGAGGGAACTAGTACAGTGCCAGAATGTAAACGAAATGGAAGCAACGCCAACCGCTGCGATGCTAAGCTACTCTAGTCTGGCTCTGGTCTATATGGGGTGGACGACGCGACGACGAGTAAGCGAGCGACTTCTAACTTCGGCCTTTGATGGTCGGACGTTTATTTTTATTTCATTTTCAACTGCAACAGCAGCAGCAAGAGCGCCATTGCCTGTGTCTGTTTATCTGATAGACAGACAGACAGACAAACTGTCTATTGATCTAAACTGTTGCCTTGGTAGCAAAAGCAAAGCTATATACCAGCTCCCGGTGCCTTATTTGAAAGTCCCTCTTGCTTCTGACTGTGGGTGATCTCTTCTGTTTTCCTTTCCCTGTTTTTTTCGTTTTTTGTTTCTTTCTATATTTTTATTTCCTCTGCATCAGGATATTTGGTTTGCGCGATAAAGGACGCATCCTCCTGTACCCATTCTCCTTCAACATCGCATCGTTCACAAAGTAAAAACGCTTCGGAAATGCAATTAGCAAACATGGGTGTTATGTGCCACTATACTAACAGAAGCAGAATGGCGAATATATGCTCGAAACGGTTTGTCAGTTACAGTACCTACAGCTAGGTAGAATATGGCTAGAAATAAATTGCGTTTTGCTCCTTGTCCGGTTTGCCGGTGTATAAATGAGAAGGATACTTTTGGTTTAACCGCTGCCGCATCCCGTACAAAAAGTGACTTTTGGCTTTTAATTTGGTTTCTGATGATATGATGGTGGACGGTGGTAGAGTACAGTACATATATGGGGTTAGAAAATGGAACTCTCCATTTTATGAGGTTTAAATTTGTGGATGATTATACGTATAAATGCTCATGGGTGAAATCATATACCTGCTTATCAAAAGTCAAGGATCTATTTTTTTTAGCAAACAAAATCTAAATTTAATTCTGATGAAAGGAAATGTTGAATTTTGTTTGCTGAAATCTTAGAGAGAGAATTTGATGAAGTCGGATTTAATCTTTGAATAAATCTCGGTATTTTTGTTTGTGTGGTTTCTTTTCTTTGAAGCATTTTCTGTTTTGTTCTTTCTTTTTAATTATATTTAAATTAGTTATTTTAAATTATAATAAATATAAATGAGTGTAAGTACGAAAGTACGTTGAGAAAGTTGCAGAATAGGCGTTTTGGTGGTGCCGACCAGTTTAAATATTGAATGAGTGCAAGAACAATTTTGTATACTTTTTTCAAGAAAGTAAAAACCAAAAATCACGGTCGTATCGATTGTTGGTAATTTCAATATAAAACGTATGTATTTCCCAACCGCAAACTTCCATTTAAAAAGATTTAAAAAAAGATTGGTGCTAAGATTGCAACTTTTAGGCGAAAAACTAAAACTAATTAATGATTAGGTTCTACATTTTTAAAATCTTAATCTGCTTAGCACAAAATGGGCTCACTTTGTGCTGCCATATGCTGAAGGAGATAAACAAATTCGCATATTTCCAAATTTTACGACCAAAAAATAATTTTGCGATAATAATAAATGAATCGTTGACAAATAGAAGAAATCTTTCAAGAAGCGCAAATGTTACTTTTGGCTACCGCATACGTACGAAAATCGGAGCATGGAACGTTCGATCCTTGTACAGCGATGGTAGATACGAGCAGGTTGAGCGTGAAATGCTTCGCCTAAAGATCAGTATCCTGGGCATAAGCGAAACTAAGTGGAGAGGAAGAGCTGAATACAGATCAGACACTGGACAGACGAGAATGCTGTATTCCGGAGAAGAGGAAAGAGAGGGTGGCCAAAGACTGCATGGTGTCGGAATTATGTTGAACGAAGAAGCGAGGCGTAGTTTGATCTTCTGGGCACCCATTTCTGGGAGATTAATGACAGCAAGGTTTCGTTCAAAAATTCGTAACGTCACAATAATTCAGTGCTACGCCCCCACAAATGAAGCGACAGAGGAAGACAAAACCGCGTTCTACACTCATCTTAACTCGGTTTACAGTAGTGTTCCGAGAACCGACATCATAGTCGTTATGGGAGACCTTAATGCCCAAGTCGGTTCAGACAATTACGGACTGGAACGCGTGATGGGAAGAAATGGCTTAGGGTCTCGGAATGAAAATGGTGACTTGCTTGTCGATTTTTGTAACGCGAATCGTCTGGTGATTGGTGGGACTAAGCATAAGACGTGCAACAAAATTACCTGGGTGCATCCAGATGGTCAAACCGAAAACCAAATTGATCATATCATGATTCAGCAGCGATGGAGGAAGTCTATGTGTGATGTCCGGAGTATAAGAAATGCCGATGTGGGAAGCGATCACCATTTGGTTTTGTTGAGTCTCAAACTACGAACCGCTGCCGTACAAAAACCAGCGTAGGATGCAGCAAGGAGCTCAAAATTCATTACTAATGCTTTGAATGACCCCAACATATGTCGAAACTATGTCACCACCCTTAACGACAGAGCCTCGTCATTAAATGGAATCCAGCATTCAACAATTGATGAGATGTGGGGTGAAATTAAAAGTGTTTTTATGGAGGCTGGATCCGAAACTGTACCCAAGCGAACGCGACGTAGAGACTCTTGGATATCCCAAGACACCTGGGATAAGATCGAACTTCGCAAATCGTTGAAAATCCAAATAAATGCCGAATCAGATATTCAACGAAAGGCTGACTTGCGAAGAGAGTACCGCATTGCACATAAGATGGTCTATCGTTGTGTGAGATGTGACAAGAGGGTGAGGTTAGATGGGCTCGCAGATAATGCGGAAATCGCTGCCAGAAGAGGAGATATCCGGGAATTGTACCAAATAGCCAAAGATGTTATCGGGAAAAAAAGCAACACCAATCATCCTGTAATGGATGTGGATGGCACACTTTTGGTATCAATTGAGGATCAGCTTCGTAGATGGAAGGACCATTTTTGTGCCCTGCTAAATGAGGATTCAGTTGAGCAGAGTGCTGAAGTGCCCCAACTAAACGAGATGCGCAGGTCCTATAGGGGTATTGACATCGAACCCCCGTCAGAATCGGAAATCCAGACATCAATAAATCTCCTCAAAAACAACAAGGCAGCTGGACTGGACGGAATACCAGCTGAATTCCTGAAAGCCGATCCCGTAACAGCGGCTAGTATTTTACATCCGTTGATAAAAAACATTTGGGAAAACGAAAGCTATCCCAGGGATTGGAAGGATGGTGTGATTGTTAAGTTGCCAAAGAAAGGTGACTTAAAGAATTGCAACAATTGGCGTGGTATCACCGTTTTGTCCGTTTTCCCAAAACTAATGGCAACCATCATTCTCGAGCGAATAAAGGAGAGAATCGAGTCTACACTCAAGAGGCATCAAGCTGGATTCCGCAGTGGTCGATCGTGTGTCGACCATATCAACACCCTGCGTATCGTCCTCGAGCAGTCGATGGAATTTCAATCACCGCTTTACCTCATGTTCGTGGATTTTGAGAAGGCCTTTGACCGAGTTAACCGAGAATGTAAAGGGTGATTTTTTAGCTGGTTTGGTTTTGGCAACACTGGTTTTGACAGCTGACGTGTGTTTAGTACCTTGTGTCACTGTCACACAGCTTCAGTTTGGTTTGCAATTTAACCATGGATCGTCTTACAAATGAACAACGCTTGCAAATTATTGAATTTTACTATCAAAATTCGTGCTCGGTTCGAAATCGAATTTATCGAAAAATTGTGTTCAGCGATGAGGCTCATTTTTGGTTGAATGGGTACGTAAATAAGCATAATTGCCGCATTTGGAGTGAAGATCAGCCAGAAGCATTGCAACAGCTACCAATGCATCCCGAAAAAGCCACTGTTTGGTGCGGTTTATGGGCCGGCGGCATTATTGGGCCATATTTCTTCAAAGATGATGCGAATCGCAGCGTTACTGTCAATGGTGAACGCTACCGAGCGATGATAACAAACTTTTTTTTGCCCGAAATGGAAGTTCTTGACTTGCATGATATGTGGTTTCAACAAGACGGTGCCACATGCCACACAGCACGCGAAACAATGGTGCAATTGCGAGGCGAGTTTGGTGAACAGTTAATTTCACGTTTCGGGCCGGTCAATTGGCCGCCTAGATCGTGCGATTTGACACCATTAGATTATTTTTTGTGGGGGTATGTCAAGGCTAATGTCTATAGGGACAAGCCCGCTTCGATTGACGCACTGGAAGCCAACATCCATGCATTCATTCGTGAGATACCGGCCGATATGTGTGAAAGAGTATGCCAAAATTGGACTCAGCGGATGGGCTACCTGAGACGCAGCCGCGGTCAACATTTGCATGAAATTATCTTTAAACATTAAATTGCAAGGTTCAAACTATCGATTCAAATAAATATTTCATTCATTTTTTCGAATTTTTTGTGTTTCTTTTTTTTTTTAAAGTTCTAAACCTCTTAAAAAATCACCCGTTATATGGAGATCGTTGCTTGGTAGACGAATTCCACCAAAAATTGTTGCCATTATTAAAGAGTCCTACAACAACGCAAGGTGTTTTGTTTTGCACAATGGGCAGCTATCCGACTCCTTCGTAGTGCAACAGGGTGTGAGACAAGGGGATGTTTTATCGCCAATTCTCTTCCTGCTGGCGATGGACGACGTATTGACGGCCAGTGTTGGTACAGCTGAGCGACAGGGCATTCAATGGAGACCGTTCGAAAGGCTCAGTCATTTAGAATATGCCGATGACATATGTCTACTGGCAAATAACATCAGTGGGCTGAACGGGATGTGCCAAACGCTGCAAGTGAAGGGAGAGTCGAGTGGTCTAAGAATAAACAGCAAAAAGACAAAAATAATGCTCACAGGCCGCTCCACACAGCAGCGTATTATTCTACAGGAGACGCCAGTTGAAGTAGTGGAACAGTTCAACTACCTTGGCAGTATTGTTTCTGCAAACGGTGGTACGGATCTGGACGTTAAAAGTAGAATGAATAAAGCTCGTGCTGCCTTCGGTACCCTGTCCCCAATTTGGAAATCCAGTCAAATCTCCTTACGCACTAAGTTGAGATTCTTCGAATCCAATGTCAAATCCGTGCTGTTATATGCTTGTGAAACCTGGAAAGTCACGTCTACTATTTCGAAGAAAATGCAGGCTTTTGTGAATCGCTGTCTTCGCCACATCCTAAAGATTCGATGGCCACAAATAATATCAAATGAGGAATTGTGGCGCAGGACAAGTCAAGAGCGGCTGGACGTCGACATAAGAAAGCGTAAATGGCGTTGGATTGGTCACACACTGAGGAAACCAAACGATGAAATTGCAAAGCAGTCCTTTGAATGGAATCCTCAGGGTGCACGGCGGGTTGGAAGACCAAGAACAACATGGAAATCAACTGTCTTAGCGGAAGCAGAATCCCAGAGAAAGACGTGGCCACAGCTAAAGTACCTTGCAGCAGACCGTGAAGGATGGAGACGTTTTGTTGACGCCCTATGCCCCAGCCGGGGTTACATCGGGGACACGATGATGATGATGATGAGCATCGCCATTTTATATTTTCTTAAAAAAAGTTTTATTAAAAAAAAATCGCAAATTTGCAAATTTTACGCATGACTTTTTTTTATTAAGCAATTTTGTGAAAATAAAAGTTATGCGGTTGTATGCCCAGTTTGTGCTGCCATATGCCGAAGAGACCACACATATTCGCAACTTATACGGCCAAAAAACAATTTTGCGAAGCGTGAAGTTGGCTAATTTGCGATTTTTTTTTTAAATATTTACCCCACAAGGCAACACAAGTTGAGCACAATGAGGCAAAGTTTTTTATTCGGAAAATCAAAAATGGCGGCGTTTACTTCACCCTTCGCAAAATTATTTTTAGTCTGTAAAAGTTGCAAATATGCGAATTTTTTTAAAGTCGTCGGCATATGTCAGCACTAAACTGAGCACAAAACAGCACAACTCTCATCTTTACAAAATAGTACAATTTTAAAAAATGTTCAATGTTCATACGTAAAATTTGCAAATTTGCGAATTTTCGTTAAATATTTACGGCCCAAGTTGAGCACAATACAGGACAACTTTTTATTTGACATCGAAAATGGCGGTGCTAATTTCACGCTACAGCCCTTCGCAAAGTTTATTTTTGGTCATACATACAAATACGCTAATTTTTGTATGTCTTTGGGGCTTCGCAGCATTATCTGAGCACAAAACAGCACATTTGTCTTTTTTTAAGAAATGTTGAAATTAAAAAAAAAAAATCGTAAAATTTGCAAATTTGCGGTTTCTCTATTAATATTTATGGCACAAGGCAGCACAAGTGGAGCACAATACAGCATAACTTTTTTTTCGAAAATCAAAATTGACATTGATAACCTCACGCTAAAAAAATGGGCATCTTCTAAAAACCAAACCCTTACTACGATTTTTTTTTGTTGAATTATGGCTTATGGCAGCACAAGTTGGACCCATTACAGCACAACCTTATTTCGAAAATCGAAAATGGCGGTGCTAACTTCACGCACATCTCCCATTTTAAGAGTCGGAACAAACATTTCGCTAAAAAAAGTCGTATCTCATTTTTAAAAGGCTTAATTATTGGGATCAAATATCTTGAAAAACGAAAGCTCGCGCATTAATAATTCTGTTTTTCATAATCTCGTCATTACAAAATCTAACATTTTTAATAGGCAATCTCGCTTCCACATTTTGCACCAAAAATCTCAGAAGTATGATTCGGAATCTCGCAATTTAAAATCTCGCATATCAAAATCTCGTGAATGAAAATTTCACAAATTCATATCTTATGGTAACATATTGCTCAATTTCGCACTGAAAAATACAAAAATACTGCAGCTAAATTTTCGAGATTTTAATTTGCGAAATTTTAGTTTGGAGGGTTTTTGTAATTGCAAGATTTAAAAAAAAAAACAAATTTTACCCTGAGAAGTTGCTTAATGCGAGATTTCGGTAGCGAGATTTGAATTTGTGAAATTTCGTACCCAACCCTAAATTTTTCGAGCTTTGGGATAATATTGAATTTTGTGAAAGTCAAAGTTCGCCTTTTGATGAACACCAAATTAGCGCAGTTCTTGTTTTCAGCTATTCATTTTGCATCCGTGTTGGCAGCCTGAGACACGTCAGCCTCCCACTGTCTACGATCCCGAGCACGCTGCTCCCAGTCATCTAGAAGAACATGCTTTCTGGCATCTGCGATGGCTTGGTCTTTAAACCGGGGGTTCAGTCTTCTTCGTTCTCTTGAACCTGGAGGCTGGGATTCAAAGAACTCTCTTGGCTGGAGCATTACTATCCATTTGCTCCATGTGGCCCAGCCATTGTACTCGACGTGTTCTGATTTTCTGGACTACATCCACATCTTGATACAGCTGATGGAGTTCTCCTTCTCCTCCATTCACCCTTCTCGCCCACAGGACCAAATATCCGCCGAAAATTTTTTATTTCGAAGTAGCCTAGTATCAGCTCTTCCTTTTTACTTATCGCCTAAAACTCGTCTTTCGTGTGAGAAGCTTTGAACCCATTCTGCCTGTTCAGACTGTGAATCTCAACTGATTTGTTTAAAATAGTGCCTTCAGTGTTAATGCCTTCCTTCCCCACTCTTTGCTCCAGAACAAGCTTGAAGATATCACATGATAGTGTATCTCTTTACCGAAACCCTGCGCATGTTGGGAATAGTTCGGAAGAGCTTTTCCCTAGTTGCACATTACATCGCGTATTTTCCAATGTCACGCGACATAACTGGAACAGTTTTCCCGGGATCCCCAAATTCAACCATATCGACATATAGAGCTCCAGCTCCAGACGATGAATGCTATCGATGAATAGATGGTTGGTCTTGACTTGAAATTCATTGGTTTTCTTCCAGGATTTGCATGAGAATGAATATTTATTTTAATGTGCCTGCACTCCAGCAGCCAGTTGCTTTGCTTTTTCATGAAACTTCTGAGTGCTGTTTTGATCGCGAGACTCTTCGATCGCTTGAGCTGAGAGGCGGCGTACGACCTCTTCTTTCTGCGCTGGGTCTTCTTCTCCTTGCTCGATACTCCTCTCTCGCCACTCTTGTTTTATGCTGCAACATATTCCCTTGTGGCATAATGGTTTGTGCGTTGGACTGTCATGTCCAAGGTCTGGGTTTGATTCGTGGCCGCTGCCACGTTAAACAAAGAATGTCTATTTCGGAGGTACTGCCTCTTGCGAGGAACTGAAAAACCTTCCAAGAGTATTACTTGCTATATATAAGTGCTTCTCAACAAGCCGTTTGGACGTGTCAAAAAATTGTAGTTACCCTTTATTCCTATACCAACAACCAGAACACAGAAGGGCTTGGGAGTTGTAAGTCATTAGGCCCTGGTTCTCCACGAGCTGTAGGGTTATTTACTTATTTATTCGCATGTTCATCTTCTGTCAACTTTTCCAGCTGTACTTTCGGAGTTGGTTGATAGCTTCTCGCTCAGATGCTCACTGTAGGCTCTGTAAAACCAGGTATGCTATGGTGACCACTGTCGAATTTCTTCTTTGAGGTGTTTTCCGTCGATTAGCACATGGTCGATTTTATTAGCGTATCAACCATTTGGGGAGCGCCAGATTGCTTTGTGAATTCTAAACCGTGTAAACCTAGTTCTAATTATCCCTGTATTACGAACTTCTCAAAAGTCTTTTTATCGGAAGCCGTTAGGTATCATTTGTCTCTTCGTGGAGGCTGTTTCCACAAACTTATCCGCTGAAGATGTCTTCCTTCCCAATTGGAGCATTGAGGTCCCCGACCAAAATTTTTACATTTTACTCCGGGCAGGCTCCGTAAGTTCTGTCAAGGAGGTCATAAAACTCGTCCTTTAAAGAGCTTTCAACCGCATTGTGCTATAAGATATTTATTTAATAACTACTGTAAAAAACGCAATGTTTCTCTTAGTTCCTATAAAGCTTCTATAATGTTTCTATAAAGTCATAGAGCAATATTCTACTGATAATAATCATTCCCTAGAGATATAACCTTCAACGCATAGTTTTGGGACTGTTTCACGTCCATTTTGTAAGACATCATGAACTTTTTAGTCGCGAAGACCCTTAAGACCCTTGTCAGCAAAATAAATTTAGGAGTATCTATTAAAACAGATATTTCCTTCATACACAAATTTTAATATACAGCAAATATTGTTCCTCAATTGATGTCATGATGAGCATAGTAGGCTAACTTGTATTTTCAATTTTTTTTTCAAAAAGAAAGAAAGGTCCAAAACTTCAATCAATAAATATAATTATTTCAGAAAAAGCTGATTTTTGATCAAATAGAAGTTTTCGGTTTAAACGGAAGTGAACAAATCATTTAAAACTTTCCGTGTGTGCATGACCTCAGTTTAAAAAACAATTCTAACAACCAATCAACCTGCTCACCTATATTGGAGTCAACAAACCTGATATTCTCCTTGATATCAAATTTAATTTGAAATCAATCTTGTTTTCCGCCGAATCCAAGACTTGCTTCTTTTGTAAGAAAAACATTGCACACATTTCAAGGTAAAAAAAAACACCCAATCCAACAAATAGAAATCCATTAGAAAACTTTAATTGCCGTCAAGGTGCGCTGTCGCCACCGCTGTTACTGGTGTAATCCATTAAACCTCGGGAAAAAGCTCCATCAATTCCCTGATAACTGAAATTGATTTTCTCCTAATCTTCTTAGACTGCCAAAGTTATTGTCAGCTCTAAGCAATTTACTGTGTGCCAACACAAATCCGAAGTAACTTTGTAATCTTGACCTCGCTTTTTATCCACTTCCTCACTTGCATTCAACCGTATATTAAATTCCCCCAGTCACCTTCCTTCTCTGAAAACTATTTGTACTTTTTTTTTATTCAACACCACCAACCGCCATTTGATTGACAGCAATTCGATCGTTAAATTGCGCTCCTTTGCCTTTGGTTTGAAAACGTCTCCCGTAGCGAAGCATTCGTGTGGAGTGTGAACTTCAACCATCAGACTCACATAGAAATTCCAATTCGAACAGCATACCTTGATTGGAGCGCACGACCAAACGACCGACAGCGACAATTGACTTCCAGCAAACGACATAATTGCGATTAGCATCGTGTCAGTGTTTAGACATTGGCGACATTGAATCAATCAATCGTCAGATAGTCATTCGTATCCGCTTTGAGCCACACAAAACAAGTTTCAAAGTCAACTTTATCTTAGTCCGCATCATTCACAACCCTAACACCCCTTCTTCGTCAAAACCGTTTTGAGACTTCAATCATATGCGTCCTGCCGTATGCGCGAGGTTTGGGTAGAGGTACCCGTGCTCGTTGTTGTTAATTCCGTCGAACAATGCAAAAGATAAATCCTCCAATCGGGTCAGTGTCGAAGTACACTTAGTACCTATTTAAGTTACACAGTCGATAAGATCGACTTTAAGTTGATTGCACGCTCAGCCATAAGAGAAGCGACGAGCGTGAGCTCGGGCGCGCGCGCACATTCAAGTCGGATTATCCCCAAGTCTGACATGTAAAATTACAAATTACTTGACGGTTCCAATGGAGAAGCTATATACATATAAAAGTTGCTTGCGGACCACGACACAGACTCCCAGACCCATAGCCACGAAGATGAAAAAATCTCACGATGACTAGGAAAAAAAAATTAAAAAAAAAAAACACAAAGCCCCAGAAGCCTACAAATAAGCTCGCAGTTATAATCGCGTCTGCGCCACCATATCGCTGATGCCGCTGTGCTGGCTGCTGTATCTGTATATCCCAAAGGTGCTGCCTTTATGCTTTGTTGCCTCAATAGGTTACACAAAATGTCGACGATGATGATTATAAAATGAAAAACATGGATAAGACACTCGCAGCATGCATGACCGTGTCGTCGAGTGAACATACGTTATGTTTTTGTAAACGATAAGCATGTAAAAACAGTAGACCAAAACTATGAAAGACTAAGGAATAAAATGCTCAATATGGTTACTTTGAAACTTAATGTTTAATAAGCATTTGTAAAAAAATACTTAAAATACTCAAGTTTCATTAAGCAAAAACTAGATTGTTCTTGAGTATAATCTTTTTTTAAGAGCATAAACTCGTTTTAAATTTTTAGGGTCTTCATTCTATAAGTTGGATATTCCTTTCTAGGTTTATCTTGGCATACATTAGTATGAAGTGAGAAATCATTTAAAAAAAATGGGTAAAGCTCAATCCTGGGTTTTTAAAGCTAAAGCTTGATTTTGGGGGTAGATTAACTGAAGCTTTAGGTAGCTTTAGCAATTGCCAAGTATGAAATTTTGGTTTCAAGAATAAAAATAAATAAAAAAATTTAAAAAAGAAAAAGATTTTGAAAAAGTAAAAGCTTTTAAAAACAGTAAAAGCTTTTAAAGGGAAGTAAAAGCTTTTTAAAAAAAGTAAAAGGTTTTTGAGGGAAGTTTTAGTTTAAAAAAAAGTAAAAGGGCTTTAAGACAAGTAAAATCTTAAAAAAAAGTGAAAGCTTTTTTTAAGAAAAAGCTTTAGCTAGCTAGTTATAGTTTTTCCTTGTACATAACTAAAGCTAAACAGTTGTTTTTCGTGAGTAAAAAAAAATTGCGCCAAACAGCCTACGCTACAAAATTCTATCTTAAGCTTCTCATGTTTTAGTTTTCGTGCATGTATTCACATGCTTCGACTTAGTAAGATTGAGCTTTAACTCATAAATCGGACAGCAAAACAAGGAGCTTTTGGATTTTTTCACCCAAAAATTAAAAAATGACGCATATACTGGAACATATTCACAGTTTTATGTGGACAAAATTCTAAAAATAAGTAGAAATCAAAGCTTTCTATAAGGAAGATTCTTGTAACTTTGGAGCTTTTACTATGATACTTAGCTTAAGTTATTTTTGAGGACACAAATTGAAGCTTTAGCCGGACAAAGAAAGCTGAAGTTAGATAAAACTATAGTAAGCTATTTGAAATAAGCAATTACTGGAAAATATATTTTGTAAGCTAGCAAAGGCTTAATTTTAAGCAAAGGCCTTTTTTAACGCAAACCTAGCTTTTGTTTAAAAGTCTTAGTGTAATCTTAAGATTTCACTGTATCCACAAGACCTATTTAAAAAAATGCTTCATCTAGACTCTTTTAAGTAAAAGCTATAATATGTCGTAAATTTTTGTAGTAAGCTTTTTAAAGCTGAAGCAAGGAATACAACTTTTCTTAATTTGTTGTTTAGAGCAGATCTTTCTTGGGAAAAGCTCCCGAACACAAAATATCAATAAATTTGCAAAAGCTTAGAGCTCAAAGCTTGAGTAAGAGTTTCGTAGCTAAAGCTATTACGTAGGTAGTGTCCTTAAAAATTATTGAGCTTAAGCTTTTTTTAATCTCAGGAACCAGCAACTGGGAATACAACTTTTCTTATTTAATATGAAAATCTACTTAAGAGCTCGTCACGAAGTAAGAGACTGGCAACAAAACGACAAAATTGTATGGTTACGGCTTAATTGAGCTTAAAGCTAGATTTCTGAGTGACGTTCCGGCCTCGCTCTAGTTTCAATGCTGCTATTAATTTTATTGAGTCTAGCATTTTCGGTGCAAACTGCTCAACTGATTTGTCGTTCAGTTTATGAGCAGTTGTCGCTAGGTTTTGTCGCTCTACAGTTCTTCAGAGAAAGTGATGTTGCTTTGATTTCCATTCCCATCTACTTTTTAATCCTGAGTGACAAAGCGCTATCATGTTCGAAGCTATACAAATGTTTTACGGACGTTTCTTGGCAACAGCATTTTCAGGACCTGTCACTTAAAAGAATTGTCGCTCAACTAATCACTAGTTATCCCTTAACTTGTCGCTCTGTTGCTTGTCGCTCTGTCGCTTGTCGCTCTGTCGCTTGTCGCTCTGTCGCTTGTCGCTCTGTCGCTCTTTGTGTGGCCTTATAATTGCTTCGAACATGATTTTACTTTGTCACTCAGAAATGTCGCTTGTAGCTCAATGAATACTTAGCTGCATCCATAAAATCTCATTCATTTAAGTTTTTTTTTTTGCTCAAGATTCTGGCACTTGTCACTCTGTCGCTTGTAACCTCTAAGTTAGAATCGACTTCCTGAAGCTTTCAAAAGCGTTCAGAGTACGTTTTACAAGAAATTAAAAATGAGAGCTGCACAGCTTTGGCCTGTTTCAAAATTTTAAAAATTTTTGTGTATACAGATCAAATTTTATGAAGTAAAATGGTATGGTTGTAAGTGACGTGCCCTAGCCGTCATTTTAGAAACGGCTTTTGTCGAGATTGCCTTACAATAGAAAAGAGTTGTTGGATTCCTTTTTATAGGAAATTTAATAATCTTCCTTTTTTGTTGTAAACATTTTCTTTTAAGATTTATATTTTCAGAGTTATGATTGTCGAAAGTTTTTTTTTCAGTGAAAAAAGCTAAAATTTTGATCTCTCTCACTCTTAAAATATAAATCCTATAAGAAAATGTTGCAAACAAAACATATTGGTGGTTGAATTCCCTATAAAAAAGATTTTAAACATTTTGTGTAAGACAAGCCGTTCTCAATACATTGGTTAGAACACGTTTTTTTTTAAATCATGGCTGAAGCACACCATTTACAGCTGAAGCCAAGCCATCTTTTTTGAATACTCGAGGACATCAGTGACTCTGCTGATGGACCAAACAGTCCCTTAATACATCTCTTGCTTCTATTATTTTTACTGACATTTTTGTGGCTTCCTGCAAAGTTCACTTAAGCTTGTCCTGTTGTCATGAAGGCTTAATTTTCCGATGGTTTAACACGATTTTTGCAACGAAATATATTTTCTCCATTCAAATGTAGCCATGTCACCACTGTAATATAGACTGGACCATCATCCATATGGTGGACTATAGACATCTCCTCTGTACCACGACACGACAATGACGACACCCGTGTGCTTCGGGCCACAAAAGGGACGATCCGACGACGATGACGACGACGGCCAACAGTAGGTACTCGGTAGTGTGTACTCGTAAAGCTGGAACAGCAAAAACATTTTGCTTCTTCGATTTAACATTTGCCCGGATAGTATCTATCTGGTTCGGTCAGGCGTGCATGAATGAGGCGACATTCCCAATTAATGATGATGCGTTTGGGAAGATAAGCTCAGCAGTCACCACACTGCCGCCACCGCCGTTGCCGCTGCCGCCTTCGTCACCGCTTTTGCTGCCTCCGACGACGACAACGACGACACGATGCAATGTGATGGTCTCGCGGTCTAATGGGTCTACTCTAGACTGATCCAAGTACTTGCACCGAATATGTCGCCTAAGAGCGTGCAACTATAACAACAACAACAACTTCAGGGTCTTTAGGGAAAGATTATTCCATTAGCAGAGAATAGTGTTGTTTGCAAAGATACATAGATACTTGAGGCGTGCAGTATAACTGCAGAAGCAGCAGAAGTCTGCATCTGCATCCATTGTATGTCCATTGGATTCAACACACACCAGTTGTGGATATATAGGTAGATTTGTGTTTGGGTAACGATTAGGTTCACAGTTATTAGATTGCAGCTGTAATAATTTAGTTTGGGTAATTGAGTTCTAAAATTGGTTCCGTCCATAAGAAGAGTATAATACATGACTGGAGGACTGATGGAGGATGCATTATACGAACAAGGCATCATCAGGGGGCGGTGTTGAAGGTTACTGGCGAGAGGAAAGCCTTCCGTTTTGTTTGGAGCCAGCGTGGATCTATTTGATCGCCTCCATCGCCACCAACTGTTTCGGTCGGGTAAAATGTGTGTTTATTTAGAAAATGAGTGCTATTGAATGTAGGGCACGTAGTTTTCCAGGTGATTGGTCGACAGACTTGTGTTGTGTATAACCGAAGTAATGCAGTTTCGACATCAGACAGCACCCACCGACCGACGCAACGTGACCCACCGAACAACCAAATGAATGGGGCATTACATGGTTGAGGTATATACATAATGGCTGAAAGTGGGAACCCGATTTATGCCTCTAGTGAAGATTTAATATTATTTTCAGCACCATGGAAACATTGGCAATGAACTATGCTCTTCAACTCTTAGCTAAAATGCAAAATGAAACTGTGGTGAGCCCGTGGAGAGGAAAATTGTATTGGTTTTGGGAAAACAATATAATTAGTCCATGGAATGAAATGAAAATTCAAGTATTCGTATAGCACAATGGGAGTTTTTTTTTCTGCTGGCGAAACATTTTAGATAGTCTTTTTTGGAAAGTTTCAAAGCTCTTAATTCAGAACTCAATTGTTTTATTGTTGTTGGTTGAAGGGCTTTATAATTTTTTTACAGAAAAACTGTTTTTTTTTTTATACAAAAATTCTATCAAATTAAACCCTATTGTTTCAGTCAATCATTTAAATTTACATATTTTGAAATCGCGTTCATTGTTTTTCTAATAGTTTTTCCTGTTAAATTAATTGACAACACATACAATGTTTGGAAAAAAAGGATTACAACGAACAGTGATAAAATTAATTTAATACTCAAAATTCTCAACAATAGTCTAGGATTATATGTGTTCATATGTAGTTTGTCAGCTATGCGAAATCGAATCCTATAAAATGGAAACATTGGTAAAAGTGCAATAAATGTATGAAATATTCCCATGAATATTGAACACATTGTCCTTAAATTACTTTTATACAAAATTGAGAGCATAAGCCATATTAAATAAAACAAACCAAATCTAAGTTCTATTACAGGTCTTTAGATGTACCTAATGTTTGTGTATCTGTATTTTCAAATTAAAAAACTCGTTAAATCCAAACATTTTCATGTTTTCACTTGTGAAAAATGCCTCATAAATGAAATGAAGTATAACTTCAAGAATTATAGCGCACACTGTAACGAAGTGTTCCACGTTACATTCTTTTCTTCTACAAATCCTTCCTCACCAGTTAATATTCGGCACCAGATTATATTCAGCACCAGATTATATTCAGCACCAGCTAATATCCAGCACCAGATAATATTCAGCACCAGTATATTCAGCACCAGATAATATTCAGCACCAGTATATTCAGCACCAGATTATATTCAGCACCAGCTAATATCCAGCACCAGATAATATTCAGCCCCAGTATATTCAGCACCAAATAATATTCAGCACCAGTATATTCAGCACCAGATAATATTCAGCACCAGTTAACTTTCAGCGAGAATTGTATTGCATCAAAATACAATTCACATTCACCACAAGCATGTGACGTCACAGGAAAATAGACCCAATAATTATTTGTCATTTATCCTCGTATAATTCCCACTCAGTCGTTACCGGAAATATAACAAGTGGACCTGCTCGAATGGATGAAAGACACCCTTTCGACCATACTCAACGTCAGACGGCATTTAGTTAACCTGATCAGTTACGCTCCGGCCGCAGACGAGTCAAGTCGTTTCGGTCAATTAAGCTTTTTGGTTTCACGGAACTTCTCCCCACCAGTGGTAAGGGGCTTCGTTGCTAAGAAGTGCCACCAAGGGCATTGTACTTGCTGATTAGTGCCACCAAGGGCGTTATACTTGCTGATTAGTGCCACCAAGGGCGTTGTACTTGCCGATTAGTGCCACCAAGGGCATTGTACTTGCTGACTAGTGCCACCAAGGGCGTTATACTTGCTGATTAGTGCCACCAAGGGCGTTGTACTTGTTGACTAGTGCCACCAAGGGCGTTGTACTTGCTGATTAGTGCCACCAAGGGCGTTGTACTTGCTGACTAGTGCCACCAAGGGCGTTGTACTTGCTGATTAGTGCCACCAAGGGCGTTGTACTTGCTGATCAGTGCCACCAAGGGCGTTGTACTTGCCGATTAGTGTCACCAAGGGCGTTGTACTTGCTGATTAGTGCCACCAAGGGCGTTGTACTTGCTGATTAGTGCCACCAAGGGCGTTGTACTTGCTGAATAAGTTCCACCAGGGGCGTAGTTCCTGCTGATTTGTGCCACCAGGGGCGTTGTACCTGCTGATTAACGTATATCACCTGCAACCGTTCCAGACGCAGTCTCAAGTACCCGAAGGCAGTTTTCCCGATAGAAGAACACCCGAACTTGAAAGCAGAACAACCAACACCAGTGTACCGCTCACAATCCGTGTTAACCAGAATACCAGTGTACAAATACCGCCGTCAACCAGATAATAATAAACTTAATATAATTTGTTAAAATAGTTGTTTCAATAAAGATTTTGTGATAAGGTTCTAAGACCTTTTCTTCTGAAGTTTCGTGTTTTCTTCAGTACGACCCTGGCGAGAACGGCGAGCGTAACCTCGGCTGGAAAGCAAAAAGCACATCAAAACACCTTGTAAAAGGACAGACTTATGAATCCTTTGTACAAAATAAAATAATGCAAACACTTTAGTCTTCCTCAATCGCGTGCTTTGCAAAATTTCAAATTGCTTACATTTTTTGTGCAAGTTGAAAAAAAAAAACACAAAAATAGTTTCTTCATGAAATAACTCCCCAATGAAATAACCTCCGAAAGCTAAACTTAAATAACTCCTCAAATTAGGAATTTTTTTTTTTTTTTGGTAAATAAGTCCTCAAACAAGTTTCAAAAAACGCATGAAATAAGTCCACAAAATTAACATTTTATAACATTTTTTAAGCCAGCGATTTCAATAGGAAATTTAATTTTGAACAAAAAGTTATGAGCGTTGAATTGTCAAACTCGGTTTAGTTTCCGAAAAATACAAAAATATTGTAAAGAGGCCGAATGACAGAGAATGACAGCGATAAGCCATTCGAGGTTCTAGCCTTAAAAATACACTTTTTGTAATGTTTTCTTTGTGCTTATTGATACTTGTTGATTTTGAAATTCAAAATGTTTTGAGGAAGTTGTTTTTTTCTATATTATATAATTCACGATTTTTTTTTCATTCTAGATTTGTGTATGTTCGAAATTTTCACATAAGATTTTTATTCACATCATTACGATTGACATCAGTTGATTGATAAATATTGAATTTTGTTATTTAACAACGCGATTGATAAATGTTTTGATCATTGAAACAGCCTAAGAGGCTCGATCGATTTTCTTCAAACTTGGTACATAGGGGGGGTTTTTGGTGATATTGCCCACACGTTTTTTTTTTTAGAACCAAAAATAATGGTACCTGGCATACAATTGTTTTTAGCAATTTTACATAATCGTATTTTTCTCAAAAACGGCTTGACAACTTTTTTAAAAAAAAAAATTCAATAGATTTATTTTAGTAAAGGCTTTCTTTGGGTGGCAACCATTTTTCAAAAATTGTTATTAATAGTACCTCTGAAAGAAACATTTTTTAATTTTTCATTTTCTTCAAAACGGCACGACCGATTTTAATTATTTTTCTTATACAGAAGCTTCCAAAAAATATAAATAGTTTTGTGTACCAACATTTTTGAACAAATATTCTTTGGATTTTTAAAAAATGTTTCAAATTTTGGAAAATCAAATATTTCGAAAACGACATGATCGATTTTTTTGAAACTCGATACTTAAGAGTTTTTTAGTACTATCTAAAATATTTCTAGAAAAATTTTTACATTTCTATGGTACCTTCCATACAAAAGTTAAAAAACCGCAAAGGAAAATATTTGTTTGCTTAAAAACGACTCCTACGATTTTGATTAAGTTTTTTTTCATATTCTAAAATTAGTACGATCTACTACCAAAAATTATAAAATTTTACACTTAGCAGCTATTATAAGTACCTGTCATAGAAAGTATTTTTTATTTTGAATTTTCTCGTTATCGGCTAAACGGATTTAGATACCTAAGTTTTTTTAAACACAAATTTCAGATAAGATTAAATAATATTGCACATCAAAATTTTCAAAAAAAAAAGTTAATTTTTTTTTTGAAAATTCGATATCTCGAAAGCGGGCTAACAATTTTTTTCAAATTTTGTTTATATATACACATAAATATATACTTTAGATTTGCATACCAAAATTTGTTCTTAAAAATGTTTAAGGAATTTTATATATAAAAAATTAATTTTTTAAAAAACCGCTCCAACGATTTTAAATTTTTTTCCCATACAATCATATTCAATTAAGAATTAAGATGGCATTCTTTTTTCACCTCAAACTGTCAAAAGAGTTGTTTTTGTCAATTTAAATGTCGTATTTCATGCCTCTCTACATTTTTCTCTCATAATTTCCATGTTTTTATATACAATTTTCTTGAGCCCGCAGTGTCTTGAACATAAGAGCAATTACATGCGACCCAGTCGTGCATTTTATTTTAAAGCTAATGTTCCATTTTTTATTAGCTTTTTTAAGTGAAGTTTTTTCATCAAAAGTTTTTGAGGAGATTAATTTTAAAGTCAATATATTTTTCAAAACAATCAACTTGACAAAAAAAATCACAATTTTTTTTCAAAAATATTGACTTCAAAATTTAATTTCTTAAAAACTTTTCACAAAAAAAAAACTTGATTTAAAAAAGCAAATAAAAGAATGGAATATTAGCTTTAAAAGTAATACTAGGTATATTTTTTTCGTACGATAAATAATTCACGAGATTTTTGATAAAACGCGTTTTCCAAGATGGTGGCTGACACTCGCGTGCCATCGTCCTGCCAAATTGGATTTACATTCGGGGGACACCCCTGAACATATTCCATCTAGAAAATCAGTTCAGTTACAGATTGCATTATGAACCCACTTATTTTGCTCTGGCTCTTGGACTCTAAGGTTGTTCATTTATTTCCAAATTTATTGTAATAGAAAGTGTTATGACCCCAAGGCGAGCAGAAGTCAAAAGTATTCAAGACAGTTTGATTTCTTTTAAAGTACTGAAAAAGTACTAATAAATTATTGAAATTAAGGATTCATTCCCGAACGTATTCGGTATTTGTTTTCATTCGGTATCTGTCCATTCGGAATTTTGTACCCTTTCCTCAGAAACGCATGTTTGAATTTAGTAGCATTTTCGGTTTTATGCATACTTATGGGTCAAACAAACATATTCAATAATAAAACCCTTGTACGTAATTGCATAAATGTAAGTTAAGGTATAGCGAACACTATATTCAGAGATGGTATCTTTCCTGAAAAAAAAAAGTATATCAAAGGGCACGGTAGTGCCCAGCCAAGTTCGCGGCACTACACCCTTTTTACAGGAACAAACTCAGGCGATTTTCAACCCCCCTCTAACTTCAGTACTAATAAAGTCAGAAACTTCAAATTCGCAGTATTTGCTGAGCTGATCAAACACAGGTGGCTCACCAAATTTTAACTCTTTAGCATTAGTAATTCCCGAGATATAGGAATTCAAAAATTGCAAAAACCGTAACTGACTGACTGACTCATTGACTCACTGACTCACTGACTCACTGACTCACTGATTCACTGACTCACTGACAGATCATCAAAATTATGGAGCACTTCCCGGCATCGTAGAAACTTGAAATTTCGCACAACGGTAGGCCTTGTGGTGTATACAAAGGAAAAAATCGAAAATCTGCAATTTTCTACTCAGGGGGCGTGGCATCCACCCACTTTCTTAAATATTCTTATAAATTATAACACTTCCGATTGTTGTAGAACGATGAAAATTGGTAAGTCGGTAGTGCTTGAGGTTCTTTGAAAGAAAAAAATTGAAAAATTGGATTTTTGCATTCAGGGGGCGTGGCATCCACCCACATTCTTAAAAATTCTTATAAACTATATGAAGCACTTCCGATTGTTGTAGAACGATGAAAATTGGTAAGTCGGTAGAGCTTGAAATACTTAGAAGGAACAAAATTGATAATTTGGAATTTTCCATTCAGGGGGCGTGCCATCCGCCCACTTTATCAGAATTGCTATTATTTGTATGGAGCACTTTCGGTTGTCGTAGAATTATGAAACTTTGTAGAGTGGTAGGGCCTGATTTTCACCTGGCAAAATAAATCTTTGCAAAAGGGAGTGAAATCACAACAAAAACATTAATATTAAAAAAAGAGCCAAGTTCTTATATGTACAAGAAACCTGTGCGTAAAAAGTCAGCCAAAAAAAGTAATGAGATCTAAAATATATGCCAAGTTTTAAGTTCATGAAGTTTAATATCAAATATCTTAAGTAGAGTAATATCGAAAAAAATTCTAAATCATGACAGAAATTTAGTATTTAATGATTACTGATTAAAATTTGGTGGATTTACTTGGCAAGTTTTCTCTTAAATACTTACTTAATCACAAATTTTCTTCTTTTAAGGGACTTTTTGAATTCTCGAATTTACCATAGCAAACCACAAACCTTACATGTCTTAAAGGCCAACATTAAAATTTTTTGCGAGCAATAATTCAAAGTGCTTTTAAACGAGAAAAAATGTGCATCAACTCAGGAAGTGGTCGTTTGACCGATATCATTTTTTTAACACATCCGCGATGACTTGGTCTCTAAACCGTAGGTTCGGTCTTCTTCGTTCTCTCGAACCTGGGGGCTGGATTTCAAAAACTATCATAGCTGGAGCACACATTACCAAATATCCGGCGAAGAATTTTTCTTTCAAAAAAGCCCAGTATGAGCTCTCCCTTTCTGCTTTTCGCTCAACAACCGGCGCCATAAAGCAGAACTGGCTGTAAAATGATTTTATAAAGCATTCAATTCGTTTTTCGTATGAAGACTTTTGAACCTTTTTGATCTGTTGCTCCAAACTGAAGTATCACCGGTTTGCTAGAGTAGTTTTTCGTCAGATCTCCACTAAGATGTCGTTAGTGGAATTAATATTAACTCCGAGGTAGATGAACTTCTTAAGTACCTTGAAGTCGCTATCAACAGTTATGTTTTGTTGGTTGACAGATCTTTCATGGTTTGTTGATAGCATGTATTTGATCTTGTCCTCATTTAATTGAAGGCTGAAAAATTTCGCCTGTTCTTCAATTGCCGCGAAAGACTCATTAACGGCCTGTTGGGAGCGGCCGATGATGTCGATATCATCGGCGTACACCCTAGAATCAACTTTACACGTTCAAATAAATGTTTCCAATAAAATAAACAGATTCAAATTATTTGTAAAAATAGAAGAAAACTCACATATGACATTGATAAATTTCTGAGCACTTGTTGACTAGCCGGGGATGGAGCCACACTGTTATTGACCGCTGATGACATATAAGCCCTCCCCCCGCATCGAGTTATGAGCTCTTCCAGTATTAGTTCTTTCTTTTGCATTTGTGAATCCATAAACTAAAAGAAGACTACTTAGAAATTGGTTGAAATGCACTTCCCATTGCTCCACAATGGCCTCAGAATCAGTATAGTCTGATTCCAATTTTTTTAAATTACTGTACAGCAGTATGTACCAGGATGTGTAGGGCGTATAATATATCTAACTACTTGGACTACTTCACGACTTTGAACCGATGCGATGTAGTTTGTACCATCATCAGATCTATACCCAATTCGACTGTTGGGTGGTGTGAACGGAACACAGCATGTGCTCAGAGCAGGTGCTTTATATACAAATCTGATTAGAGCTTCAGGAAAATGCATGGATTCAAGAATTTACCTCACACCAAATGATGCACCTATACTCTTAAGCAGATACCCTTTTCCATTCAAACCTTGCAATCATTCTTAGTCCATTGCCATTAGTGTTCCCATTAGTGCTAGCTTCCGAAAAATGTCCGTTATTAATCCCCAAATATGATTTCATCATCTACATCAGTCAAATTGGGGCTTTTCTTCGGAATGTGTCTCCCCGCCTTTGCTGGTCTATTCCGTAGGTTCGAAAGGTTAACCTTATGTTTTTAAATTTGCGTCAAATGTGAATAGTTCCTCGTCCTGAGCACATGGTAATCGATAAGTTAAGTAAATATTTTAAAGCAACTGTTGGTATGGCAAGTTTACCTTTAACTAATTGAACAAAAGCTTATCTTTCATCAATCTTCTGTTTGACAAATTTCCTTAAAAAAACATCTTGGGTCATTGTATTTTTGCTGTAAAAAGAACTCTTTACAAATTTGAATGCCTTCCGTTCTATTAAAAGAAAACAGTAGCATTTACCTACGCCTTTAGAAAGATGCAGGAATATAAAACAGAAGTCATTATTTACGACACGCTTCGCTTGTCAACTAGTCTCCATCACTCAACCAGCAGTAAGTTTTCCATTTATATATGCATCCAAGTATCAAGTCCACAAACGCACCCATTACTCAATAATAGCTGCACCTAATTCTAAACGTAATTTCGCAATAAGCCAAGAATAGAATTTATGTGTACGCAAAAAACTTTGCAACTCCCCATCCAAGAATATTGTTTGCCGTTAATCATTAACTGTTATTTCTTTTTTCTTCCTCGAAAATTATTTTCAGTCCAATTTCCTTTAAAAGAACCCAAACCCGTCGTGAGTTCATTTCAACTCAACTCGTATTATAGCAAAAACACTGTTGGTTCTTAATCTAACGACGACTCTTCGGGCCTTTTGTAAACAAGAGCTGAAAACAGCATATTTCTATATATCGAAACTGCTGCCTATAGAAATTTAAAATTCCATAAGGCACAGAGTTATAGAAATTGCGCTTAGAAAAACGAAGAACACCCTCTTCTTCCACTTGGTGAAATGTCTTCATTTTTCAATGTTAACAAAGCAATTAATCACCTTGTCAGCCTCGAAGTCACAAATGCACTTGCCACTTCTTTTTTTGCGCCCACCACCACTGTAACCTCCAACACCTTGTCGCACCCGATCCGTGCCGCTCGTCACCCGCCACACCGCCCTGTCGCAGTGTAATCATTGAACAACTTCCTTTTGTGGACATTCTTTGCTTTCCAAGGAATACGAGTAACACTACTGCTGGCTGCATTAGAATTTTTACACGCATGTCAACGACACGTACATGTTCACTTGTACTCGTACATAGGTAAGTACGTTAACGTTACGTATTTTGTGCTCGTAGATATGAATTTTCTGCACTTTTGTGAAGTACATTTCCTTCCTTCCTCCAAGATGGCCTCTCGTAGACTTATTCCTCACCCATAACCACATGAACTTCTAACTTGCAAGTCTCGTCTGTGGCGGCGGGCGGCATTGGCAGCATTGCCAATCCGGAACTTTCGGCATCGAACGTTCGTTAGCTGAGGGTGGAAACGTCAATCAGTGGCTTCCTTTCAAGCTCCTCGGTATAGGGACTGGCTGGCTTTTGTTTTTTTTTTGGGTTCTTGTTATCGAAGGAGCCCTATGGAAAAATAATAACAGCAATTGCTCAACAGCAGCGAAATTCATAACTCCGAAATGATGATGATATTTTAGGGCACACAATCAGTTTGCATGCATCGCGGGGATTAAAAGTGAAAGGTTTTCAAAAAATCTCAAAAAAAAGCTGCCATCATGGAAGCCGCATTGCATATGCCAATTAAGATAGTCCGCGGGACACAAACAAAAAAAAATAAGTGCGGTTAAGCACGATCGCGAGGTATTGTTTCAGATAACAATTTTTTTCCACACATAACGCTTAGGTTACAAAATACGGCGTGACAGTTTCATAATTGGACCAATATTTGCACCTTTTGTTCGGAGACTAAGCCATGGGATAGTTTTTTTTCTGTCGATTTATTTTTTATTCCTGAAAGCCATCTCCCTTTTTTTAAAACTATTCGAATCTCGGTGTGGTGAAATGTGTTATTTATTTAATTCCAAATAAATCAATATATTTTGTGTGGATATAAAATGTTGGCTTTTATGTAATAAAATAAAAAAAAATGTAAAATAACATGACTACCTACAGCTTTATGTTCAGATTGTGTTCAAAAAATTGTGATAAAAATCTCTTTGAGAATTTAATTCGAGTAGTGAAGCTCAACGGAGAATATTTTTTTTTTTTATTAATTCTGTTCACGGATTTTTTTAAACAGTGGAATCTCCCTAAGACGGTGAGACGATTAAGCAATAAAATTAAAGGAGCTCCATCTATACTATTTTTTAAATTTCATATTACCCAGCCGTGGAGTTCCATGTTCATGCTGCCTTGCTTAATCGAGGGACTTTATTTGCAAAGACGAGTGTTGCAGTTTTTAATCAACTAACTGTTGCGATTGAGTTTTTGGTGTTCACGTTCCTTGAAGATTCGATAATGTGAAAAAAAAACATCGCGACCGGAATGGAAGCTTTGCCTTCGTTTAATACCTACAAAAAGTTTTATAGAAGCTGTTGTTTTTTTTAAGGACACGTATTGCGTTAATATTCCGCATATTAGTACATTTGCATTTTTTTGAATCACACAAGAAGTTTTGTAGAAGCCTTATAGAAGTAGATTCTTCTTTTTGAAATATATTCAATATATAGAAGGTGTTATATGAAAAAAACATGTTGTAAACACAGTTTGACAACCATCGATTTTTGCCCACTTAAACGCAAAAACAGCTATGTTGTTAAGATTTCTTATTCTGTTTCCATTAAGCATATGTTGACAACATTTTGTTTCATATAAACCCACCTTATTCCAATTCGACATATAGAAAAATCACACTCATCGAGAAGCTTTATAGAAGCAGATCTTTAAAAAAAAAAAACAAAAAAACATTAACAGTCTCCATAATCGATTACAAAACTGATTTTTCTGTAACAACAATATTTACTTTCTTCATATTCTGCTTAACAAATATAAAATAACTTCTTTGTAAACAGTTTTGAGTTCAAAAATATACAAGAAACATTTTATAAAGCTGATCTTTTTTCAAAAGAAAATATGTTAAATATGGCATAATTGCTACATCACTTTCGTTTACTAAATACAAAAAGCTTTAAGAAAACTGATTTTTCGTAAATAACAATATTTACTGAATTCATATTCTGCAAAAGAAAAAATATTGACTGTTTTCATATTGGCCATTATTTTGTTTTCTTAAATAATTTGAGGTTCAAAGACCTACAAAAAGCTTTATAGAAGTTGATTAAAAAAAAAAAAAAAATATGTACAATACGGTGTGATAGCAGATTCACCTACGTTTACTAAATTCAAGAAGCCTTAAGGAACCTGCTTTTTTCTTAACAACACTATTTACTGACTTCATACTCTGCAAATTCATATCTTCACACTGACTTAAATTATTAAAGAAGCTTTATAGAAGCTAATAGAAGAAAAAGTGTTAACTGTCTTCGCATTTGGCATTGTTAGAAACTTTAAGGTTTTTTTTTAAATAATTAAAAGTTCCAAAACATACAAGAAGCTCTATAGAAGCTTATGCTTTTTTACAGAAATGCATTATTTGTTGAACCATTGCTTGGTGTATTAGGAATCTATGCTTTGTTTGAATATTTGTTCGAGAAACCTTACAAAATCTGATATTTATTATTTTTAGGAAAAATTCTTCCAACCATATTCATAAGGTTTTCCAAGACGTTCGAAGAATTAAGGAAGCCTTACACCGCCAAGCCACTGATCCATTTGGATTTTAGAATGATGGGGAGCCATTTGGCTCGTTGATTCGGCCATGTATGGAAAGCTTTTGGCAGAGTCTAATTTGTTCTAGGTTTTTGGGGAAATGCTTTATGAAGTCCTTATTTGTTAGCTCTTTATTAAATTTTAAAAATTTTCTATGAGATTTTAGAAATTTATCATTTTTAATGGAGATTTTAGATTTTATGGAGAATAAATAAATCGGTGCTAAAGCCCGATAAAATGTAAGATTAGTCAAGGTTAAGGCAATCAATTCCGTTGTCTAAGTTAAACAACTCTTAGACAACTACAGTGAATAGTATTTATTTATGACTTTGGCAAATTAGAAACTACATACAATTTAAATAATTTTTTTTTTAAGAAAGGTATAAATATTCTTCATATTCGAAATATTGAAAACGTTTTAAAAATATAAGAAAGTTAATAGAATTTTTTTAAGAAAATTTGTACTGTTTTCATAGTCGGCATGTTAGTAACTTAACCTTCGTCTAGGAAATACAATAAGCTTTATGGAAGCGATTGTTTTTTTTTTTAAGGAACACTTATTATTTTCTTCCCGTTCTGCATACTTTAGTCTTAATATTGCTTGAACATTTAAGAAGCTTAATAGAAGCTATTCTTTGTTTTTATATTTATTAAAGAAACTTCATATTTACAACAAGAAGCTTCATGCAAGCTGATCTTTTTTTGAAGAGAAATATTCAGTGACTTAGTATATGGAACATTTTTGAAACTTCAACTTTACTCCGTATGAAATATACAAATAGCTTTATACAAGCTGATATTCTTCAGCCTAGTGCGCAATGTTTGCAAAAAGAAAAGTTCTGTACAAAACTGGCACAGCAAAATCATGAATGATACGGCAGTACGCTGTTCGGCGAGCGAAATTGATAATTGTAGCAGATTGTGTCCAGAAGTCTACACTATTGTTTTTCGCACACAATTAATTACTTCTACCGTTTTTTGTGTGCGGAAAATAACGTTTATGATTTTTCGTGTTTATTTTGCTGTTTCTTTCATTTCAGCATTAATGCGGTGATTTATTTGCAATCTTAACCGTTTTAATTTTTTGATATTGTCAATGAATATTTTTTTGCTTTGTTTTCGTAAACATTTCGTTTAATTGTTGGAGACGAACTAAAATTTTTGTTTCGCATCAGCATCAGCAGCATGATTTATGGAAACAATTTAGCTCGGCCAATTTGGCATACTAGAAACTTGAGCTTCGTATAAGGCATCTTAGAAGTTTTACAGAAGCTTATCTTTTTTTATTTAATTGTCTTCATGTTCTGCATATAAAAACAAACAAGCTTAATGGAAGCTGAGATGTTTTTTAAAAAGAGAATATTTAATTTTTTCTCATTCGAGATAGTAGAAACTTATTCGTGTTAAATATTCAAAAAGCTTTCTATCATCTTTTTTTAGTTATGTATTGCCTTCATTTTAGGCAAAGTACAAACTTCGTTTAACCATACAAGACACTTTATAGAAGGTGAACTTATTTCAAGAAAGATATTTACTATCTTCATATTCCTATTAGAAACTTTTCTTTCGTTAAATATTCAAAAAGTTTTACAGAAGCAATTTTTTTTTGAGAAAAATATTTATTGTACGATTTACAAATTTTATCTTATTTTAAGCAGACATTCAAGAAGCATTATAGAAGCTATTCAAAGAAAAATATTTTTGTGCTTTTAGCTTTTACGGTGCCTATACCTGCCATATAACCATTATAAAAAGATTATTTATCCCCAAAACGACCTGAAGATTTTTATAGAAAAAATTCTGTGTACTAAATAAAATGTGTTAAATGTTTCAAACAATGATTTCGACACAAAATTTTATACAGATTGTCCTTTGAAGCTATGGTAAAATTGCATATACAAATTTCCAAAAAATGTTGATTAAAAAAAAAAATTTTTTTTTTGAAAGTTAAAATTTTTTTTGAAGTGTATATTATGACCTAAAACCTTCAAATGAAATTGTTTTTTGTTTTTTACAAATCTAATATTAATTTATAGTTAATTTCTTAGGAAACAACTCTTAAGATGATCGAATTTATGTATAGATTTGAACTTTATCAAAAAGTCACACAGTCTTATTTTTTTAACAAAAATGTTTTCTGTGTTGGCAATTTGAAAAAGTAGTTTAATGGTTGTTTACCACTTTATCTAACAAAATTTTTAATCAACTTTGTATACAAGAGGAAGTTCGCGTGCTCCAGTCGTGCATTTTGTTTTTTTTTTTGTTTTAATGAGAGATGTTTTCCTTTCATCTTTGGCATTATTAGAAACTTGAACTTCGTTTAAGACATACAAGAAGCTTTATAGAAGGCAATGATATTTATTAGAAACTTTACCTTCTTTTAAAACGCAAAAGAAGCTTTATAGAAGTTTATCTTATATCTCAATCAAAAGTGCGAAGAGACATTCATGAAAAACTGCTTAAAGATTTCTTTGACCAAAAATTGTTTAGCTGCGCTTTTTAAATCCTGTGAAAGACGTAAACAGGAAGCGATAAATTCAGTTTTCCCCTATTTTTTTTTATTATTGAAGGTTAGAGATTTTAGAGACAAGACAAAATCTTAGTGTCAGTTTATTTAATCAACCAAACAGTTTTAATAATCATTGATGAAAAATTATTAGCTGTGAACTTACTGGCCCTAAGTCTTAAAACAGTTAATTTGCTTTTTGAATATTTATGCAAGCTACGAATCATCCTTAATAAGAGATCTCACTGTAATAAGCTACCTGTATTTTTGAAATAATTTATTTTATCTTTTATCGATGGTCAAAAATTGTATTTGTAAAGGATTTTTTTTTTGA
Organism: Dasysyrphus tricinctus; assembly: GCA_963921185.1. Lineage (NCBI taxonomy): Eukaryota > Metazoa > Arthropoda > Insecta > Diptera > Syrphidae > Dasysyrphus > Dasysyrphus tricinctus. The sequence goes on along the minus strand of OY992531.1, from coordinate 61,499,781 downwards.
ATAAATAAATAAAGGAAGGCACCTACATATATGTATATTTTTTTGTATTATTTTTATTGATGGATCAAACCATTTATATGATAAATGAATGAGTTGTGTGGTTTACAGGAAATGGAATTTTTGCGGTCATTCACTTCATTGGAGAATCAAAATAGAGAAATAAATTCGAGAATTTTCCAATTAACCATTACTGTTTTTTTTTTGTGATTGCATCAATGATAACTTTTCTGTAACTACCAACTATGAATGAATCAATGATTTTGAATGAATGTTTTTTAAATGGAAAAACAAAATCAGTCAATCAGTCAAATTTCTTAAAACGAAAACTTATATCTGGGGTGGGGAGGGAATATATTTGTAAATATATAAAAAAAACATAAATTATAGATAATAACATCCAACACATATGTAAATGGAAGTTTAATTTCAGAATTGATGTACAACAGCAATAACGATTGCATTGAATTGGGAATTAAATTTAAAAAAAATATGCACAGCTGAATCTCACGAACTTGATGTTTCAAGGCTATTATGTGGCCATAAGCATTGAATGTAGAAAGTATTAAACTATTAGTTCTAAAACATTGTTTCTAGTTAGTGTGAACAAAATTTAAAAACACAATAAAATTTAATTTCTGCTCTGATTTTTTGTTTTTAATAAAAAGACATTTTTTGTTGTAAAATTTTGTTTGTACCATTGCCAAATATATTTTTGTGAAAAATTGGAAGAAAAGTTGTCCAGCTAATAACGAAATATTTGAGAAGTATCGACAAATATGAGAAAATATTCGTAAGCAAAAAAATCCATGTGTCCATTTTTGGTGTAAAGTTTAATAAGTCTGATAAAAAAAAACAGAAAATTGCAGGTGCGTTCCAAGCCTTAGAATCATTTGAGACATCACTCATGAAAAGTATTATGACATTTCTTAGATTTCTTACATTTAATAACATATTTAACAATTTGTACTAATTTTCTTTTTTCTTTCTTTTATTTTTAGGTAAGTGACGCATAGTGCTCTAATTCATCTTAGAGAAACCTCTGAACGTAGTAAGTCTTCTTTCACCATCACAAACTGAACAATTGAATGTAAATCATTATAAATGTCATACTTAATTATTAAACAGAAAGGTAAATATTAAACTACAAAGTAAATTCTTAAGCTTTGAATAATATGCACGAACAAACCCATCCAGGTGACATCTCGCAGAAGAGTATAGCAAGACAAAACAACTAAAGGTTTGTTTTAGTTCATTTCATAAAAGTTTCCTTTGAAAAGAACTTACCTGCTCCACATTTTGGTTTATTTATGTCTTCTCCATCACTATTGGACATTAATTTCTTCAAAAATATCAAATCTTTGTAATGCCAATCTTCTTTGTCATATTTAGAACATTCAATATTTATCATTCCACGTGTTTGTTGCTCTGTATTTTATAAATAGTTGTAGTTATACTGCAAATATATCATTTACTCTTATATGAGTGACTCCAATCTGTCTGAAAATCCCATTACTTTTGAATTTGGACAGCTGGAAAGTAGGACCACATTTCAATGCAGTACCTCGTCGTTATGACAAATCTCTTTGAAATCAAAAGAGATTTTTTTTTTGTTTTTTCTTGTGTTGTAGGCTTAAACATTTTTATGAATGATGATGACCAACATCATTCATAACTATGGGTTTTTGAAAACGAGTCCAATTGAGTAGAAGAATTAATGCAACATAATGTATTTCCAACAATTTCGTATTGTTTTGGTCTTTCTTACAAATATTCGTTCGAGGTGCAGAATTGAACCCATGCAAGTAATGCGAAAGAAGTTTACATTTAGTTCTTCTTTCTGAGAACTAGTAACGGATTTATTGACCTTATCGGTACTTGGATTTATGGCTATCAAATACACCGGTTCCGTCGATTTGGTCCCGTTTTTTTAGTCTCTTAATAAATATAGACCTAATCCTGATCAAAATAAGGTATAGTATCACTACCTGCCATCTTGTAACATTAGTTTTTTTTCGACATTCTATGAAACCGCTGAACGGATTGCGATGTACTTACATATTTTATTAGCTTCGAGAAAGTTTTGATAGTAAATAACCAGATATTATAGACTTTTGGAACATTTTAATATTTTGTTTCAAATAATTAGAATACTTTTTTGGAAATTAGATATTTCGGTAAGAATTTGGTCTTTTTAAAATAACGGTGTCGGTCTTTCATCTTAAACAAAAAAAAAATGTAAATCGAACTTCTATCGAAAACGGCTCCAACAGTTTTAATAAAAAAAAATGTCCATCTGTCTAAAAGTTCTAGCTTTTGGTTACAAACCTTTCTAGCGAAAATGTGTATTAACAGTTGTAGCTCCCATCAAAACGTTTTCTTTTTATTGATCAAATTGGATGAATTTTTACTCGGGAATATTTGTTTTCTGTCAAACAAAAATGTCGAGGTGGAGAAGTCTAACAAAAATGATTTTCTCATACCGTTCTTAAATGCTTACTAATGGTTCCTACCTCCAGGTAGGTAGGTTTTTTGTTTACTAAAATTTTATATAAATATTTTCAAAACTGTACAAATATCTATTTTGAGTTTTTGACAAAATGTAAAAAAGGCTCAAAAGTTTTAGTCAAGCGACAAAATTTGAGCTCTTTATACTCATATTTAGACATGCCACATACCCAATCGCAGTTTTCGGTTTTCCAAAAGATTTGTATGGGGAAAAAACACCCGTTTATATTTGAAAATTTATAACCAAATAACTTCATAGCCGGAAAAAATTGTTTTCTTTATATTAATAGATATACATAATATATTATGATTGTTTCATTCGCAATGTATTTTCAAGAAATAATAATAACGTTTGATTCAATATAATAGTTTTGAAATTAAAAATTGTATTTAAAAAAATGCCGGTTAACTTTTTAGTTCGGGCAGTGAGGATTGTTTCTTTGAATGCTTTTGGATCCCAAATTCAAATCCGTCATCCGTTTTTGGCCATCAGCTCGGGTCTTCAAGAAATTCCCAATTGAAAATGCTAAAGACCTTTGGCACATCATTATGAAAAAAAAATAAAATGCACCACTGGGTCCCACGTACTTGTTTTTATGTTCCAGAAACTACAGGTTTTAGAAAATTGTACACATATAAAAAAATTACACAAGGGAACAAAGTTTTTGTTGCATAACAATTTATGACTAATTTTGTATATTTCTGGGGTGCTGATTTCAAATATGAAGTCAGATTATTTGTAGCAGCTTTAGTTTTTTAGATATACAAAAAACGTGATTTTCAAGAAAAATAAATTTTTATTAAAAAATAAAACTAGAAAACAAGCACTATTCACTAAAAATTGTTTTTTATAGGATTTTTTAGCTTAACTTTGATCGCAAGGGCTGTTTTTAATACTCCAATAATAGTCCACCATCATGTGGGCATCCCAGTGACCCGCCTGGTACCGCTCCTCTATTGTTCGGATGCCTTGATGGAACTGCTGCCCCTGTTCTTCACTTAGATCACCAAGATTTTCAGGGAATCGGTCCAAATGACTATGAAGGTAGTGCACCTTGATGCTCATGTTACAACCTAGCTGCTGAAAGTGCAATAACAAACTTTCAATGTGATCTGCATAGTTTTCACCTTTTTTGCTTCCTGGAAAATTTTGTGTAATCCAAACGAATTCATTCCAGGCATTTCTTTCAATTTCAGTCATGAATCCGTTAAATTTGTCATCTTTTATAAACCTTCTTATTTGGGGACCATCAAAAATTCCTGCTTTCAATTTCTCAGTGCTAAGGTTATGAAACTTTTTAGAGATGTTTTGAAAACATTCACCATCGTTGCTTAGAGCTTTCACAAATTGTTTCATGAGCCCTAGTTTAGTATGAAGAGGTGGCAGGATTATGCGATCCCTAGACACAAGAGGTTTATTTATAACATTCAGATTCCCTGCAACCATAACTTCCCTTTGAGGCCAGTCTTTTCGAACAGTCACGGATATCCATAGGAAATCCAAAGTACTCAAAGTACACACAAGATACTAGCTGTATCTCAAAAACTAGAGCTGTTGGAAAAAATGGAGAGTAGATTTGAAATCAGTGACCTCGAATTAATAAACAACAGCTATAGAATTCCAGGCAACAGAAAAAAAATTAAATATTGTTCCCCTGTGTTATGAGAGAAAAATGTAGAGAAGCATGATATAGGTACGATATTTAAATTAGCTGAGACAACTCCTTTGACAGTTTGATACACAAAACTATCTATTTATATTTTTTGGAAGCTTCTGTACAAAAAAAAAATTATTGAAATCCGTCATATCTACCGCTTTGAAGAAAATCGAAAATTAAAAAAATGGTTCCTTGGGAGGTACTGTTAATAACCATTTTTTGAAAAATGTTTTTCCATCCAAAAGGAATCCTTTACTAAAATTAATTCATTGATTTTTTTTAAGGAAAGTTGTAGAGCCGTTTTTGAGAAAAATACGATTATGAAAAATTGCTTAAAAATTGTATGGCAGGTATCGTTGTTTTTGGTTCTTAAAAAAAAATGAAAAAAACGTGTGGGCATAATCACCAAAAACCACAATGTATCAATTTTGCAGAAAATCGATCTAGTCGTTCAGGCTGTAGACGAACAGACAGAAAGACAGAATTTTGCCACCCACTTTTTTGGTGTTCTCTGTCAACCTACTGTCATGTTTGATTGTTATCTCAATTTTTTTGCACGAATCCAAAACTTGGAACTAGCTAACCTTTATTTATAAAGATCTTAGGGCCTTCAGGTGGTATTGAGTTTTTGCAGATTTCCCCTAAATGAAAAAAATATTTATGGCTTACCTTGCTTGACCTTGACACATTTTAAGCCTTGTTTAAAACTTATCTAGGGCTGACCAATTTCTGGGACTATTTGACCAATTATTGATCAATTAGATGCCATTTTTTTGATTTAATATATGAGCTGCCAAATGGCCAGAGAAAATGACCAAAAATCGTTTTTTTTTTTCGAAACCGTTTGACATCGGGAAATAAATTTTTTTTCAACAAACTTTGTGAAACAATCTGAAAGCACGAATCTTCTTCCTAAAATATCCGTTTATATCTTTCCAATACCTTCTTTCCACTCTAACAATCCTTTGTTGAAATGTATCTATGTGTTTGGCATATTTTACCATATACATACAAGGTTTATTCTTCATTATGAAGTATCGAGTGAAGACTATAATATCTAGCGAAGAATTCCTTGGAAAGTACTAATACTGGAATTATTAAAACTGATATTTGAAGAAGAATATTAGTGCTTTCGGATAGCTTAGCAAATTTTGTTGATTTTTTCGATGTTACAAAGGACAAAAAAAACTGTTTAGTAATTTTCTAATGGGAATTTCTTGAAAACACGACCTGATGGCCAAAAACTGGATGACGGATTTTAGTTCGACATTCAAAAACATGGTAACTGATGCCACGCCCACTTCAATACATTCAATCTTGATATGGATAAGATTTTCATAATTTATTAAAAATTACTGGAGGAAAAAATTAAAAAAGGTACAGTCCGCCCACTGCCACGCCACTTCTCTTATTTTTTTTCAGAAATGGCCTCGACGATAGCCATGAAATTTTCAGAGTTTGTTCTTATGAACGAGAAAAAAATTGAGTAGTTAGGACAAGAAACTAATATATGTATGTATATAAAAAAGGAGCGTGAAACCCTGTCGGTTTCACAAAACCAAAAGTGCTTAATAAATCTTTATGTATATAGCTAGTATGAACAAACTCTCAAATTTGTATCCAAATCAATTTCTGAGAAATTAAGATATAATAAAAGTGGGCGTGATAGTCGGCGGATTTAAATAAAACAATTCTTTTCTTTTATTCCTCGTTCATAAACATACCCTTTGAAACTCGTAGAAATCGTTTCTGAGAAAATAATTTTTACTCCAGTCATAATAACAAATTATGAAAATTTGATCCATATCGGTACAGCCTTTTTTGAATAAACCAATATTGAAGAAAAGTGGTCGTGGCCCCTGCAAGGGTTGAGAGGTTGCCAACTAAGATTAAAGTTTTATACCTACCCCCGAAAAGACCTGCAAAATTTTAGCACACTGCTATTTTTTCCATTTACAATTCTTATTTTACTGTACTAATACTAATTCACTTCAATTATGACAATTACCTACATATAACAATAATACAATAATAAGTCGCTTCGAAATGGATTTTCTGGTGGGAAATAACATAGAAATTCCCTAATTAAACTGGTCAAAAAGGGCTTTGAAACAGAAAGCGAAATATACTCCCAAACATTTTAGCTTTGTTGATCCTCTTGAGCTTGAATCTGAAGTCAGAAGTATTCTATCACGTCGCCTTTTTGAAATAATTGCAAAAAAAGTTTCTGATCTTACGTTTAAACGTGAGGTAATTTGTTTCAACAAAATTTGTACCGTTTTCTTAAAGAATTACATTTTTAATTCTTTTTAAATCTTTCCGATACCTCATTTTGTTCTCCAAGAAATCTTGTTGGCCCGTAAATCTACGAGTATAGTATACTATGATTTTTCTATCAGAACTTAAAATAACGGTACTTCCCATACAATTTTTTTTAAACAATTTTTTCTCAAAAACAGCTCCACAACTTATTGAAAAATAAAAATCAAAAAATTACTTTTAGTAAAGACTATACCTTTGAGTGGAAAACCTTTTTTCAAAAACTGGTTATTATTAGAAGATCTCAAAGAACCATATCTTGATTTTCGAATTTCTTCGAAGCCGTGTGACTGATTTTTATATCTTTTTTTATGCAGAAGCGTACATAATGTTTAAATTGTATTGTGCATACACATTTTTAAAAGTTTAAAAAAATGTCTGTTTTTTGTTTATAAACTCAATATTTTCAAAACGACTCAGGGGCCCTATACTCTGTAATCCGATTCGAAAGTTAAATCTGTTCGAAAGTTGTTTCCGATTCTAATTTGAAATGGTACTCTGGATGACTTTCGAATCGGAAGAAAATATTGGAAGGAAATCTTTGCAACATTCGAATAAATGTGTCGAGACTCTTGTAGTTATGTCAAAAATGACATTTAAATTCAATAAGTCAAGTTTCATTTGTGATTTGAAGTTATTTATCTATATAATATGGATGTGAATTTAATTGCTATTAAAGAGGAAAAAAGTGCTGAACAATTTTATAAAAAAAATATGTTTCAAAAAAGCACAAGATATCCCTCAATAACAGTCATTAGAAAAGCAGGTTGTGATAAGGATTCTTTTTTATTGTGCACATACAAATGCATTTGTGCAAGTGTTAACTGGTTGTTAGATCTGCTCTACATATGTTTTGATTTGCCACTCTCGCGTTTACGAATTTGGCCACATGCAATAAACATCTATTTCCAATCAAAAACTTGAAGCACAACACAAATGAAATTGAAATTCTGTAATTAGTTCTTTTTTTTATAGTTAACTAAATCATCACGCATTGGTTTGCATTTGCATTCAAATGGGTTATTACCTACATCTACTTGCAGTTCTTCTTGCGTCCGCAGTTATATTTTTGTTTCAAAATTTCTATAAAATATAATGTTTTTTTAAACATCAAAGTATCATCCAATTGATATTGATCATGTTTCCTTCACTTTCGCTAAAAAAAAACACTGGTTTATATAACTTTTTCAAATAAAAATTTTATTTTAACTTCCAGAAAAAATTTTCCGCATGATAAATAGTTATCAAATGAAATTTCCGAAATTCGAAAGAAATTAGCAACGAAATTAGAGTTACTAAGTACCAAAATGTCCGAATTTCGAACAAATGTGTCCAGGGGCCCAACTATGTAACTCGATTCTACTTTCGAATCTATGCGAAAGTTGCTCTCTATTCTACTTACAGATAGCACTATGTAAGAAAGTAGAATCGAAAAAAATACTACCAACTGTTGGCGACAAATATTTGCGAATTTCTTTCGAGTCTCATATTTAATTTGACAGAAAGAATGAAAGGTGATCATATGTTTCAAAAATAAAAGGTGCATTTTGAAAAAGTGAACTAAAATTGAATTTTACAAATAAAATTAAAATGGACAGCGTTGCAATTTGGCTATGGGAACAAGAAAACAAAGATCGGACGGAACGAATCGAACGCAGAAGAATACGCGACAAATCCAACATAATGGAACTTAGTGACAAAAGGTTTGTTTAAATATATTCCAAAATTTAAAACATTATTGCATATGTATGCTTTTCAAGCTTTGTAAAAAATTACCGCCTGTCCAAAGAAGCTTTCCAGTTTTTGCTAAACAACATCACAAATGAACTCAGTATTCCTCGAAGACAGACTTCTATACCAAACATCGTCAAGGTGTCAGCAACTTTGAAATTTTTGGCAACAGGCGGCTACCAACACCAAATAGGAGGAGACCGACACGCAGGACTTGCACAACAGACCTTTTCAAAAGTTATGACTGAGGTGTTGTGTGCTATTGAAAAGGTAATGTGCCCCATGCTCATTAATTTTAAGATGACTGATGAAGAAAAGAGAAAGTCAAAGAGGCATTTTTGGGAAAAGTCGAGAATACCCGGAGTAATCGGAGTTGTCGATGGGACTCACATTCAAATAGTGCGACCGACTGTGAGTGAGCATCATTTCTTCAATAGGAAACTAAAGCATAGTATAAATGCGATGGTCGTAAGTTCTTAATTAAATAACGCAAACCTGTCAATAGATTTTTGTTTTAATAGATTTGTGACTATACAATGACCATAAAATCAGTGAATGGCCGGTATGGGGGTGCATCTCACGATTCTCATGTCTGGAATCTAAGTGCCGAAAGAGCATTCCTTAAACAAAATTTTGATAGTGGAGATAAAACGTCATGGATTTTAGGTAACTTTGAACAATTTAAGATTCAAAATTGAATAATAATAATAACCAATAAATCGGTTCTAGGAGATTCCGGCTACCCTTTAGAGCCGTGGATATTGACACCGTATAAAATTGCAGTTGAAGGATCTGCTGAAGCAAACTTCAATGAACATTTTTCTGTAGCAAGATCTCTGATAGAAAGAGTTTTTGGAGTCGTAAAAGCCAGATTCAGATGTCTTCTAGCTGCAAGGGAACTGCACTACACCCCAGAAAAAGCGGTTCAAATTTTAAATGTTTGTTGTGCCCTGCACAATATTTGCATCAAATATAGAGTTGAAGAGACCGCCCCAATTCAAAATATCTTGTTTGAAGAAGATATGTCACCTTTGAACTCGAATGAACACCTTACTCTTGCTAACGACGAATACACAAACATTTCCAAAAGAACGAGAAATAATATAAAAAACGACTTGATTGGTACTTCATAAACATTTTACTCAATAAAAACATTGAAAACATAACAAAAAAAATAACAGCCTCTTGTAATAAAACTTTTAAAACATAAAAATTAATTCACTTTTCTTAAATAACACCAAAAAACTAAAAGCAATAACACACTTTCCATTCCATTGCTCATTGTTTATTCTCACATTCCTGGCGAAGTCTTATGATCTCCTTTTTGAGTTCCAACTTTGCAATATTAGTTTTAAGTTTTTGAATCGCGTTTTCCCTTTTAAAATCAAACTTTTCTTTTTTGAATCGGAAATTCTCTTTCTTTAGTTTGTACATTTTTTCTTTTAATTCAAAGTCTTTTCGTTTGTATCTCAAAATACCTTTTATCCCATCATTAATTTCTTTTAATACTTCGTGAGCATTATTGTGGAAAGCTATTTGGTTTTTCACTTGCGTTTCCAATAGTGAAGGCTTTACTTTGCGTGGTAATCGCTGTTCATTTTCCTCAGTGATAGCATCGTTCACATTTTCTTCTATGTCATTTAATATTGTTTGCAGTGCTTCCTCCACGACCGCGTCTTCATCTTTGTCTTTGTTCATCCCGAAACAATTTGTGCTGTCTAAACCATCGATTGCTTTACCCATGTCCAACAACTCGACAACCTTTTCCTCGAGTGGGGTTAGATGAAAATATTTCGGCGGGCCACCACCAGTTCCTGACAAATTTGTTTTATTTTTCCGGAGTTTAGCCTTTGTGTGAATTTTAAAATCTGCCCAAACCTAAAATGTAAATAAAAAAGAGATTAGAAGGCATTTCGTTGGTTCTATTTTTCAATACTTTTTTCCATCCGTTTCCATCACGCTGCGGTGGACCTTCGGCGTTTAAATCTTTGGACAGATTCGTCCATAAATATGCCGACTTTTTCCGGGCCTCAGGTGTTTTAATGTATCCTTTTGATAGGTCCGGATGCTTTAACATATAGTTCACCAGCATCTCGAATTGCACGGAACTGGTATTAGCGCTTTTAGACTGCCTACAAGAAGAAGTATTTCATAATTTGTATTTATTAAACATTATTAATACTATGGAACATAAATATACTTACATTTTGAAATTCTGTTGTGTTTATATTTGTTGCTCGCAAACTCTTTTGCAATCGAAAGAAAATTGGCGCTTTCGAATGACTTTGACATTTATTTTAGGATTGAGTGGTGCCAAATTTGCGAAAATAGAGTCCATTATTTCAGATCTGTTCGACTTTCGCATTTTAGAGTGTTCTATAGAATTACATAGTAGCAATTTTGCGCATTCGAAAGTTTTTATTGTAGAATCGAGTTACATGGTAGGGCCCCAGACAAATGGAATTCGGATACCACTTTCCGATTATCGCATTCCAGAGTACAAATTTTGCGAATTCGAACGATTTAACTTTTGAATCGGACTACAGAGTTAGGCCCCAGTCTATTTTTTTAAACTTGGTACTTAATGGTTTTTTTTGGCCCTCTTTAAAATTTTTTTTCTGTACTATATATAATGCAAAAATAACGATTCCTACATGCCTTTCATTCAAAGGTAAAAACAAGCATTGAAGAAAATCTCATTTATCTCGTATGTGCTTCAAAGATTTTATCTCCCTGTTCAGCTCACCAAACTCCGATAGGAGTATGTTCAGTTGCAAGGCAAACGCCAATGTCAGAATTTTTTTGCAGAACCTTTCTTCATTTTTAAAATATTAAAAACTACCAAAAAAGTGGAAGGCCTCCACCAATTAAAATAAAAAAGCTATTTCCGAAAAGTGGCAACACTGAAATTTTAACCGAAGGTGTGTCTACTGAACACCTATTTCCTAAGACAGCAACCCCAACACGTGTTTTCCAACTTTTTTATGTTCAAATTTCAAAATATTAGAAATTACCAAAAAAGTGTAGGGGCAACCCTTTGAAAAAAGTATGTTCCCGAAAAGTGGCAATATTGACATTTTACCCGAAAATGCGTCTACCCAAAATCTATCTTTTAAGACATTAACCGTTATTTTAACCATCGACATTTTTTAAGTAATTCACGAGTTTGTCTTTTTTTATTTTATCATTTGGCCCAGATTGGGTGCCATTTTTAAAAATAGCTTTCAAGCGACAGGATTACAACAATGACTCCCAAACTAAATTTAATCCTTAGCATGTCGAAAATATACTACAAATATAAAAATAAGCCCCCCCCCCCCACAAAAAGTCGAAGGATTTCGGTTTCCTTGCCGGACTACAGATTGGGCGCCATTTTTCAAAGGTGTTCCAAACCCCAACTCTATTTTTTTTAATTATCTCAAAAACGCTAACATGTGCAAAAAAATCATTATTAATTTTTTTAGAATATTTCCTGACTACCTATGCTTTCTTTTGAATGACACTTAAAATTGACGAAAAAAGACTAAACCCACTAACATGTCAATATGAACATATCCTATGATTAAAACTTTACTCTGGATGTTTCCTCTTTAAAAGTGATAGCTTACGACATCACTTTTCATAAAGACTATTCTTTCTGTTAAGTGTAATCAATCAGGGAATTTAAATCTCTTAAAATTTATGCTGACCATGCATATTTCATGAGTCTTTTCTTGACTTTCTAACTGCTCGAGGGGCTAATTGAAAAAAATTCCAAAGAAAAGTTCATAGTCGCTCTAATTTTGCAAACAAAATATACATATAAACCCCAATATCCGGTCTATAGCTTTTTCGTTTCAAACAAATTAAAAATGTACGTGTGCGCCCGACAAATTCCCAAACAATTTGACTATATGTATTTAGATCATTAAGACACCCTTTGTTTATGCCAAGAGCCACTACAAATCTATATTGACCCAAATGTACTCTGAAGTTTATTTGTTCAAAAACAACACACAACACAAAAAATGGTTAATTCCCGAAGGCACAATTCTTCAGAGAACACAGCTCACAGCTTCCAGGTTTGTGTTTTCCCCTCATAAATGTTTACATAGTTCTGTTCTAATTCGTATATCTAAAGGTATACTTGAAGAGCCTCTTAAACGTGTATTATGTATAAGTTCGTAATTATCGACACTCGAATGGTGCTCCATTCATCCGATTTTATTTGGTTGGGAAAATATTTTCATTTTTTTTTTTGGGGTTCTTTTTCTGGGTAAAGACGCCAATCAAAACAGAATATCCCAAAATCTATAAACGAAACACACACTGAATATTGATGTGTATGTGTGTGTGCCGGAGTTGAACTAAACGTACCTACAACTACAACAACAAAAAATACAATAATCATCTCCTACTAATTGAGCCTGACATACTTTGGGAACGCACAAGAATATACATAATGTGCCGCACTTCCAATTTTCCAAACTTGGTCGGTCGGTCGGACGATATAGCACCAACAAAAGCGTGAAATATGGAACACTTCCACTTCACCTCTGATGTGAAAGAAGACGATGTCGACTATGGAGAGGAATAGTGGCGGCTGCGACGCACAATGACGATGACGAACGGTGGCGGCAAACAGCAGGGACAAAAACGCAACATGACGACAAAGCTCTCCCTCCTCCGGTCCGAAGCCATTTTCTTGAGCTGTGTTCTCAATTCTTTTTCCTTTGGATTCGAAGTGAAGTGGGTGAATAATAAAAGAATGCACATCTTGAGAAACAACACGACAGACGACACAAAACAAACGTTTTTTGTTTATCACGTTCGTTATTGATTTGTTTTCATTTTTTTTTTGGTCTCAAATTCAATTCATTTGTTCCAGAAAAAATGCCAAACGATAAAAATGGTAAATTATGAAAAATTATCAAAAAAAAAAACGATGAAAAATGAAAAGAACCAAGGAGAGAATTTTCAAATGGGTTTATGAAATAATATAAATGCAGAACTTGTTCACACGAAAATGGTTAATGGCCAGTGGTTGAAGGAAGAGTGTAGCTTATATTGTTGTATTTTTCCCATGATCAGGATAGCATAGAAAATAGATTAGCAACTTTTAGTTTTTAGTGGTTAAAGCATCCAGCTGAGTACTGTAATTTTTAATACTTAGTTCTGTTTGATTACAACGAAAAATAAACAATTTAATTCCTATTTTGCTCAAATAATTATTTTCCCTCATTTCATAGAATAACAGTTGATAAATCGGTTTCATATTAAAAATACTGGGTGGGACCCAATAGAGAAATGTTTGATAAGGTGGTTTTAGGCTGTAACCACCTGGCAACAAAGGGTTCTTACAACTACGGACATTAATCTCAAAAATGTTAAAATTATTTTAGAATCTTAGTTAACAAATTGCAGGTAATGATAGGTGATTCATTAAGATTATTTGTAAAAAAAAAAAACATAGAAGGAATTGGATGATAGAATTATTTTTATGACCCTAAAGAAAGATCTTTGACGTTTTTTTTTTTTTAAGAGAACTTCATTCAAATATTGGCCGTGATAACATCGTATTTATATGGTCCATTCGGAAGGTTCAATTTGCGATCACTCTTTCCAGAATTGCCACTGGTATCTACCCAATCACGCCTTGTAATGTTAGCTTGCATAGTCCCGAATCGTAGCTGGCTTATGGGTGAAGACTTTTGACTTCATATAACTCCAAAGATAAAAATACAAAGATGTGATATCACACTATCTAGGCGGCCAGATGACAAGTTCGAAATGCAAAATTAGCTTTTCCCCAACACATCTAATTGTTCCAAAGAAATAAAACCATGTCTTCACGAGCAATGTTTGTGTTGCAAGTTATGCTGTCTAGTTGGTACCAAATGTCCTGGAGGTCATGGGCTTCTATTTCTGGCAGCAAGTAGTACTTTATTAACTTACTTATCCGGCTCCCAATCCATGAAGGGTCGCAGCCTGAGACACGACAGTTTCCATCCTCTTCGATCCAGAACACGCTGCCTCCAGTCATCTAGACATCTAGAGAACAAACTTTCTGCCAAGGTCTTTAAACTGGAGATTCCGGTCTTCTTCGTTCTCTCGACCCTGGGGCTTGGGATTCAAAGCATCTCTTGGATAGATCATTATACTCCATTCTCTCTAGTCGATATTCGTCAAAGAATTTTTCTTTCGAAGGAGTCTAGTACCAGCTTTCCCTTTCTGCTTATCGGCCATCACTTGGTGCCATAAAGTAGGATTGGCAGTATAAGGGTTTTATGAGGCGCTCACTACGTCTTTCATGTGAGGTGTTTTAAACCAACCCATCACCGGTTTTCCAGGTTAATTCTTCGTCGGATCTCCACTAAGATGTTGTCATTTTGGCCAATATAGGAAATGGATGACTAATTCCTTTTTCCTACTGGTCACTACAGCTGTCGCGAGTATTGTAAGAAATAACCAACCTCGTCGCATGTTTTTCTTCTTACCATAGTTGCCAGTACAAATTGCAACGACCCTGGCTATTACTTGCCTAGGTCTTCATATTTGAACAAATGTTCGGGACTTATTATAGGTGGTGTTACACTTTTATTTCGCGAAAACGAAGTTAAATACTTCTTAAAACGATAACAATAAAATACGCGACCGACGACCGACAAACAAACAAAATTAAACGTTTAGCAAAAAAGAACACGAAGTCGAACTGTCAAACAGTCGGCGAAGAAGGCGAGAAAAAAAAGATGACCGAAATAAAAAAAATGCAACAGGCAGCACAAAAAAAGTGCTGCCACCACGACTATGCTCCGAAGGGGGTGGGTTCGCGAAGCTATTTTTTATTGATGATAAAAAGAACGATTATGATAGATATACAAAAAAAAATAATGAAATAAATGGATTAATTGCACTTACTTTTATTAACACAGGAGCGTATCTAAAAGAAGTAAAATGGGCGCCAGTGATTTTTTGTGAAAAAGGAAATCACAAACCTTCGGAGCGAAACCGACGGTGAAAGAAAATAGAATTGAAACACTATTTTTATAATTCCGAATGGGAACTTGAAAAATTTTTATTGAGAAATTGCTTGAGAAACCTTGCAATTAAGTAGGGCTAAAACCCAAGATCAAAAACAAAAGAAACAAAGAAAAGAAAATGAAAACTACAAGATGCACCGTTAACACCGGGTCCTGAAAGAACAAATCTTTTTGAGAACGGGTCACGAGTTCCGCTTTATCGGGAGATTACGGTAGCAAAACCCAAACGAAATTCTATGACTACTTAAGTTTCAACAATATTCTTTTACGAAATTTAAAAAAAACTATCTTGAAAATATATAAAACACTACTTATCTTTCGTTCTGCCAACTCCTCCCTTCCTGATTTTGTTTTCAATTTTTCCCTCTTCCTGCTACTTAGTTTTTCTTCAAAATTCCTGCTTCTCCTTCCATTCTCCACAACTTAAAACTTTCCAAAACCGAAATCAATTAAAATAAAATCCGATAATTGAATTTCCTTTATTTTCCGAACTTTCGTTTTCTTGATTTTTAAGAACCTCTGGTTCACTCTACAAATGGGTAAGAAGTGCCCTTCCAAGCTTTGACATTGCCTGGATGACCTCTTCTTTTTTCCAATGCCCAATGCTTTCGGCCAATCAGTGACCGTGGATTTCGGTCGCGTCATCATTCAGCAACACTCAGCATACTTACGTGAGTGAGCAAACGCAGCTGAAATCCAGCGCCCTTTCCTACTCGCACTTTAAACCCAGCTTTATGCACAGTCATCGCCATTGAATTCGCCGAACTCTGGTATGACTTCCAGTGGAAGGCAATCCAATGGGTGCATTCAGCCCCCTATTCACCCCAACTCAATACGAAAAGAAAGTTGCAGAAAACTAAAAGGAAAATTAATTCTCTGTCGCGTGCATTTTTCCCCTCCAATTAACAGAACAAAAATAGTGGAAAATCGAGGAAAAGCCTGTTGCAATTATATTAAGTCGAAAAGGAAAGGTTGGCAATAATTTCTTACTTCGCGAATCTACTCTAGTTCGTTGGGATTTTGCACAGATTTGGGGAATGTGGACTATCGGTTAACTTTCCATCTTTTACATTGGTATATAAATATTATAAAATAGGTTGGGCACGCAGCCATTCTCACATGAGTGACTTCAGCACTCGGGGACCAGGTGTCTCCCGTGCTTCTTTTAAGTTTTGATGGAGTTTTGATCAGACCGCCCGTCTGTCAATTTTTGAATTTGTTCTCGGGGACCAACTGTCACCCAAACTTAAGATCAACACAGACCGCCCGTCTGTCGGTGAGTGGAACACATCCACTTTTACTGTCAGAATTGACATATCGTTTTCTATTTCTTCAAGATACTGAGAGAGTGAACCAATGGCTGATGGACCATGGCTGCCCTTCTCTCTCTCAGTAGGTTGAAGGAAATACCTGAAAAGAAAATTTGGAAAGAAGGGAACCGAGGATCGGAAAACGAAAAAGACTAGTTTTTGTTGCGGTAAATTTTACCAGATCGTTCTGCATATATTGCAGTTGGTCAAGCTGTTTCACCTACGATTTTATTCGTTAAGGAAAATTAGGTGTATATTTCCCTTCACAGCTCCAAGGGGAATGTCGACTCCTTACGCAAAGAGTTACGCCGATACTTGCCTGGCTAATTCATCTGCCCGTTTATTTCCCTCAATGCCACTATGATCTGGAACCCAGATAAGGGCGACCTAAACGTTATTTTGGAGGAAGTTCGACGTCGGACTGCTACAGTCGCAAGAAATCGCCAGGTCCTTTTCCGATCGAGTCTCTCGCGCCCTCTTAACTAGTCCTTTGTCGCCAACTGCAAACATCGAGAACCAGTCGAAAAACTGCCAGGAAGCCATCAGAGATGCCGCCTCTGACGTGCTGGGCTTCGCACGACCAATACAGTGAAACCCCTGGTTCGACGAAGAATGTCGGCAAGTACATGCAGCCAAACAACAGGCATACAAAGCGGCGCTGCATAGAAGGACCAGAGCTGCTCGCGAGCTCTACGAGCAGAAGAGGAAAGAGGAACACAAGCTTCTTAAAAGGAAAAAGAAAGAGCATGAAAAGCGTACGATCGAAGAATTAGAGGGATGCCACTGCAGGAATGAAGTTCGGAAGTTTTTCCAAAAAGTAAAAAGAACCTCCCAAGGTTACAAGGCCCGAACCGAAGCCTGCAAGGACGATCAGGGGAACATCGTGGTGGAATCGCAGTCGGTGCTGAGGATATGGAAAAATCATTTCTGCAAATTGTATAACGGCGATGACGAACCGAATTCCGCTAACATGCAAATTGCACCATTCAACTTGGACGACGTAGGCCAACAATTCCGTCCACCCGATCTTGACGAAGTGAGGATAGCCATATCTAAACTTAAGTCCAATAAAGCTGCTGGAGCTGATGGCCTTGCGGCTGAACTATTCAAAGCGGCTGGCGATGAATTGGTTAGGAGTATGCACCAGCTCATCTGTAAAATATGGTCGGAGGAAAGCATGCCCGATGAATGGAACCTCAGCATTGTTTGCCCGATCCTCAAGAAAGGCGATCCTCTGGACTGCACCAACTACAGAGGCATCAGTCTTCTTAATATCGCCTACAAGGTCTTCTCTGCTGTACTTTGTGAACGCCTGAAGCCATTCGTCAACAACCTGATAGGTCCATATCAGTGTGGCTTTAGGCCAGGGAAGTCCACCATCGACCAAATATTCACACTACGGCAGATCTTGGAGAAAACCCAGGAGTTTCAAATGGAAACCCACCACCTTTTTATTGATCTCAAGGCCGCGTACGACAGCATCTAAAGAGACGAGCTATATAGAGCAATGTCTAGTTTTGGCATCCCTGCCAAACTCGTCCGTCTGTGATGGATGATGATGGAGAATGCACGCTGCTCCATCAAGGTCGGCAAAGAGCTCACCGACACCTTTGCTGTCAAAAAAGGTTTTAGGCAAGGCGATGCGCTGTCAAGCAACTTCTTCAACATCGTTCTTGAAAGAATAGTGCAAAACTCTCACGTCAACACTAGAGGCACAATCTTTCAAAAGTCCGTCCAATTACTCGCTTACGCTGACGACATTGACATAATTGGACGAACAAAGCGTGATGTCAGTGGTGCTTTTGTGAGCATTGAGAAGGAAGCCGAGAAGATGGATCTAACGGTGAATGAAAGCAAAACAAAATATATGCTGACAACAAGAAAGGATACCCAACACCGACGACGTCTCGGACAGAACGTCACTATAGACAGCTATAATTTTGAGGTGGTCAGAGAATTTGTCTACCTAGGATCCTCTATAAACTCAGCGAACGATACCAGTGCTGAGATCAAACGAAGAATTACTCTTGCCAATCGCTGTTTCTTTGGGTTAAGAAGGCAATTCAGAAGCAAAGCCCTCTCTCGAGCAACTAAACTGTCCCTGTATAAGACGCTTATCATCCCGGTCCTGATGTATGGTGCAGAGGCATGGACACTGTTAACGGTGGATGAGAACGCGTTAGGCTGTTTTGAGAGGAAAATTCTCCGGGTGATTTTTGGTCCCGTCTGCATAGATGGGGAATGGAGAAAAAGATACAACAACGAACTGTATGGGCTGTACAGTGACACCGACCTAGCCACAAAAGTGAAAAGCCAACAACTGAGATGGCCGGGTCATCTAGAGCGAATGGACACCAATGCTCCGGCCCGGAAAGTCTTTGAATCCAACCTCGTGGGACAACGCAGTAGAGGTGGACAGCGTAAACAACATTGCTGCTGACCAATTAAGAGGATGATGTAGCCGAATCAATGGCTTTTAGAGCATCTTGTCTGTCTGCTAGGTTAGCTTTATTGCGATTTTGGTTTGGGTTTAGTTTAAGTTATTTGCATTTCTCCCTAATTGTCAGTAAAATTCAACTTAAAATACAGACGCTTGAGACTCAAAAGATTCCTGAATCAACACCACACTTCATCTTTGAGCATTCATTCAGAATAAATTGTTGTGTCGAAGTTCCTCGTCATGACGCGGCGCGTGGCGTCATCATCCCAGTCCTCTCTGGATGGCAATATAATTTTAAATTTTTTACTGAGGCTCATTGTAGGAGTAAAGTAGGTTAGCTAATTCGAAAGAATTTCCATGGAGATACAATTTTTGATATTACTGTGATCATAAGGGTTTGACATCTCAACAATTTGATACTTTGAGTCTTAATGCACTACAATAAACTAGATATTTAATGTGTAGATCAAGTGGTAAAAGGTGCAGAAACAGGCTTAAGGCAAGATCGAAGAGCCCCTGTAGTACTAACAACGCTAGCTGTTATTTAACTTTTTTAAGTTAATCGATGTAACATTATATGCTTTGTTAAGTGCTAACCACCATACAAGCGAATCCTAAGTTAAAATCGGCCGTACCACAGCTTTATACGTCCATGTTGAAGATCATCTTTGACTGAAAGCCCCACTTTTACCAAAGGTTTTGCTACAGTCGTAGAGTCTAGGGTAAAGCCTAGGTATTATGCACTGGTTGATAGTCAAAGTTTATTGGTCGTTAATTCGGGGTGGTGTGAAGGAGTGTCTCTCAGTTTTGGTAGTAAAAAGCACTACAGCTCGTAGTCCAGTTGCTAACTCAAAGCCATCTTCGTGAATTTGCTTATCGCTGAGTACTGACGCTATCACACCACATTTCTTCAGTTTAACGAGGACTTTGTTCATGATTAAAAGCCGTAGGTTTGGTGACAGAACACCACCCTGGGGTGTTCCTCTACTGACATGTTTTATAGAGTTTTCATTTTTTAAGGTGCCATGAATCCTTCTGCCGTTGAGCGAGCATGGATATTATCTATTCTCTGATGAAGTCCTCTGCCCCAAAGTCAACGAGTGACTCAAGTTTGCATTTGACTAGCGCGTTGTTGAAGGCCCCTTCTACATTTTAGAAATAAGCGAGAATATATTCTTTGAGGTTGTTGGTTTTCTCAATTGTACGTACTTGCTCATGAAGGGCCTTCTTCGTGATCTTACTTTTGATATGTGCAATTGTGAATGTTCCCGAAGGGTGCAAAGACTTAAAGGAAATAAATTAAATTGGACATGTACTTTCATGCTTGTTAGATGTAGATTTGGTACCTCCCCTCTTGGGTGAATGGAATTTTACTCTCATGCTTGTCTACACCATAATGTTCCGTTACAGGTGGCGCCCAATGTGGGGACGAAAACATTCCACTAGTTTGTCTCTGATAAATATAAATTAATAAATAAATTGAATGGCGCAACAGCTCGTGGAGAACCAGGGCCTAGTAACTTACAACTCTCAACCATTCCTGTGTGCGTGTTGTTGACAGGAATGGAGGGGACCTACAGTTTTTTGCCGAGTCCGAACGGCTAAGTGAAAAGCACTTTTTCATGACAAGTGTACTCTTGGAGGATTTGTCAGTTCCTCGCAAGAAGCAGTACCCCGGATAAAACATTTCTGTTTTTAGGTGGCACGGCTGGGAATCGAACCCACACCTTCGGCCTGACAGTCCTACGCACTAACCATCATGCAACGAGGTACTACTGTCTGTTTGTCTCTGATATTGGTGTCTGAATACAATCAAGAGTTTATGTGCGTGAAGTTAGCACCGCCATTTTTGATTTTTGAACAAAAAAGTCCTGTATTGAGCTGCCTTATGCCGTAAATATTAAAATAAAAATTCGCATATTGACAAATTTTACGAATGATTTCTTTTTTTTTATTTTATTTTCTATTTGTCAAAAATGAAAATTGTTTTTTTTTTTTAGCTCAGTTCGTGCTTCCATTCGCCGAAGAGATAATGAAAATTTCACATATTTTCAACTTTTACAGCCAAACAAAATTTTGCGAAGCTTGAAACTAGCACCGCCATTTTCTATTAAAAAAAAAACTATTGTGCTGTCTTGTGCTAAACTTGAAATCCTGCAATTTCGTAAAAATGCAAGTTGTGCTGCTTTGTGCTCAGTTTGTGCTGCCATATGCCGAAGAGATAAAACACTTTGTATATTTGAAGCACAAACTGAGCATAAAACAGCACAACTTTCATGTTTACAAAATTCCAAAACTAAAACAAAAACGTCCGTAAAATTTTCAAATTTGCGTTTTTTTTTATTTAATATTTACGGCACAAGACAGCACAGGTTGGGCACATTACAGCATAGGTAACCTTTTTTTTTTTTTTCAAAAATTGACAACGGCGGTGGTGGTTAGTTTAATTGGTCGAAAATCCTTCACGGATACTTGCCTTCGCCTGCCAACTTTCGGGATAAAAACCACTCTTACATGCCTCCAAGACTCTAAGGACATGGTTGCAGCTAAACGTATTGGAATTTAAAACACCATATTTTTAATAGAGTTTAAATGGTAACAATTAATATGTTCGCCTATCATTTGCTTTCTTTGCTGACCAAAATCTCATGCAGAGTTTTTAATACTATTTTTTTATTTAATTTTAAAATTCACTTCAAATCAAACGTTGAATTCAATTTGCTTGCCTTAAACTTATGTACCTACCTAATGTTTCATGATAAACAGAATTTCCTTTTCTGTTAATCAAGTTTAACTTTTCAAAACCCCAACATTATAAGATTTTATTAAGTTTTCTAAAAATCCCAAATATAACTCATTTCAAAGTTTATGTAATTACATAAGTTAAACCACCCTTATCATGTCAAAATCAACACAAAACAAAAAAAAAAAAACGAATAAACCTCACTTATGAATTTCTCAAAGTTTCTCTAAGTACACTTGAAACTTTTTAAAAAGAGAAAAAAAAAAATACCTGCGGTACATTTTCCATAAATTATAAACGACAATCCCTTTTTAAAAGACATACCTATACAAATATAAACTTATAAACAAACAGAAGGGAAAAAAACAGAGAACAATTCTGAAAACCACCTGAAAATGATGTAAACTATGTTTAAAGCACTTTTCGGTTTGTGTAAAATTTTAACAAGTTTTCCCCCCAAAACGTAAATACTTTTATTGTGTCTTCACAATTTCGTATTCCACAAGGTATTTTGCCTTCACTTCAGTAAACGGTTTTATTTATTTCGATATGTATGTGAATAACCTTATACCTTTACCTTTCTTACACAATAGTGTGTGTGTAGTGTGTAGATAGAAATTCCATGTCCTTTCGAAAATGATGATTTGCAAGAAAAACAATAGAAAGGATATGACAGAAATACATACATTCATGTGTATACCTACCACAATTTTCAACATCACCAGAGACGCAGGGAGATATAATAAAGGTATACCTGAAAATACGAATTCGATTTGGCCAAAAAGCTATAATTCCTAATAATATGAACGTACCTATACTCGTGGTAGTCACACAAGCACGAGCACATTCGCATATCCTTTTCAAAATCACCTGACATTCTTGCTGCTGCTTCTCGAATTTATAAAAGGAATCCACCCAACAAAATTGAAGCTCAACGAAATGTATCTATTTGCCCAGCACCTAACCTATGCAAAACATTTTACGACTATTGCTTTCCTGTTTCCGGGGGAAAAAAACACCAAAACTGTGCTGAATAAATGTGAGTAGTGTGCTAAATTCATGTGCGATTCTCCTTCCTTTTAAGAATTTTGTCTACCTATATACACCTAACCTAGAAACAACACACTAAATCCTTCAACCAACCTCTAAAACACAGATCGTGAGGAAGGAGAGAGAAAAAGAGAGAAATGATTTGGGATGAATGTGGAGGATGGAACTTTTTCGGACAGGATGCTCTTGTTATCCTCATTTCCCCAGACTACACTTTTTACTCCACTGTCAGTGTCAGTATTCCACTTAGAGAAAAATTAGAGGTATTGTTGGATGTTTTAAACGAGAAATTAAAGTCAAATGACGCAGTGTGGCTTTTTTTCACCATTTTCATGTTGAATATTGTCTCCTAAATTCCGTGGCTTTTTGACTTAAACGATCGAATAACTCCGCATCAGAAAAAGTCTGGAAAGCCTAAGTCGGGCGACCAAAAATGCCGTGCAGTCATAATCATCATTTTTTTTTTAATTTGGTGACCGAGGATCAAAGGACGCAATGAAGCGATCGTTTCTCGGGCTGTGTGAAATGTGGGGCCGCCCCGTTGAAACTAAAATTTGTTCTTCGTTAGCAGTCAAAATTGGCATATCAAAATCTGTTATTATGGCCCGATGGCGTTCTCTATTGATAGTTAAGGCTGTTTTAGTCTCGTCTTCGAAGAAAAACGGTCCAATTATCGTTTCCGCACAAATCCCAGTCCGAAGAGTTATGCGTTGTTCGTGGAAAGATTTCTCGTGAATTAATTGAGGGTTTCCACGGTGAACTTGAAACTTTGTTCATTCAAAGCCCCATTCACAGAGAAATGAGCTTCATCGCTCATGGCAATTATTGTTTGTCAAAAATTCTAAAAATTGAGAACATGTTTAGAATGTACGTACAGCTGCACGATAGCAGCGAGTTGTGGAAGTGTGTACTATTCCATGGCCCATGGCACAAACTCACTTAAAATGACGCTTCGAGTGCGAACTGTCATAAGCCGATCTGAACATGGCACAAACTCACTTAAAATGACGCTTGGAGTGCGAACTGTCATAAGCCGATCTGAAACCAAAAGAGAAAGTAACAAGGTTGCCAGGTGCCAAAGGTTGTTTTTTTTTAAATATATTTTACGCGCTCTCAAGGGATTCTAACTTCCTTTAAAGTATTAAGCACAGTGCGAGCGTTAAAAGGAGATATCGATGCAAGCTTGTTTGGAATGTTTGAATATGTCAATGGGGGGGAAATATTAGGTTAAGTATTCCACATTCGTGAAGTGCGGCTGAATAAAGAATCTCTGTAGCTTATAGTACGTCCGAAGAGTAAACTGATGAGCATTTCTAGATGTGATGAGCATTTCTAGAAGTATTACGGTTGAATTAATTAAGGGGAAGAATACAACTGACTATTTCACTAGAACACTGTTTATAAAAATTGCGGTAAAATAATGTAGGTAAGACATGAAACATTGTGGTGGTTTTCGAGAGATGCAAATGCTTCCATTATAGTTCTATCACCTATCAATTTAAAGGCTCCCTTTTGAGTCCTATATCCAATAAGCTCAAGTAAGTTATTGGAGCACCTGCCTAAATATGAGATTTGTACTCTTGTTTTGGACGAATAAACGCTTTTTAGATTCCAGCCCGATCAGAAGGGGAGGCAAATTTCTTGCATACTCGGAGGAAACCTAAACAAAACACGTAGCAGCGTTTTTAGTGAGGTCAAAAAGTCATTTATGAATATAAGGAACAGAGTGGTAGACAAAACGGAGCCCTGGGGCACACCAGCATCTATTTTATGGATTTTAGAATTGAAACCGTCCAAAAAGGCTTTTATTGATCGGTTCGAAAGAAAGTCTCTAATCCAAAGAAGGAGAGATTCATTGATACCAAATACGCTTATTTTCAATAAGGAAGCTTGGTACCCAAACTCTATGAAAGTAGCCTGGGTTCGTCCAGATGTATTTGCCTAGTCCGACGGCTGTTCTACTACGACTGTCTTGTCACTGGCACGTCCGTTCTGCTTGACGGATTTCCCAAGACTAACTGAGACACGTCCGTGCTTGACGGATATCTTAAGACTGACTGAAACACGTCCTTTCTGATCGATGGATATTCTAAGACTGAAAGATTGTATACTCTGTCGAGTCTAAATATTTAATTAACAAATCTTTACTGACAGGACTGGTCACCAAAATTTTGAAATATCAAATGCAATAATCTTATTTTCTCCAAAACGATGTAAAGACTTGTGCCACTCATTGTTCGGTTTAAAAAGACCTTCCTGTATGTATGTAGATGTTCCTAGTCTAGTTTAAAAGCTATAGCGTTAACGGCTTTTCGTTGATGCAGGAACTGGTGACATACACTCAGAAAATAATCGCAAGCTATAAACCAGTACGATCTGGCTTATTTTCAATTTTGTTTTCATCCTATTTGCTTGGTCTTAAAATGACACCCAAGATCCTTAATTTAATAAAGAACCTAAAATGTCGAACTCAAGTTCGAAGATCGAAACTTCGAATAATACTTTTTCCAACAAAAAAGAACTATCTTCGAAAAAACTTCCTTGTGGCTAATTACTTACTTTACTTTACTTTTGATTAGCGCTCACAGCCCAGGATGGACTACGGCCTCAACCAACAAGCCTCTCCAGCCAGCTCTGTCCATAGCTAGCCGCCTCCAGTTACTCACAGCAAGTTGGTTGAGGTCGTTTTCCACTTGTGTGCGCCACCTGTTTGGGGGGTCTTTCTCTGCTTCGTTCACCATCATTGTTGGACTCGAAGATTCTTTGGGCTGGTGCTGTGATGCCCACGTGTCCCAGGTATCTCAGTCGATGTACTTTCCAATTTTTTACCAGGTCCACATCGCTTTATAGCACATAAAGCTCGTCGTTGTATCTTCTTCTCCAGGCTCCTTCAATACACACAGGACCATTTCTCAATGCGTCCAAGCAACTTTTCTTTCGATTCTTTCAGGGTCCATGCCTCTGCCACACACAGTAGGACAGGGATGATTAGGGTCTTAT
Source organism: Dasysyrphus tricinctus (assembly GCA_963921185.1). Classification (NCBI taxonomy): domain Eukaryota; kingdom Metazoa; phylum Arthropoda; class Insecta; order Diptera; family Syrphidae; genus Dasysyrphus; species Dasysyrphus tricinctus. The sequence continues at coordinate 61,474,006 of OY992531.1, read as the reverse complement.
ACAAAATATTCTAAGGTCAAAGATTCTCGAGGTAAACTCCAGATAAGTACGGAAACCAAAGAACGCCAATCATCCCTTATCCTTTCCCATCCACACCCATTCCTGGCCCTCGTTGGCACGGCGAAAAGCTGTTCAACTAGCTTTCCCCCACCGCTGTACTGCGTGTTGCTGTTCGGCGTGTATTCCTCAACACAGTATTCCTTCCTTGGCAGTACGGCGAATTGCTGTCTGTCACTCTTAACACATCATAATACCCTCCTCAACTTCTCCAATCTTTCCTATTGGGCTGGATCTAAGGTGTTATACGACCCGTGCTGATGATCAACCTGGCTGGGGGACCAATTTAAAATTATAGCTCAGTCGTTAACGGATTTTGACATTTTTCGGATCAGCTAGCCTTCCTTGTACATGCGAATCTCTGTGCAGAGTGACCAGCCTTTCTTCGCTTACCCATGGGATTTATATGAACTTACAAAACAAAAAAAACAAAGGATAATTAGGCCGTCAAAGGACAGCTATACGGTGGGGCAGACAGCTACTAGGATTCTCAAGACCTCAGGACTCTCCATTGCCGTCTATCCAAGACCTATAGTGATGTCCTCAAAGTATACAAAAAAGATGAGGTTGACGCGGATCGCGTCTCTCCACAAAACATTGAAGCTGAGCTTATGGGAGGGGACCCTGATGCATCCACCACCTTTCCATCCATAGTTGATGAGGAATCCAGGTCATCTTTGATCAGGGTTCAGTTTTCTAAAAATGTCGACAGTCTGACTGAAATGGAGACCGATGACTACCTTAGCCTCGTTCCTTTGAGTGCAGATGAGCTTTTGAGTTCGTCTTTTGACTTGAAAGAACGTAACGACACCGTGGTGAAAGCTGCTCCGCCTTTTTGTAGCCAAATGCTGCTGCTAGTCCAAATTAACCTTCAACACTCTATTAAGGCTTCGTTCTCCCTTCTTCTCCGCCTATCCAGACCCGGTGAAGATATTGTTCTGATCCAGGAACCCTGGATTGTTAAATGCATGGTTAAAGGACTCAGAACTCCTGGATACTAATACTGTATGCATCTGGTAGGGGTGAATCTTGCATATACTTGTTAAAAGTACCACGCGTGGGTTGTCTGTTACGCTTTATAAGAAGCTCCAAATGGTTCAACGAGCAGGGAAAAAAGCTTTCCAGTGGGAACTGATGGTCTTTGTGTGTCAGTTTTCGTGACTGACAGCTACTTCATCCTAACCTAACCTAAATCCTTAACACTGACTGTGTATCTACTACCATGTTCCCGTTCTCATTTCGATAGGCTTCCGTTCTGGCCTTGTAGCCTTGGGTAGATCGTTTCATCCTTTTGGCAGAACTAAGGAATATCACCCCTGCCAGTACAATCCTCAATAGACTCGACCTCCCGTATTCTCGTACTCTCTCTTTTTCTCTTTTTCTTCGGTTCTGCTTCCTCCTTTTTTGTCCGTCGAGCTCCCGGGCTGCTCTATCAGCAGATCTAGTTCTCGTTTGCAGCATTGCTTGGTAGGCTGCATGCGCCAGGCACTCTTCGCATCGAACCAGGAGTTTCATTGTGGTCGCCTAGTGACATCTAGCACATCAATGGCGGCACTTCTGATGGCTTGTTGACAATGTGTGATCCTTTGCACTTGATGCTGGTGGTGGGCTTGCTGTCGGCAAAAGTTCTGGGGGTGGTGATTTTAGCTTTTCGACACATAAATTTTTCACAGCATCTGATCGGCATTATGGCGTCCTGAAGATCCGCATACGTACTTGAGATACTACCAAGTAGAGGTCCGAGTCTATGTTTGCCCCTGGGAAAATTCGGACATCCATCTATTGTCATCATCGTCTATCGCGATGTGATCAATTTGGTTGAAAATTGTTTGTTCACAAGACTGCCAAGTCCCTTTGTGCACTTCAAGGTGTGGGAAACGAGGGCTGGCTATGATGCCATTTACCCCCGTCCGTCAAGTGTGTCGTCTTACTGGTTCTCGATTTAAAGGTATTTATAGGATTTCGGAGTTTTAACCTGGTAAGTGGCAACCCTCCACTCATCATTCTCACAGTGTTAAGTTAAAAAGTTTAAAGTTAGGACATTTGATTTCATATGTTCAAGTTCAAAATTATGAAAAACATTAGTGCGAAATCAAGTCAATTTCAAAAATTGTTTTTCGTTATTTACGATTTTCTCAAAAACTATAGCACCAAAAACCATCTGGTTTCAAATGTTTTCTTTGAACCACAATTTCTTACAACTTGACCTATTTTTGTTCGTGGTAAAATATGGTAGACAAAAAATATGATGATATTTTTAGGTTATGTATATTTCTCTGAGTGTATATTGTATAGGAACACCTAATATGCTTCCCATAAATGCTAGATCCATCGTCGGGAAAGTTTTACGAGAGTCTGAAAACAGGATATGACACCCATCATATCCGATTCTGTGGTTTAATCCGGCTACTGAGTCCTTAAAATTGTACCCATGCCCTCACTCATCATCCAGATATTTGTTTTTATTTGAAATCTCACACCTGTCTTTGCCTGTATACAGTGTACTCGTATATCCTCCGTATCCTGCCACCAGAATATCCCTATCCACAAAAAAAAGGGATAAACAACGACAGGCTTTCGTGCGGATGATGTCCTGTTGGTTATTTTTTGAGGTCCTCATATGTGATGTGTGTGTTTGTTGTTGGTGTGGTGGTGTGTGGTCGGTTTTTGTTTCTTTATCTGAGTTTGGTGGTCGATTCTCGATTCACTTCTGACTCTGACTCCGACTCTATGTCTATATGGGCTTCATGTGAATGTGACAATGAAATGCTTCAAGCTCCATGCTCCTGAAAAAAAATAAATTCTTCAGACAGTGTCAGACAGTGTGAGTTGGAAAAAAAAAAGGAAGAACATGCTGTGCTTGCCTCGGATATAATTGTGGGGTGGGTTGGTTGATATAGTATGACGATGATAATGGTTTGAGTGTGTTTTATCCTGTTTTGCCGTTAATGTTTTGGCTATTAATCTCAATGTCAGGAGTTTGGGTGAAGGCACAGACAGACAAAACACAAAAATATATATTTTCGGCTGGAAAAAGATAACAATTCGTCCCGTTTTTTTTTTGCTTTGTCCATTATTTTGTGTTTCATATCGCGTATGTGCTTTTCTCGAAAAAGTCCTGCTGAAAGGACCCACGACTGTGTTAGAGGATGAGTGAAATATTTTCAGTCACTACAGTTATTATCATTTGTTAGCAGCATGCTATTGTTTTGGGCTTAAGCTTTTAATTTTCTTTCATTTTTTTTTGTTAAATATATTTTTGGCATGTGAGTGTGTTACTGGACGACGACAACAACACTGAGGGTTAAGGTTTGGGGTTTTTGGTTTTAGAGGTTGGAAAATGAAAATATTTTTGTTATTTTAATGGAATTTTTTTTTGCTGTTGCTGTTCGTTTTGACACTTGTTCGTGCTCCATGAGGTGACATTTTTGGCACCAAGTGAGAAATTGCGATTTTAAGCGCAAGCAATTTGGCTCTGTCAATCCAAGCCTGTTAAAAATTGCTTTGTTGTAGGTTTTGTGATCAACTTCTGATAAAGAACGTAGAAGGCCATTAAGCGAACTAGTTGAAATTACTATGATAAAAATCATTCACTGCGTGTTGTGTGGTAGGCTATGATGGTGGGTGAATAATTATACCTATACATCCTTTGGTTTAACTATACGGAATATTGCTAATGACGTGATGCATAGATTGAGTAAAAAGGAAGGGTTTTCGACACTAGAAAATAATCAGGAAATATTACTTTGCGGCAAGAAACAAAAAGTTAAATATTTTATAGAAAGGGTTGATTGCAAATGTCTGGGAAGTTAAATGGTAAAATGGTGTAATTAAGCATTTTTCATAATCGTTTTTATTTTTTAATGTTCAGTATAAATTAACTAGACCATAACTTGCTAGAAACAAGGGTGTTACAATTTTAATGGGAGAGATTATAATGAACTCACACTATGCATTGTAAAGCCCTTTTTTCTAATGAGGTTTAACTCATTGACTTTTTGCCTTAAAGTGATTGATGAGTTTTTTTATTTTATTGGTTTATCAGAATTCCTTTAGTTCCATTAAAAGTACCGTTAATGCAGCCCCGAATGCTAAGGGTTATCAATCGCTGGTAATGTTAAGAAACAAACACATTGAAGTTGGTTTTAATATTGCCAAAAGAGCTTTATTAAAGTTTTCCAACCTGACGTTTTACACTGGCCTGTTCACACATGGCTGCATTCACAATACGTTAGATGTTTTTTTTAAGAGCAGATACTCCTCTACTCTGTTCTTTGTTGATAACTTCAAGCATGCCCTTTTACACAGCTATCTGTGTCGTGGTTTTCCCGCTTTGGTCTCGCCGTGTTATTTACACGTCGTTTTTGGCATTTAGAATGTTTTTCCATCATCTCGCTTTGGTGTCGCTTTAGTCTCGCCAAAACTTTTTTTATCAAAATTATTTTTTCAAAAAGGTAAAAGCTAAAAACGTGGTTACAAATTCCAAACATGGTTTCATGGTCATTGTGTTAATCTCGCTTTTGCTTACATGGCTATCTGTGTCATGGTTTTTTCGCTATTATCTCGCTGTGGTCTCGTCGTGATATTTACACGTGATTTTGGAACTTAGAATGTTTTTCCATCATCTCGCTTTCGTCTCGCTATAATCTCGCCAAAACTCTTTTTCCAAATTATTTTTTCAAAAAGGTTACAATAAGCTTAAACCGCGGTTAAAAATTCCAAACGTGGTTTTATGTTCGTCTTGCTGTATTCTCGACGTGAACATTTACACGGCTACCTGTATCGATTTCTCGCAATAGTCTCGCTTTAGTCACGTGGTTTTTGTGCACATCTTATCTCGCTTTTGTTTTGCCAAGGTCCGACTATTATAGCAATTAGAGTTTCATTTTAACTACGTTCTTCAAACTGCTGACAACAGTGGCTGACTGGAAAAGGAAAACTGTTGACAGTGACAATTGACACCTTACTACCCACTGAACATACATACCCTAAGTGGGTCAATAGAGTTGCGTGAATGGCACACAGGCCCCAAAAAAGGAGTACAAATCCAGATGAGAACCCGTTGAAATCTGTTGACTATCCTTAAAAGATCCATTTAAGCACATTTTTCAAATAAGACCATTACGAGATGAAATTATAACCATAAGCGAGAAAACCTCGTGTACGTGTACCTTAATGTATACGGCGAGACCCGAAAATATGAACACCATGACTACAAATAAAAAAACCACGTGTAATCGGCCATGGTGATACGAATAATGCCATGGGGGTAATAATAGACAAAGCCATGTGTAAACGCAATTGGCAAGATGATGCCAAGAAATTGTCACTATCACCATCGTGCAGTCATCGTCGTCGTTATTATGGCAGTCATCGTGGGTGACATGGTATTTCGACTTGCGTGATTTTTATGTGCGATATTTTGACCACAGCCCTCATAGACGCGTGTCAGTTCAAAGACCAACAAGAGTCAGTTACGATTAGTACTTCCACTAAACTTTGATTGAAATGTATTAAAAAATAAATCACCAAAGGGCAAATCTGTTGAAAAAGCTCTTCATAAAATGGTTGGCACAGGCCAAAATTAAATTCAGTTCAAACAATTTACCCTAGCAGCATTATTGGATATAGAGGGGGCCTTCAATAATGTTCAACCCTCTACATCATCCATCCATCAAAATTGCGACCGGATGGCATGTTTCAAACGAGATATCTAAGTGTAGAATTAGGTGACAGGAAGTTTAAAGCCAGGACGTCTAGAGGTACTCCAAAAGATGTAAGACTCCATCTTTTGGAGTACCTCCTCTGATGCTCTGGCTTCTCGTCGTTTACCAGATCTTAGTTAAGCTAAGTTGCAGTGGAGGAGGTCATTGCATATGGCGATGACATCGTGTTGATGGCCTCGGGATAATTTGTCCTTACTCTGGGCGAGCTTCTACAAAAAGCTCAGTAGCTGCGGACTCAACGGTAACCTCTTAAGACAGAACTGGTGGAAAAGTAATGTTCCCAGCATAAACCCGCCAACCATTAACAGAATTTCGCTACAGGTTTCGGGAGCTACAAAATATCAACTTGTTGAGCTTGATCGTAAACTAAACTGAGAAGAAAATATTAAAGAAAGAAATAAAAAGCTTCAATGGCATTCCACGCAGTAGAATCTTTGGTTCGATCTGTTTACAAAATAGTTGGCGGCCAAAAGTACTTTAAGACATAAATCATGTAACTGGAAGAGGGGCCACTCCGGCCATAGACACTCAAAACGACTACGTGAATACAGTGGCCATAACAAGGAAATCCTTGAATGAAAACCGGGTCGTTAATTCTAATCATGTTTCGGTCTTTTAAGGCTGTTCCAAGACATGTGAGGGGTATATTTACTCAGATAACCCACCAAATAAAAGATCACTTGCCTTGCCTAAACTTTGGGGAGTGCAATGGATCCTTTGAGATCAGAGTGAGATGGCACGGCTTGTCGTATCTTTAACCCTTCTAACATAACCTTACCTGGTTGAAAACCTAACTTCATCTAAGGTTCTAGTGTGGTTAAAAAATTAGCTGCTTAGAGCCGTCATGCGCATTTCAAAACCATACCGGTACCTTGTGAGTTTGGGAGTACCAGGAACTCTCAAATTCACATTGAGTTTTTTGGCTCATTTGACTTTGAAACTTTTTGTTTATTTTTTGACAAATCGCCCAGTTTTGAATATGACAAATCAGAGATCACAAATTTTGGGTGAATTTATTACTGCTCTCAGCAGTTGCTGGTTCTAGATCAAGAGCTTTTGTCTGTTGCTAAGCCTGGTTCTTTTTTCAATAATGGGTGTATGTGTTGATTCGATACCCAACTTTTTTTAGAACTTGCAGAATATGTGAATGTTAGCCTTGGTTTGCTAAGCCGCTATTGATGGTTATATCGACGCACATGCTGTAAGTGAGTACTCAGTCTGCATAAACAAGAATCTCTCATTCAGCACCGGCGGGTAGCTCGGATACCATTATACAATGTAGAAGCACAAGTATAGTGACTCCGGTTCTAATATTCTCTTCATTTATGATTTACAGTTGTCCATCTTAACGAGAATTTTTCTAGTGGGAAAAAGAGAATAAAAAGATCCTGAATATAAAATTCGTGTTTGGAATAGCGGATCTGATTTTTGACTACACCCTTAGACTTTGCTGTTAAATTTCAAGCACCGATGTCGCTTGAATCGAAATAACGAAAATATTTTCTTAGAATCGGATGATGCATTGAAGTGAGTCGGAAATGGATATTCAATTAGTATCGTATTCCATCATTAGGACTTAGAAATTTTGTTAGTGATGAAAAAAATCCAAGTAGATGGAGTATATGGATGAGAACTCCTACCCAGACACTTTCGAATGCTTAATCAACACCGCGACCGATTGTGTCGTGTTGGAATCGATATTTTTTCGAATGCAAAACTACATTTCTGAAATGATTGCGTTTTAACTGCAGATCCTCTTCTGTCTCTTGAATATCAATTCTTCAATAGTTTGCTGATATTGTTTAGAAGAAATTTAGGATAGAAGTTGGAAACAAGATTGCTAGCCTCCTTTTTCGGAATTGCCTCGGTCTTTGTTATTTTTAACTTCTGGGGGAAGTAGCAGTTGTTAATATGATATAGTTACTTAAGACGATTGTGAGAAAAATCATTCCTGCTTGCGGAAGGCTTTTCAGAGATTGGAGAATTCAATATCAGCTGATTTTTTTCGTTTGTAATTTCAGATGATCTATGCTATCTGCTCCGGACTGCATAATTGTGGGCCATTCATTTGATCTCTTGCTTTATTACTGGCGTCAAATCCCGCCTCTTCATCTTCGGCTGGAAAGTCTGCTGAATGGTTTCATAAACTTCTACCAAGAACGCTGGATCTGCTTTGGGTTGGGAGTGAAGTTCCTTCCAAATAAATGGCAAACGCTTCTACAATGTATAAGTCCTATGCTTCTAAATTGTTGCTAAAGATTATTTTTTCTGGGATTGGTGTTTTTTTTCCAATGATTTCATTTTGTTTTTTTGTTGAAGAAACCAGCTACTGGGTTAATTGTTTGTAGTGTCTTCTAGATCTGCATGATATTGTAGTATTAAATGGAGTTTCGGAACATGATGTTAACACATTAAAGTTCGCTCCAAATATCCTGGTAGTTGATGAAAGAATCTGTACAAGTTAAGATCAATGGTAAATGAACAATGGACATATAATTCCGACACTTACGAACAATGTAAGTGAAGCTTTTCGTAAAATAAAGACAGAAACCATCAAAACTTTATTGAAAAATTGGTTTGACAGGATAGCCTACTACCAAGACAGGTAAGGTAATCATTTGTATGCATGTTTTGAACTTTTCAATGAACCAACAATTGTTGACAAATATTGAACAGTATTTTTTGAAAGCCCACCATTTAATAAAGACCTTGCGCATGGGTAGACGTTTTGGTGTTTTTAAAGGAGATTAAGAAGATTCAAATATTTCAGAGAAAATACATTTTTCTTCCTTCAAGTAAAGTTTTTTTTACTTTCAAAAATGACAGCGTTTAGTGACTCGAAAACGATTTATTATATTTACTTCTGACAAATTATACATATTTCTGAAGTAAAAAGTGTATCCGCAATTGACAGTTTCGTATCTTTTCGATGCGTTTACGAAATCAGTAAAAGAAGATTTAAAAATGTATCAATGTTGATTCTGTGCCTAAGTCAAACTATTACTCACTAGTTAGTCCCATGAGATTGAAGTTGATCCATGATTCACTGCTGAAAATATCAGTCTACATTAATTTAACCATTATCTCCATCTGATCTACATCAATCCAGAAAAAAAATAGTTTCTAGTACAACGACTCATATTACTTGTCAATTCCGCAAAGTGCTTTGCCTTCTCTTGTGTTTTGCGAGAAAAAAAAAAAACATCTCTCTGGATTTTTGTATGCAAAACAATCAAATATCATGAAACAGAGATTAGCTGTTGGTTGTTGCTCCATAATATTTATTCCACTCACTGTGTAGTGTATAACCTAAAGCTATATATAAAGTTCCATACCATTTATCTTGAACTAGATGGTGAGTGCGAGTCTATTAGCATTCTATGTCCATTAATAGTTGCACCATTAGAATACAAAATGGTCATTTTCTTTTATCTTTGTTGTGTGCTGCCCTGGTATTAATGTTCTGTTGTGACTCAGTTTGAAAAGATGAAAGCTACAGATTCCTGAACATGGCTATGTAATAAATTTATGTTTGCAGGCCTCTTTTATCATCATTAGAGTCTACAATATGGTTCGAGGCTTAAATCTTTATTGTCATTAAAATTTACTCTATTCCAAAACACAAGAGAAAGAAGTTGGGCTATCAATACTCTGATAACCTGCGCGCTCAAACCTCCCGAAAAGTAGATCATTCCAGCACGTCTGATGGGATGCACTTTACCGCATTTATATACCGAGAGGAAAAAGATTACCATCATCATTTCTGTAGGGCCTGGCTATATGTTGGTTGCATGTTGCTATAGTTCCAGTTGCTCATGAACAAATCGCTTTCAATCCGATTTGTTAATTGCTTAATGTTTAAGCATTCGAAACTAGAGGAGCCAAAGGTATCCGATTACGCATTACCACTTAGGGTTGGCACGACTTGGAACAATCTATAAAAGCGTCATTGTATAGTTGTTGTTCGAATGTGATATTGTACAACGACATTCATTTGGGGGAAATGTTCAGTGCTGTCGATTTTGTAATCAAAAAAGAATGAAAGTAAGTTTTGTATGAAAACCGTACAAATGCAGTTTAGGCTGCGAAGCATACAAATATCGATTAATAAATGATGGTCTGATGATCGAGTTGGTAGTTCAGCCTATAAATTTGATGGTAGCACACTCAAGTTTTTGTTATTTAATTCAAAAATATTCAAGATATTGATGTATGCTTCGCTGTCGGTATTGCATTTGTAGGGTTTTCATACAAAACCCTCTATAGCATTGTGATTTATTTGGACTGGCAGGGAATGAGGACTCATAGCTCGGTGCCTTGATGTTATGTTGCATTGCAAGCAATTTAAGGACTAAAGAGTTCCCAACCAAATATTTCATTCTATTATAATCCCAGTCTATTCTATTCTATTCTATTCTATTCTATTCTATTCTATTCTATTCTATTCTATTCTATTCTATTCTATTCTATTCTATTCTATTCTATTCTATTCTATTCTATTCTATTCTATTCTATTCTATTCTATTCTATTCTATTCTATTCTATTCTATTCTATTCTATTCTATTCTATTCTATTCTATTCTATTCTATTCTATTCTATTCTATTCTATTCTATTCTATTCTATTCTATTCTATTCTATTCTATTCTATTCTATTCTATTCTATTCTATTCTATTCTATTCTATTCTATTCTATTCTATTCTATTCTATTCTATTCTATTCTATTCTATTCTATTCTATTCTATTCTATTCTATTCTATTCTATTCTATTCTATTCTATTCTATTCTATTCTATTCTATTCTATTCTATTCTATTCTATTCTATTCTATTCTATTCTATTCTCTTCTTTGTCAATTGTACAATTGCTATTATCAACCTTATATGATAAACAAAAATCGTATTAATATAATGAAGTATTCTAGTACAATTTTAATACTTTCGACAGCTCTGATAAAGTTAAGTTGAGCCTTTTCTAAATGCATCTGACCCACCAGGCCACCACACCGACCACATTACACCATTTAAACAGACAACAGATACCAGAAAGAGCGAACATTAAATTGATATACGATCTGCATGTTGTATTAAACCAGCGGCAATTAACATTGTTACCCGATCCGCTACCGTAGTACTCCTAGTTGTACTCGTCTCTTACTCGTAGTACTACCAGCAGCGGTATGTTACTTATAACTACCGAATACTGTTAAACTTAAATAAACAAAAATAAAAAAAAAAAAATAACTACACACACTGCATACTCGTGTACTGCTGCTGCACTGCATCTTGCACGTTGGTTGTTGGGTTTGAAATTCAATTTACAATTCGTCCGTGTTCATTATGCGCTACATTACTCACTTCGATACAGATGCAGATAGATATTCTCAAAATGTAACTCTGAATTTCCAGAGCCCGTCCCAGCGCGACTAGGTTTTAACTCGGCCCGTTAATGCTTGCGCGCATTATTATCATGCTTTGGATTTAGATGCATGCATGGATGGAGAGGGAATAGGTAGATAATTTCAATTCGAATCCGCGGAATCTATTTTACACTTTGATATAAACGAGTATGTTTGTGCAGTTGCACATTTTAAATTCGAATTATTTTGTGAATTAAATTTGTGTGCTTGGTGGTGATATTAAATTATTTGTTTTTGTATAATCTGATGGCGGTTTTTAATGGAACCAGATTCTGATGAATGTCGCGGATATTTCATTTTATCAATGTGTGAATGCCGAATAAATTGAATTTTTGGTTATTATTATTACAGGGTGTTTTTCAGATACTTGTTAACATCCCCCTTCCTCCACCTTAAAGAAAATATGGGCCTTGAAATACTTTCGTCTAATATTTTTTTTTTAGTGAAGACAGTCTTAAAAACGTCAGGTCAAGTCTGTTGGAGTCACGTCTAAGAAGTTAGCAGGGCAACTTTCAACCACGCAAATGGCAAAGCCTATTCTTGAAATGCAAAAAAACTGCAAATTTGGAGCCTAACTACAAGTTCCTAGCACGCTTGGTTCCTGAGTTACACCATGTGACTAAATTACACCCTTATTTGGCGAACTGCAAAATCGGGAATAGAAATGCAAAAAAAAAAATGCAAAAAAACTGCAAATTCCTGTCAAGGTCCCATTTGCGTGGGTGAAAGTTGCCCTGCTAACTTCACAGACATGTTGGAGCCCATCATGATTTGTCCATCCCTGGAAAAGTCTCGTTATTTCCCCACCGCCCTCCCCCCAGGAAAAAGTTTCGTGGGCTCCTAACGCCTCCCCTGGAAAAAAAACTGTGAGTGCTGAAATAGATAGGAATGAACATTGGTGAAATCTATTGTGAGCATAATGCAAGAAAAACTAATCTTGTACTTGCAGGAGTCGTCAAAAAGTACTCTTATAACAAAAAGTTATAAATTATTTTTTGTAGAAAATTTTCTAAGCTAAAAACTAGCCTTTGACATGTAGGAGTGATAGTTCAGAAGATATTGCTTGAAACCCTTTTAGAAGGGCCTTTGACCCCCAGTAAAATAGTAATCGACACTCATATCGATGGGGACTTTTCAAAGCTTCCTTAGAAGCCATCGCCATGAAGATTTTATCTACAAAAATCAACCTTCCACCATTTTTTCGGAAGCTTAAAGCTTTAATGATTGGGATTTTAAGCCATGGCAGTTTGTTTAAGTGCAAAGTGATTAAAAATTACTTTTTGAAGTATTAGCTAATTTTGCAATTTGAATGAGTGAAATTCTTCTGTATAGTCAAACCAAACCATTCAGTGATTTTTTTTTTTATAATTCACCACCTCTTAGATCCTAGCTGTATGCCAAAATGTGAGATTGTCAATCTTCAAGCATAATTCTTTCCTTTTAATGGCATATAATACCATCAAACATAAACACCTTCAACAAGCCTGAGCTTGGTCTTTACCTAGCATCTCAAAATGTCGGTCTCCCTCTCCTATGCTAGTCATCAGAGGTAGGTAATTGTTGTTTATGCGCTCCAGATGACCCAGTTATTTCAGTTTCGGCATTTTAAGCTTTTTTTTTCTAATCCAATAATGCTGCTGGTGCTCACAATCTTGCTGCTGAACTAGTCAAAGCCCTTTGTTAAAAGTATGCAGCACCGGCTCATGTACATCGGAGAAAGCATAGCGAACACTTTTGTGAAGTCCTCAAAATTAGGGACCCTCTGAACTGTGTCAGCTTTGGATTCGTATCCATTACATAGCCTTCGCGATCAATACCTACTGTCGAAATATATGAACTCCTGAAGCCGTTCGCTAACAGCCTGATAGAACGGAACGGATCGATTGCTGCTCATTGACATCGATCTGCAAATACAGAAAACCCAACAAGTCTAACGGGGTCAAAGCGCACGATATAAGTGGCCAATTTACGTCACCTCTGTGGGAGATAACCTTATCCTAACCCTTTCCTAACTCTTTCCTAACCCTCCCATAACCCTTCTATTAACACTCTTCCATAACCCTTTCCTAACCCTTCCATAACCCTTCTCTAACCCTACCCTTACCCTTCCCTAACCCTACCCTTACCTTTCTCTAAACCTTCCCCAAGCCTTTCAATAACCCTTCCCCAACCCTTCTATAACCCTTCGCTAAGCCCTCCCTAATCCCTCTCTAACTCTTCCCTAACCCTTCTCTAACCCTTTCCTAACCCTTCCTTAAACCTCCCCTAACCCTTCCCTAAATCTGCCCTTACCCTTGTTGCTGTCTGATTTTTCACTGAACAGGTCAAACCTATCAATATAGTTGGGCTCTGCTCCTTACAAAAAGTATATAATTATTTTTTTCCATAGGCATCGAAGTTTTAAGCTATCTGCCTTAAAGCGGTTGGTTGGATGTCTTCACCGTATAGTCTGCCTCAAATTAATTTCTGCCGCCTTCTGTGTGTGCCGAAAATGAAACCCCGATCGAAAAATATCGTTCGCGAGTAATAGTTTTTATTATTCTCTATCGATCTGCTCACGAGTCACGAACCATAATAAATATAGCTCCCGAACAATTAAATTTGCCATCTCTTAAAATGTATACATAGTTCTCTGATGAACAAACCTTTTGTCCGCGTATCTCTTGTCCATGAAAGACCAGGTAATGCAAAAAGCATGGTTCATCAATGGTTTTGCCGTGATAAATTCGGAAAAACGAATCATAATTTTTCGAAAGCGGTAAGAAATCTTGCTAACCAAAATCTCGAATAACGAAATTTCGCGTTTTTTGTTTTTAAATGTCGAAAACGAAATCACGCAAATTAATAAACCTGCATTTCATAAGTTCGCAATTACAAAATCTTGCTTTTAACAATCTTGCATGTACATCTCACCCCAGAAAAATTGGCAAATATCAACCGTAATCTCACAATTTTTAATTTCGCATTTCCAAATTTCGGAAATAAAATTTCGCAACTTCAAACATCACAGTAACATCGCCTACATAGCAAGGCACTTGATTTATTTTTAAAAAGTAAAAAAAGATCTGGAAAATTGTTTGGCATCTTGCATTTGAAATCTCGCAATTACATAGCCTCATATTTGCGTTTAACAAATTCGCAATTAAAAAATTCCGCAATCTAAAAACTTGCGACTTAAAATCATTTAAAATAATTTGTTTAGTCAATTTCGCGAGAGATTTGAATTTGTGAGATTTTGTTTAAAAAAAAAATTATTTTGCGAGATTCTAATTTGAAAAATTTTGTAATTGCGAGATTGTTAAAGGCGGGATTTTGTTATTACGAGATTATGAAAAGCGAAATTCGATATGCTAGATTTCAAATGCGATATTTTAGTTTGCGAGATTTTGACTAAAACAAATTATTTGTACAACGCAATTAAATTTTGCGAGATTCTAATTTGCGAGTTTCTAGTTTGCGAAATTTTATATTTGCGAGATTGTTAATGGCGAAATTTTGTTATTGTGAGATTATGAAAAGCGGATGCGGATGCTAGATTTCAAATGCGAGATTTCATATCCAACCCTAATTTTTCAGATCCACTCAGATTTTGAATCATTCGTGAAAACAAATTTTATTTTGAATGAATCAAAAAAAATTAAATTCATGATTGAATAAAAAATTGCGTTTTGAATTTGTTCACGAGTGAACGAATCAAATTTTATCGTTCTCTGAACCTTGCTATTTTTGTCAGTCGAATATGAAACACCCTCTAAATAGGTATGTGGGTTGAACTGTATGGTGCGTGAAAATATTACTAAATAAGTGAAATTAGATGCAATAGCATATGTTATCAGTGGCAAGCTGCAAAACCAAATAAATGGTTGCAATATTGAATATGCAAATAAGTTTGAATAGAAATAAAAACAACAACAAACAAAACACGATATAGAAAATATATTTTATCAAAATGAAACTTAATTTTCTACTAAACACAGCAGACATGCCCTGACCATATGTAGGTATATGGTGTACCTGCAACTGCGCTGACATATACGGATTTTCAAAGATTTATTATGCCAATGTGGTTTTGCACTAAGTAAGGCAATAAATAATAGATTAATGAAATCATATTTCCGATAAATAAAATTTACGCTATTTAAAATGATCACCACCATCATTAGACAGACATAGTCATCGTCATCAACGTCCGTCGACTGGCCGGCTTGTCGCCGTCCGTCGTCCGTTGTTGGGATAATTATTTATTAATAAAATAAAGTCAATACAAAATGCAAAAAAATGCAAAAAATGAATTGATTTTACTTCAATATAAACAATCTGAATACGAATTACATTCAAATATTAACTCATAATTGACACTGAATAGTGGCAATCAACATGCAAATGCAATTAAATTGTACAGAGATTCTTGTTAAAGATAAACCAAATAAGTATCTGAGAGATACTATACACTCGTACAATTGTACAAAATGTTGTTGTTGTTTGATGGTTGAAGGCAAAATCTCTACTCAGTCAGAGATGCAAATGTGGGTTATGTGAATTGCCATCATTGGCTGTTGTGGATATCTGGGAATGAGTTGAGTTGGGGCTGGGAGAGATTAAGATTGTTGCATTTTGTTTTTAATTCTAATTAAAATCCTTATTTATGTTGTATATACTCAGTCAGCTGCATAAAAGATAGAAATAATCACTTTAAGTGTAAGAAGATGGATTACACAGTTTGTATTTTTATACTCAACCATCTGTTGAATGTTTGTTGTTTTCGCTATGAAGTTGATGTTGATGTTTAATTGTGACATTACAAGGTATCTCACTTAAGATGTTAACTTATAGTTAATTTAAAGGCAAATTAAGTGAATGCTGTCTTCGGTTTTGTCTTGAAAAGCTTAAAATTGGTTTTGTTTAATTTAATGATGTAGCGGGACTGACTAATTTTTATCAAAAGAACCTAGACACGTGTTTTGGTTGAAACTCTGAAGTCTGACTTAACTTAGCAGTTTGTAATATGTTATTAAATACTTGAGAATACCGTTCTGCCAAAAGTACTTGTAAATATAGTTAAAACGAAAACTCTTTGAGATATAATCATCCCCGATTACAGAATCCGACGAATGAGCTGCGGAGGGAATCAGGCTTAATTTGTCATTTTTACTATGAGCCAAATGTCAAAATTGAGTCTGTTATTGGAGCGAATATGTGGCAACATATTGTCATCCCAAAAAAAAAAGACATTTCTCATTTTTTCAGCAGATGCAATAATTTGGAATCTATATCAATGTATTAAAATACCTTAACCACATCCAAGCTCTATTTCAAATATTTTGTGATGTGCTTCTTGCTTTTCAGCCGGGGTTATGCTCGCTGGTTTCGTCAGGGTCGTCCTGAAGAAAACACGAAACTTCAGAGAAAAAATGTCTTAAAACCTTTTTACAAATTTTTTTATTGAAAACAACTCTTATTTTTATAACACACAATATTCTGTTGCTATGGTTCGCTGATACTTCGGTTAGTTCTGGTCCCGGAACGAATCACTTGCGTTTCTGGATTATGGTCTTGCTGTCTTATATCGGTTTCACTAGCTTCTGATGATTGAGTCCTAGTCCTGGTGCTTGTTCTCGGGTTTGGATGTCCTTCCATATTCTTCAAAATTCGACTGCTGAGTTAAAAAAAAAAACTGGTCAATGAGGATCACACCTGCTGTCTCGTAGAGCATCTTATTTGGCGTACTTCCTTGAGAGTGGGTTTCTATACAATCCAATCGTTTGCATGTTCTTAAATTCTTCCTCTCGAAGAGTTGTATATTCTTCATAGCTGATGGTGATATGGAGGAGCTTCGTCATCTTGCTGAGTCCGTTCTGTCTTCTCAGTAAAGGGTGAAGTAGACGGAAAGAGAAGTTTGCCCGCTTCAGAATTGCCATTGCATGTTTGTTGAATTTCATCTTGTTGGTGAAGTTAACTCCAAGGTATTTGGTGTTGTCCTCAGTCTTAATAACGGTGCCGTCTGGTAGTCGGACGCTAATGTTTTGGCATCTAGCTGTAATTCTTCTTGTTGCTCTCATTCTTGTTTGTGGTGATGAGTTCAATTTTGCTGGCGTTGATCGTTAAACCCCATTTTAGGAAGTAGTTCCAAAAATTAGTGCTCTTGTTCCCTACGAGGTGCTATTTCTCTCTGGTGATGGCGACGAGTTATATGTGATGGGAGTCATCAGCATAAAACTTAGTTCTCGTTGCTGGCGTGTTTTCCGATTAATCTGCAGTGTAAATGCTGAAGAGAAATGGCCCAAGCTTGGATCCTTCAGGTAATCCTGCCCTGATGTACTTTATTCCTGATTTTGATTATAAACCTGAACAAAAATAAATCTATTAGTTAAGAAATTTTTAATAATAATTACCAAATAATGTGGGAAACCGAGTTCTATCAACTTGAAGATAAGTCTTTTAATCCATACGGTGTCGAAGGCCTTTTCTATGTCTATAAGATCTGCCACTGTTGTTCCCTTCTTGTTAAGTCCCATGGTGGCGTCACTGTGTAGTCCCAGTAGAGGATGTATCGTCGAGTGCATCGCCCGGAATCCGTACTGGGAGTTTGGTATTGGTGATTTCCGTTCATCCAAGCAGATCCTTATTTTCCGCAAAGACTGAATGTGAACTGTAAAAGTGATGAACGAATAATGATAATGTTGATTTTGCTGTGACGTCACGTGTCCATAGTGTGTGTGAATTGAATGTAGTGAAGTACAATTATACATGTCATACATATTACGAATCGACTTTTGTCGTCGTCCTTTGAACCACATTTAGCAGCATGCAATCCAGATTGTGGTTACTAAATAATCTTTGGTTTTACTAGCAAAAAGTTAAAATTATTGTTATAGAGAAATTAAATTATTTTTTTTTTTTTTATTTTTATTAACAATAATGAAAATAATATCTGCATATATATAAGTCATATTTCGGTAGCTTTTTTAATTTTATCAAAACTTTTTTTTCAAAAGTAAAAAACAGGTTAAACATTCGATTTTGAGTTAAATTTCATTTATATTTTTTTATGTTGTCTCGATAAGTTAACTTAATTTTTTTTTAACTACAAACAACTTATTAAAACAAAATTTTTGTATTTCTCTTTCAGGTAAACTCACAAAATCTTTTTTAACCTAAATAACTTTGAGTTCCGGTGAGTCTTTATTGTATTAAGTCACATAAATTTATGGGGAACAAATTGTAATAAATCAAAGAGCACGGTAGTACCAAGCCAAGCTCGCGGCACTATTCCCTTTTGACAGGAACAAACTCAGGTGATTTTCGACCCCCCTCTTACCCGTACCAGAAAAGTGAGAAACTTTAAATTCACAGTATTTGCTGAGCTATAGTCAGCGGCAGTTGGCCCACTTAATTTTATTTCTTTAGAACTAGTAGTTCCTGAGATATAGGACTTCCAAAATCTGACTGACTGACTCACTAACAGATCATCAAAACTATGGAGCACTTCTCGACACCGTAAAACCTTGAAATTTCACACAACGGTAGTCTTTTGATGAAAATATACAATTTTTAATTCAAGGGGCGTGGCATCCACCCACTCAAAAGTTCATAATAGAGCACTTTCGATTGTTGTAGAACGAAACAATTTGGTAGATTGGTAGGTAGGATAAAAGGCAAACATTTTTAGGGGGCGTGGCATACACCCAAATTTTTAAAATTGTTATCAATTATATGGTGCACTTGCGGTTGTCGTAGAATGATGAGAGTTGCTAGAAAGGTAAGACTAAAAATGCATACAATACAAAAATCAAACATTTAAGAATTTTTCGATCAGGAGGCGTGGTATCCACCCACTTTTTTAAAAATTGTTGTCAATGTGAAATTCCAATTTTTGAAGAGCGATGAAGATTGATAGAAGGATAGAGTTGGAAAGGCATACAAAGAGAAAAATAAAAAAATAGATTTTCCATTCAGGGGGCGTGGCATCCACCTAATGTATTATATCTTTGCAAAACGGAGTGAAATCGCAAAAAAATACAATTGTTAATTAAAGAACCAAGTTGTTATATGTACAAAAAACTAGA
Source organism: Dasysyrphus tricinctus (assembly GCA_963921185.1). Taxonomy (NCBI): domain Eukaryota; kingdom Metazoa; phylum Arthropoda; class Insecta; order Diptera; family Syrphidae; genus Dasysyrphus; species Dasysyrphus tricinctus. The sequence continues at coordinate 61,454,739 of OY992531.1, read as the reverse complement.
GATGCCGCGAATAGTGACTCGGCCGAATACTGAATACCGAATATTCGGCAGCCGAACATTCGGCCAATGATGTGTATCTATATCAATCTCCTATACGTGACTTTGATGAGAACGACAAATATCTGGTTGCCACTTTTCTTGACCCTCGTTTCAAAACAAGTTTCCTGTGAATAGTTCAAGCCGAGAGAGTAAGACAAAAAATTCTTTTAGAATCCCTGAAATTCAGTTTGTGATGAGTCTGTTTCTCTCTCTAGTACGCTCAGTACCGAGGAGGATTCTTCTCCAACTCTTAAGAAAAGAAACAAAACAATTGATGAGACCAACGAAACGCACAACAGTTCCTGGGAATGTTTTGAGGAAGTTGCTACAGGTAGTATTCAAAATGAAGATATTGAAAAAACTGCTATTGAAAACGAAATAGAATTTTATTTAAGAACTGTTCGCCAAGATTAGACGGCGAACCTTACAAGTGGTGGTCAGCAAACACAAAACAGTATCCCAATTTGACAACATTTGCAAAAATCTACCTCTCTTCTCCTGGTACTAGTGTGTATAGTGAGAGACTATTTTCAGAAGCTGGAATTGGTTACGAGGATAGACGTAATCGTTTGCTACCAACGAATGCCGAAAAAGTAGTTTTTATTCACCACAACTTACCATTAGTAGATTTTAAATACTAAAATACAAATTTTTGAATGAAAGAAAACATTTATTGTAAGATAATAAGCCTTTTTAATTCTCCATTTGTTATTCGGTATTCGGCCGAATGTTGTAAACTATTCGGCCGAATACCGAATATCAAAAATATACGCCGCATAGGCCGAATGCCGAATAGTGGCCGAATATTCGCGGCATCTCTACAAAAAACCTATGCGTAAAAACTCAGCCATTAAAGTAATGACATCTAAAATATTCGACAAGTTCTTAGTTCATGGAGTTCATTTTATCAAATATCTTAAGTTGAGTCATATCGAAACAACTCCAAATTATTACAGAAATTTAGTATTTGATTACTCATTGAGTGGTCTGTACCTTTTCCTATTATTTTAAAGAAATATTAGCTTTTTTCCCACTTCCTGTACCACATTTCAAAATTGTTTACTTTTGAGCAGAAGAAAGTACTCACCAGAGTGAACCATTGCCCCTTCCTGGTAAAATTTTGCCAACAAATTTATTTGGGCAGAAGTTATTTGGTTTGACGAATGCGCCGAGATGACGTGGGTCAGATGTTAGATGGAATCTAGGAATATCAATTGAGAAGGTGTTTTCGAATTTAAAGAATATCAACAAAATTTGGAAAAAGCAAAGGTGCCAATTGCAAATGTTGAACTCCTTCATAGCGATTTTAATAGACAATCGCCAAAGGTTGTTACCTGTCGAGAACTTTAAAAAGTCATTGGTGGTTAGTTCAATGATACTATAATTACGAATTTTTAGAACTTTATTTTTCCCTTTTTTAATTTTTTAAGTTGACAAAATCCTTTCCCTGGTAATTAGGTAATAACGTAAATTTTTTGCTAAAAAAAACTCAATTTGAAAAAAGTTTTATTTTCATTTTTGTTTAACAATTTTGAGCTTGAAAATGGAATTTTTCGGAAACTTTACACTGAAACTACTTGATTTAAAGAATAATGCTTGGCTCTAGAAAATCTCCAGCTTAACATTGTAAGCGTTGCTGTTGTGTTTTATAAAGGGAATATACGATTTCTCTCTTGTTGTGAACGTTAGTTGGGTCACACCACTAGCTTTCCGCACAGTACCTCGGAAGGGGAAACAAGTGAGGGTACTTCCCCACCTACCCTGGCAACCAGCACCACGCTACCAACATATTTTCTCATTTTCTACTATGGACTTTTGGCAAATTATTGCCTATTATCAATTGGAGTCCCCAGATTCTGAAAAAAAAATCCTATGATTTACCCGCCGAATAAGAGACATTTGATCTTGTAATGTTTATTCCATTCGTGAATAAACAAATTGACCAATAAGGATTGATAGTCTTATGATTCATGAAGCTTCCAATACACTTGCATCAACAGTGTACGCTTAAGGTACAAATTGTAGCTTATGAATTTCTACACATAAAAAGATTGTAAATTGTTTTTCGTAAAGGCAATAGACCGGCAATCTAAAAACTGTTTCAATGTAGGTACATGGATAGGTTCCTACCTACTATAGTTCACAACTCCATAGCTTGGGTAAAACACTGGGTGCGTTTGGGCATGCTTAAGTCAAAACCTATTGCTATTACGAAAAAAAAGTGCTAAAATCTTTTGAAACTTAAAAGCTACAATTCTTGCCTCAACATTTCTTTGAAAAAACCGACCACTTTCAAGAAATTTACAAAAAAAAAAATTATTTTTTTTCGAGCCACGCCAATCCATTTGGCACACTTGTATTTCAAATTGGCAGAAAATCTAAATATATCGGCGCACAGTTGGCCGAAGTGGAAAAAACTTCATAAATGTATGAAGTGCTTAAATTTGGTATTGTGATATACTTTCTTACTTAGGTCATTGACCCCTCCGTGGGGTATAGAGCGTCAACTACCGCTACCGCTTGTTCTATTTCTAAAAATGTGTTTGAGCTCTCACCAACTTGTGAGATTTCTTTTCCGACTGTTCTGCGCCAAGTTTTTCTCTGGCCCCAAGGTCTTCTGCCATCTTGAGTAAAAGTATCCCACTCTATTATGTGTCTTGCAATAGAATCTTCACCACGCGCGCTGGCCAGCGTAGGGTGTATCCAACCCACAGCCACTTTCTTTCTACGAATTACAAAGTCGATAGGTTTTTGATGGTGTTTCGCCAAAAAATCCTTAGTATGTTTCGAAGATTCTATTCACAAAAGTTTGCAGGTTTTTTGTGACAGAGGCGGTCACTTTTCATGTACTACACTCATATAGTAGTACGGAATCTACGTTTGAGTGGAATAGTCGCAGCTTGGTCTTCGTACTGTATACGTTGCTCCTCCCAACTTTTCATAGCATGCTGAATGCTTTGCCAATACGGCAATTGACATATCATCTCTACCGCCACCGTATTTTGAGACCACGCTTCCTGGGTATATAAAGTCGTTTACAGCTTCAACCTACTGTCCCGCAACGTCAACTTGAGTAGAGTTATCAGAAATGTTCAGTATCTTCATTTCCCTGGTGTTGAATTATTGTTGTGAGAAAGCAAACAATACTCCGCATAGTCGAAATGTTGCAGAAAGGAAAACATAGTCCATCGGATTCCCCGTGCTTGTTCGGCTAGGGCTGCATGGAAGACATCTCCAATAACAACCAGAAAATAACAATGGCGATAGTTAACACCCCGAACTCCACTCTGGATCTCGAAGTCCGCAGATACCTTTCCGTTATGCAAGACTTGACAAGTTGCATCCTCGTATTTAGCCTTGATAATAGCGATAAGCTTCTCGTAAGGCTAATTGTAGCAATTCTCTCTCAAGTTGAAGTAATCTGGAATTGTTAGAACCTTCTTCGAGGCTGTCGAGGAGAGTTTTAGCATTCCAGAATCCAATCTTCGTCCTTGTTTGATAGCCAAAAGTCGTCGTTTTTAAAACAGTCCTTGTCAGAGGCTGTAGTTGCCGATTTGAAGCGGTTATTTTCTTTACATGTAGGGTGGGTGTTGCTGACTCGCCACACAACCCTCAGTCCCGGAAGGCCAGGTGCTTGTTTTACCTTAGGACAGCAGGCCGGATAACCCGAAGCCAATAACCCACTACGGGGACATGAGCGCTGCCGTTGTCCCGTAAAAGGATCATCCGCCACCACCTCTTTTTCAGCACCCTGCCAAGTACTGACCTATATTCTCTAGGTATTCCAGAGTAGCTCAACGTTGATTCTATATATAATATTCATCCGCCGCACACCGTGCGTCGTTCTGATAGGCTCGTCCAAAGACTCTGCCGATTTGTACAGCCAATCGTTTTCGACAGATCATTATAGTGTTGCTATTTTTGTCTTTTGTTCAACACTCGCGCTTATTAGTTTAGCAAGCAAAGTCCGGATAAACGAGACCAGTATCCGATGGTTGCCACTTGGAAGTAAAATAAGCACAATTGATGTGTTTCATGTAGTATTCATTACATCACAGGACTTCGCCATTTTGATACTACTACAGCGCCCCGCGATCAAAATAACGGGTGATTTTTTAAGAGGTTTAGAACTTTAAAAAAAAAAAACACAAAAAATTCGAAAAAATGAATGAAATATTTATTTGAATCGATAGTTTGAACCTTGCAATTTAATGTTTAAAGATAATTTCATGCAAATGTTGACCGCGGCTGCGTCTCAGGTAGCCCATCCGCTGAGTCCAATTTTGGCATACTCTTTCACACATATCGGCCGGTATCTCACGAATGAATGCATGGATGTTGGCTTCCAGTGCGTCAATCGAAGCGGGCTTGTCCCTATAGACATTAGCCTTGACATACCCCCACAAAAAATAATCTAATGGTGTCAAATCGCACGATCTAGGCGGCCAATTGACCGGCCCGAAACGTGAAATTAACTGTTCACCAAACTCGCCGAGCTTTCCAAGAGCCCATTCACCAAAAATTCGGCGTTGTGGTAGGTCGGCTGGCTTTAGTTCTTGCACCAGCTGTATCTTAAAAGGCTTTACGCCCAAATCCTTCCGCAAAATTTTCCACGTAGTGCTGTAACAAAGGCCTAACTGCTGGGAACGGCGCCGAATCGACATTTCGCGGTCTTCTGTCACACTAGCTGATACGGCCGCAATATTTTCTTCACTACGCACAGTACGTAAACGTGTTGGTGGTTTAATGTCCAACAAAGTAAATTTGGTGCGAAATTTGGTCACAATCTTCCGAATAGACTGCTCAGAAGGTCGAGAATGCCGACCATAAAATGGAAGCAGCGCGCGATGAACATTTCGAACCGAGCACGAATTTTGATAGTAAAATTCAATAATTTGCAAGCGTTGTTCATTTGTAAGACGATCCATGGTTAAATTGCAAACCAAACTGAAGCTGTTTGACAGTGACACAAGGTACTAAACACACGTCAGCTGTCAAAACCAGTGTTGCCAAAACCAAACCAGCTAAAAAATCACCCGTTACTATGATATACTTTCCATTTTCATGAGAAATTACGTTTCCCTGCCAATTAAAGGTTCAAATCATTAAAAGTGCTATTTAGATCATTCTTTTTGTTTTCAAAACAAAGTTCTATACCAAATTCCATCTTTGTCGGATCTTTTTTCGAAGTGAAAATGGTCTATGAATGACCTACTAATGTTTAATGTTTAAAACCAAAGGAATATTAAAGGAGTTCCAGCACTTTTCTATTGATGTGAAAATGAACCCTTTCAATAGACATCAATCAATTTATGGCATCGATTCGAAAGCAGTTTGATTCTAAATCGATTTCGATCATTCCTGGAAGAACATTGTTATGCTATAAATGAACCGATTGCGGTTGTTTAAATATGTATGTGGTCGCCTCCACTAGGTATATATATAAGATTCTTGGAATATTTGTCAATTTGAAAAAAACTCAATGGAATGCGATATAAAAAAATACGCAAGAATAATATTTCCTAAGCAATGTATAGGCCTTGTACTTAAATTGGCACCATATGTGTTTTCTGTGCGCACTGGGTCCTATATTTAGTTGAAGGGTTTATACTTTTCTATGCTTCAAATGATTGGCAGTAACTTCCAATCGTGCCTTGACTTCTCGTTCCTCTTTTTCTGACATATTCTCATCCCAGAACTTCGTCTTTAATATTTGATGTGTCTCTTGCTGTGTGCTGGCTGGATGCTTTTTTTTTAATTTTTTTTGTATCTATGGATGCAGACACATTTTCTACTATTTGCTCGTTATCGGAGCTGATGATAGCAAAGATACCAAGAATATGGGAGCTCAGAGCCGGCTGTGGGACTAAGAGACAGCTAGGGATTAGATATAGGGGGCTCTTATTACTAGGAATACGTATGGAAGAAAAAGAAAAATAGGTATGTTTGAGTAGTATAAATATCGGACTTGAGCAATAAAATTGTGCTCCTAGTGTAAAAAAATATGCTCATCCAGCCAAAATTGCTCCTCATAGAGCAAGTAGTACTGTGTACGAAGTAGTGTGTGTGTGTGTGTAGCGATGAATGGATTGCTTGTGCATGGAAAAAGGTGGATGAAATGTGTAGGATAAATGTGTACGATTTATTTTTAGAACTGAAGAAAATGTGGTAAGAAATTTGGATCTGATAAATCAATGAAAAATGTAAGGAAAATGCGTTATCAGGAAAACTATTGTCGCGACTGTAGGAATATACTTTACAGGGATGGGAAAAATTGAATGCTGTGTAATTACAACAACTATACAGTAGTATAAATATCGGACTTGAGGAACAGAGCATTTGGGTGAATGTATTTTGTTGGTGTAAATGTAAAACTTTGGGGTGAATTTAGTTTTCGTGACTGTGAATTGTGGCTAGTGATGTACAGAGATATTTGTATGGTTTTTTGCTTGAAGGTTGACGAGGTGGATGTGTAGTAGGTACATATATGCAAGTAAAAGGAATTCTTGTATGGTTTGTAGGTATGTAGATTTGGAGTGGGCATATGTTGATATGAGTTTTGAGTGGTGACGGGATCATATACTACGATGGGAGTTCATTGACTTTGAGATGCATTGGTAGGTTGAAGGGAGATAATGATTTAAGAAATTTAGGAACAGAAAGGAAACAAATAATTTTTGTCTTTTATAATAATTGTGATTTATTAATCCATGAATTGTTAGCCGATGGGAAGCCAAGCCATTTAACATATACATTGTCTCCATTACTTTTAAGTACTTTTTCAACGAGATAAATATTAGGATATTTAGTCTTTTGTAATTCTTTTTCGTAAAAACATCCGCTGATAGGTTGACCATTAAAATCTTCAAGGAGATATGTTGCTGGATTGGTTAGGTTTACTTTTCTTATCGTAAAAATTTCCGTTGTCCAATTTGGTGTGTAGCCTTTCTCAAAAACGTGTTTGAACTTGCTTATTCTAACATTGTCCCCAACTCGAAATTTACCCCGTGGAGCGATTTTAATTCTATTATAAGCCGTAGATAAGAGTGTTTTAGAGTTTTCCTGATTCACATCGTATTCAATTTTACTGTATTTATTTTTTTCTGGAGAACATGTTCACTCATGCTTATTCGGAGCTGAGTTCATATCTTTATACATATCGATACAGTTAAATGCAGATTCAATTTTCTGTATAAATAGCGGTTTCAGTTTAAGATGCATCTCATATCCTCAACGATGAATCTCAAAGAAGAACTGTTAAAAGTGGAAGAAGAGGTTGCATTCAAACCTTGTAAGAAGATTTTTGAATTAAATAAAAATGAAAAATATCCTATTGACAAGCTGAAACGGTGTGTAACCAAATTTGGTGAACGAATTGTTGCTGATTTGGGGCAATTTCAGGTAATTGAATACATATTTATAGGTTTTATGCATACAACATAAATACTAAAGACCTTTTCCTTACAGACTTTCTTTCCAATGCGCTACAGCAAATTATCAGATGCTGCCATAGCTGAAATAAATCAAGGGTCATTTAATGTTATGTATTTGGGTCCACTAGGACGAACTTCTAATATTAAAATTGAAGAACAGTTGTACTAATATATTGAATAAAGCATATCTGTATACATATTTATTTAGTTTTAATTATCTCTTTTATCTCTTTTTGTTAAAAAGTATTTGTTGTAAAAAAAGCATTTGGAACATGTTTCAACATGTTTGCATTTGATTACCATTCAATCTTAACGCTCTCTACATCAATAGTAAGTATGCGATAAAGATGTAATGGCTATATGAATCTTGTCAAATTGTTAACGGTTAAATATGAAAGGGTCAAAGATTTGTTATAGTTAGAAAAAAAAAAATCAAATTATAAAATTTAAGAGCTAGGGATATCAATATGGTGCTTGAAAAATCATAAAACATTAAATTTATAAGTACTCAGAAAATCTAAACGGAATTGATTATCAGGTACATCTATAAAAACGTATGCCAACGGGTTGTTTAAATTTTAGTGAACATATGAAAATCCTAAAATCAATAAATAATGATGTACGCTTATTGACACATACCATATCAATAAATGTTGATGCTGTCATTATTACAGCGGGATCCTGCTTATCATATACAAAGATTCTGTGGGTGAAAATAAGTTTGTTTATTTAAATCACAACGTATGTCAACAGGTTGTTTAAATGCCAACGGGGGATTGTTTTAATTTTTGTGAACATCTGAAAATCCTAAAATCAATAAATACTGATGCACGCTTATTGACACATACCATATCAGTATATTTTGATGCTCTCATTATTATAGCAGGATCCTGCTTATCATAAACAAAGATTCTGGGGGTGAAATTAAAAGTTTGTTTATTTAAAACCCAACGTATGCCAACAGGTTGCTTAAATTCCAACGGGGGCATGCACGCTTATTGACACATACCATATCAGTATATTTTGATGTTCTCATTATTACAACGGGATCCTGCTTATGATAAACAAAGATTCTGAGGGACAAAATTATAGTTTGTTTATTAAAAACCCAACGTATGCCAACAGTTTGTTTAAATGCCAACGAGGGTTGCTTAAATTTTAGTGAGCATCTGAAAATCCTAAAATCAATAAATAATGATGTACGCTTATTGACACATACCATATCAATAAATGTTGATGCTGTCATTATTACAGCGGGATCCTGCTTATCATATACAAAGATTCTGTGGGTGAAAATAAGTTTGTTTATTTAAATCACAACGTATGTCAACAGGTTGTTTAAATGCCAACGGGGGATTGTTTTAATTTTTGTGAACATCTGAAAATCCTAAAATCAATAAATACTGATGCACGCTTATTGACACATACCATATCAGTATATTTTGATGCTCTCATTATTATAGCAGGATCCTGCTTATCATAAACAAAGATTCTGGGGGTGAAATTAAAAGTTTGTTTATTTAAAACCCAACGTATGCCAACAGGTTGCTTAAATTCCAACGGGGGCATGCACGCTTATTGACACATACCATATCAGTATATTTTGATGTTCTCATTATTACAACGGGATCCTGCTTATGATAAACAAAGATTCTGAGGGACAAAATTATAGTTTGTTTATTAAAAACCCAACGTATGCCAACAGTTTGTTTAAATGCCAACGAGGGTTGCTTAAATTTTAGTGAGCATCTGAAAATCCTAAAATCAATAAATAATGATGTACGCTTATTGACACATACCATATCAATAAATGTTGATGCTCTCATTATTACAGCGGGACCTTGCTAATCATAAAAAGATTCTTGGACAAACGAAGATTTGAGTAGTCGTCCTGTTCAAAATGTTTTTATTCTTAAAGAATACCTCGTCCAGTACGATCGTGTGCTCAGCGTTACTAGTAATTTTTTTTTAATAAAAAACAACTAACTATCACCATGAAATCGTTTTTGTGTGAAATTTGCGGTAAAATCTTCTCGTCCAATTTTAATTTAAGAAGGCATTTGGCGAAAATCCATGCCATTTCGGTTAAAAAACCAGCGGTCAGAAATTTTTGTGACTTGTGTGAAAAAAGTGTTGCTATGGGGCAGTGGTGTGAACATGATAAAACCGAAAATCATTCTTTGTTGGCTCGCGAACTTTTAAATAGGATGGATTGTGATCAACAAGCTGCCCCGGCAAGAAAATACTGCGAAATTTGTGAAAAAAGTGTTATTTTATGTCAATGGAACGAGCATATTAAGGACAGCGTACATTTGAAGCTCGTCGAGGGAATATTTGCGGGGGTTGATATTGAAGACGAACAATTAAAAAAGAAAAGGTGTGACATTTGTGAGGTTGAAGTGGAAGGTGACTGGAGCAAACACGTTCGTCGATACGAGCATAAGAAACTTGTTGCTGAGTTACTCTCAGACAACTTTCGTGTTGTGAAGAGTTGTTTTAAGGGCAGAATTGAAACGCTCTTATATGAAAATAAGAACGAGGATAACTTAAATCCCTATAACTTTTTGCGAGAGGCAGAAGATGCTATTGTGGAGAAGCTCCAAGAACATTTGAAAAAGTTGACGTGCATCAAGTTCAACCTAGAACTGTTTGGTGAGTTTATAAAGCTCAATTCCGAAGACGAAATGCAGCTGAGCATTAAATCCTTCAATACAAAGATGGAAATAGCTTTATTAAACTCAGATCTCTCCTCCACGTACTCAGACATGGTAACGGAAATAGATACCAAAACTCAGGAGTTCCAGGAAAAAGATAGTGGTTGGTCATTGCTCAGAATACTTCACGTTGAAATAAACGTAAACGAATTCACACCCATAAAAGGATCCAGATACTTAGAATTACCTGAATTTATCAAGAGAAAAAGAGCATGCATAAATGTTCGAAACGACGATGTGTATTGCTTTAAATGGGCAATAATCTCCGCTCTGTTCAGCAAGAGTAAGACTAACCTAGAAAAACCGGAAACCTATAAAATTAGCAATATCAGTGGGAGAGTGATTTATAAAAATGGCCTAAGGATTGATTTTGGAAGCCTACAGTTCCCACTAAAACTAGAGGAAATTGGACAGTTCGAAAGGCTAAATCCTTCCATTAGCATAAACGTTTTCGGACTCGATGAGGAAAAGAAAAGTGTAATAGGACCATTCTATATAACGAGCCAGGAGAAGGAAATCCACATCAATTTACTTCTTTTGCAAAAAGAACAGGTGTCACACTTTGTCTGGATAAAAAATATATCAAGGTAAATTTTACGAATTTATGTCTTAAAATATATCTAAATTTAGCTTATATATTTTTTCTGATTACTTTCTAGACTTATATCAAACCAGGTCAAAAACTACGGGGGAAGGACTTGGTTTTGCAACACATGTTTGCTGGGGTTCAGATCCGAGGTAGCAGTGACATCTCATAAAAGCGAATGCTGTAGGATGGTTACTAAGATGCCCAGAGAAGATAAAGTCTCCATTAGCTTTGATCATCACGAAAGGGAGATAAATGTCCCATTCGTCGTCTATGCAGACTTCGAGTGTATATTGGAAGATGTTGCGCCAGCTGATTCAGGTACAACAAATAATTTTATACAAAAGCACACCCCATGCGCTAGCGCATATTATATAAAAAATTTTAATAATGATAGTTTAAGTAAATTTAAGTCATTTAGTGGTAGTAATTGCACTAAAGATTTTTTGAATTCTTTAGTGAAGGACTGCATAGAGTTAAACGGTATGAAAGCCAAACCTATGAATCAACTTTCAGAAATTGATTTAAATTATCAAAATAGCTGTCGGGTTTGTCATATTTGCAACAAAAGCTTAGGTTTAGATCGAGTTGCTGACCATTGCCATTATACAGGTAAATATAATGGACCAGCGCATAACACATGCAACTTAGCATATAGAAAACCAAAATTTTTTCCAATTTTCTTTCACAACTTCTCGGGCTATGATTGTCATTTATTGATTAAGGAACTTGCTTCACTTAAGGGAAATATATCTATAATCCCCCTAAATAAGGAAAAATATGTTTCTGTATCTAAGACAATCTATTTACCCGAAAATAAATCGTTTGAATTAAGGTTTTTAGATTCATTTAGATTCATGCCTTCTAGTCTTGATTCATTGGGAAGGAATCTTACGGCTAGTGATTTTAAATTAATTAAATCCAACTTCCCAATTGAAGAAGAGTTTAAGCTTCTGACTAGGAAAGGAGTATTTCCGTATGATTACATGAAGTCATGGCAAAGTTTAGAAGAAAAAAACCTTCCTCCTCAACATAACTTTGATAATAAGTTAACTGGAGAACCTTGCTCTTTAGATGACTATAATCATGCGAAAGAGGTATGGAACACTTTTAAATGTAAAAACCTTTTTGACTATATGGAATTATATTTGAAAACGGATGTTCTTCTCTTAGCAGATATCTTCGAAAATTTCAGGAGTATTTGTAAAAATATTTACAAACTAGACCCCTGTCATTATTATACAGCCCCAGGATTATCTTGGGATGCCATGCTAAGAATGACGAAAATCAATCTTGAGCTTATTCAAGATATTAATATATATAATTTTATAAAGAAGGGAATAAGAGGAGGCATATCTCAATGTTCTCATCGACATACTATTGCAAACAACAAATATATGGAGAGCTTTGATGAAGAAAAAGAGTCTCAATATTTAATGTATGTTGATGCGAATAATTTATATGGTTGGGCTATGTCATCCCCTCTTCCATATTCTTCGATTAAATGGGTGGAAGATTTTGAAAATATTGATTTAATGAATATTTCTGATGAATCAGAAATAGGATACATTTTTGAAGTTGACTTGGAATATCCGAATTCCTTACACGATTTACATAATGATTTGCCATTTTGCGTGGAAAACAAAAAAGTCAATAACTCGAAATTCGTTAAACTTATTGCTGATTTAACACCAAAACACAATTATATAATTCATTATAAGAACCTACAGCAATGCATAAATAATGGGTTGAAAATTGTTCGTGTGCATAGGGTTTTAGAATTCAAACAGTCGCGTTGGCTTCAAAAGTACATAGACTTGAATAATCAGCATCGAACTCTTGCTACCAGTGATTTCGAGAAAAATTTTTTCAAATTAATGAATAATAGTGTCTTCGGAAAAACTATGGAAAATGTCGACAAGCGCAAAGATGTTAAGATTGTGACTTCTTGGGAAAACAATAAAAAGCGCCTTGGAGCTAGAGCTCTGATTGCAAGACCAAATTTCCATAGTTTGACTAGATTTACTGAAAACATGGCGGCCATTCAAATGAAAAGAGTGAGTACTTATTATAACAAGCCTTTGTACTTAGGATTTTGTGTCTTAGAGTTTTCAAAGTGGAAAATGTACGACTTCCACTATAGTTACATGAAACCTAAGTATGAACACAATCTAAAACTCAATTATATGGACACGGACTCCTTTATCTACAGCGTAAAAACTGATGATTTTTATAATGAGATAAAAAATGATATTGAATTGTATTTTGATACTTCTGCATACTCTCCGAACAATCCATATAACATCCCCTTGATGAATAAGAAAGTGTTAGGAATGATGAAAGATGAGAATTCGGGGAAAATAATGAAAGAGTTTATAGGTTTGAGATCAAAAATGTATTCCTTTTCTGTTGAAGAAACCGAAGTGAAGAAAGCAAAGGGTGTCAAAAAAATTGCACTCAAAGACATAAACTTGGTAAACTATAAAGATTGCTTATATAGCAAACGAGTCTACCACGGGGAAATGTTTGTTTTTCGATCTGTGGCTCATCAAATATACACCCAACAGCTAAATAAGATTGTTTTAAGTCATCTCGATGATAAGAGATTCATAAGGGAAGATGGTATAAGTACATATGCTTGGGGTCATTACAGAATAAATAATTAAACAGTCCTTTAGTTTTAAATAAATTGTATTTATTTATTAAATAATGTTGATAAAGAAAATTGTAAAATTGTGTATGAAAATCATTTAATTGTAAATAAAAACTAAATACATATGTAAAAATTATAAAGAAAAAATAAAGAAAAGAGAAAAAAAATGGTAAAATGTTCTTCTTATTTCTCTAAAAAAATTTCAGGAAAACTGTTGTTTAAAAAGTTATTTAATAAGAACACGTTTTGCAGGGCACAGCATTTGCTATGTGATAAGCATCTTGTCTCACTCGGAAAAAGAGTTTTTAGTTCTTTGAAGCTGGGGCAGTTTATATTTTCAACATTTATTACTTCAGCGTTTTCATTTAGGAGTCGCTTTATCCATAGTAATTTTTCATCACCTTTAACATAAACGATGTGATTTATAATATTATCTCGAAAAAATTCTTCTACTTTATGATATTTTGTGAATCCGCCATTCCAGTGCAAACCATGATGGTTTTGATACAGCCATTTTGCTTGTCTTTTTAACGATGTTGATAAATGCTTGAAATCAAACGGAGGTGTGATAATGAAGTGGTGATGGTTACGACCACGCAGAATAGCTACTTCTTTAACTATAAACTTATCATTAGGTCCTCTGAAACCTTGAATATCAACAATGAATGCCATTGCTTGGGCTGGTGTGTTCTTGATTAAGAGCTATACTGAACTAAATTATTTAAATATTTCGAGATACTAATTGGCTTAGAGGATTGTAGTTTATAATTCGATCATGTAACATTAAGCAATACGCTGATGTATTTAGTGGTAGTTCCTTTGCTGTTTTAATTTCCAAACGAATATCAACTGGTCCAGTTTTAACTACTTCATTCTGATGTCTACAATCAATCACAAAAATAGGTGCTTGTGACTTGAAGAGATTTCTTGTCAACAGTGGCTCTGCAACTGAGCAGTTATAATAATTTTTTCTAAACTCATTGTACATTTGGTAAAGAATACTAAAGTGGTTTCTTTCAAATGATATATTTTGATCTTCATAGGGATAAACGTCAGAATTTAAATATGCTTTGATGTTGGTAACGTTACAATGATCAAAATAGGTAGGATTCTCTTTCAGTTGGTTTCTCTTGTTAGTTTGTAAGGCAACGATAATGTATCTAGGCTTCTCAACTTGTGAAGTTGTCTTTACATTCCAAATATGATGGTCACTTGTAGGTAAGGCTGGGTATTCATATAAATCCCAATTACGAAAGGCGATTTTCATGATGCCATTATCATTTATAGATTTGAATAGTTTCAATTTCAAAGAATCAGCAAGACAAACATGCGGCACTTTCCATTGAAGTTTGTGTAATGTGATCTTCGCTTGCTCATCTGCATCAGCTATTAGTGAATTTTCATCACTACGAGAACGTGTTAGAATTAAGTCATGTCGAGCGTTAGGAATTATTTTTTTGAAATCCTCTGCAAAACCCAAAAGTTTATTAAGTGGCAAACAAAAATTAAAATGTGATCCATCTAAGCAAACTGAAGAATTTGGACACCAGCCTCCATTATACAACATTACGCTTTCATTTTGATTTAAAGAAATATAATTTTTAATGGAAGTTGTGATTCCAACATTTCGATTACTATCTATTTCAATACCATTCAGTTCATATCGGATTTCATCAAATAGGAATGCAATACAATTGTTTACAAGTTTTGTTTTCTCGACTTCCGACCCATCATTTTTCGAAACAGTCCCCTCAACATAAATGTAACTCTCCGAAGGTAATATATTGAGATTTTGATGTTGCACGCAGATGTGGATGATGTCATTTTTACCAAAATTATTTAAAAATGGTGAATAGGAATGATATTCGTATTTTAAAATACTATCATCAAATGCTGGTTCTTGAAAAATATTCAGCATATCTCAGTGTTTTAGGTTATAGTTATTCTTTTCTTCAATTTGAATCCTAATGATAATAAAAACGATTGGTTTTCTTTTGTTAGCACTTGTACTTTCTCTTTAGGAGATAATGAAGTATTGATTATAGAACTCAATAAATCCTGTCTTTTATAGAAGTTATTAGAACCAGAGAAAGTATTATAAACTATCATTTTTGACGATTAAGGTGTAATCGAATCGTTATTAATTCACCTCGAAAGTTAATAAGGTTTCCGTCTTGGTCTAACAAATTTATTGTTATTGAACTTATCTTCCTCACGTTCACTGGTAAATAAATAACATTTTTAGGTACCTCAATTATTTTATACCCCGGGCTGACTTTGATTGAAAATTGATGAAGTATATGCGCAGGTTGATTATTTATAAATGTTCCATTAATTAAGTTACACTCAACTCTCACCGTATTAACACGATTGATATCAACGTAAAGGTCTGATTCATGCATTTGTTTTGCAACCAGTTTTCTCTTACTGAACCCTAGCAGTGAACCAATAGAATTAGGATATGTGAAATCTATTTCTTCTGTGCTGTATATTTCACATTTTAAAGTGTTGTTATTTGCTCTTATCTTTACGTTTGCCGTATTATTTTTTTTTAAAAGTTCTCCTTGAATAAAATTCTTTATGTCTTCAATTTCGTATGAGCCAATAGGAAGTTTAATTACATCATTACCTAAATGAAATAAATTATTCATTACATCTACGTTAGGTATGGAGTTGTATGTTTGGAAGTCCACTAGTCCACAAACATAACTTGAGTCTAATACTACTGGCGGAAAGTACTCTGTTGTGAGAGTAGATTTGTTTCCGCTCAGCGTTAGTGTTATCGACATTGTCGATGTTAAAGAAATGAAACAAATTTTATATTGCATAGCTTATTTATTTTGATCAACAAGAAACTCCAAACATAAGTGACCGCAATTGAATGTGTTAAAACGTTGTAAACATTTATGATTGTAATAAATATTATTTGCATACAAGTATCTTACTATTTCTTGAGGAGGTCTTAAATTTCCGAAACTATCAAAATATTTCACATTGTTTTTATTTTTGATATATGCTACCCAATGCGTGCCGATTCCGCTATTATTGTCTAAATTAACTACTCCACTTTCCGTTTTAAATGGTTTAGCTGGCAATGTATCCCTCATAAAAACACCTCGGAAATTTGGAATATAGTTTTTACCAAAATTTAATATATCCATATTAGTGAGAGGGCGCTTGGGTAGCTTTTTTAATAGTTTTTTGATTCTTGTGGACTTAAAAATAACCCCAAGCCATTTTTATATGGCTTCAGATAAAGACCTTTCCCTTGTTTAAGTTTTATTGCTTCCATAGTTTTATTATGTCGTTTATTTTCTTCCAATTGTTGTCTTCCAATCTTTGAATCGTTAATAGCTTTCGCCATTCCTGCAACACCACCAGTTAGGGAACCTACAGCAGATAACCCTGCTAAGATAGGAAGCAATGGTAAAAGTCCTCCAACTTTTGGAATTGGTATCACCCTCGGTAATGTAATATCCCTACGTTTTTTCTTTATGATTTGTCTAGCTGCATGTAAGGCAGTCGTTGCTAATTTATTTGTGTCTTCAGTGTTCAGATTTTGTATTGCCACTTTAGCTTTTTTTATTGCATTTTTGAATAAATTAGTTTTCTTAATCCTTGGACACTGACGGCTCTTCTTTGTCTTTGTTTTTGATAATATACCCATACCAAGAGTAGATTTAGTCTTCATTATGTTAGTAACTAAAAGACTATTTAATTTTTCAGATAATGTGGAATCTTTAGCTCTGAACCTATGCCAGGATTTCTCTGACAAAATTTTATCGGCAGCGTTTCTGTAATTTAAGTTATTACTTTTACTGTATGCTATATCGTGTTCACGACAAGCTTCATCTAATGGGTTAATTCCCCGTTCTCCTCTTGCAAGACGTTCCTTAAGTTTAGTTCCAGGACCACAAAAATTATAAGATGGTAGATGCAACTCAAATGGAAGCTTGTTTATTAATGAATTAAGCAATCCGTTTCCATGAACTGAATTAATCGAACTAACTGAGTGTGTCGTGAAATTAATCATTATATAACTGTTGTATTATACGAAAGGATCGATTATGAAATAATGTTGATAAAACACCGTGATTTATAGGGGGAAGGTTCATTCTTCAAAATGAAGTTTGTAAGACAGCAAGAATCTATTCGTGTACAAAACTTTGATGGAAATGTAAAACAAAAAAAGAAGCATGGAGCATTATTTCCAAGTAGTATTCGAGGAATAATTGTAGGTCCATCTAATTGTGGAAAAACAAACGTTATGTTAAGCATTCTTGTAGATGTCAATGGCTTGAAGTTTGAGAACATTTACATATACTCTAAATCATTACAGCAACCAAAGTATACATATCTTAAGAAACTTATAAAATCTATAAAAGGAATGCAGTATTATGAATTTTCAAATAATTGTGAAATTATGTTGCCTTCTAGGGCTAAACCCAATTCAGTTTTTATATTTGATGATGTGGCTTGCGAAAAACAAAATACCATAAGAGACTATTTCTGTATGGGGCGCCATAGCGGTGTAGATAGCTTTTACTTATGTCAATCATATACACACATTCCAAAACATTTGATTCGAGATAACGCTAACTATATAATTCTCTTTAAGCAAGATGATCTTAATCTGAAACATATTTATAATGATCATATAAATTCTGATATGTCATTTAAACAATTTAAAGAGCTCTGTTCTGAATGCTGGAAGGAATTGTATGGGTTTTTAGTTATTGATAAAGATAGTTGTGTTAAAAATGGGCGATACAAAAAATCATTTAAAGAAACAGTTATTTTATAAAAGTGACACAGTCGCTAAACTGCTACCCATATTAAAACACCTATATTAAAACTTCTATTGAATTGCCCTGTACTGAAAAGTCTTATATTGAACTATCCTGTTTTCGTTTTGAACTACTTGTATTGAATTGCTCTGCATAAAATAGCCCTGTATTGAACTGCCCCCCCCCTGTTTTAAACAGCCCTGTATTGAACTGCCCTGTTTTGAACTGCCCTGTATTGAACTACCCTGTATTGAACTGCCCTGTTTTGAATTGCTCTGTTTGGGGGGATACATGCATATATCTACGGACATGGATACCAATATGAATACGCTTAAAAATCTTATAAAGACGAAAAAGGCTTTGAAGAAAAAGTATATGTTCCTCAAGACTGGAAAATTCATTAAAGATACTGAAATTGAAAATACATTTAAGCCAATTGTTGAACCCTTACAAAAAATCGCAAAAAATATGGAAAGTAAAGAAGCCACGAATGGTGAACTTAAAGAAATAAAATCTACCGTTGTAAAACGTCGTCTTAAATTTGAAAGTTCTATAAAAAAAGCAGAAGAAGATGAAAATATTTCTCCAGAGAGAGATTCCAATTTATTTAAATCGAATTCAGTTTTAGTCGATGATGACTCTTCTTTTAAGACACCTTCAAATAGCTTTAATGAAAGTACTCCGATAAGTCAAACTTTAATTTCAAATTCTGATCATGATAAAATCTATGGTCCGTACTTTGACGTTGAATCGAATTCAAATAAGTTGGGGAGGTCAAATTTTCAGATTAACAATGACAACAATATTGTAATTGATGAAGAAATTTTCAATGGAACTGAGGGTCTTCTTGAACTTGTTCTACATAAAAATCCTCGAAAGAGTATTTATACTAATGAAGATTTAAACCAGTATAAGAAAATATTACAGAAAACATGCGCACACCTGAGAAATCATGATATGAATTCACAGGTTAAAGGTAATAGAGGACAAAAGTATAAGAAAATCATTAAACCTTTGGTTCAGGGTATGGCACAAAGTAAAGAGAAGAAAGTTGGAAATGCATACATGAATTCACCTACAATGATTTACTCAGATAATCCTATTGACTATGTGTATTGGGACAATCCAAATGAGCTTGTAAATAGGATGAGACTTTTAATTGCATCTGAAACATCAGGGCATAACAACCATAAAAATGAGATAAATTCGATTGTGGAAGAATTGCGTGAACAAAATTTAATTTATTAACAAAATGAGTGTTGACAAGTTCGGAAGAAGCGCTAATAAATTTCAAAGACCAATCGCTGGTCCTCCAGGACCTCCTGGTAATGGATTTAAACAAACTGAGAATGGTGACTATGATATTGAAGGAAAATGTCTAAACAATATTGGCACTCCTACAATGCTCAATCAAGCAGTGAACAAAGCATACATGGATGATGAATTGAGAAATAAAGAAAAAATACTAAGAGAATACATTGATCTACAAAATTTTAATACTGTCCGCTTGTTGGATGATCTTCGAAAGTATTTTCTTCTTGAGATAGAAAAAATTAAAGAGAATCAAGAAGGGGAACCAAAGTAATTTTCATATAAGAAAACATAACAAGCCAATCTTAGATTCAGTTATTATAAGTAAATCAAAACGATCCCACAAACATGTCTTATATCAATATATCATTAATTTTAAATGAAATTTTGACTTTTTTAAGGGTTCATAAACATGATTTGCTTGAAGAACATCATGAAGAGTTTTTAAGAAATATTTCATTTTTTAGTAATTACAAAAATATTGATCGTGTTAAATCAAAGTTTGGATGTCATTTCGTAAGCTGCTCTTGGTCTTCAAATACATGTAAAGTGGGACCAGATACTTGTGGATGTTGTTTGATTGAACAACGTTTGATAAGATTAAGAAAACTAATGTTATTGTATCATAGATTAAAATAAATAATTTTACTACACCTGTATGTATAAAACCATACAAAATTGATTTTTTATTTCATTCTTTTGAAAAATGAGTAAACGACAAGTTGTTGAAGAGCTTCACAGGTCGGCAAGAAAGAATTTCAATCGGCGTAGGGTTGTTATCAAGGGCTTTGATGACCTTTGGCAAGCTGATTTAGTTGAAATGATACCCTATCATAAGGCAAATAATGGCTACAAATATCTATTGACAGTCATTGACACATTCTCTAAATATGCGTGGGCAATTGCTCTAAAAAATAAGACAGCTTCATCTGTTGCAGAAGCAATGACGTTAATTTTCATCAAATCATCACGAAAGCCTAAAAATCTACAAACTGATGATGGGAAAGAGTTTTTTAATAAGATATTTCATGATTTAATGATATTACACAATATAAACCATTACTCTACATTCAGCCCACTTAAGGCATCAATTGTTGAACGTTTTAATCGCACAATTAAGGAGAAAATGTGGAAGGAGTTTAGTTTTAATGGTAATTACAAATGGACATCCATTGTTGATGATTTGGTGAATGAATACAATCACTCCGTGCATAGAACTATAAAAATGTGTCCCATTGATGTGAATCAGGAAAACTCTAAAACACTCTTATCTACGGCTTATAATAGAATTAAAATCGCTCCACGGGGTAAATTTCGAGTTGGGGACAATGTTAGAATAAGCAAGTTCAAACACGTTTTTGAGAAAGGCTACACACCAAATTGGACAACGGAAATTTTTACGATAAGAAAAGTAAACCTAACCAATCCAGCAACATATCTCCTTGAAGATTTTAATGGTCAACCTATCAGCGGATGTTTTTACGAAAAAGAATTACAAAAGACTAAATATCCTAATATTTATCTCGTTGAAAAAGTACTTAAAAGTAATGGAGACAATGTATATGTTAAATGGCTTGGCTTCCCATCGGCTAACAATTCATGGATTAATAAATCACAATTATTATAAAAGACAAAAATTATTTGTTTCCTTTCTGTTCCTAAATTTCTTAAATCATTATCTCCCTTCAACCTACCAATGCATCTCAAAGTCAATGAACTCCCATCGTAGTATATGATCCCGTCACCACTCAAAACTCATATCAACATATGCCCACTCCAAATCTACATACCTACAAACCATACAAGAATTCCTTTTACTTGCATATATGTACCTACTACACATCCACCTCGTCAACCTTCAAGCAAAAAACCATACAAATATCTCTGTACATCACTAGCCACAATTCACAGTCACGAAAACTAAATTCACCCCAAAGTTTTACATTTACACCAACAAAATACATTCACCCAAATGCTCTGTTCCTCAAGTCCGATATTTATACTACTGTATAGTTGTTGTAATTACACAGCATTCAATTTTTCCCATCCCTGTAAAGTATATTCCTACAGTCGCGACAATAGTTTTCCTGATAACGCATTTTCCTTACATTTTTCATTGATTTATCAGATCCAAATTTCTTACCACATTTTCTTCAGTTCTAAAAATAAATCGTACACATTTATCCTACACATTTCATCCACCTTTTTCCATGCACAAGCAATCCATTCATCGCTACACACACACACACACTACTTCGTACACAGTACTACTTGCTCTATGAGGAGCAATTTTGGCTGGATGAGCATATTTTTTTACACTAGGAGCACAATTTTATTGCTCAAGTCCGATATTTATACTACTTGTTTGATTTTTCTTTTGATTTATAGAATTTAATAAAAAATGAGCAAATGCTTCAAACACAAAAAATACCAGACTTAAGTGTTTTCGTTTCTAAACTTTTTTGTGTACTGAGCTTTGAGAACACGATTGGAGTTTTATTTGTTTAGTATAAACATTAATTTGTTTGAGTATTAACTAGATGATGCTTGAGTGTTTGTACATTTTATCGAGTATATACTCACTTTTTTAATCATAAAAGGCGATATTTCTATGATTTTTCTAGGAATATAAAGTAGATTGTAGAATTGATTGCTACACAGAGAATAAACTAAATATTTTTGAGTTGTTCTCGCCAAGAAGTTAACACAATAGTGTACAACCCCTCAACATAAATAAACATAACAATTTTAGCAGTTGCATGTTCAAATTAAATTTACCATGTTCAATTCAAGTTAACCTTTCATTTCATTACATGCTCGATTGTGTTCGAATTCAAGGTCACCCACGTTAAGACTTCCCGGGCGCCATTTAATCTAATGCCCGCCATGGAAGTACTTCTGTTTTGTTTTGTAAATAATACAAAACGTATGTAGTAGTTGATATATTTATAATATTTACACATGATCGTGCAAGTGAATTTAATTTTCCAGTTCATGTTATTTCGACGACATGGACACTTGGACAGAGTATGAATCTGTCCTAGAGAGACTGCTTACTTTGTTACGTGGACAGAGCGGTTGAACAAATTACTGTTTGTTGTTTGATTGCCAGTCGAGTTAAATTCCCTGATAAAACTATGAAAAAGTCAACACTCATCCGTAATATCAACCACCATTCCACTTCATCATCATCATCAAGTGGAGCAGCAACCAGCTAGCCAGCCAGCCAGCCAGCAGTTCCAACATAAAAACTCTCTCGAGATACAGATACGCAATATGTAATTGTTGGAATGTTTCCGTGATATGTGTGATGTGGGCTTGGAGTTGTTGTTGATATTTTTATTTATTCGCAATCAGAGATAGATTTAATTAACTATACTCTTGAACGTTCGAAGTAAATGTTGGATATTTGTTTGGTTGTGTTTGTGTGTGTTGATTTATCCCTCATGGACAACCAACAGCCATATCAACCCCACAAAGCCGCATCAAACCATTTATACATTTATATCCAAACCCTTAACTGCAGAAATTACAAACTCATTTAATATGTAGCTATTTTCAATGGATTTGTAATTAAGTGCATTTATGGATGGGATACACGTTATCGGTGGTGTTTGGATACATTTATGCTTATAGAGGGTGTTATAGGGCTTAACCTAGAAGCTTTTAGGATTAATATACATTTTTGGGCATACTTAAAGGCCATTCTTCAACTTGTAATAGAATATTTATACTAAGTAAAGGAGGCCTCCGCTCAGCCTCCGCTCCGCATCCGCTCAGCCTCCGCTCGGCGTCCGCTCCGCCTCCGCTCCGCCAACGCTCCGCCTCCGCTCCGCATCCGCTCAGCCTCCGCTCCGCATCCGCTCCGCATCCGCTCAGCCTCCGCTCAGCCTCCGCTCCGCATCCGCTCAGCCTCCGCTCCGCATCCGCTCAGCCTCCGCTCGGCGTCCGCTCCGCCTCCGCTCCGCCAACGCTCCGCCTCCGCTCAGCCTCCGCTCCGCCTCCGCTCCGCATCCGCTCAGCCTCCGCTCCGCCTCCGCTCCGCCTCCGCTCCGCCTCCGCTCCGCATCCGCTCAGCCTCCGCTCGGCGTCCGCTCCGCCTCCGCTCCGCCAACGCTCCGCCTCCGCTCAGCCTCCGCTCCGCCTCCGCTCCACATCCGCTCCGCATCCGCTCCGCATCCGCTCAGCCTCCGCTCCGCCTCCGCTCCGCCTCCGCTCCGCATCCGCTCCGCCTCCGCTCCGCATCCGTTCAGCCTCCGCTCCGCATCCGCTCAGCCTCCGCTCCGCATCCGCTCAGCCTCCGCTCGGCGTCCGCTCCGCCTCCGCTCCGCATCCGCTCAACCTCCGCTCGGCGTCCGCTCCGCCTCCGCATCCGCTCAGCCTCCGCTCCGCCTCCGCTCCGCATCCGCTCAGCCTCCGCTCGGCCTCCGCTCCGCCTCCGCTCAGCGTCCGCTCCGCATCCGCTCAGCCTACGCTCGGCCTCCGCTCCGCATCCGCTCAGCCTCCGCTCGGCGTCCGCTCCGCCTCCGCATCCGCTCAGCCTCCGCTCGGCCTCCGCTCCGCATCCGCTCAGCCTCCGCTCCGCCTCCGCTCAGCCTCCGCTCCGCATCCGCTCGGCCTCCGCTCGGCCTCCGCTCCGCATCCGCTCAGCCTCCGCTCGGCGTCCGCTCCGCCTCCGCATCCGCTCAGCCTCCGCTCCGCCTCCGCTCAGCGTCCGCTCCGCATCCGCTCAGCCTTCGCTCGGCGTCCGCTCCGCCTCCGCTCCGCCTCCGCTCAGCCTCCGCTCGGCGCCCGCTCAGCTTCCGCTCAGCCTCCGCTCAGCCTCCGCTCCGCCTCCGCTCCGCATCCGCTCAGCCTCCGCTCGGCGTCCGCTCTGCCTCCGCTCCGCCTCCGCTCCGCCTCCGCTCAGCCTCCGCTTATCTCAATTTTAATTCGTTGTCAATATTAAAAATAAATATGAAAACACGCCCAATTATTTTTCTTAAGTCACTAACACCCTGTAAATTCATATGCATGCTATCCTTTGGGAGCTTGAATTGTATTGGATCTTTAATGATGGTGGTTATGATGACGTTATATAGATATACATTTGTATGTGTAAAGTTGATACTTTGCAATAATTGATTTTTGTTTAATCATTTCCACTTACAATGCGATTATATACCTCTTTGTGGTGTCTGCATTGATGGCAGGTATAAATTTATCGAGGAATTTATCATAATAATAATAATAATAATTTAATGCTGAGGCGTGTGAGTACCTCTAGTGTGGGCTGTTTGGTTTCTACTAGGTATATTAAATATGGACAATTTGAACTTGCTTAATTAAGCGAGAATTGCAATTCTGAATAAAGTTTCAAACGTGCATGGAATTAGATGCGTGGAATGTAATTGAAATTAAGTTCAATATTTGATAGTAGGTATGTGCATGAGGTAGATACTTATAGTAAATTTACCAAAACTATATTAGAGAAAATATTTACTTTAATTAGGTAATTTTTTTAATATTTCATTTAAAAACGTAATACAAAATGGAAATACCTAATCGAGTTAATATTTTCACATTAAAAATAAAATCATATTAATCGTGTTCAAGGGTTTCACTTTATCAAATGGTTGTCACATTAGGAAAGCAACATTTGCCTGTCGGAAAACTATTAGGGGGATAATTTTCTGTTAATTAGAAGTTAATTAATTGTGACAGTTTTAAATTTGTCGTACATTTTTTCTATGTGTTTACTGCTTCTTTGAACAAAAAGAAAGTGTGCTCCTAAAATATTTCGCTTATTTCGTTAAGTCGTTTCTCGAATATTTATCAAATTTAATTTAAAATTATAACTGTACAGAAAAAAGGACCTCTTTTGAATATATGAGCACACACAACACTACACATTCCTCGAATACATACATATTGTCAAATTTGTACCGGAATTGTGCATTTTGTGCGACGGAAATTGCTTTGAGGCAGTTTCATTTTCAAAAAAATATCCTCCGGATATTGCAATAGTAAATGAAATCGTTTTTGTGTGTGTAAATGCTCATATGGCCCTGGTCAGTTTTACCAACAAAAAAAAAGAAAAAAAATCTCATATTAAAAGCAGTTTGCCTTGGGGTTGTTTAAATGGACCAGATATACCTAAGTAAGCGACCATAACCAGCAGCACAGCTTTAAATAGAGCAACATACACTTAAAGGCTAAAAATTAATATATTCCCTCATTGCTTGAGGGACAATTTTCTTGCTGGTCGATTTCCAAGGATATTTATTCAATTTTATACCAGAAAAGAGCTTTATTCTATTTTAAGGTTCTTTGATACAAAAAACTAATTACATTTTCAAATTGTAGAAGACACAAATGGAAACGTTTTAACCAACACAAGCCAGAGATTCCTGTTTAAAACTATTGTCTTCAGGCACTTCGAATATATAAAAAGGACCTACGGAGGAACTGTACATGTTTTTGTTTGTTTCCAAAGTTCTTTCTTTGACTGCTGATGGTCTTGAGTTCTGGACTGTACTATCAATACCTGCTGGCGCCCAGAATATTTTCAAAGGAATCAGAAACCAGAACCTAGAAACAACTGTCAACTAAGTGCAAGTTATTGATTTTTTTTTGTGTTGCCTTTTGCCTGGGAGTGTTAAAGTCCTGTAGTGAAAAGGTTTTTTTTTTTAGTTCTCTAATATCTTGGAATTGTTAATGAATTGTTTTGTTGTTGTTTTTTTTGTAATAAGTAAAAAAGTCATTGAATTCGAAATCAATTATAAAGCTTGTGCTAACAAATAAACACAAACAAAAACCCACTCAAGTAGAAGAATTCGAAAGGATTTTTTGTCTCTCCTTATTGCAATTATCGATTAAGGAGGACTTGAATTCTTGGTTTTATTCTTTTGAATGCGTCGGTCGGCCGTCGCGTCGGTCGTATCGTAACTTTGCCACACTGCTATGAACACAAAAGTGACAAAACAAAAGTTTTTTTTTTATTTTTGTTTTTTTTTGTATTTTGTTGCTGTCAAAGAAATAAACAAAACTTATTTTGCAATCGAAAAAGTTTTCACATTTTCTTTAGTTGACTTGTTGTATAGGTAGATATAGATGTATTCAATTCGCTTGGAAAATAATGCTAATTATATGAAACTCTTTGGAAGTGTGAATCAATAGAGAAAGGCAGAAGCCAATTACATAGGAAGAAAGATACTTCTCTACTTGTTTCCGATAAATAGCTAAAGTACATCAATGTTTGTAGCTTTGAATGTAGTTTGAAATATTTCATTTGTTTCGAAAAAGTATTCAATTTACATTAAGAACAACTATAAACAGTGTTCACGTTGGCCCCACTCTGCGCGATTCATTTTGCCTTGCCTTTTTTTATATAAATTATAAAGTAGGCTAGTGAATATACCTTTTAATATGAGGAACAAGGGCTTTTATTGTTAAACATGTTTATTTGGGGCATAAGCATGCTTAAAGCCAGAAGTCCATTCTTAAACTTTATTTTCAAAAAATTTCTTTTAATAAATAGGTTCACCAAAAAATGTATTCAAATAAAATTTTTAACAAAAAAAAATAATTTGTCTTCAAACTGAGTTTGAATAAAAAAATGTATCAATAAAAATGAAAAAGAAAAACTTTTAAATGCACTTTTCCTAGTTTTACATCCAAAGCTTAAAAAAAAATTAAAAAGTACTTTTTTCTCACCATAAAAATGAATCGACTTTGACTCGCTCTACAAGGCAAACCATTCATCGAAACGAAACATTTTTTTCGATTACTAGAGCTTCAAACATCTGTGGCAATAACCCATAACAGCATAAGTCGACTTATGCTCAAATTGAGTTAATGATGCTATTTTTTTCCTTTTTCTTGGTGCTTCAGTCTGTGAATATTTCATTTGTATACCTTTGTCCGTTACAAAGATATAGCCCTTTGAAAAAAAACATAAGTCAAGAAATTCCAAACTAGCAAAAGGAAAAACAACATAAGTCATAATTATCCAAAAAACCGAACTGCTTATGTTATTAAGGCAATTTCGTTATTCGAAAGATCACAGGCACAAGTCAACTTATGCTTTTCTTCCAAATTTCGTTAATTCATTCTTGTAAGCACATGTCTACTTGTGCCTTTTTTCCATTTCAGTAGAGAACACAGTGCCTAGACTTAACTGTACTTTGGTTGTTCTTCCATAATAAGAAATCATAACACATCTGCAGTCAAGTTGACTTATATCATTTTTCCCTTATTCGTTTCAAACATTTTGTATGAAATAACTGCACTTATTCGTTTATTCTCCAAGCAAATATCCGCTGCTTAAGGTAGTTGTGCTTTATTTGTATAGGGTGATTTTTTAGCTGGTTTGGTTTTGGCAACACTGGTTTTGACAGCTGACGTGTGTTTAGTACCTTGTGTCACTGTCAAACAGCTTCAGTTTGGTTTGCAATTTAACCATGGATCGTCTTACAAATGAACAACGCTTGCAAATTATTGAATTTTACTATCAAAATTCGTGCTCGGTTCGAAATGTTCATCGCGCGCTGCTTCCATTTTATGGTCGGCATTCTCGAGGCTCATTTTTGGTTGAATGGGTACGTAAATAAGCATAATTGCCGCATTTGGAGTGAAGATCAGCCAGAAGCATTGCAACAGCTACCAATGCATCCCGAAAAAGCCACTGTTTGGTGCGGTTTATGGGCCGGCGGCATTATTGGGCCATATTTCTTCAAAGATGATGCGAATCGCAGCGTTACTGTCAATAGTGAACGCTACCGAGCGATGATAACAAACTTTTTTTTGCCCGAAATGGAAGTTCTTGACTTGCATGATATGTGGTTTCAACAAGACGGTGCCACATGCCACACAGCACGCGAAACAATGGCGCAACTGCGAGGCGAGTTTGGTGAACAGTTAATTTCACGTTTCGGGCCGGTCAATTGGCCGCCTAGATCGTGCGATTTGACACCATTAGATTATTTTTTGTGGGGGTATGTCAAGGCTAATGTCTATAGGGACAAGCCCGCTTCGATTGACGCACTGGAAGCCAACATCCATGCATTCATTCGTGAGATACCGGCCGATATGTGTGAAAGAGTATGCCAAAATTGGACTCAGCGGATGGGCTACCTGAGACGCAGCCGCGGTCAACATTTGCATGAAATTATCTTTAAACATTAAATTGCAAGGTTCAAACTATCGATTCAAATAAATATTTCATTCATTTTTTCGAATTTTTTGTGTTTTTTTTTTTAAAGTTCTAAACCTCTTAGAAAATCACCCGTTATAAGGTTTTCTTTCAGTCGGTGAACGATCGTGTGTGATTTTCCTAAAAAGTTTGAAATTGTTGAAGTGAGCCTTAATTAGTTGTTGGAAATAATAATAAACATTAATACTCGTTTCTTTTGTTAATTACCTGTAAATAAGAATTGTATTTAATATAAAAAGTGTTACTGTATTAAAAATCGTATTTGTGAAATAATGAAAACACGGGCAGGTAAAATGTTGGCACTAGCCATTACTAAGAGGGATACAAATTTTGAAAACAAGAATATAACAACTATAAATGCAACAGAGGAGAATATTGGTAAGTTTAATTTTGTTTTATGTTTGTTGTTAAACTAAGTGTTTGTTTCATAATGTTTCTAATAAGTTCCAGTTAAAATAGCCGGTAGTAACATTGGTTTTTTATCAAAATAATAATTTGAATTTAATTTCTGTCAAATAGGTTATGAATATCTTAACTGAAACTTATAAGATATTGTGAAGCAAAGCCTCAGAATAACATATTTCTCAAGGGATACAACAATATAATATTACCTTAGTTATTATATTCAGATGCAAAATCTACTGGATCTTAATATGTAGATACCCAACTTTCGAACACATTTTTTTCGTAAATTGCACCTCCGAAGTGCCAAATATTGCATTCCTTTTTGATTTGTGTTTCTTCTTTTCAAACATGTAGTTTTAATTTCGGATTCTCATAATTGCATGTATTTTTATTGATAGCCCAACAAAGTTTAACTCTTTCCGAGTTTGAAAACGCTCTTCTTGATGAATGCCTTCGAGACGCAACTGCCAATGAAACTGTTAATGAACCCGTTTATGACTACTTTGTCACCTCACCGTCAGTTCCCGATAACTCCAAGCAGCTAGGAATAACTAATGCCAATAGAGTTGTTCCAGACACCCCCCTTATTGAACCTGAAGTTCCATCTTATCCGCCTTCAGATGTTGACAATGTTGACAAAGAATGTCATGATAATAAAAATTCTAAAAAAATACGACAGCGTCAACGAAATAAGGGCTTGCCTTATAAGTCGAAAGCTGGAAAAGCTGTCGGAGAAAGAAAACTAAAATATTTGTCTTCATGTCGAAACGAATGCAAGGAAAAAATTTCCAATGAAAAACAAAAACTCTTTTTTGAAAAATACTGGGCGCTTGGGAGCTACAACGCACGAGTTCTGTTCATGAACTCAATGATCACCGTAAAAGATAAGGCCTCAACGAAAGCCAAGAAACCAAACACTGTTTATAAAAATAGGCAAATTTCTATTGATTATTCAATTGAATTTGCAAAAGAAAAAATAAAAGTTTGCAAGAAATGTTTCTTAGATTGTTTCGGTGAAACAAATTCATTTATTAGAAGCGTAATTGCAAAAAACATTGAATCGGATGGTCTAGATTAGCTGGACAAAAGAGGTTCATCAACACCTTCTAATAAACTGCCGTTGAGTAAGCTTGATGAGATAAGAAATCAAATAAATAGATTTCCAGCTTACGAGAGCCATTACTGCAGGCGCGACACGACCAAGAAATATTTGCAGCCTGGCCTTACTTTAACAAAGATGTACGAGCTTTATTGTTCAGAAGTGGACACCCCAGTCAGTTTATCGAAGTACTCTCAGGTTTTTCGGGAGCTTAATCTAAAAATAAAGAGTCCTAAGCTGGATACCTGTGGAACTTGCGATAAATATGCTGCTAAAATATCTATTGCCCAGACCCCTGATGAAAAGAACACCCTAATGGAGCTTCAAACGGTTCATCAAAATAAAGCTGATGGGGCATATAGCTGTAAGAGACAAGACAAAGTTTTGGCCAGGGAAAACCCAAACACAAAAGTATATGCTTTTGATTTGCAGCAATGCCTCCCCACACCTTTCTTAAGATCCAACATTGCTTTTTATAAGCGTCAGCTCTGGACATACAATCTAACAGTGCATGATCTTGCAACAAATAAACCCTTCTGTTATATGTGGCATGAAGGCACAGCAAAAAGAGGGGGAAATGAAATCGCATCTTGCTTATACGAGCATCTTTTAAATATTCCCATCAATGTCAGCAATCTGATTTTATATAGCGATTCTTGCGTGGGACAAAATAAGAATTCAAACGTGAGTGTTATGTTTATGGCAGCTCTAGAAAGAAATCCCAGTCTTTTGACAATTGACCATACGTTTTTAGAACCAGGCCACACTCATTTAGAGTGCGATGTCGATCACTCGGTCATTGAAGGAAAGAAAAAACACACAGGTGTCAAAATACACTATCCAAGTTTAAATGAAGATGAGCCATTTAAGGAAGTAAACATTCGCAAACGCGGGTATAACGCGATCAACGCCAATACTGACTTGAATGTTATTAAAAAGGCGCCTGAGATTTCGAAAGAAGAGAGGGAAGATCTGCTATTTTTGTTAGATTTTATTTCTCCTGAATTTCATAATTTTTATAAGGATATTATTGAAGGACCTAATGCTGAGCACGATAGTCATCCCGATATTTTAAGCAGCGACGAAGAAAATGATTAAAATAAATTCTAAATACATAATTAAAAAAACCTTATATTTAACACAATAATATATTTATTTTATTTCTTAAAAATAAATTAAAATGAATTTCTGTTTTCAAAATCCTTTTTAAACTAATCTATTTTCTTTATAATACAAAAATATGTGTGTAACATTAATAAATTAATATAGTTTTTTTATTGAATAAATGAAAATTTGTTGTTTAAGAGCTTTTTTTGAATAATTAAAATCGTAAGTCAGAAAATCAGTGGCTAATTTTACTTGAAGAAATGTTTCGTTTACAAGCGTAAGTATAAATTTATTAAAATGCCGTAAAAGAATAAAAGCGTAAGTACACTTGACGAACTAATACCAATTGTTGTTAAAAAGGCAAAACATCACAAGTTAATTTATTATTCGAATATTTTATAATCTTTGTAAGGAATAACGACATAAGACGACTTAAATGAGTAATAAAGTCATTATATGTTAAAGGCAAAACAACACAAGTTGGTTTTTTGCTCTAAATCACAGTACAAAAAAAGAATTTTAAAGAAATTTAAGCTTCAAGACAAAGAAAATTCTATTTTGTATCACATAACAACTTAAAAACTGTGCTTATGGTAATTTTTTTGTCTATAAAAGCTCTTCAGCTGATGACAAAAACTTCAAATGCTTCTCCTGAAAAGTATCAAAAATTGACTTATGCTGTTATGGGTTATTGCCACAGTTTGTTAATGCAAAAATTTTCCATTATAGACCCACCTGAAAAATGAATTTCGCAAGGGCTTTTGCATAAACAGGCCACTGTGAGCCGTCCAACTCCAAAAAGTTATTACTAAACTTTGTTTAATTAACTTGGACCACAGTTGTCTAAGATTTGTGTTAGCTTACAGTTTATTTAATTAAATGAAGCATTTTTTTCAACTACACTAGTCAACAATATTAAAGGAACAAATTTTTTTTCACTTTTTGTTAGCGTTTTTTGAAGAGCTGTATCTTTGTGACGAGTGGTCGTATTGAGTTGAAATAAAAAGCATTTTACAGCTTTATGTTTTTTGTTTCGAGATTTGTTTGCAAACAAATTTTTTTGAAGTACCGTTATTGCGTTATTGCAAAAAATGAGACGAGACAACTAAATTATTTGTTTTTATTTTTTTTGAAGGTCCTCATTTCTATGGATAATTTTTTTTGAGTCAATTAAATGTCATGATCAGATACCTTGTTTATTCAGCTTCAATTCAGTTTTTTTGTTGTTGTCGTACGATTTTTTTGACATGGTTTATCTGACTTTGAATGAAAAAAGATACTTTTAGCCTTGATTACCAATATCTCAGCAAATAATGATGTTATAAAAAATTCAAAGACAGTTTTGGAAATTTGAAAAAGCGTTTTACAAGATTTTTTTAAGGTTTTGTAGAAATTATTTTTTTTTACCGTTCACCGTTAGTTTAAAAAAAGTACTAAAAACCGACGTTTTGTGGTCTTTTCGTAAATCTTTTTTTTTCGTTGCAAATATTGATTGCATGGCTTGCGTTGGTATGCAAATTTATAGACTTTTAAATCATCAATATTCTTGTAAATTTTCAAATTGATTCATCGAACCGTTTTTCCTCACCAAAACTTCAAAGTCTTACAAACCAGGTAAAGGAACAAATTGTGTTGTTCCTAAACAATGCGTAGTCGTCATCAAAATGACAAGAAAACTGTAATTCCAGTGGATTTTTTTCACAGTTTTGCATTAGTTAGATACTTTTTTGAATGGAAATGAAAAAAAGAATTAATTTTCAAAAAAAAAAAAATTAAAAAAATCAAGTTTTTTTGTTTGAAAATTTTTTTAAATTAATTTTTTTTATTTTTTTGTTTTATGTACTTTTTATTTCATTTCAATTCAAAAAAGTATCTAACTAATGCAAAACTGTGAAAAAAATCCACTGGAATTGCGGTTTTTTTGTCATTTTGATGACAACTTCGCATTGTTTAGGAACACCACAATTTGTTCCTTTACCTGGTTTGCAAGACTTTGAAGTTTTGGTGAGGAAAAACGGTTCGATGAATCAATTTGAAAATTTACAAGAATATTGATGATTTAAAAGTCTATAAATTTGCATACCAACGCAAGCCATGCAATCAATATTTGCAACGAAAAAAAAAGATTTACGAAAAGACCACAAAACGTCGGTTTTTAGTACTTTTTTTAAACTAACGGTGAACGGTAAAAAAAAATAATTTCTACAAAACCTTAAAAAAATCTTGTAAAACGCTTTTTCAAATTTCCAAAACTGTCTTTGAATTTTTTATAACATCATTATTTGCTGAGATATTGGTAATCAAGGCTAAAAGTATCTTTTTTCATTCAAAGTCAGATAAACCATGTCAAAAAAATCGTACGACAACAACAAAAAAACTGAATTGAAGCTGAATAAACAAGGTATCTGATCATGACATTTAATTGACTCAAAAAAAATTATCCATAGAAATGAGGACCTTCAAAAAAAATAAAAAAAATAATTTTGTTATCTCGTCCCATTTTTTGCAATAACGCAATAAGGGTACTTCAAAAAAATTTGTTTGCAAACAAATCTCGAAACAAAAAACATAAAGCTGTAAAATGCTTTTTATTTCAACTCAATACGACTGTTCGTCACAAAGATACAGCTCTTCAAAAAACGCTAACAAAAATTGAAAAAAAATTTGTTCCTTTAATTTTGTTGACTAGTGTATATAACCCCAAGTTTGCATCAAAAACGTATTTTTTGTACTATTTTAGATTCGAATATCTCAAAAAAGTGACATGCTAGAGCAATTTCAAGGCCAGATTTGAGCTCAGCGTTTCAAAGACCACCAGAAAAGTATATCTTGGTTCATGTTTGAGACTTAAATTCAGATTTTGTCAAGCAAAGTAGTAAATGAGTGTTTTCTAGTGGATTTTCGAAGTCAGGCGAAATTCTGACATTAAGCTCATAGTAAAAATGTCAGAATTGAGTCGCATTCTCTCCGCAGCTCATCCATCAGATTTCAAATCGGTTTGTTTTTCCAAAAAAAAGTCGAAAATCAAAAAAACGGTTCTACAAAAGTTGATAATTATTGTTCGAAAAATAGTTTTTCAATCAAACGTAGTTTTAAATAAAAATAATTTATTATTTTTTTTTTTAAGAAAAATCACATTTTTTAAAAATTTTCTTTTTATTAAATTTCTAAGAAAAATTGTACCGTTATTTTTGATTCCAAAAATAATGACTAAAAAACGTGACCAGAAAACGCTAGGTACGAAATTTTATCAAAAATCGATCCCAACCATTAAGGCTTTAGCCGAACAGACAGAAAGACAGAATTGTGAGTTTTTTTCGTTTTCCCTATTATCGTAATCACAAGTTTGATCAAAATCTCCAGCTGGATTCTTTTTACGAATGCTAAACTAGAAGGTACCTCTACCTATGTATGTAGGTTAGGTAGAAATACAGAACTGTAGCATGAATAGTTTTTCCGCTCTTCATAAAAGAAAATCGATAGTTGTGGGAAAAAATTATAGGGTGATCAAAAGTGGTCATAGAAATGCTCTTTTTAAAAATAAAAATAATAAAAACAAATACTTTATGGGCCAAGTCAACACAGCTTCATTCTGCCAATGAATGAATTTAAGAAAAATTTCAATTCAAATTAAATATTCAAATCTTTGTTTTTACAGGTTAAAAGTTAAATGTTTACATTTTTCTTTTTTCTTTATTGAAAAACCTAATTTTCAACAAAAACTTATCCAGAAGCTATATAAATTCTCAAAACTTCAAAGAAAAACTTTAATACTAAATAATCTGATTTATTTGATGTTATGCCGATGCCGCTAATTCTCAAGAACACACAAACTTTAACCTCCCTCATGTGGTGGTGGTTCGTAGTCGTGTTCGCGGCCAAGAGTGACTATAATCTCCCATCACAGTATTAATCTCTAAATTATTACTTAAAATAAGCTCCTTCGATTCGAGACCAAAGCATGCCATGCCATATTGTGGTCTTCTTGCCGCGCTTGTCTTCTTTTATACGCCTCAAAACTTAAGGCGATTCTATATAAGTATAGTATATATGAACTTGTTCTCCGATCAATATAGGAGGATTTGCTTAATTAATAAATAACCACATTGATTGGATTTATCTTATAAATCATCCGATTGAGGCTTTCCACTTAGGAACTTGTTAGTTAGATACACATATAGAAATGTATTTAACATTACTACGAGTTTATTTTCAGAGCTAATGGGAGGAAAAAGGTACCTACTGGCAAAAGTTTCTTTTTCTGGAAAAAAAAAAACTTCCCTAAAGGCTTCTTAAGACTCATGATGATAATGATATTCCGGAGTAAAACATTATATTATTATTTATGCATCAAGCAAGTCTATACAGAGGAGTCGACTCTATGTGTATTTCATATTAGTTATCGATTTTTTCTTCTTAAACTGATAACGAAGAGTGTCAAATAATAAAACTTAAATACCGAAAAGGTTAGTGCCTGGGGCATGTACGCTGACCGATAAGGTTTTTATTTTATTAAAGAGTTTCTTGCCCACAAAAGCATAAGAAGAGTCAATGAAAATCGAACCAGTATTGCCATAGTATTTTCTTTTTTGAGCAAAGTATGTTGACGAATAACGTACTGTATAAAAAATTCTTAAGGGAAGCAAGGAAGCTTAAAAATCAGACTTGAACCACCTTCGTACTTGTTATCCTACAAGCCTCAAAAATGTCCAATATACGTCTATCAATAATCTTGTTTTGAGCTTCCGTTTACTAAATTTTGTTGCAACAGGTTGTTTCGGACGGTTTCCAAGGTTTGACTCTGATGTACCCCAAGGCTCCGTCATGTCTCCGTTTCTTTTTTTTTATTCTACTAATAGCTTCTTCTCTAAAGCTTCTAACCAACTTGTATTAAAAAGAATATATGAAACAAAATCATACAATGGCAACACAGATTTATTTTTAAATTCCAATAGCAGACGAAAGGAATCGAGAGTAACATTTCATTCTCACCGATAAAATTGTTTTATTTTATCATGTT
This sequence comes from Dasysyrphus tricinctus, assembly GCA_963921185.1. NCBI lineage: Eukaryota > Metazoa > Arthropoda > Insecta > Diptera > Syrphidae > Dasysyrphus > Dasysyrphus tricinctus. Next base: position 61,418,392 of record OY992531.1, on the reverse strand, counting down.
TGTCCGTTTTTCTTCTTTCGTCGATTTTATTTATTTAAACGATTGACAATTTAATTCCTCTTGTACACTTCGGACCAGCTTCGCCCTCAATCAATCATTTGAAGCCTTTTTTACCCACACATACAAAGGTACTACACCATCTACATACATAAATATGTGGATCACACTGCGGTATCATGCGGGTTCGAGTTGTTAGGTAGATATAGAAGGACTGTTCAACCGACCGACAAACCATCTCATCCGTCCGTGCGTCCGTCCGTGTTTGCTATCTATAGAATGTGGAAAGTCAATTGAGTTGTTTATTGGGTGATAGGGAAAAAGAAGGGCTGATTTTTCTGAAGTTAAAAAAAAAAATTCAGATTGGAATATAAAAAAAAAAGTAAAAAATTGACGAGAGATGCAAAGGGTGATAGCTCATGAAAGGTGATAGGAATTAAAGAAGTTTTTTTACGAGTATAATGTTGGGCAATTTGGCGCGACTGCCGAATTGACCCAAAGAAAATAGAAAAAAAACAACAACCTTTGAGATATTTATCAATTCGATTACTGACACCAAAGTGAAAAAAAGATATGTATGTAGTTTAATTTGTCGATAAGCTAAAAAAGACCAACAATAAGGGCATTCTCGATAAGAATTAGTGTTTGAGGTGGCAATAAAAGTGAATGTTGTGCAACAGGAAGTGTGTAGTTAGTAAAAATTAGATTTACAACAATCAGATTTAATATTATGTTAGGTTAGCTAAGAACAGAAGTGATCCAAGGAGAATTCCAGACACTTAGATCATATCTATCTAAGAAATTAAACTTACTTGTGGGGGTTACAGTCTGGGATGGACCAGGGCCTCAACCATCAAGCTTCTTCCAGCTGGCTCGGTCTCTAGCTAACTGTCTCCAGTTTTGCACGCCAAGTTGGTCGTTTTCGACTTGCGTGCGCCACCTTTTACGCTGTCCACCTCTACTGCGCTGTACCACGGGGTTGGATTCAAAGACTTTCCGGGCCAGAGCATTGGTGTCCATTCGCTCTAGGTGACCCAGCCATCTCAGTCGTTGGCTTTTCTCTTTTGTGGCTAGGTCGGTGTCGCTGTACCACCCGTACAGTTCGTTGTTGTATCTTCTTCTCCATTCCCCATCTATGCAGACGGGACCAAAAATCACCCGGAGAATTTTTCTCTCAAAACAGCCTACCGCGTTCTCATCCACCGTTAGCAGTGTCCATGCCTCTGCACCATACATTAAAACCAAGATGATAAGCGTCTTATACAGAGACAGTTTAGTTGCTCGAAAGAGGGCTTTGCTCCTAAATTGTCTTCTTAGCCTAAAAAAGCAGCGATTGGTAAGAGTAATTCTTCGTTTGATCTCAGCACTGCTATCGTTTGCTGAGTTTATAGCGGTGCCTAGGTAGACAAAGTCTTGGACCACCTTGAAATTATAAGTGTCTTTCTATTATGACGTTCTGTCCGAGACATCGGTGTTGGCTGCACTTTCTTGTTGACAACATATACTTGGTCTTGCCTTCATTCGCTGTTAAACCTATCTTCTTGGCTTCTCAATACTCACGAAGGCACCACTGACATTACGTTTTCTTCGTCCGATGTCAATGTCGTCAGCGTAAGCGAGTTATTGGACGGACTTTTGAAAGGTTGTACCTCTAGTGTTGACATTACAGTCTTGCACTATTCTTTCAAGAACGATGTTGAAGAAGTCGCATGACAGCGCGTCACCTTATCTTAAACCTTTTTCTGACATCAAAGGTATCGGTGAGGTCTTTGCCGATCTTGGTGGAGCAGCCTGGATTCTACATCGCCATCCGCTCAAACGGACTAGCTTATGGGGGAGATACCAAATTCAAACATTTCTCTTTAAAGCTCGTCTCTATAGATACTGTTATATGCGGCCTTGAAATCGATCAAAAAGTGTTGGATACCGGTTTTAAATTTCTATTTTTTTCCAAAATCTGCCGAAGTGCTAATATTTGGTCGATGCGATGGTTGGACTTCCCTGGCCTAAAGCCACACTGGCTTCAGGCGTTAACAAAATACGGCAGAGAAGATCTTGTAGGCGATGTTAAGGAGACTGATGGCTCTGTGGTTAGTGCAGTCCAAGGGATGGCCTTTCTAAGGGATAGGGCAAACAATGCTGAGGTTCCATTCATCAGTCATGCTCTCTCCCGACCCTATTTTGCAGATGAGCTGGTGCATATTCCTTACCAATTCATTGCCAGCTCCTTTGAGCATCTCGGCCGGAATGTCATAAGCTTTATTAGACTTAAATTTATATAAAGCTTTCTTCAATTCATTTAGATTCGGTGGACGGAATTGATGGCCTACTTTGTCCAGGTAGAATAGTGCAATCTGCCATGGCAGTGGAACTCGATTTTGCATGGCAGTTATACAATTTTCTGAAACGATTTTTCTATATCTTCAGCATCGACCGTGATCTTACGACGATGTTCCCCTGATCGTCCATGCAGGCTTCGGTTCGAGGCTTGTAACCCTTAGAAGCTTTTTTTAACCTTTTGGTAAAACTTTTTCATGCTCCTTCTAAGAAGCTGGTATTTCTCTCTCCTCTTTTGCTCGTAAGGCTCGCGAGCAGCTCTGGTCCTTCTATGCAGTCTCGCTTTGAAAGCCTGTTGTTTGGCTGCATGTACTTGCCGGCATTCTTCGTCGAAGCAGGAATTTCACTGTGGTGGACGTGTGAGGCCCAGCACGTCAGAGGCGGCATCTTTGTTGGCTACCTGACAATCCTGGTTCTTCAACTTGTTCTCAATGGTTGAAGTTGGTGGCGTACGACTTTTTAATAGGCCGTGAGAGACTCGATCGGAAAAAGACCGCGATTTCTTGTGACTGTAGCCGTCCGACGTCGAACTTCCTCCCAGTATATACTTTTTTTGGCTTTAGTCAGGATATCGGTAGCATTACCTTGGCTACAACGAGGAAGTGGTCCGAGGCAACATTGGCTCCTCGAAACGTTTGGACATCCTTGATACTGGAGGAGTGTCTTGCGTTAATCACAATGTAGTCAATCTGGTTGGCGGTTGATTGACCAGGAATTTGCCATGTCCCCTTGTGAGTATCGAGATGTGGTAACTGCGTACTCGCTGAAGCAATGTTTGGCCCCGAACCAAAGTCGATTATCCTGCGTCCGTTACCGGAGGAGGTGATGTCGTGCAGGCTATAACTTCCACTAAAGACGTCTTCTCTTCCTTATTTAGCATTCAAATCACACAAGACAAATTTAATGTCATAGCTAAGGCATTGCTCATATGTCTTCTCCAGGAGCTTCTAGAACTCGTCCTTGGTGACATCATCTCTCTCCTCAGTGGAAGCATGTGCGCATATGAGGCTTATGTTAGTGAATTGAGCCGTGATGCGAATTGTCGTGAGGCGCTCGTTCACATTGTTGAATTTCAAGACTTCTTGCCTAAGTCTGCCACTAACGACGAATCCACATCCAAAAAGACGCTGCCCTTGTGGTCGGTAACAGTAACGTAGTAGATATCGCAGTCTTTAAGTTTTCTTTTGCCATCTTCTTGGATGGCGGTAATGGCTGCTTTGAAGCAGTCCAGGCCTCCGCTAAATGTCCGAAACATTATATTCCACGTACAGTTCCAAAGTTCGTTGTCCTTATTTTGCTTGCTACGAGTAAGTTCGTCAATAATAAATCCATCCATATCTGAGGATTATTGTAGCCTCGCAACTAAATAGCTTTATGTGACCTAGAAGTCAACCCGACGCGATGGCACGAGCCCCAACCTGAGGGAACAGACCCTTAGTATAACTCCAAGGGCAGGTAGCCGGATAAACCCCTCTTCAGCGGCCTGAGTCTCGAATTAGTCGTAGTGGCCAGTATAAGATCTTCAACAAGTAGTTCAACCTCAATGGAACTGTAGACGCCACTGCTGATTCCTTCTGGGAAATTTTTCCGCTGCCGTCTTAATAAAAGGAGAAGTGCCTTTGTAGAAAATCTCCTAGACACACTAGATCAAGTGCGTTAGTTGAGAGGGATGAGAATATCGTACACTAGCGTTAAATTTGTTAAATACGATATTTGTGCGTTGCGCACATAGTCGACAACAGGCACTCGCCTCGAAGAATTCAAAGTGAGAAGTTATTGATTTTTTTCTTCCCTCAAAGCAAAGTGTCAGCGTGCTCAGAAGTGGTCAATGCGTGTGAATGTCATAGTTTTAAGAATCAACGCTTTGACACTTAAAGAGACAAATCGCGTAGACAGCGATTACCCTTAAACGAACTTTGACGCAACACTGACGAACTGATATCATTTTTGTGGTATCTCCAACGTCTTATTTAGTGAAATTAATCAATCTACGTTGGCAGTGTATAAATGAGTCATCGCTTGAACAATTTATTTCTCTTTTGACATATCTCACCTTACGGACAAATTTTGTACTTTAGAACTTCTAGGCTCCCTTAGTAATATTGCAATAAATTGCCAAAAAATTCCTTTGTTCAAAATTTGAAAATTTTGTTATCTGTTTGAGTACCATCCTACATATTGCTCCAAATGTAAATTTTTTTGACAAATTGGTGGAAATGATTGTAAACTTAATGATCTGACAACTTTGTGAACTGGTGAAAATAAATAACAAGAAATTGAATCAAAGAATGCAAAAGAATACACGAATTCTCAAAAGATTGCATTCACTTGAGCGCTATTAAATGCGAATGGGGAACAAATGATTGCAATCTTTTTTAATATCAAATGAGTGATAATTGCACAATTTGAAGTCGAAATCTTGGGTTGAGGAAGTCAATGAATGTAATCTTTAAATTGAAGTCATTCAAGATTGCATTCACAAATGATTGCATTCTTGTACAACCCAAGTGCTTCTGTTTTAAATGTATAAATTTTATAAAGATTCCCTTAAAATAAATTCTATATTCCAATTTTATAGACATCAATTCAAGATGGTGGCCAACCATTCTTCGCCTATTTAAACTGCCCACAAATAAGATTATGGGCATACAAAGATCAAACCAACTGTATCACTTCCAAAGTTAGTTTCCGGATGCAAATATTCAATGTAATTTTCTACGGCAAAGTAAGAGCTTGAATAAAATCAAGCTTTGTCAACTGGAAACTACGATTGAAACACCGAAATTCAATGTTTAACAACTCCCTTCCTCTACATCTTCAACTGAAATTGACATCCCATAAACATTACAACAGGAAGTTAAGCATTTTTATTTTCAGTTAGTCGCACAGAAAAAAAAAAACGAATCTCTCTCATTGTGTATATCTGGCGCCAATACCAATAATTTTCCGTCCCAAAAAAGATACATTATTTACTGAATAAAATTTTCTTCAAACAAAAAAATTGAACAAAAAAATAAATAAATATTAAATCAAAAATCATTTTGCATATCAATCGAAAACACGCAACCCACAAATCATTTCCATCACACGCGCGCTTTCATAACAAAACAAAACAAAAAATTATTTTTCAAAACAAATCACTTTTTGGTTGTAAAACAATAATTTTTGTTTAGTCTGGTGTGATGCTGTATTGCCAGAATACTCATTTGCCTAATATGTGCGTTGTAACTGTAGAAATAAGGAAAATTTTAGATTTTCCCCCTTCTTAGACTTTTCAAACGTCACTAACTCACAAATGCAAATAAATCGAATTAAACCGATTAGAGTCGATAGAGTTTTGTGAGAGAGAGAAAGAGACAGCCGTTAACCATTGAACTTGTGTGTATTTGATTCGATAAATAAAATTCAGTGAATCGAATCATCAAACATCACATTCACATAGCAGCATCAGTAGCAGCATCAAAAGTATAAGCAGAGGGCTTGAAAGCCAAACACGAACGCAAACGCAACGCATCTGCAACATTGTGTAAATAATTCATTCAGTCAATCGATTACTTGATGCGGTGATGTTTCGGGATTATTTGCACCGTTTTTGGTGTTTTCCGATGCTTTGAACTCTGCTCCTCCTCTGCTCCGAAGGTATCTCGTCTCAGAGTGTCCTGCTTTACACTTAAATAATTTGCTTTCATTTTCCGCCTTATGAAGCAGATCACAGACTTTTGGTTTGCCATCCAAACGACAAACGCTGACTTCGAAAACGAAGAAGAAATCGCCCTTACTCCATTTTTTTTTATGTTTTTCTGACCAAAAGACAAATAAAATAGAAAAATAGAAATAAAGATAAAAAAAGAGCTAAACACAACATTGTTGGCGAATAAAAAGGGATTTTCCAAAAGCAAATTCTTTCTGAGTTTACAGAGACAGAAAGAGAGAAAATACATTTGGCAAGGATTTTACCACAAATCCCACACCAAGGGCTCTTTAAGGAAAAGCCGTATAGACAAACCACCCATCAAAGCCACTATAAGGGTGTGTGAGTAGGTTTGTGTATACCTACTGTGTGCAAAGGCATTTCTTAGTTAAGGGATTGGAAGAGGGAGTGAATTGCTTTCGATTTCTTCCGCCTGAAATCACCGCTCTTGAAAATATAAAAATTCCAGCCTTCTTTGGTGTCTCTGACCCTCTTTACATATTTAATCACCCAAACATTAAAGGATGTGTATTGGTTTTATACAAATATTAAAAAAAAAAACTCTTGGATCTGGCGTTGGATATCTGATTTCCAAAACAGCTCTCAAGAGCTTAATTTCCTGAGAGCCTTTAGAAGACAAGATCCGGAAAGCCATGTTCTGGACTATAGTACGTCGCGTCAGCATCATAAAGTGCTTAACTGAAGCTCTCTTCTGTCAAAGAGAAGGAGACCTTTTATAGCCGGCTGAGTGCTGCTTATGATAGTACACCACGCGAAGTCATCATATCTAATGGTAATGGGCGACTTGAATGCCAAGGTTAACAAAGCCAATGATGGACTGAAGCATGCTATTGGAAAGCATGCTGTTGGTTACCGCAACGATAATGAAAAACGTTTTGTCGATTTTTGTAACGCCAACCGCCTTGAAATGTGGATGGATGTAGGATGTAGGATGGACCATGTTTGATCTCAAGACATGCCTCAAAGTTAGATGGGTGTTGACGAACAGAAAAGCAACTTCCAAACAAATCGATCACTTCACGGTCAGTTGGCGGATTTTCGATTTAGAAAGGGTGCAGACATGAAAATGTCTCGGACCACCATCTGATGGTTGCTACCGTAAGATTACGCATAGCTGCAGTTCGGAAAACTTAAGAAAACACCCGAATGCCCAAGTTTTATACCGATCCCGCAGTCCGCCAACAATAAGGCGACTACCGTTCACAAGGATTGAGAAGTGTGAATACCACCTCTATCGAAAACTATTAGTGTTCTGTAAAAAGGTGTTCATATTTGGCGCTGAAATTATAGGCTATCGGTCGCAAGAAAGAAACAGTGCCTGGCTTTCCGAAGAAACTTGGGCTAGGATCGAAGAAAGAAAACAGCTCAAAGCTCGCATTGCTAGAGTCTGCGTATTGCATGAAAATAAAAAAAAAGTGCATGGTACCGCGCGACGTGATAAGCGTATCTATATCAACGCATTGGCTTAAGAAGATGCCGCAAGTAGGTGTAATATTAGGACTGTCTATAGAATTACCAAAGAGCTAACAGGTGTCCAAACCTCTAAACAACACCTGGTAAAAAAACAGACGGATCTCTGCTATAGTTTTGGATAAGGACCGTCTCAAAAGGTGGAAGGAGTACTTTTATGGTGTTTTAAACCTCGTTGTCGACAGTGAAGTGAACCCAACACCCAATGACCCGTCCGTAGTAATGAATTCCCGAAGACGCACTATATCCCCCAGTAGAGAAGAAATCTTAACCGGTATCGGTAATCCCGCAGAGCTCCTTCGAGCAGCGCCAACAAGATCGAGTGAGCTCCTGCACCAACTCATTGAGAGAGTTGGAGTGCTTTCCTGAGGAGTGGATAAAGGAAGTTATTGTAAGATTAGGTTAGGTAAAAGGGCTGACAGTTACCGTCACACTAAGATCTATGTAGATCCGTTGCGATACTCTAGGAAGTTGTATCCCACTTAATGTAAAATCATATGTGTTCTGTTTGGAGTCAAGCCATTTAGAAGCGTTTACAAAGTTCAGAAGGCTATTAGCCCATTTGATGCTACAGGCTGGTACTTTAATATGCCGTTCGGCTTGACTTGAATCAAACGACGATCCTGTTCTTGCCAGCTCATCAGCTCTTTCGTGTCTCTGTTCATCACTGGGACCAAGGACCCAGCAGAGTCTAATGATATGCTGCATGCCAAGAACTCTAAGGTGTTCGCGACAGAAACTTACAAGCTTCGAGTGTATATCGGTGGCAGAAATTGATTTAGTTGCTTCTTGGCTATCAATAAAGAGGATGGTATCAGCTCGTGGTATCGCTATTATTGATATTTGCGTAGTTGCTTTGGTCACTGATGATGCTGCAAAAGTCTGGAAGTTTGAAGGAGCTCGCTCGCTCCAGAGTTTCCGAGAAAATTCCTGCACCAACTCCAGTGTTCATGTTAGAAAAACCAATGAAGACTGTTATTGTAGAATTATTACTGAAGGGTTGGTTGTTTTCCCAATCCTCTCTATTAAAGAGGTCGTGAAGGGTCTGTTGAAATTTAAATGGGAAGTTGTGTAGTCTGTACAAACATTTATTCCCACATATCTCTGAAGAATCTGAGTACGGCTCGTTGTGCTTTGTTTCCAGCAGTTAGTCTAACTTTCTCGCACGAATAGATCTAGGGGTCTCAGGTTGAGTATCGCTTCCAGTCCCACTGTGGGGGTGGTTTTCAACGCCCCTGTGATACCTACGCATGCTAATCTTTGCACTTGTGTCAAAGTTTTCAGGTTTGTTGCTTTCTTAGTCGCGTTCCACCAAACAAGATTACCATAGATTAGTATCCGTCTAACTATTGCCGTTTAAATCCACCTGATAATTTTTGGGTTGGGTCCCCAGAATTTTCCAAAAATCCTGTTGCAGGAATAGAATGCGACCAAAGCTTTCTTTGCTCTTTCTTTTGTGTTGAGACTTCAGTTCAGTTTCTTATCTAGTACCACACCAAGGTATCTAGCCCGATCCGAAATTTTGAGTGATGTCCCTTCGATTGATGGTACCTACTCTAAACATTGGTAGTTTCCTTCGAATAATGTAAAGCTCCCAAAGAAAGGAGATCTTTCTCAGTGCGAAAACTGGACAGGAATTTGCGTGCTGCCTGTTGTAGCCAAGGTATTAGCTTAAACCATCCTGAAGCGACTAATAGACTACTAGCTGGATTCCGCACTGGATATTCCTGTGTGGACCATATCAACAGCTTCCTAATCATCATCGAACAGTGCGTTGAAGATCCATCACTTCACCTGCTGTTCATCGAACTTGAAAATGCGTTCGACAGAGTCAATATTGAATTTATATGGCTTGATTTGCGAAGGAAAGGTATCCCGGATAAATTGATTGCTTTAAATAAGGCAACATATGACGGATCCAAATGTCACGTTGTGCGTGAAGGGTGGTTGTCAGAGGAGTTTGCAATCCAAAGTGGGGTTAGACAAAAGGTTGTAATCACCAATACTATTCAATGTTGAATCCGTGCTTCTTTATGGCTGCAGCACTTGCAAAAGGATACCCGCCACCGTCACAAGAAAACTGAAAAGGGTCGAGAATAGATGTTTGCGAAACATCTTGAGGATTTTCTAGACTAACCTTATCTCCAATCATGCGAGGACAGGTCAGGAACCCATCGACTTTATCATACGAAAACTCAAGTGTCAATGGATTGGGCATATACGCTTCGAAAAAAATCGTGATCACATTTCGGATCAAGCGCTGCAATGGAACCCTCTCACGCAGCGTGGCAGACGATTTGGTTGACCTAGAAAAATTGGCGAAGAACGGTCGAAGAGGAATCAGCACAACTGGAATCATTTGAGACATCTGAGGTACATCTCCAGCAACCGTACACGATGGCGCGTAGGATTCGTGGAGGCCCTATGTCCCTCAACAAGGAAAATTTAATGGCGTAACAAGTACAGTTTTTACCTTCACTTAAAAGAGCTTAAAATAGCAGCTATAGGTATACTGGTAATAATGGTTTATCGTCAGAATATACTCCAGTAATTTTATCACTGAGCGAAACAAAAATAGTAGAAAAAAGTAATCATAAGCTCGTGAATGAGAGAACAAACTGGAACAAATTCAGAGACAAACTTGGAAGTTTTTTAAACCTAAGATCCCCATATGCAAACAATTGAACAAATTGACCATGAAGTAGAACAATTTATTGCTGATGTGCAACAGGCTGTAGAAGAAAGTACTCCAAATTGTTTTGAATTGTCTGACGGCGGATGCTTCTTCCGAAAACTCCTTATGGAAAGCAGCTAAGCGCCTTAAAAGACAACACAGACACAAAACCCGACGATATAATTGCAAGATGGTAAATAGATCGGAAACCCGTAATAAAAGGCTAATCTCTTCGCTGAACATTTCGCGAATGTTTTGAAGCCTTTCCAGCAAATACAGCTACAGATCTCTAACAGTTTGTTGATAGAAACTATGAATGTGAAATACCTTTTGTCACGCTCAAAGAAGTAAGAAGCATGTGTCAACATAGGTTGTCTTACAAAAAATCACCAGGGTACGATCTGATAACTGCTCAGGTTTTGAAAGAAATGCCTTTAATAGCCTTCAAGAAACTCCAATTTATAATAAACGCATGCCTTAAACTAAGATATGTGCCACATCATTGGAAAAATTGGAAAATCGAAGAAGTCACTGTTATACCTTATAAACAAGGTAAGTCACCAACAGAAGAAACATCTTACAGACATACATATACATATCTCTTATACCAATCATGGCAAAAGTTTTCGAAAAACTGCTCCTGAAAAGGCTAAGCAAAATAATAGACAAAAGAAGACTCATTCCAAGCCATCAGTTTGGATTTAGAAATAAACATTCCACGATAGACCACGATACTTCGGATAACGGATGTTGTGGAAAGGGCAATTGATAAGATTTGGCACTTGGGACTTGAGTACAAACTGCATAGGGACCTTCCCAGGCAGTACTACGAACTACTGAAATTCTACGTCAAGAACCGACTCCTAAGAGTACGGTACGACCAAAATTACTCCGAACTAAAGAAAATTGAAGCCGGTGTACCACAAGGAAGTGTCCTAGGACCAATCCTGTATCTGTTATATACAAGGTTTATTCCAGTGGACATCAACGGTATCATGGCCACCTTTGCTGATGATATTGCAGTACTGGTGCCACATAAATCCGTTACGAAGGCTACACAAAAATTGCAAAATGCGTCGATAAAGTAAGTGATTGGACCCAAAAATGGCGTATCAATTTAAACTAAACAAAATCGACCCATATAAACTTTACAAACAAAAACATAAAATGTTCCAAACTCATAAGCAGTACAGCAGTACCTTACTCCAATACTGCCAAATACCTTGGAATGACCTTGGATGCAAAGCACACCAAAAACAAAAGAGAAGAACTAAACTTGAAGTACCAAAAAATGTACTGGCTAATAGAAAAGAAATCTGACCCATCTATCCAGAAGAAACTAATGTTATATAAGCACATATTGAAACCCGTTTGGACATATGGTATCATAACTATGGGGCTGTACAAAAAAAACAAATGCTGAACCCATCCAAAAATTCCAAAGCAAGATCCTTCTCCTTCTGAGAACTTGAACGTTGATATCTCACTTAGGGAGTTAATCAGCCTCATGTTGAGAAGTAGAATAATTAACTCAACATTAGGTGACTTCTCTGTTAGAAGATCTGTCAGCAGAGGCACACCGCAAGGTGGAGTCCTATCCCCACTCTTATGGAACATCGTAATCAACGAACTATTAGTTAACTTAGAAGCGGATGGTTTCAAAGTAATTGCGTATGCAGATGACGTTGCCATTGCAATATCGGGAAAGCATCTTCAAATCATTATAGAATTAATGCAAACCGCTCTCAACAAATTACTTAAATGGACAGATAAATGTGGACTAGGTGTAAATCCCCACAAAACTGAACTTGTCCTCTTTACAAGGAATTATAAAATTTCGAATATAGACCCTCCATCAATAAATGGTATCCTACTCAACTTTTCAGACGAAGCTAAATATCTAGGTCTGATTTTAGACAAAAAGTTGAACTGGAAACCAAATATACAAGAAAGAGTCAGAAAAGCCGCAGTGGCGCTTTTCTCCTGTAAAAAAGCTATTGGAACCAAATGGGGCTTGTCCCCACATATCACCCACTGGCTATACACAGCGGTCATCAGACCGATACTCACCTATGGGGTGGCAGTGTGGTGGACTGCTTTAGATAAGGTAACTTATCGAGATAAGCTAAGCAGGGTGCAGAGATCAGCTTGCATGTGTATCAGCGGAGCTCTTCGTTCGACGCCCTCCGCTGCTTTAGACATACTGCTTAATATTTCACCCCTCGATATATACACTAAAGAAGTGGCAGCGAGCACAGCCATTCGTCTCAGAGCCATCTCTCAATGGTCCAATAACTCTATTGGCCATACCATTATTCTGAACAAATTCGAATCAATCCCTAAACACTCCGACTACACCATCCCTCAGCCGGTTTTTGGCCAAAATTTCCTAGTCACAATTCCAACAAGATCCACTTGGGATAATGAGGAATTTTTGAGAGATGAAGCAATTCATTTCTACACGGATGGCTCAAAAACTGAAGAGGGGGTGGGTGGTGGCGTGTACTCAGAACGACTAAACATTAGTCTCTCCTTCCGTCTCCCTGATCATTGTAGCGTGTTCCAAGCTGAAATCCTGGCGATAAAAGAAGTTTTATCTTGGCTCAAAAAAAACGTTATATCTACATTAAATATCCGTATCTTCTCAGATAGCCAAGCTGCCCTTAAATCACTAGTCGCCGTTTCTACAAACTCCGTAACTGCCCGAAATTGTCGATCGTCTCTAATGGAGATGGCGGAACAGTTCAACATTCACCTTTTCTGGGTGCCGGGACACAGAGATATTCCAGGAAACTGCAAAGCCGATGAACTCGCCAGGATGGGAACTATAACATCAATATTGCCTAACAAGGTGAATATTGGAATACCAATTGCTACTTGTAAACTTATGCTTAAGCATGATTCCATGATGATGACAAACAGCAGATGGACAGGTATCACTACTATGTCTGGCGACGAAACGGATCTGGCCAACACTGGATCCGAAGCGCTCGAAATGTTTGTTATCTCTAAGTAGATTGCATATTAGCTCCTCCACAATTGGTGTCATTACTGGACACTGCCTCATAGGCAAACACGCCAATAGACTCGGCGTTTTCTCAAATGATTTCTGCAGAAGCTGCATGGACGAAGAGGAGGAAGAAACTATCCCACACCTTCTTTGCTCATATCCTGCTCTTTCTCAAAGACGTAAAATACACTTAGGAAGTTTTTTCTTTGACGATCCAAGTGATTTAAATAAAATTGACATTCACAGTCTCCGTCGCTTCATCAAAAGCTCCAATTGGTTTAATTAGCAAGGATCACCTCGCAGTCTTATGTGGTATCACAATGGGCCTATTCTGGCCTAAGTGTGTCAGCAGTTTTCCTGGCAGCCACCTTAACCTAACCTAACCTAAGGTCCTTCGTGGAATAATAAATGCCCCTTGGAAAATTAGAAATAGCGATTTACATCGTGACCTTCAAATTGAAGTGGTTAAAGAAGTGGTTAAAAAAACACGCTGTACCACAAATCAAACTCCATATTTTGATAAAACTTTTATAACTTCCCTTCTCATTATTCGATTCAATTTTGAATAGCTCTTGGCCTCCTAATACATTGGTAAAAGAATTTACAATCCCCCCTAGGCAAAGAAAGATTGCAAACAACAATAATAATTTAAATACAAAAAACTTAGTAGGTTCTCCCTCTACTACCTAAACGTAAGAGGGCTTCGCAGTAAAACTGCCAAAATCTTTCAAAACTCCCTAGCTTTTCCTTATGATTTATTTGCTTTCACTGAGACATGGCTTAATGACACGATCTTAGACACAGAACTATTTGATCAAGAATTCATAGTTTTCAGGAAAGACCGTCATGTGGATAATACGAATTTAGTAGGAAGTGGGGTCTTAATTGCGATTAGAAATCATTTCAACTCAACTCCTATCATATTCCCTTTTAATAACGGGTGATTTTTTAGCTGGTTTGGTTTTGGCAACACTGGTTTTGACAGCTGACGTGTGTTTAGTACCTTGTGTCACTGTCAAACAGCTTCAGTTTGGTTTGCAATTTAACCACCTACAATTTAACGACCTACCACAACGCCGAATTTTTGGTGAATGGGCTCTTGGAAAGCTGGCCGAGGATCCGCTTTTTTATCGAAAAATTGTGTTCAGCGATGAGGCTGATTTTTGGTTGAATGGGTACGTAAATAAGCATAATTGCCGCATTTGGAGTGAAGATCAGCCAGAAGCATTGCAACAGCTACCAATGCATCCCGAAAAAGCCACTGTTTGGTGCGGTTTATGGGCCGGCGGCATTATTGGGCCATATTTCTTCAAAGATGATGCGAATCGCAGCGTTACTGTCAATGGTGAACGCTACCGAGCGATGATAACAAACTTTTTTTTGCCCGAAATGGAAGTTCTTGACTTGCATGATATGTGGTTTCAACAAGACGGTGCCACATGCCACACAGCACGCGAAACAATGGCGCAATTGCGAGGCGAGTTTGGTGAACAGTTAATTTCACGTTTCGGGCCGGTCAATTGGCCGCCTAGATCATGCGATTTGACACCATTAGATTATTTTTTGTGGGTGTATGTCAAGGCTAATGTCTATAGGGACAAGCCCGCTTCGATTGTCGCACTGGAAGCCAACATCCATGCATTCATTCGTGAGATACCGGCCGATATGTGTGAAAGAGTATGCCAAAATTGGACTCAGCGGATGGGCTACCTGAGACGCAGCCGCGGTCAACATTTGCATGAAATTATCTTTAAACATTAAATTGCAAGGTTCAAACTATCGATTCAAATAAATATTTCATTCATTTTTTCGAATTTTTTGTGTTTTTTTTTTTTTTTAAGTTCTAAACCTCTTAAAAAATCACCCTTTATTTCAATAGAACTTGTCTGCATCAAAATATCCATGCATTCAAAAGATTTATTCATTCTAAATGTCTATTTTCCCCCCAATAGTTCAGTTTCAGTATATGTTGAGCTTTCCCATGCTCTCGACTATATTATTGACGTTGCTGGATTTGATAGTATTATTACTCTCTTAGGCGACTTTAACCTTCCATACATTGACTGGATTCCTTCAGAAGACGAGTCTTACTTTGAAGCATCGTTGACTTCATCTCAACAGGAGCTTCAACTGTTAGACCATATTATATCTACGGACTTACAGCAAATAAGCTGTATTAAAAACTCTTTAAATCGAATACTCGTTTTAGTTTTCTCATCTGACGCTGTTAGTACTGTAGTGGTAGAGTCTACTACTGCAATATCAAACATAGATAAATACCATCCTTTTCTTGACATTTTTCTTGACTTGGACGGGCATTTACTAAATAATAGTAATTCACAAGACTGTTCATATTCTTTTGACTTTCGGAAAGCTAACTTTCAGTTGCTTTCTGAGCATTTAAGTGCATCCGGTATTGAAAATATACCAGTTTCAGGCGACATTGACGTTGCAGTTTCATACTTTTATCAAGTATTGACCAACTGTATTAATGACATAGTTCCACACAAAATACCCAAATACTCTAGCTTCTGCCATCCATGGTATACGAATGAACTCAAAATTCTTCGTAATAAAAGAAACAGAGCTTGGAAGAACTTCATAAAAAGTATGTCCCTTGAGGACCGAGAATTGTATATTTCCTTGTTTGATGAGTTTAAAAACCTCTCCAATCATTTATACGCTGAATACCTTAAAAAAATGGAAAGTTCCCTAAAGCTTGACCCCAAAAGTTTTTGGAATTTCGTAAACTTGAAAAAGAAATCTGATGGCTATCCAGTCAATTTTACTTTTAATAATATTATTTTAAATAGTCCTCCGGATATTTGTGATGAGTTTGCCAACAACTTTCGCCAGTCTTTCGTTGATACCCCTGTCGATGTTGATGAGAACTTTTTTCTCTACTTAAAAGACTGCCCACAAACTACCTTCAATAATACCCCAATTATAATCGAAAAAATTTTACATTATATGTCCTTACTTCATGATGATTACTCGTCTGGACCTGATGGCATCCCACCAATTATCTTGCTCCGGCAAATTTCCAAGTATTTGGAAAAAAGCATATATTACACCAGTTTTTAAAAAGGGTAACAGATCTGATATATGCAATTACAGGCCAATCTCCAAGCTATCTTGCATTCCTAAGCTTTTTGAGCAAGTAATGTGCGATAGTTTGACATTCAACTGTAAGAATATAATTTGCAATCAACAACATGGATTCATGCAAAAGCGATCGACAATAACCAATTTACTTGCATTCTTGCACAAGTGCTCAACTGCGTTGGAACATGGTCAAGAACTCGACTGCATCTATACAGATTTTTCTAAAGCTTTTGATCAACTTTCACACGACATCATCACGTTTAAGTTAAAGGTGTTTGGCTTCCCTCCTAAACTCATCAATTGGGTTTCTTCTTATCTCCATAATAGATCCTATCAAGTAAGATTTAGGAGCTCTGTCTCCAACCCTTTCTTTGCCAAATCTGGAGTTCCCCAGGGTAGGCCCACTTCTTTTTATCTTAGCTATCAACGACGTATCCCTCTGTATACGTTATAGTGAAATTCTAATTTTTGCGGATGACTTGAAAATTTTCAAAAGCGTCAAATCTGAGAGTGATCGGTTACTTTTGCAAGAAGATATAAACAGTTTTGTTATTTGGTGTAATAAAAACGGTTTAAATCTCAACCCTATTAAATGTCAGGCGATGATTTTTTCTAAAAAAAAAAGTTCCTAGTTCATTTGATTATAGAATATCGCAGCACACATTGCGTCGTGTTGATAGTTTCAAAGACCTAGGGGTTCATTTTACTTTTAATCTTGATTTTACGAAGCATATCAATTTAATAGTCAACAAGGCAAACTCTATGTTAGGGTTTGTTAAACGTTGGTCTAAAGAATTTCAGGATCCTTATGTTACCCTCGCTCTCTACAATAGTCTTGTTCGCCCTCATCTTGAATACGCATCACAGGTATGGACCCCTTTTTACGATGTCCATAAGAATAGACTAGAAGCAGTACAGCGTAATTTTATACGTTTCGCCTTGAAAGGACTACCGTGGTCCGATCCTTATAATCTTCCTCCTTACGAACACCGGATTAAGCTTCTTCAGATTCAAACTTTGGCACAAAGGAGAATTAATAATGATATTGTATTTATTCATCAACTTTTAACGGGCGTTATTGATGCACCTGATTTATTATCTTGTACTAGCCTTAACTACCGTGGTGGAGGTCACAACACTCGTAGTCTAGAACTAATGCATATATCTCAACACCGTACCAATTATGGAATGCATGAGCCTTTTACACGCATGTGCAACATTCTGAATTTGAACTCTAATTTTTTTGATTTTAATATAAGTAAGAATAGACTCAAAGCTTCATTGAAGACTAGTGTACCACGCTCTTAAATGTTTGTAATTGTTAATTTTTTCAATGTCATTTTATTTGTTATTTTATAATTGTTGTTTTTAATTTTATTTTGTAAAGTGTATGTTTTAAGTAGTTTGTTGCTTACTAACTACTAATACTACACTAAGTGATGAGCCTGATAAGCACTTAATTTGTGTTTGGCAATTCTTTGGTCGCAAGATGTCGCTTGTATTAAGCTCTCTTCGGCAAAGATCTGATAGTGTAATAAAAAAAAAAATAACTGGGAAAAACTCAAAAAAAAAAACAACTTAAATCAAGGAAAACAGTTTTAAAACAAGTTAATTCGTTAACAAAGGTAAGGTTAACTGAGAAATTCTTAAAACAAGTGCAAAATTCTAAGAAATCCTGTTTCAAAACAGCTTTGTGACAATTTTTAGGATGTGCGAGCTTAAATTAAGCCAAAAACAAACTCATTTTAAAGAAACAGAAAAGTAAATGACTTGCATTTGTAGACCTTTTATTTAAATGCTATTTTTTGTTTTTTGCATTTTTGTTTTGTTATTTTTTTGTGTATTTGTAGCTGCTTCCCTTGTTATTTTTAAATGTGAGTAACAATTAATTTTATTTGAAAAAAAACTTATACTTGCCTTGGGTTTTTCTGAGATTTAAACTGGGGCCTTCCGCTTACGTCAATAGAAGTGTTTTTTTTTAATCCAAGAATAAGCTTGTTTTAAGATTTTCGTTATTGAATAAAGTCTATTGGATGTGATTATAAGTTCAAGCAAACAAGATTTGACAAAAAAAAAAAAAAAATAAGCCCGATCGTACTGGATTCTAGCTTGTAAATTTTTTCTGAGTGTATGATTTCTTCAGAAACACATTTTCTATACTTTCTGTCTCAAAAAACTGTATTGTTTGTATGAGATTTTTAAGAAGTTTTTGATTATTATTTCTATTAGAAAAACAAAAATGTAATTATAGCCCAACCTTTATCATTAGATGACTTCTATTATTTAAATAATTGAATTACCTATAGCCAATGATCATTCAAATATTAAAAAATGAGAAAGGTTGGGCCAAATTTATTTTTTTTTTTTTCTGAAAAGAAATAACAATTAAGTCATAACTCATAGTATTTTTTCATCAAAATAATCATATAAACGTGTCAAAGTTAAAATAACTAATTTCCATAATCAAGAAATTCAATGATAGATATTACTGGGGCCATAGCAGTCAATCACTTCATTATCTGTGCCGTTACCACCTTAATTTCTCGTTATATTTCACTCTTAAGCCATTATGTGAAATAAGACTAAAATTATGAGCAATTCAATGCGACCTAAATGGTTCTATGAATCTCGTTTCAAACTTAAAATTCCATTTTTCGCATATTCACTGCATGATGTTGCATGTTGATGATGATAAATATTATTTTTTTTTGTTTCTTCCCCTGTTGTACATGCCCAAGACTTTAACATTGAAAATTTTTAGAAAGGGGAGCTTTCCAACCCTGTGCCGCCCATTATCTGATGTCGGGGTGGCATGCACACAGTTTGTTGTATATTGTTTTGTTTTTCTTTAAATTTTTTAAATCTGCCTCAGATGTTATTTGGTTTTAATTTTAATGGTGAACGCTCTCCAGCTTCATAGCCATGGAGTCATAAATTTCTAGAGACACAAGGCATTTGCTCCTCTTGTGTGTCTACCGAGCTACGATTATTTATGCTTATGTTTCTTCAATGACTTGGTTCTCCGGATTCTGGGATTCTCTAGGTCTGTTTCTATTTGTATCGTGTCGGTTGCTATTATGTGAAAATGTTTTCCAGATACCGATGGCAAATTGCATCGTGTCGCAGCATCCATAAGGGCGAGACGGTAGGTATATACAAAAACTTGAGAAGATGCAGCACAACCCATCATCAGCCGACATTCAGGATATGGCATAGAGTTGGGGATGTAGGAGCAGCAGCAGCAGGTTGCATCCGAGAGAATACGTAATTAAGTCAATAATTCTTCGTCTGATTATTAGTTTCAGAACGTGTCTATGGCGACATTTTATTTGAATGTAGATAATATTCTTTAGCCCTCACCTCCACCTTTCTCACCTCAACCTTAGAAGCTATAGTTTATTTAAAGTTTTATACTTTTTTTGCTTATTTAACAAAATAGTAAGTTTCAAGGGGAGGAGGAAATGTTGTTGGTTTGATGGAAAAATAAATGTTTTATTTTCATTAAATTAATGAGATTCAAAAAAAAAAAAGAACAAATATCTGCGACAGCAAAACGGACCGTTTAGCAAAAAAAAAGTCCATTAAACAAATTACGCTTGAGTTATTTCATACCTAACGAGAGAATTATTTGCTAAATTAAAAAATAAATCCTACGGAAAAGTGCTTTCAATTTTCTCTCATTTTCCATCTATGCAAATTGTAGATATAGAAAAAAAAATCATAAAATAGAAAAAAAAATACATAGAAGATGTACCTACACACCATTATCAGTAGATTGTTTTTTTTTTAACTAAAATTAGCTAGCTTGGTTTTTTCTATATGGAAAAATTATCGAGGTGGAAAATGTTAAGAGTATTTAAATGAGGGTTGAAAATATGTGTAATTTGTAATGGTTTTTTATATGCCGGTGAATACGTGAGGGGTGTGTTGTGTATGTAAGGATGATGGAGAGAGTACAAGATAAAAATAATAATAAAAATTAATGTGGTTGAAATTTATGTAAAGAAAAAAAAAATGAAGAAGAATGTGAAGAAGATAAAAGATATTTTTTTTAAAGGAACATTTTGCGGGATGACTGTTTTTTTTTTTAATTTGTATTTTATTTTAAATTTGTAGCTTGTTATATTTTTTGTTTGTTAGTAGATTTTATCTAAGCAGGTTTGCTTGGGTTGATTTCAACAGCCGGCGTGGTCAAATAAAGGAGCTCAACCGTCTATATATGATGAATTATAAAGTTTCTAGCTAAAGGACCTTTAAAAAAAAACTGAAATATGAAAATTGAAGTATGAAAATTATTTGCATAGGTACATACATATATACATAGAACTAAAACTAATTTTGTAGCAGTGAGCGTGTCACCGTAAAATTTTCCGTGACAAAATTTGTTCTTTCAGTTACCCAAATCCTTTTTCCGCTTTTTATTTCTTGTTGTTCCCTACAAGTGTTTCTTTCAATATGTTGAGAGGGAGAAGGGCAGCCGTGGTTCATCAGCAAACGGTTCTCTTTCGCAGTATTTTGACGAAAACAATATACAAGTGGAGAAGTTTTCCACTCACTAGTTGACAGACGGGCGGTCTGCTACAATACCGATTACCGAGAAAGTGTGGGTGACAGTTGGTCCCCTAATCCCAAAAGACCGATTGACAGGCAGCTGGTCTGCTCAATAAAAGCTCAGGCTACACTCGGTCCCCAAAAGTGGATGTCACTCATTTGAAAATGGCCGAGGGCCCAACTTAAATACATAAATCGTCATATTTCATGCAAAATGTAAAAAATGGAACGTTATTTGCCAATCCCTAACTTTTCCCCAAATCTAACAAAAGCCCACCGACGTAGTTTTCTTTTTTTTATCGCGTATTAGAACATAGCTGCCAACACTTCCTTCGAAAAACATAGTTAAAAAAAATCATCGGTTACTCTGCTGTAATATAAATTTCTCTTTATTTTTGTTTGATTTAGTACGCGAAATTTGGAGGGGACAAATGTATTCAGTAAGTCAGAATTGAACTTTCGAATCATTGAAATTTTATTTTTTTGGTTTAACTTTCTCAAAAAAATAGTGAGAAAATGGCTGAATGCGTTCATCGATTCGTCGCTCCTGGTCGTGAAACCAGCGATCGGCAAATTTTACATAAAGCCAGGGATATGTGCGAGTAAGTAGGACCGCTGGATTTCGTCAACGGAAGTGCTCTTCAGCAACTTAACTGAGAGTAGCTTACAAATGACGTGATAGAAGTCCGTGGCTTCCGATTGGCTGAAAGCACAAGGGTTGAATGCAAGATGTAGTTCGAACAGACATTAACAAATCTGGACAAGGACTTCTTGACAGAAGAGCATATCGAAGAATCGATTTTTAATGAAGGAGAAAGTTGAAACGAAGAAGGGAATTGTCAAAGATTCGGAAATTTAATGTTGATATTTAAAAATTGGAAGTGTAAAGTAAAATTGTCGAAAAGTTGGAAAAAAGGTAAAAATTGAAGTGAGGTTGAAAGGGCAAAAAGCAAGGAAAAATTTGTGAGACAGTGGAAAAAGGTTGTAGAGCAGTATAGAAGCAGAGGGAATTGTTGGCAGAAAATAAAAAGATAAGTAGAGTGTTTGATTTTTTTATAATAGTTATTGTAGTTCAGTTTCCGTTTTTCTTAAACACCAAGTTGGGTAAATAATATAAATTAGTTGGCTTTTGTTCCGTTAGTTCTTCTCGAAACTGCGAGACGCGCGACCCGTTCAAAGTTTTCCGTTTTTTTTTTCTTTCGGGACATGACAATAACGGTCCATTTTGTTCCTTAAATTCTTTGCTATATTTTCTTTAAAAAAAACTTGGGCTTTAATCCTGCTTGTAAGGTTTCCCAAGCAAATTCAGAATTATTAAAAATCCCCATTTAAAAAAGAATTTTTTTCATTTTCTTTGTATTCACAATTGCTTTTACCGTCGGTTCCGCCCCGAAGGTTTGCAATTTCCTTTTTTTCAACAAAAAATTCCTGGCGCCCTTTTTCTCTTACAGGTAGTAAGCCCCTGTGGCAACCTTATCATTTAATTTGATTTTATTCAGAACAAAAACATCTCAGTCAACACCTGATTAATTCAAATGGTGAATCCACCCCTTAATTTGATATAGCCGTGGTGGTAGCATCCAAGTGCTACCTTGGGTTGAAATTCCGAATTCGATAATCGAATATCGCTTGGTCTCCTTTGTGTTGACATTCGAATTTCGTACAAACTACATAAGTTGTGTTTTTCATTCGTGGTGGTCGGTTGCGTTTTTGGTCGTCGTTGTCTTTTTTTTTTGTTTGTTTAAATTAAAAAATAACTAAGTGCTCGGAATTCGGTTCGTCGGGAAAAATTGCAACAAGCGATTCATCTCAAATTTTGCGGCAATCTTCGATAATTGTCAGATTGTGTTAGTTTTTGAAATCGGTCCAATCACTGCATTTCGAAAGCGATACAACTTTAACGTTGAAAATAAATTAAAATAAAAAAAAAACACTCATTCGCCCTAGTGACTATTGTGTTACTTATTTGTTTTTTTTTCGTTATAATTCTTTTACCTAATTATATATAGGTCATTAAGGTGGTGCTACAATCCGGGGTGAACCAGGTACTCAACCAACAGACTTCTTGCAGCCGTCTCGGTCTCTAGCTAGCTGTCTCAAGCTTCGCACGCCAAGTTGGTTGAGGTCCTCTTTAAATTGCGTGCGCCACCTGTTACACTGTCCTGCTCTATTATTCAAAGACTTTCCGGGCCTGAGCATTGATGTCCCTTCGCTCTAGGTGACCCACCCACCTCATTCGATTGCTTTTCATTTTTGTAACTATAGGTCGGTGTCGCTGTACAGCCCGTACAGTTCGTTGTTGTATCTTCTTCTCCATTCCTCATTACAGACGGGACCAAAATTCACCCGTCCATACCTCTGCCCCATACATCAGAATCTGGATGATTTAGGGGGACTTTATTTGCTCTATAGAGAGCTTTGCTCCTCAATTGCCTTCTTAACCCAAAGAAGCAGCTTTGGCAGAGTAATTCTTCGTTTGATCTTTGCATTGGCATCGTTCGTTGAGTTGATAGCGGAACCTAGGTAGACAAAGTATCTGACCACCTCGAATAGCTGTCTATAATGACGTTCAGTCCGAGACATCGGTGTTGGGTGTCCTTTCTTGTTGACAGCATTTATTTCGTCTTGCCTTCATTCACCGTTACTTCCTTTTCAATACTCACAAAAGCGTCACTGACATCACGCCTTGTTCGTCCGATTATATGGATATCGTCGGCGTTAGCGAGTAATTCGACGGACTTTTGAAAGGTTGTGCCTCAGGCTTTGACGGGAGAGTTTTACACTATTCTTTCAAGAGCAATGTTGCAGAAGTAGCATGACAGCTCTTCAGCCTGCCTAAAATCTTATTTGACATCAAAGGTATCGGTGAGGTCTTTGCCGACCTTGATGGAGTGGCGTGCACTCTCCATCGTCATTCTGCTCAAACGGACGAGTTTGGGAAGGATGCCGAAACTAGACATTGCTCTATATACATAGCTCGTCTCTATAGATTCTGTCATACGCTCGTACGCAGCCTTGAAATCGAAGAAAAGGTGGTGGGTATCGATTTGAAACTTCTGTGTTTTGTATAAGATCTGCCGTAGTGTAAATATTTGGTCGATGATTGGACTTTCCTGGCCTAAAACCATACTGATATTGGCCCCTCAGGTTTGTTGACGAATTGCTTCAGGCGTTCACAAAGTATGGCGATGTATGCGATGTTAGGATCCTGATGTCTCTGTAGTTGGTGCAGTCCTGGGGATCGCCTTTCTGCTAGATAGGGAAAACAATGCTAAGGTTCCATTCATCGGGCATGCTTTCCTCCGACCATATTTTGCAGATGAGCTGGTGATGGTGAGTGCACCTTACCAATTCATCGCCAGCCGCTTTGAACAGTTTTCCCACAAAGCCATTAGCTCCTGGTGCTTTGTTAGACTTAAATTTAGATAAGCTATTTCACTTCGTCGAAACCGGGTGGACGGAATTGTTGGGCTACGTGCGTTGTCATGGTTGAATGATGCAATCTGAACGGCAGCGGAAATCGATATATCCTCGATCTTGTATAATTTGCAGAAATGATTGTGCACTTTTCGGAAACAAAAGCGAACATACAAAAATAATGTCTGATAGATGGAAAGCGATAACTTTCTTCCATTTGTTGGGAAATATTGCTTTTTCCATTGATGTTGTTATTGCCATTGTTACATTGACATAGACATGGACATGGACACGGACATCATCATTTGACTCTGACTTTGAATTTGACTTTGACTTTGACTTTGACTTTGACTTTGACTTTGACTTTGACTTTGACTTTGACTTTGACTTTGACTTTGATTTTGACTTTGACTTTGACTTTGACTTTGACATTGGCTTTGACTTTGACTTGGACTACATTTGCATGAGGAATGTTCTGGAAAATGGGATCTCAGAGACCTCAGCACAATTTCTCACTTTTTCTGTCTAATTACTAAGGAAAAAAATATTGCATCCGCTAGCTTACTTTCTGACGGCATAATACAACATAAACCAATTCCGTACAAACAAAAATCAGAGGATTAAAAATCTTCACATAGTAGTGTTGGATTTATTGAAAAATTATACTGTAGAGAATTTTACATGGGATAATTTAGTAATGCAAACTTTACAGACATCTTTTCAATCGTTTTAGTTATCGAAAACACGCTCTCACTGAACAGACTGTAAAGAGTCTTTCAATCAGGAAATTCCAGATGTGTTAGGTTATAGCGGTCATGTTGTTGATAAAGATATATCTGTCAAATTTGTTGTGAATTCAATAGCTTATGGCACATTATTTTTGCGGTTAAATGAACCACAATAATTTTTAACCAACTTTTCTCTCTCTTCTCCTAAATCCGTTTTTCACTTTCCTTTCAGTTGTGGCTCCAAAATGCTCGAAGAGGTTAGTAGAAAAACTTGTATACCGAGAGCCAACCACATAAAAAGTCAAGTTATTTGCGTAACATTGTTAGTCATATCAATAATAGCTCTTCAGGTGTTGAACCGAAAACCGTTTGTTTGCCTACCTAAACACGTGTCGAACAGATGTATAATTTGACGTTAATTTTTTATATTAACTTTTACTTTTAACTTTTGTTCAAAATTGCGAGCTAAATATTTCTTGCATGCAAACTTTTTACCTCCGACCAATAGGCATTGAAATAAAGCGATGTTAAAAACTTACGTCAAATTTTACACCAGTTCGACACGTGTTTAGGTACGCAGAAAAACTGTTATTGGTTTAACACCTGAAGAGCTTTTATTGATATAAATGATACGCAAATGACTTGACTTTTTATGTCGTTGGCTCTTAGACTATTGGTATCCATATCCATCAACCAGAGTTCTTTTTTTACCTTAAAAAAGCAACAGTCATTGGTCTTAATAGCATAAGTCGTGTGACGAGTGGTCCACGAAATTACATAAATGTGTGTGATATTATGTAGTCCACACTTACTCATTATCATCGTGTCCTGTAACCCCGGTTGGAACATACCTACTTACTACTTCTAAGTTATTGTGTGACGGGCTTCTCTTTAGACCAATTGAAATTGACGGAGAAGGGCTGAACTCTTGGTATTTTAATACACCGCATCGTGTCTTCTAATTGTTGTCAAAGTGAAGCTTAAGACCCCGACCGATAGAATCCGTTGCGTCCGTTGTGGCGACGCCTTCAACTGACAGCTCGATTAAATTCATATTTTCTTATGGAAACTGGCCCATAATCAACGCAAGCGTCGGACGCAACGGACAGAGTAGCCGAACTTTTAACTTTTTCTCTCCGGCAGATGCGTTGACAGGAACTTTTTTGGTGTGCGTTTGAATTTCGAGTGTTTGTTATGTGTGTGTGTTTGAATTTCAACTGATTATTATGCGAATGTCAAGGCATTCATTGGGTTACCTCAATCCGTCGCATCCGGTAACGTCAATGGCTCCGTCGTCACCGCAACAGACGCACCGGATTCTATGGGCCGGGGCCTTTACTCAATGTTTTCATGGTTGTTCAAAGTGGAACCACCTAAATCCTGTATAATTTTGAAAATTAATACTTTCAATGCATGGAAAGTAGTATAACTTCAGAAACATAAAGTTCAAGATGGCGCAGATCTAATGTTTTCCCAATTAAAGTTTATGCTAAATGGTTTTGAAATAAACTATTTCATCCTTAATGTGATACTACGAAAATATTACTTATTCCATTGGACTAAATATTAATATTTTCTGAGAAAAAAAAAAACTGAATCTCCTTGAAAACAAAGGGATTCCATTTCAACTTATGAATACATTATTTTTATCTCAGCTTCTGAATTCACTGTCGGAATGGAATTGAATTCTCTGAATACATCAACATAATTTTAATTCACCTTTGATTGCTATTATTATTGTTTTTTTCTTAATTTTTCTTTTATTCTTCTCTTTTCAGGTGAGTGACTCGTATTTAGTGTTCCCATAGTCATCGTCCCGCAATTTGCCACTTCAGTAGTAAGTTTTTTTTTGGTTTAAATTAAGCTGTCCTCGGTATATTATTCAGCCACTGTTTAGAGATAATCAAGATATTCCAGCATTCGACCGACCGTCAAAGTAATATTTTCTCTGGAAATGCATTCGTCTGCATCATCATAAAACTTCCTTATAGAATCTTGCCATGATGGCTATGGCTCCTCTGGCTTCAGTGAGCCAAGCACTCACCATAACCATTAAAATATCCAATAAGCTTGTCAAATATTTGTCTTCGAAGAAAACTTTTTGCGCTTCATTGGTGTCGTCTCGTCTCATCTCGTCTGGATAGAAACACTTGGGTCATCCGTTGGACAATTAAAACAACAGTAAAACCTGATGGAGAAGATGAAGATGTGGATGGATGATATGACAGTGGATGGCGTCTGAGTCTTCTTATCTTAGTCCACACGTTTTTTGTCGGCGCTCTAAAATATATATAATTGCGATGACCGGTGATGCGCGACATTATCGGTACTTCGTTCGCGAAGATTTTTATGACTTTTCTTAATAAAAATAAAACACCAACCGAGGAAAAGACGAATAAAGCTAAAACGATGACATAAAGCACCAAAGCACCACTGGTTCAAGACCATATCTTTCAGGCCTGTATATAGTTAGGTACGCGTGAGATTTTCATATCCATTTTTGTTGTTGTTGTTGGTTCATTCTTCCAAATGTTCATCTTTTTGTTTTTATGGGTTTGTAGCTGCTTTCTAGATGAACACGGTTTCCTTGTCCTAGCAATGCCATTGCAAAGGGAATCGGTTGAATAAAATAGGGAAAAAAAATAACCAAGCCTTGGGGAAGGGGGTGGGGGTGGGGCAGAGAGTAGGAGTTGGTTGTTATTATCATTTGAGGGTGGGTTATATTAGAGCACAAACACACCATTAAGGTCGTTTCAGAAGCAGCATTTCACATGGTTCTTACCCATTAAACTGATGATACACACACTAAAATGGAAGTTAGCTAGCTTGGCCTTTCTTCTTCTATACACACTTTTACATATAGATAGAAATGCCGAAAGCATTTCTTCAGAATTCTTGCCTTTCTATGCACATAAGGAAAGCTTCTTCACAATTCTACGTCTTTAGGATATGGATTTTTTTCTTTGTCAAATTTAATAGCTATTCCAAAAAGGCGGCTGGTCTTGAATTGGCAGGAAAATATATAAAAAAAAACGTCTATTTATATTAGAGGAAGAGAGGTATGGATTTTTTTTTTTGTGAATATCAAATAGAACAGATAGACATTAAAATATACCCCTTACTAAGTATGTTGGTGATTATCATAAAAATTTAACTACAAACTGCTGGGTTTATCATCCTTTTTTTTTGTGAAGAATTTTTTCTTGTTTGGAGCAAAGGATTACACGACAATAAATTATAATGGAATGTCATAAATACCTTACCTATGCACTATGTAGGCATATGTATGCCCGAGTGATTTAGAAAAAAAATCTATTGATGTCAGAATAAAACACAAGTAAAGTCTTAGATCGTTGCCCGTATAATGAGTTTTCTTACATTAAAAAATAATAAAATGTTTTTCGTAAAAAAAATAATTTTACTCAAATTAGGTTTGTGTCAGTGGCTGTTCATAATAAACTGTGATAAACGAGAGGCTTTTATTGTTAAACAAATTGTTTCTGATATTTTTATATGTTTTACTTTGTACCCACGTTCAGTCACAAAGTCTCAAAATAGCGGCTCCCCAGATCTTAGTACCTGATTTTTGAAATAGGAAACAAACAAGGAAATAAAAATATCATCTGAAAAAGTAAGAAAATGGCCATAAAATGTCATCTTGTTTCGAAAAATGGTTAGAGATTAAAATAGTTCTACAAATTGGTGTTTCGCCTAAGCCAATTTGTAGGTCATAAAAAGCTTCTTTAAATTTTTATCATTAAAATTTTTGTATACTTACTTACTTATCCGGCTCCAAATCCATGAAGGGTAGCAGCCTGAGACACGGCAGCCTTCCATCCTCCACTATTCCAAGCATGCTGCTTCCAGTCCTCTAGACCAAGCTTTCTGGCACCTGCGATGGCTTGGTCCTTAAACCGGGGAGGTTCGGCTTTCTTTGTCTTCCCGAACCTGGGGGCCGGGAGCATTATTGTAAATTCGATCCAATGTAGTCGAAGTAATATGATTTTCTGAACTACATCCGATCCGATATTTTCCCCTCCATTCGCCATCCTCGCACACAGCAAATATTCATCGAAGAATTTTTCTCTCGTTAGAAGCCTCTTATTGGCCATCCCTTTCTGCTTATCGGTCAACAATCTGCGCCATAAAGCAGAACTTGCTGTATAAAGGCTTTAAGCGTGCACTTCGTCTTAGGTGTGAGGAGTTTTGAACTCATTTATTGCGTCAAACCGAAGTAGAAACGGTTTGCAAAGGTAATTCTCCATCGGATCTCCACTTTAACTCCGAGATAGGCGACTTCCTTAACTACTTCGATGTTTTTGCTATCAACAGTGACGTTTTGTCCTAACCTAATGACAGATCTTTATTTGTTTGTATTAAGTCTTGTCCTTGTTAACTTGAAAACAAACAAGTTTCGCCTGTTCTTCAAAAGCCTCTAACGGGTGATTTTTTAAGAGGTTTAGAACTTTAAAAAAAAAAAAACACAAAAAATTCGAAAAAATGAATGAAATATTTATTTGAATCGATAGTTTGAACCTTGCAATTTAATGTTTAAAGATAATTTCATGCAAATGTTGACCGCGGCTGCGTCTCAGGTAGCCCATCCGCTGAGTCCAATTTTGGCATACTCTTTCACACATATCGGCCGGTATCTCACGAATGAATGCATGGATGTTGGCTTCCAGTGCGTCAATCGAAGCGGGCTTGTCCCTATAGACATTAGCCTTGACATACCCCCACAAAAAATAATCTAATGGTGTCAAATCGCACGATCTAGGCGGCCAATTGACCGGCCCGAAACGTGAAATTAACTGTTCACCGAACTCGCCTCGCAATTGCGCCATTGTTTCGCGTGCTGTGTGGCATGTGGCACCGTCTTGTTGAAACCACATATCATGCAAGTCAAGAACTTCCATTTCGGGCAAAAAAAAGTTTGTTATCATCGCTCGGTAGCGTTCACCATTGACAGTAACGCTGCGATTCGCATCATCTTTGAAGAAATATGGCATTTCGCGGTCTTCTGTCACACTAGCTGATACGGCCGCAATATT
This sequence comes from Dasysyrphus tricinctus, assembly GCA_963921185.1. Classification (NCBI taxonomy): domain Eukaryota; kingdom Metazoa; phylum Arthropoda; class Insecta; order Diptera; family Syrphidae; genus Dasysyrphus; species Dasysyrphus tricinctus. The sequence continues at coordinate 61,388,340 of OY992531.1, read as the reverse complement.
TTCTTCACTACGCACAGTACGTAAACGTGTTGGTGGTTTAATGTCCAACAAAGTAAATTTGGTGCGAAATTTGGTCACAATCTTCCGAATAGACTGCTCAGAAGGTCGAGAATGCCGACCATAAAATGGAAGCAGCGCGCGATGAACATTTCGAACCGAGCACGAATTTTGATAGTAAAATTCAATAATTTGCAAGCGTTGTTCATTTGTAAGACGATCCATGGTTAAATTGCAAACCAAACTGAAGCTGTTTGACAGTGACACAAGGTACTAAACACACGTCAGCTGTCAAAACCAGTGTTGCCAAAACCAAACCAGCTAAAAAATCACCCGTAATAACGGCCTGTTTGGAGCGGCCGATGATTTCGATATCGTCAGCTTACCCTAGAAGTGGGACAGATCTGTTGAAAATAGTGCCTTCAGTTTTAAAGCCTGCCCTCCCCACTATTTGTTGAACGAGATTGAAAAAAAAACATGATAACGCATCTCCTTGTCGAAACTCTGTGCTGTAATAGTTAGAACTAGAGAACAAGTTTCCGATTGCATCCTATATTTTCCAATGTCACCCGACACAACTGGATCAGTTTTTCCGGTATCCCAAGTTCAGCTAACGTCTGATGAGCTCCTGATGATGAATAGATGGTGAATCTCGATTTAAAGTTCGTTTCGTTGGTCTTTTCCAGTATTTGCCTGGATAGTAAAGATTTGATCTCTTATCGATTTGCCTGTCCGGAAGCCACACTGCAACCTGCTGGTTATAGTGTTGCAGAACGGCCTAAGACGCTCACAGAGTACGTTGGCTTACATATATCTGGTATGTCACGTTAATCAGGGATATGCTTCGATAGTTCTTGCAGGACATATGATCGCATTTTTTGTAGATGGGTAATTTGGAACCGATAGACCAGTCATGGGACATGCTTCCTTACACCCAGACTTAGTTGATGAGTTGATGCATGCACCCTTTCAACACATTTCCTCCGTGCTTGAAGAGCTCTGCTGGTAAACCATAAGATCCGTCAAACTTTTTGTTCTTGAGCTTCTTTATAGCGAAGTCTTCATCTTCTATACTAGGTGGTGGTACTGGATCTTCATTGACTGGAGTTGAGTCCGCTTCTTATACTATTTCTCGATCAACCTGATACTCATTCAGCAGCTGCTCAAAATACTGCTTGAATGCATCTACTATTCCCTGGTGCTTCAGTGACTAGGTTACCTTCGCTGTTCCGATCTTAAAGCCAGCAGCCTGTTGATGGCTTTTTTATAAAACTTCCGGGTGCTGCTTCGATGTGAGACTCTTCGATGTCCTTGAGCTGGGAGGCTGTGTACGCTGTCGTCTTTCTTCCCAGGGTATTTTTCTCTTTTTTTGCCATGCTGGGCAACCCTCTCTCGCTGCTCTTGTTTTCCGATGCAGCATATTCCCATGTGCATCTTTCTTTTACCTTTTTCCAATTGTGGTTTCAGCTTCCTCTTCGATGATATCGTGATACTAAGACCACTGTTTGTTGGCGTATGTGGAATGTCAATGCCCAGTGGAGAGCTTCTTGTTCAGATGTTCACTGTAGGCTCTGGTGACTCCAGGTATACTAAGACGACTAATGTTGAATTTCTTTTTTAGAGGGGTTCATACATAGCTTCTTTTAATTTAACTGAGCTCTTAACCTTTCCGGAACAAGGAAATCGTCAGAGCCGCAGTTGGCCCCTCCAAAAGTACGCACTTCCTAAATGTTAGCCAGGGGTCTTCCGTCGATTAGCATATGTGTTATTTGGTTGGCGTATCGACTATTTAGAGAGCCCCAGGTACCTAATGGTACTTAACACCGTATTACGAGCTTCTTAAATTACATAGTTGAAAGCTTTCCCTTCGTAGAGGCTTTGCGTTCTTTCTTTCCAATTTGAGCATTGAGGTTCCCGAGCTAAATTTTTACATGGCACTTCAGGCAGGCTCCGTAAGTTTTATCCAGGAGGTCATAGAACTCATACTTAACAGAGCTTTTAAATCCGTCCATTGTGAGGAGCGTGTGCACATATAGTTAGGTAAGGTTAGGTTAAAAGAGGTGATGATACGAGAGCTACCTCATTTGGATCTCAATGGATCCATTGTGCTCCTCAGGATGTAGATAAGGTAGGTATAAAGAGGGTGAAGGAAATTGATTAGTGGAAGCTAAGGTATGGGGGCCTCCCTGAACCATCCTGAATTCTGAGTTAATTTAAAGATATTTCTTAGTGGTAAACACAAGACGTCGGTCGCCCAGTTCGTCGAAAAAGTACTCTCAGAGGGCTGCCTTTCTAGTTCTGGCTAGGCTTGGGCACTCACAGAGGAAGCGAAATGAGCCCTCCTCTCCCTCTTTATCCTGACACCCTCTACACAAGTCAGATGAGCTGATGCCAATTCAGCTTGAATGGGTTTCCCATGGTATTGTGACCTGTTAGGATTGCAACCAATAGGGACAGTTGAGGCCTGCTTAGCTTGAGAAAATACTTAGTTTTTTCTTTGAAATATCCGGCCATAATTTCCTTGAAATACAACAGGTGTCGATTGTTGATCATCTGTCGTTGGCAACTTTCAGGAAATTCTGGCAAATTCTTTCTTTTTCCTGCTCTAGTGGCATAAGAACCGAGCACATTCAGTTTTTGCTTCGGATCAAGAGATGATCCGTTTTTGACAAATTCATCTGCCATTTCGTTCCTGTATATATCACGATGTCCTGGAACCCATCGAAGGGTAACTGTATTTGATGCCCTGAGTAATTTCAACTCATCATGACAACGAACAACCAGTTTTGACTTTGTAACAATTGAGGGAATGGCTTTGATTGCCGCCTGGCTATCAATAAAAATGTCAATATTTTTGTTGACTAATTCACATGTGGGAAGGACCTATGCAGCCTCACAAACTGCGAGAACCTCCACTTGAAAGACACTGAAGAAATCTGGGAGCTTTATTGATCTATCTAATGATGAGTTAACTGAAAAGATGCCTGACCCTACCCCGTCGTTTGCTTTGGAGCCAAAACACTGATTGAGCTTGTTAAAGGATGTTTTTAGGAGCTTGCACAGTGTGGGGACAAATTCCCCTGAGGCCAGTATTACAATATCATCAGCATATGCCACGACTTTGATCCCACTGGGACTAAGATTAGCCACGATCTGATTTACGACCAGAAGTCAGAGCAAGAAAGATGAGAACCATCCTTGTGGGGTGCCCCTACACGTCCTTACTTTAAGCTTACTATGACCCATTTGTGCACTTATGATCTTTATATTTTGGAAATTGGCTTTGATGCGGATCACCGGTAGGCGATCGCTTATCGGTTTAAAACCGATAACTTTGTTCTTAACCGATTTACTACAACGAATCCGGATCCTAACATGTGTAGTTTTTCATTTGACTGTAATAAATGTCGAAGTCTTTTCTTTTTACCATATCTGAGCATCATATTATACCGCGTGAGGACAGGTTCTAGTCTTTGAGTTGCACCTGGGATGTGAAGGGTATTTACGTTCCAAGTACATGCTCTCAATTCGTTATTGGCTTACGTGCCGGGTCTTCTTACCATTTGAGGGTTATCATTATCCGAGGCTCCTTGTGTCTATCTCAAAACAGAAATTTCAACATTTTCTGTTATAGTTAAACATTCATAATTATGTATCTGACACAGTTTAAAACAAAAATGCCTTTACACTTCACCAAGATTCATCAACATTATGACCCTCTTCTAGGGTACTTAATTTTGTATCTCTTAAAATGACCAAATGAGGGGCACAATGAAATACAATAATCTAACAACTTTCTCCACATCACACTCGTTAAAATAGCCCCAAGTGCGAAAACTACTTTCGTTATATAGAAAATCATAAAATTGCCAAGACTCTTCCATACATCACGAACGGACGAACATATAATTTTATTTATGGTGAATTATCTGCTTATTTCATTACATGTTGTTCAGTACACACACTTGACATAAGTTTGTATCTTTTCTGCTCAATATAATCACAAGACCTACTATAAGCATGTACCTACGAGTACCTATGTAAGTATAAACTCATATAGAAAATAACGATGCGACAGCAAGATCTGGTACATGGTCGTTGACTGAACCCTTTCTCTAATCGGATTCCTGGAAAATCAATAAAAGATACAAATGCTCCGGCCTACACACACACACACACGAATATTTCGATACAGACGACATGATATATTTTTGTTTTAGAGGGGGAAGGGGGCGGACATGTCATATGTGTCTCATGTGCGTTTCTTGTGTCATTTGAGATTCTTTTAGAGGACGTTTCTTCATTTATGTATCTAAAAGTCTTTCATTAGAAAATAGGGTTACCCATTGCCTGAAGAGTGTGTAGGCTGCATGCATGCCGGTCAGCCGTCCATCCTCCACCTTATATTTTGCCTTTGTGCTCCATTCCTCTGGGGCAATTCAATTAAAAGTAGGTACAGTCTGTCTCTATTTCTGACTCTTTCTGTTGCCATCTCTTCATCTCGTTTCGTTTTGATATTGGAAACTGTCAAATCGAAAAACCATTGGAAAGCAATTAATATTGATCGAAAGATATACGAAACCATCTAACATTGTATCTTTTGCATGGGAGTCGTTTAATAGTTATGTAACAAACTGGGATGATGCTTTTAAATTGGATACACATGACTGGGGGTGATTTTTTTTTGTATATATTTTTTTTTTGTTTTGCTTGGGGGCACCCTCTCTGTACTTGTATTGGAGACTGTCATCACTCTAACCAAGATAGAACGAAGAGTAATTGAAATTGATGGCAGTGGGGCGGGTGGCGCGCAGTTCGATGAAAAGCTCCAAACTATGTACATATAGAGAAGGGGCGATCCAAATTTGATAGAATGATAAATGCAGTTACAACTCGTTTTTAGAGAGCATCGACAGAAAAAAAAAGAGATTTGAAAATGTACTTTCGATACAATCAAATCAAATTGCTGCCATATGAAAGGGAATTTGATTCTGATGGCTATAAGAGTTGCTTCATGCATATATCTCCCTTCCTTAGCAATGAAATGAACAAATGAATAATAGAAAAGGTATACTTTTGACAAAACCACACAATCTTTGACAAGTAATCCTATTATTTTGAGTTGCAAAGATACTTTACTTTAAATGAACAAAATGTTGTTTGAAATTTTGTGAAAATAATTTACTAAGAAGGTACTTTTGAAAACACAGACTAAAACAGGGATTTAAAGTGATAAATAAAATAAAAAAATTGAGGGGGCTACAGCTCGTGCAACCAGAGTTTGGTGAATTACAACTCTCAATCATTCCTGTGTGCGTGTTGTTATTGGCAGGAATGAAGGGGAACTACAATTTTCAGCCGAATGTGAACGGCTAGGATGAAAGGAATTTTTTTTTTGCAAACCACTAATTACTTTTAAAACATTTGACACTGTCATCACAAAGGCAGTGTAAATCCCAAACTCATATAGCGTGACAGTCCAATAAACTAACCATTAAGCCAAGAGATTGTACGATTTCAAGTGATATCGGTTGTATTGAATATTTTGAGTACTGGAAGTCTGGAAGAAGATTTTTTGAGTCTTTTATTTCATTTAAAAAAAAACTAAAAACATTTGTGTAGTCGAAAGTGTAACTTACTTACTTAACGAACTGCCAATCAATGAAGGGTCCTTTTCTAAAACACTGGTTTTCTATCCTCTATGATCTGAAGTACGCTGCTTCCAATCAAACAAAGCAAATACTCTAAAACTGGCCAATATTGAACTTTCAAACCGAAATTCAATCTTCTTTTCCGCTTCGAACCTATTCCGTTTAATGTGGCCTATTCAATGTTAGTCGATGTGTTTTGACTTCTTGGACTAGATCCACATCTTGGTACAGCTCATGGAGTTCAAGGATGTATCTCCTCCTCCATTCGCCCTACAAGACCAAATATTCGTCAAAGAATTTTTCGTTCCAAGGAGCCCAGTTCAAGCTCTCACTTTCTGATTTTCTTCCAAACACTCGGCACCCTTAAGCAGTACGGGAAGGATAAGAATTTTTTAGAGTCTGCACTTCATATGTCGCGTGTAGAGTTTTGGACCAATTTTTTTTTTCCAAACGAAAGGAGTATCGATTTCTTAGGGTAATTCTTTGTCAGATTACCACTCAGATGTCGTTCATGGGATTAATAATTGCTCCGAATAAGATGAATTCCTAAACTAACAGGTGTGCCATCTTTTAGGTTGGTATGTAAGCAAAGAATAACTTTGATATTTAACAACCGATTGACTTAGTTTGACAAGTTTTTGAAACGACAATTCTGTACAATTTAAACCATAAATCGCTTCACACCGAAACAACAAGAACAGTCTGACAACACTACTCGTCGTTTGGTGTCGAATTGTGTCAAGCACGGAAGATTTTCGGAATGTCGTTCAACGCCCAAGACGTTTCAATGAACTAATGGTTGGAGCGGTAGGAAAGAGTTTTGCTGAGAACCCACGAGTGTTTTATAATCACATCGTTCAGAACTATGAAGTCAGTGGAACAACCTTGCGGTGCAGTTGTTTCCAACAATATTGCCGTTAGACCATCCACATCGCTTGGAATACGGCCAAACAGTCGGATATTGGCATACAAAATGGCGCAGCCTGTACTTCGTAGTTTTTGCCATCAATAGTGACATTTTGTTCTAGCCAGTGCTCTGATGTTTGTTTGTTGATACCAGGTACTTGGTTTGTCTTCGATTTCTCCTGTTCTTCAATCGTTGAGACTCTATTGGGAATGTTGGGAATGAACGACTGGTAATGCTGTTATAGTCTGCATTCCGCTTACATCCGTCATAGATAGTTTCCTCGTGTGATTAATGCTATCAAACGCAGCTTTGAAATGGTTGTTCTTTCGATATAAAAATCGCTATTTTGCAGATGGGGCATATACAATGGTGATCGACACTTTATCCAAATTTGATGCATGCACCCTATACGTTCGCCTCAATACTTGAATAGCTGAGCTTAAGCTTTTTTATAGCGTAGTCTATACCTCTTCGATACTGGTTGGTGGAACTAGATATTCATTAAGTGGAGGTAGGCTACTTTTTGCCCTTGCTCAACACGATGCCCATTTACGACTTCATTTTCATACCACGAGTTCCTCCTTTACGGCAATGGCTTGAAGGCTTTGGTGGTATTGGCTCCCTAACAACATGTTCGATTTGGTCTGTTGTTGGACCGTCTATAGAGCCTGAAGCTGCTCTGTGGCTCCCCAAACCTGATGGGGATCTTATGCTACCTACTTATTAAAGGTAGGGCTTCAGTCCAGGGTGGACCATGACCTTAACCAAGAAGCCTTTTCCAGCCGGCTGGGTCTCTACCTAGATTTCTACAGTTTTCCCCACCAAGTAGCTTGAGGTCCTCTTTCATTTGCGCGTGCCACTTGTAACGCTGTCTTCCTATACTATACTCCTGACCGAAACATTGCTATTCATTCGCTCTAGGTGACCAGGTACCATCATTTTATTAATTCCCAGTCAATAATAAATAAATCAATAAATTGAGTGGCGCAACAGCTCGTGGAGAACCAGGGCCTTGTGACTTACAACTCTCAACTATTCCTGTGTGCGTGTTGTTGGCAGGAATGGAGGGGACCTGCCGAGTCCGAACGGCTAGATGAGAAGCACATGACAAGTATACTCTTGGAGGATTTGTCAGTTCCTCGCAAGAGGCAGTACACTTCTGTTTTTAGGTGGTACGGCGGGGAATCGAACCAACACCTTCCGCATGACAGTCCAACGCACTAACCATCATGCCACGAGGTAATACTAACCCAGTTGCATATTGCACCATAAATTTTTCAATTCCACGTGGCACAGCTGGACTAAAAATGTCGGGATCTCTGGTTCGGCCATCGCCTTATGGAGCTCCTGAAGATGAACGCTATTATATTTGGCATTGAAATCCATGCGGAAATGACGAGTGTCGACTTACATTCTTTGTTAGAAGCCTTACGACTTGCCGTAGGAACTATTGCGAATAAAATTTCCCTGCGAATTTGTTTTTCACTCGAAAATTGGGAACGATGCACGAAATTTTTTTCCCTCGGAATTGATTGTTACCTAAGATAATAAATTAAAAAAAAAAACATATTTCGGAGGAGATTACGATAACAAATTATTTTTGAGCTATCAAAACGCCTCTCGAGATTGCCTACAGAGCCTTATAATGCAGAACGGCTTAAAACGCTCACTCAGTTCTTTGAATTGGAAATTATATGCGACGTTTAGTAGAGATATGCAGGACATAGGATCAAGGTATACCTTGACATAGGATCACCTTTTCCAGTCCTCGAACTCCACCCATAATTGGTTGATAATTTGATGGATCAACACAACATGCACTTCGTATTGCTAGAATTCTGCTGCTAAGCCAAAAGTACCGTTGACCTTCTTGTTCTTAAGCTTTTTAATAATAGCTATGTAAGTCTTCTTTTTCTATATACATGGTGGTGGAACTGGGTGTTCATTGACTCGAGGATGTTTTTCCTTTGCCCTATTACTTCCTCTAAACATGATGTCCGTTTAGCAGCTGCTAGAAATTTTGCTTGAATAAATCCAGTTTCTTTGATAATTTCGCTGTTCCGAACTTACAACCAGTATCTAGTTGCTAGCCTTTTTATAGAAGTTCTGATTGTTTTTTTGATTGAGAGTCTCTTCGGTTTCGGCTAACCCATTGAAGATGTTGCAATACTGGGAACCCTAATTTTTAATGTATGTGGTAGGTGAATGCTCGCAAAGAGCTTCTTGTTCTTGTGCTCGCTAATAGACTGCAGTAATTCCAGTTATGCTAAGACGTCCCACCTCGAATTTCTTCTTTCGGTTGGTTCGCATTTTCTTTTTGTTTGACAGTCAAGCTCTGAATTTTACCACAACAAGGAAATAGTCGGATTCAACGTTTGTCCCTCGGAATGTACGGACGTTTCAGATATTGGATACGTGTCTTGTGTCAATTTGCATTAGATAATTGAGTAACTGGTTCGACCTTCTAAAAAGCCCTGTCCCAGGTTGCTCTGTGGAACTTAGCATTGAAAGCCTAGTGTTACTTATTACCGTATTACTAGCTGCCGGCAGTTTTGCGGGGGCTGTGCTCCACAGTCTCTGCCCAGGGTAGTCCTTGTTTTTTCATCATACAAACCTATCCATCGTATCTCCTGGATGCTGGTATTCTTTGCCTTATATTCAAGACTTTGAGTAGCGTCTTAAGTGTAAAGTATTCCCACGTTCCAAATTTATACTCTCAAGTCATTGTTAATCGATGACATTCCGCGTCTTATTGCCATTTAGAGGAAGTCATTATCCGCAGCTTCTTGTGCCTCCTCACAACTGGTAGGTGTTGCGTGCTAGCAAAGCTTATCACTTGGGTCGGAAAGAGTTCATCCATCACAATCTTTTTTATCAAAACCCTCTAGACCTAAAAATATAATTACCAGCCCAGCTCTTAATGTGTCAGATTAGGTAACGAAAGGCCTTCAGAAAGTTAGTAGGCCTAATTGCAAATTTATTCTCTATAGACATAATTTTTCTACCAAAAAAATGAAAAATCCTGACATATGCCAGCTTGGTTTGGTGTCCAGTCTCTGATAAAGCAAACCAATCTTCCTACCGCGGAAACTAATGTAGCTAGAGCTATGAAAACTACATTAAGGGAAGCCCGCTGGAATTGTTCTTCTCATTACGAAAGAAATAGCGGCCAAGTTTGCTTTCCTTCCTAAAAGTGGCGCTATATAGTCTGGGGTGGACGAGGGCCTCAACATTAAGCCTCTTCCAGCCGGATCGGTCTCTTACTAGCTGGTCTCCAGTTTATCACGCCAAGTTGGTTGAGATCCTCTTCCACTTGCGTGTGTCTTCTATTACGCCGTCGTCCTCCACTGCGCCATACCACTGGATTGGATTCAAAGACTTTCTGCGCCGAAGATTGGATGTCCATTTGCTCTAGGAGACTCAGCCACCTCAGTCGTTGACTTTTCATTTTTGTGGCTAGATCTGTGTCGCTGTATAGCCCGAACAGTTCGTTGTTGTATGGTCTTTTTCATTCCCCATCTATGAAATCAGGAACAAAAATCACCCGGAGAATTTTTCTTTCAAAACAGCCTGAGGTGTTCTCATCCACCGTTAATAGTGTCCATGACGAAAGAGGGCTTTGCTCCTCTATAGCCTTCTAAGCCCAAAGGAGCAATAATTGGTAAGAGTAATTTATCGTTTGATCTCAGCGCTGGATTCACTGAGTTGATAGCGGAGCCTAGGTATACAAAGTTTTTGACTACGGTGACATAATAGCTTTCTATGGTGACGTTCTGTCCGAGACGGGGGTGTTGTGTGTCCTTTCTTGGTGACAGCATATTTCGTCTTGCCTTCATTCACCCATTCACCATTAAACCCATCTTTTTCGCCTCCCCTCCTCAATACTCACGATAGCAACATTGAGATCTCGCTTTGTTCGTCCAATTGTGTCAATGTCGTCGGCGTAGGCTAGTAATTGAACGGACTTTTGAAAGATGGTGCCTCTAGTGTTGACGTGAGAGTTTTGCACTATTCTTTTAAGAACGATGTTGAAGAAGTCGCAAGACACCGCACCGCCTTGCCTTAAACCTTTTTTAACATCAAAGGTATCGGTGAGGCCCAAGAGTGCTTTACGACTTATACAATACACTAAACGGGACATGTACCAATCTGACGTTTAAATATTCAATCAGACTATACAATACCGTTCATTGATTTTAATCCAGAGCAAAATCAGTCTTGAAACCATGAAACTTTTCGCGAACAGTTTTATCGATGTGGGAGTTACAAAACGTGGACACCTAGACTGAAAACCGGATTATAAATTTTCGGTTTCTAGGGAGACGATGAGTAAGGATCAGGCATTCTTGAAAAGATCAATAAAGCTTCCATCAAATATCTGCCGTTTCTTTCCAGAAGAAGTGCTGGCAGTTTCTGAGACCGCAAAGACGCTTTCCTTATTAAGTCAATACCAATTGATATTTGCAATGACAGCCAGTTGGCAACAAAAGCCATTTTCTCAACTGCCACAAAGTCACTGGTAGACTGTTGCTGTAGCGATTTCGAGATTACTCGACACATCAAATACAGTTATCCTTTGATGTGTCCTTAGGCACAATGATACCTATAAATGATAACGATAAGGCTGATAATTTGGGACAAAACGGGTAATATCTTGCTTGTGCCAAGCCAAGTACTTGGTATGTCACTGGAGCATAAGAAAAAAAAAACAAAACTCACCATATTTTCCTCAAAAATGAAATGTCAGATTTGTAAACAACAATGAAATCTATGATGGCTGGATCTTTCTTAAGATTAACACAAACAGTCATATTTATTAGATTTTCTTAGAACACGCTTGGGCAGTTGTCCAGCTAGTCAATGCCTAAATAGTTTAGGCAACTTGTTATTTATAAACGCATTCCAACAATTGCCCAAATGTGGCCTCATTTATTCACTGACATGCCTGTATTTATTCATTTTTGAATGAATTAATGAATTTTAGTACGCTTTGGGGCACGTTCAACTAGCTTTTCATTCATTTCAAAATTAGAAAATTAGAAAACCAGAAATATATGCCCACCTTATTCATTAAACGTGTCTATTTTCAAATAAGATTTGGACAACCAATTTCAGTGGATAAGTTAGTCAATCGGTGCTAAGTATTTATAAATAACATTTTGGAGTTGGACAGGTGTCTAAAGTTAGACATCGCTTGGAATGGGTTTATAAATAGCACTGAAAGTAGTTACTCAAGCTAGCAGACCACAACTGTCGCTCTTGCTTAGAATCCTAACACAACATAACTGAAAACCTTATGAGGATGTGAATTTGAACAGATGGAGGTTAGTTTAGGTTAAAGTCTCATTGAAAATATTCCAAAAGTTCAAAAGAATAATCGATCTAATTCGCTCTTATCGACCTCAAGCACTTGAACTTACTCTGTTGTTATGAAATTCAAGCCTATTACTTCAAGTTAAGAGTGTTCCGAACTGAACAAAACCAGTCATTTGCTAACTTTTTTTTTTGCATATATAAGACCATTTTTTTTCACTTTCATCAGATACTTTGTTTTATAAAACTTTGCATTTTTACTAATTGGTCACTAGTAGGCGTATTATTGTATTAAAAAAAAAAATTTCTAAAAGTAACTGATTTTAACTTCTAAATTTACATAAATTTTCTATCAAAAAGTGCATTTTAAGAATTAAAAATTTCAATATCAAATGATACAAATATGATTACATAATTAATAAAAATTATGAAAAATATATTGAATTTATATCCACTGCAAAAAAAATTGTCAAAAAAATACCGTTAGGTATAAAAAATTGACTGTCAAAAATGGGTTTTTTCAAAATTCACAAGCATTTTTAATTTGCATTATTAAAATTTTTATTAGGTACAAAATTAAAAATGTTCTCCAATAGTGGCATAATAAAAATATGGAATTTTATGTTATTAAACATTTTTTTGCAAAAAATGCAATAGTGTAGGCTACATTTGCTTTGAAAAACGGTCATTTTAGCCATTTTCTCGATTTCCTAGAGGCTTTTACCAAAATCTAGAGCACAAAATTAAATTTTTTTTCCAATGATGGCATAGAGAATAAGTTTATCTGTTAATAGACACCTTAATCGCTTTGATCGGACAAGTACACGCTTCGCAATCTTATTCATGAAATCACCATTTCAGTCCGGAACACTCTTAACTGCAGAAATTCACCTCCACACGCAAATCTTAGGTATATTGATTTTTACCAATAAATCACAAGCACGCGCTAAGTGTCTATCAGGTTGCGTATAAGATGTGAAACTTGGCCCCAGCCGATTAATTATTGTTCTCTCCATTCGAGCCCTCCCAACCTGTTAACGAAAATTATAATCTCAAGACATCACACAATCACGCGGCAACAGCAGCAACAGTTGTGGCGGCAAGCATCTTCCATCTATCTAAACACCTCAAAACCAAACAAAAACTGAAGAGAACCCAATCAACAACATGGTGCTTAAGTCCAATCACGCGTACAACCACACAATGATTCTTTTGCCATAAACAAAATTTCATTGTATCTAAAAGATTTGCCATAAATTTTCCATGTAAAACGCAAAGATTCAAAGAAGCCAATATCTATAGAGTGTCAGATTGTATTCCTTACCCTATACCTATACCGACTATAGGCTGATAGCGTGATTGCGATGGAGCCATCCTCAAAGCAAGAGCTCTTGAGATTTCTCAAGGAACCATATAACCCACGCGTGTCATAATCTTGTGTTTTGCGTAAAATTGTCCGATTTTTCATGCTCTCACCGTATGGGTGCTCATTTGAAGGATATTGTCGGAACTTTTACGCTCAACACACAAATGAACGTGTGGTATTCAAATCAATTACAGGCGCACGTTGGATATTTGTGAAAGATGCGTTGGCGATGGCATATGGTGCGGTGCGGTACGGTGGTTTGAATGTAGGCATAACCGATGATGAAGGCACACAACAACAACAAATTTCTTTCGGTGGATTTTGCCTTTTATCGAGGATTATGAATGCATCTGGTTTTTGGTTTGGATTTAACGACGGAACGTAGGAGCTCAGTTGTAATAAGTTCTACTGTGGGACTTTTTGTCAGTCCAAAAATTTACCAAATAATTGAGTTTTCTTAAGGAGTTTAGTTAAGCTGAGAATTTTTTAAACTTGAAAGAATTTTTGTTTGATAAATTTAACAAAGACATTAAGGCCCACTTGCACGAACTTTTTTTGGCAGCAGAGATCAATAATTTATAAATTTAAAATTTTAGCTTAAAAGTGAAGAATTATATCAAAAACACTTTGAAATTAGCCCTAAGTCCAGTAAACGGAGGTTCTAAAATTTCACTAGAAATATTCATTTGTTTGCTCCGTTAATTGTACAATTTTCACTAGGCTCTGACTCAAAATTCAATTTTGGTTGAACTTTTCGTCAAAACGATCCACAGTGAATCCTTTCATTTCTGCTGTTTCGTGGGAACATCACATTTGAATAGATCCACTAATGTGTGGGTGCAGGAAGAGCTATACTACCGCAGCCGCCGCCGACGATCAAAAACGTAATTTTAGTCTTGTCGAATAAAATGGTTTGTTTATCGCTGGGTTTGGCAAAGATGCGGTTTTGAAGCTTGTAAGTATCTCGATAGATACAAAATTTTAGGTTGAGCTTACATGTGTGCAATTACCCATCACTGCGTGTGGGAGCCAATATATTAACTCTGATTGTTAGGTCTTACTCGTATTAGAATACCATCGACGAGTGGTTGTAAATAACCATTTTGTTGCTCAATAACAGAAGTTAATATTTTTTTTTGTCCTTGTTGTTGTTATTTTGTGATATTAATAAACGATTGCCACAGAGTTCTTGAGTTGTCAAATGATAATTCTGTTTCCTCTGTGGTGGAATGGTGGCAGCCAGCGTGAAAACACCAAACCAGTCGCAAATAATTGACGTTAATTGGTTCTAGTAGACATTTACGATTATCGTATCATCATCAATTTGAAGTTTGAATGCAAGTAGGTAAGTGTTCATTGGATATGCGCAAGCGCACAGTGAGTGAGCAAGTTTATTAGAAGAGTGAAAAAAAAATTGATAGTTGAACTGGATTGCATAGGCCAAGACGACCGTCGACGACGACGAATATGGAAGAAACAAGGCTATAACTTTACAGCAAAAACCTGTGATATTTCTTGGTTTAGATATTCTCTACCTATGTATAGGCATCAGGATTTCCATTTAAGTTTAAATAAGCGTGACTGGTATACTGTCATGATTGATCTGAATCTCTTGTTAGCAGAATTTTTTTTTGATAGTTGCTACAACGAATTTTTACGCAAATTGCATGAGAACGAAATGTATAGCAATTAGCAAAAAAGTTTCAAACTGTCGATGTTCTGGATTGTGTTACTCATTTCCATTCACTATTTTTGTCAGTTCAAATATATAATATGAGTGAAGGCTATAAAAGTGCTTGCATTTGCAACTTCTTTCCGATAAGAAATGAGCTGAGGACAAGATATTTGACAGGTAAGAGATAAGGCTAGAAGACCAGGTCGGATATTAGATCATTCAATGGTGGTTGCTATAACTGGGAATATTTTTCGTTAGACTACCATTAACCATCGACAATTTTGAAACATGAGAATAAATTTTTAACCTATTTTTACATGCAGAAATACCCTGCGAGTTTTTCAGTGATTCAGAACCTCTAAATGTTTGGATATCTTTGGTTTGTACAACTCTTCCAATCAGTAGGTTCGGTTGGCCTGTCAAGTTTTGTAGGCATCTTTTGCTACATTATGAGCTGATACTTTTCTACTTGAATTATGTAAGCTTCTTCGAAGATTCTTTTGTTGCTGACGTGTTTCCTTCGTGTTCTATCGAAGGGCATTCCCTTGCAGACTTGCCAGATCCTCCACTCAAAAACTGCCTGCCTGTTAATGTAGGTATGTTTTGGTCTTTGTGTACTCTATGAAGAATTAGTACATTTCGCATCAGTGGATAAAAATGTCGAGAAAGGTGAATTGGGCTTTAGGTAGCATGGCAGCTGATTAAAGGTTAAAACTGAAGAGTTCATTGAATTATATTTCCAAGCCTTTGACGTCTCTTTTAGTTGACAGTTTCCTCCCATCAGGTAGGTTTATTTGACATTTCTGCAGTTTTTATGGCTGAGCGTAACCTTCCTGAGCAAATTGGTCGGCTGAAGACACCAGCTCAGATTTGGTGGAGCTGATTTTGACCTTGACCCGTTTGGCAGCTAAACTTGTGTAAGAGTTTCGTTGGGAAACAGGAGATTCTGAGCGTTTTCAAGTTGAAGCTAGTCGGATGCTTGCGCAACTCCGGCTCTGAATGTGTTCATTGTTGATTCACAGTTTCTTATCTGAACGAAGATCCATACACTATGTCGAATGCTTTTTCGATGTCGTGAAAGCACCCGACAGTGACGTACTTACTTTTTACTTAGGACCTCGGACCTGTTACGTCCGTGATGTTTCCCTTGCAGGGCATAGGGCCTCCACTAATCCTACGTGCCATCGTGTACGGTTTCTGGGGATGTACCTCAGCTCTCTTCAACTCTTCCCCAGTTTTGCGGACTCTTCTTCGACAGTTCTTCTAGGTCGGCCCACTCTTCTGACTCGCTGCGTGAGAGGATTCCATTGCATCGCTTGACTCGCAATGCACTCGGATCGGGAAACTATTGACTGTTCAGAACTTGGTCTGGGCCAATAGTGCAACAATCAGTCACGGTGAAGTGCTTGTTTTACCTCCTAGTGGTGGTCCCCGTTCAACTATCTGCGTATTCCAAATACGGTAAAAAGCTAAAATTACAAGTGAAAAGCTTAGCTTCCTACGATAGCTTACCGAGTTTAGCATTCTTTGTAACTGAAATCAATTTTGCTAGCGAAACTGGGGCACTACGCCTCCAATAAGAAATGATAACACGTTGACGACTTTTGGCTATTGTACCCGACAGTGACCTGGTTACTATTTAGAGTGACGGCAACTTCATGCTCTAACTTCAGTAGTGGAAGAAGCATTTAGTGCTTTTCCCGAAAGCCAAACTGCACATCAGGAAAATTTCAGCCGTCTTATAGTATTAGTTCCTCCAAGATTTGTTCGTGTTCATGTTGCACAAAACTGAGATGAGTCTGTATCCGGAGACGTCTTTTTTATTGTGATTCTTCTTCTTAGCCACAAGTGTTCCCCTTTCCCATTTATTGGAAAAGCAATAGTTGGTGCAGATAATTTCCAAGAAGACTATCACTGACTTGGACAGTCAGGACAAAGTAACAAATATTGTCTGATCCCGTTTGCTTCTGTGTACTTTACCTACTTATTTATCCGGCTACTAATCCATGAAGGTTCGCAGCCTAATACATGGCAGCCTTCCATCATTTATTATCCTGAGCACGATGCTTCCAGTCATCTTAACCAAGCTTTCTGGTATCCGCGATGGCTGGGTCCTTAAATTGGAGGTTTGGTCTTCTTCTTTCTTTCGATCCTGGGGATGGGATTCAAAGACTCTCTTGGTATTACTGTCCGCATTCGCTTGATGCGGCCGAGCCAATTAAGTTTTGATTTTCTTGACTACATGCACATCTTGATACAGCTCTTAGAGTTCGCAGTGGGATATCTTCTCCTCGCACACAGCACCAAATATCCGTCGAATTATCTATCTTTTAAAAGAGCCCAGTATCAGATCTCCCTTTCTGCTTATCGCCCAACATTCGACGGGGCGCCATAAAGTAGGACTGGCAGTATAAGGATTAGTAGAGCATGCACTTCGTCTTTTGTGCACCGCTTTCCTAGGGTAATTTGTCGTCAGATCTCCACTAAGATTTCGTTCGTGGGATTAATGTTTACTCAGAGGTAGATGAACTCCTTAACAACTTCGAAGTTGTTCCTATCAAAAGTGAAGTTTTGTCCCAGCAGGACAACAGATCTTTCCTTGATTGTTTGATTGTTGATAGCAGGTATTTTGTCTTGTCCTCGTTTTACTTCATTTCCAACAAGTTTCACCTATTTTTCAATCGTCCTGAAAAAAACTCATCTTTTACGGCCTGTTGGAACAAGCCGATGATGTCGATATCATCGACATCATCATCATCATCATCGTGTCCTGTAACCCCGGCTGGGGCATAAGGCATCAACAAAACGTCTCCATCCTTCACGGTCTGCTCCAAAGTACTTTAGCTGTGGCCACGTCTTTCTCTGGAATTCTGCTCCCGCTAGGACAGTTGATTTCCATGTTGTTCTTGGTCTTCCAACCCGCCGTGCACCCTAAGGATTCCATTCAAAGGACTGCTTTGCCACTTCATCGTTTGGTTTCCTCAGTGTGTGACCAATCCAACGCCATTTACGCTTTCTTATGTCGACGTCCAGCCGCTCTTGACTTGTCCTGCGCCACAATTCCTCATTTGATATTATTTGTGGCCAGCGAAGACAGCGATTCACAAAAGCCTGCAATTTCTTCGAAGTGGTAGACGTGACTTTCCAGGTTTCACAAGCATATAACAGCACGGATTTGACATTGGATTCGAAGAATCTCAACTTAGTGCGTAAGGAGATTTGACTGGATTTCCAAATTGGGGACAGAGTACCGAAAGCAGCACGAGCTTTATTTATTCTACTTTTAACGTCCAGATCCGTACCATACCGTTTGCAGAAACAATACTGTCAAGGTAGTTAAACTGTTCCACTTCTTCAACTGGCGTCTCCTGTAGAATAATACGCTGCTGTGTGGAGCGGCCTCTGAGCATTATTTTTGTCTTTTTGCTATTTATTCTTAGACCTCTCGACTCTCCCTTCACTTGCAGTGTTTGGCACATCCCGTTCAGCCCACTGATGTTATTTGCCAGTAGACATATATCATCGGCATAATCTAAATGACTGAGCCCTTCGAACGGTCTCAATTGAACGCCCTGTCGTTCAGCTGTACCAACACTGGCCGTCAATAGGTGCGTCGTCCATCGCCAGCAGGAAGAGCATTGGCGATAGAACATCCCCTTGTCTCACACCCTGTTGCACTACGAAGGAGTCGGATAGCTGCCCATTGTGCAAAACAAAACACCTTGCGTTGTTGTAGGACTCTTTTATAATGGAAACTATTTTTGGTGGAATTCTCTACCAAGCAACGATACATTCTCGGTTAACTCGATCAAAGGCTTTCTCAAAATCCACGAACCTGAGGTAAAGCGTTGATTGAAATTCCATCGATTGCTCGAGTACGATACGCAGGGTGTTGATGTGGTCGACAAACGACCGACCTCTGCGGAAGGCAGCTTGATGCCTCTTGAGTGTAGACTCGATTCTATCCTTTATTCGCTCGAAAATGATGGTTGCCATTAGTTTTGGGAAAACGGACAAAACGGTGATACCACGCCAATTGTTGCAATTCTTTAAGTCACCTTTCTTTGGCAACTTAACAATCACACCATCCTTCCAGTCCCTGGGATAGCTTTCGTTTTCCCAAATGTTTTGTATCAACGGATGTAAAATACTAGCCGCTGCTACGGGATCGGCTTTCAGGAATTCAGCTGGTATTCCGTCCAGTCCAGCTG
The DNA here is from genome assembly GCA_963921185.1 of Dasysyrphus tricinctus. NCBI lineage: Eukaryota > Metazoa > Arthropoda > Insecta > Diptera > Syrphidae > Dasysyrphus > Dasysyrphus tricinctus. The sequence continues at coordinate 61,369,220 of OY992531.1, read as the reverse complement.
CCTTGTTGTTTTTGAGGAGATTTATTGATGTACGAATTTCCGATTCTGACGGGGGTTCGATGTCAATACCCCTATAGGACCTGCGCATCTCGTGTAGTTGGGGCACTTCAGCTCTCTGCTCAACTGAATCCTCATTTAGCAGGACACAAAAATGGTCCTTCCATCTGCGTAGCTGATCCTCAATTGATACCAAAAGTGTGCCATCCACATCCATTACAGGATGATTGGTGTTGCTTTTTTTCCAAATAACATCTTTGGCTATTTGGTACAATTCCCGGATAACTCCTCTTCTGGCAGCGATTTCCGGATTATCTGCGAGTTCATCTAACCTCACCCTCTTGTCACGTCACATACAGCGATAGACCATCTTATGTGCAATGCGGTACTCTCTTCGCGATTCAGCCTTTCGTTGTACATCTTCGGCATACCCTATAGAAATTGAACAGCTCTGATGAAAATAATGCTTCAGTGCTAACAACTGCCTTGCGCACTATTTGCTCCAAAACCAGATTGAAGAAATTACATGATATTGCCGAAACGCTGTGCTTGTTTGAAATAGTTCCTAAGAGCTTTTCCCTAGTTAAACATTGTATCGCGTATTCTCCAATGTCACGTGACTCAGCTGGATCAGTTTTCCCAGCTCCTGACTATGAATGCTATGTCATTATGTGGCTTTGAAGTCGATGAATAGATGGTAAGTCTCGACTTAAAATTCGTTGTCCTTTTCCAAGATTTTCCTGAGAGTACATAGTTGTATAGTATATGGTTGATCTGCCTGGCCAAAAGTTGTTGCAGAAGGTAGACGAAGACGCTCCCACAATAGATACGTTCGTTAGGATCTTGTATGCGAATGCGACGTTTATGAGGAATATGCCTCGATAGTTCTTGCAGGATATAGAATCGCCTTATAGGGAGATGAGACATCGGTTAGCAGTTTGCAATTTCAAGTCGATACTTGCGCTTTGCTCTGGAACGAAGGTTCTCTACCCTGCCTTCTACACGAAAAATTAAAAAACTAAAAAACTACTTTTGTGGTTTTTTTTGTAATTCTTTAACAATTCAATAACTGCTTAAACAAAATTAAAAAAATACAAATAAAATAAATTCTACAAAATCTTATATGTACCGTGTAGAAAATTTGTATTCAAGTTTTGAAAACTATCCTTGAAGCTTTTGTGTCGTCAACTTTTACTGTGATATCGGTGGTCAAAGACAAAGGTGATTTCTTTCATTAAAAGTCAGATATCTCATGCAAAAAAATTATTATGCAACAACAAAAATAAATTCAAGCTTAATAAACAAGTTATATGAACAAAATTCAAGCACACCCTTCAAAAAAAAAATTTTTGCTCGTAACATTCTTTGTGGTTGCGCAAACAACTATCAAAATAAAAGGAACAAAGCTTTTTATTTCATTTCAATACAACCATCTATCACAGAGATACATACCTACCTACAGCTTTTCAAAAAACAATACCAACAAAATTGAAAAAAAATTCTTGTTGCTTTAATTTTTTTGAGTAGTGTACTTTTATAGAATAAGTTCTTATTTAACAATATTTTCCATTGCAAAAAGATATTAAAAGTTCATCAAATTCTCTATAAAATACCTAAAACGTAAAGATTTTTCAAAATCCCAATGTTGCAAATTTCTAATGCCATAACAATTTTACAATACCTAGGTACATCAGTTATGCATGAATTTTATGAGTTAATACATTTTTCTTTTATCGTAAACGTTCGTAAATTGAGCAATGAAGTGTGGTGGTATTATTTTTTGTTTTCCTATAAAATATACCCCATTTTCAATTCGAACGTTTTCGTATAATAATAATAAAATTATTTCCAAGTTAAGTGTAGGTAGGTATCTACTCCTTTATACCTGAATACCTGAATGTGAGTTATATTTTGATGACCATGTTGGGATTTGTTTTTGATCTGATCATTTTTTGTTTTAGTTATAAAAAAAAGAAAAACATTTTTGTTAAGAATGAATACGTTTTTATATATTGCCTGTAAATTAATATTATTCAAGAATCGTAGACACGTACAAGTACAATATACATATTTGAATAACGTTTAGCGAAGTTAAGGTAACGAAGGGTGCGTTTAATGAGATGATTCAATCGATTCAATTTTTTTTTATGACCAAGTCGAACACTGATGTTATTGAAGTTTATTTATGTACGACTATATCGTATATATGCAATGAAGGATATAATGTGTGATAACTTGAATGTAATTTATTTCAAGTAGGCATAAACCACACCTTCATAAAAGAATTTAATGAAAATTTATGCGAATGAAAAATAAATCGAATATAAAAGAACTCATTTAAAACATAGGGTGTCCTTCAGCTTGAGTCAGTCCAGGATAAGCAAGTGGTTTTTAAAATTTCAGATTTAAAACGTTCGAGTAGTTTTGATGTTTAAAGTGTGGTGCAATACTAAATTCCCTGCGAAGTTATTAACAAAAATTCAAAATTAAATATTAAGACGTTCAGTTTTATAATGTTTTTATATGGGAACTCCCATGTTAATAACACAGCAAAACAAATCGAGTTTTTTTTATATATAAATTTTTGAATGAGGTCTTGTAACGGGATGACTAAAGGACAAAAATCAGCAACAAAATTTAGAATAAGTGCAGTAATTCGGGAGAAAAAAAATAAAACGTGAAAAGAGCGAAAATCCTATACAAATTTTGTATGCGAAAAGAATGGACTTAGAGCCACGTGTAAATGACGTCGGACAAAATTTTTTGTTGCCCACATATTTTTTGTTTGGGCATAAACTTTTGATTTGGGGGGTGTCTGATATTTAAAAACGATTTTGGGAAATAATGGACACCCTAATGTACATTCATAGGTTCCAAACAATAAAAAAATGCCTACACAGTATCTTAGTCTCATTTTGTTACGTTTTGCGAGAATTTTGATTTCAAATTCGAAAATGACCCGTATAAGAACCAGGGCTTGTCAAATATCGTTCGCGAATCATAAAACACGGATCTTTATCATTCTTTATCGATCTTTGCCATCACGAACCATACAAAATATGGCCGACTCTCTTTTCTCTCGAACAAACTAAATACTTTTTACTTGCGATTATAGGTACTATAAGTTTTGGATTCGTGCAAAAAAAAAATTTTGAGATAACAATCAAACATGATATTACGATGATAGAGAACACCAAAAAAGTGGGTGGCAAAATTCCGTCTGTCTGTCTGTCTGTCTGTCTGTCTGTCTGTTCGTCTACAGCCTAAACGGCTCGATCGTTTTTCTTCAAACTTGGTACTTAGTGGTTTTTGGTGATTCTGCCGACACGTTTTTTTCATTTTTTTTTTAGAACCAAAAATAACGGTACCTGTCATACATTTTTTTTTGGCAAATTTACATATTCGTATTTTTCTCAAAAACGGCTCGACAACTTTTCTTAAAAAAAATTCAATAAATTTATTTTACTAAAGGCTTCCTTTGGGTGGAAAACCATTTTTCAAAAATGGTTATTAATGGTACCTCCCAAGGAACCATTTTTTTAATTTTTGATTTTCTTCAAAATGGTATGACCGATTTCAATTATTTTTTTTATACTGAAGCTTCCAAGAAATGTTAATAGTTTTGTGTACCAACATTTTTGAAAAAATATTTTTTGGATTTTTAAAAAATATTTCAAAATTTTTTTTGGAAAATCAAATATTTCGAAAACGGCATCATAGATTTTTTTAAAACTCGACATTTAAGACTTTTTTTAGTACTTTCTAAAATATTTTTAGAAAAAAATTTACATTTATGAAAAAATAACGGTACCTACAAAAGTGAAAAAACCGCAAGGGAAAATATTTTATTGCTTGAAAACGACTCCTACGATTTTGATTAAACTTTTTTCATATACTAAAATTAGTACGATCTACCATCAAAAATTATAAAATTTTACACAGCAACTATTAGTAGTACCTGTCATAGAACGTATTTTTTTATTTTGAGTTTTCGCGTTATCAGCCTAACGGATTTAAATGAATTTTTTTATATAAATTTCAGATAAGATTAAATAATATTGCATATCAAAATTTTGAAAAAAAAAGTTTTTGGATTTTTAAAAAAAGTTTCAAACTTTTTTTTGAAAATTCGATATCTCAAAAACAGGTTGACAATTTTTTTTCAAATTTTGTTTTTATATACACATAAAAATATAGCTTAAATCTACATACCAAAATTTGTTCTTAAAAATGTTTTAAGAATTTTATATATAAAAAATTAATTTAAAAAAAAACCGCTCCAACGATTTTAAATTTTTTTTTTTCCCATACAATCATATTCTATCATGAATTAAGATAACATACTTTTTTTCACCTCAAACTGTCAAAAGAGTTGTTTTAGCCAATTTAAATGTCGTATTTCATGCTTCTCTACATTTTTCTCTCATAATTTCCATGTTTGTATATACAATTTTCTTAAACTCGTAGTGTCTTGAACATAAGAGCAAGTACGTGCGACCCAGTCGTGCATTTTATTTTTGGTTGGAATGGAGAAAATAAAGACATCCAAGTAAGTTAAATATTTTTCTTATGATGAAGAAGCTGTTGAATTGTCAAAATATAGTTCGTCCCCTTCTATCAAGCCATTAACTGGCAAATTCCACTGAAAGGTGGCTACGATGTGTATGCATTAACACAAACTTAAAAAAATCAGAAATTCTGACAGTTTTTTTACTGCTCCGGAAAAAGGTGATTTTAGGGAAATTCGTTGACATGTGAATATTTTCGAAATAGGGTGCTTAAAAAATGTTGCTACTTCTTTGTTCCTTGAGCGATTTCAATGATATTGACACAGGTGATGGTGATGACTTTGACATAAACATATTTTTGAAACACCCTGTTTAAAAAATATTTGTTACTGTTATAAATTTGTCTTAGCTATCACCTGTGGCAATTTCATGGAAATCGCTCAAGGAACAACAAAGTTGGGAGGGTTTCGAAACTTTTTTTTTTACATTTTTTGTTTTTTCGAAACTTTGTCCTCCGATACTTTATCTTGCGTAACTTTGGCTTTTTCTAAACTTTCTCCTTTCGTAAAATTTCATTTTGCTTTTTATTCAAACGGTTCGTGAATGGATCTTCATAAGTTCTCGCATGATAAATTCGGGAACGAAACATATTTAAATTAATACTAGCAGATTTATTAAGTGGTGAAAACGAATGTTATTTTAAAAGAACCGAGGAATAAGAATTTTTCCCGAGAGAACGATTAATATTTTATCGTTCTAAGAACCTTGAGTAAAGAATGAAGCTAGTAGATGTATTAAATTTTTACATTTTTTAATACATATTTTAAAATTTGTACCTGCCCAACTAACAAACTCTTCAGTGCTAAACTCTTTACATCTGCAAATCTATTCTCATAAGACACTTTTAGATCCCATAGCTAGACTTAATAATATCTAAACTTATATCTTGTTATAAAAGTTAAATTACTCATATCATTTTTATTATAAGACCTTAGATCTTCCAAAGTTCTTTTACTAAGCTAAGGATTTAATAAGCTTAAAGCCTTATAAAAATCTTATAACAATATTTGAACTTTGTTAATTATGAAAAATACCATTATAAAACCACTTTTGAAAGCTTAATCTATTGTACTGTACTAATACGCTTCTAAAAGATGTTTAGAATTAAGCTCTTATAATAAGGATCTAATAGGAGTTGCAACAAAAAAATATATTCTCGAAATGTCGAAATAAAAAACTAAATTGATTTGATATTGGAGATTTTCAACGTGTTTTTTCATGAAATAAATAAAAGATATTATTTTGAATAACTTAAAAACTTATTTTATTTACTTATTTACTTAAATGCATTGCTTCCGAATGAAATGCATTTAAGTAAATAAATAAATAAAATAAGTGTTTTTAAGTTATTCAAAATATTATCTTTTATTTATAAAAAACTACTAGAAAATGGGCAGTAATCAATCTGAATAAAATAGGTTCAACATCTTATAAGAGGAGAGTTCAAAGAGCCTTGGCAAGGATACTAAATTGCAGGAAAAGTGAAACAGACGATAGTACCTAAAAAAAAATAATAAAAAGCAAGATTATAATAATATCACAATAATTACTCACACATAGTGTTATTGATTGACTCAAAAGATAAGTATCTACTCTCATAAAAATACTTTTTAGTATCTGACGTTATAAAAATCTGTCAACAAGAATTAAAATCTTATATCGTCGGCTAAGAGAGAAACGCATTTTTTGTAAAGAAAATATTTAAACAAAAGTTTTTGCATTATTTTAGTAAATCTAAAATTACATTAAGTTTGCTTCTGCACTCGTTATTGCAAAATTCAATTAAATTGAATGCATTTAATGGATTAACGTATTTTTAAGCAATTTTTTAAGTGACCTATAAGGATTGGGGTCGAAATCCCGCCGCTGAAAATCCCGCTATTTCTACTACATTGCGACAGGGAATTTTCAATTCTCATTCTCCTTGGAATTCTGTGTGGTTAGTGGGAATGAAATTTTTCACAGTTTTTTCATGGTGGTGGGTCCAATGGAGAAGTGTCTGAGAGAGGAGATTCTGAAACTGAGAAGAAGGAACAAGTTTTTATTTTGTATTTATTTTTATTGTGATAATTCTGATGGTGAAGTGTCTGACGGAGGAAGTTTTGAGGTGGGTCTGGAACTCGGAAAAAGGAATTTTTTTTTTTATTAATTAAACGTTTTATTTTAATATTTCCCAGCCGTGCCAACTAAAAACAGAAATGTTTTATCCGAGGTACTACCGACAAATCCTCCAAGTGTATAATTGTCATGAAAAAGTGCTTCTCACTAAGCCGTTTGGACTCGGCAAAAAACTGTAGGTCCCCTCCATTCCTGCCAACAACACGCACATAGGAATGGTTGAGAGTTGTAAGTCACTAGGCCCTGGTTCTCCACGAGCTGTTGCGCCACCCAATTTATTTTAAATAACTCAAAAAACAAATTCTTTATTTATTTGCTTAAATGTACATTTCGGAAGCTATGCTTCTATCGTCAGTAAGCTTTGTTTGAATATAATAAAATTTTGATTGATACTAATATTAAAAATTCAATAAAAACAAAAAATGCAATACAAACAAAATAATATTACTGACGATAAGCATAGCTTCCGAAATGTACCTACATTTAAGCAATTAAATAAAGAATTTTTGTTTTTAGTTATTTAAAATAAAATCTTTAATTTATTAAAATAAAAATCACGTTGAAATCTCCACTATCAAGCTAATTTTTTTTTTTGTTTTAATTTAATAAAAAAACTTTAGTTGATTTTTATTTTACACTAAAGAAAAAAAAAACTTTTTCAATAAATTTTTTCTTAAAGATAGCTTTTTAGCAGGTGCCAAAACAGTTTTTTTGAGCAACGGTTCTTTGGGTGGCCAGCTTCGCGGGTTCTCAGGATTTTAACTACCTTTTTTTGGTCCTCTGTCCCGCTCAAGCAACTCCTTTGCTTCGCTTTGGGTATGTATGTATTTTCGTCTGGCAGGCGGCAATGTCAATAGTTTTCTTGGACCACATACAAAAATGGAAGAAAAATGCTTCTTTTTTTAATTTTTCAGAAAGAAAAGAAAAATAAGTTGAGAAAAGTTAAATTATTTTATTGAAATAAAAAAAAATATAGTTCATATTTCGAAAAAAAAAAACTTACAAAAAAAAGTTGAGGAAAGTTTAATTTTGATTGAAATTTTGAAAACAAATTTTTTTTTATTCATTTGTCTAAAAAAACAAAATTTCTATAAACTTCATTTATCTTTCAAAAAAAATGTTGAAAAAGTTGTTTTTTTTTCATAAAATTTCAATAAAAAAAGGGCGAGAGAAGTTTATTTTTTTCATAATTTTTTTTTTTTAACCTCTGTTCAGTTTCAGACCCACCTCTTTCCAGATCCAGACACACCTCTGTCCAGATCCAGACCTACCTCTGTTCAGAATCCAAACCCACCTCTTACCAGATTCAGACACACCCAAACCCTAAGAATTGAAAACAAATTCAAATCTCTTCATTACCCCGAGAACCGAAGGTTATTCTGCAAGTACTACTGCTTAAATAATTTTGAAAATATATTTTATTCCATTAGTATTTTTAAAAAGTATTGAAAATCTCGCCTAATAGTAGCAGGCTACTGGCGGGATTTGTGTACATAAATCAGGAATATTATCCGGCGGGATTTTGACCTTTTCCCGGTCTATAATGATTAAAAAAATATGGAGTTAGCCGCTTTCCATTCTTAGCCGAAGATATAATTTTTGTACTTTTGCTAAGAGATATCCTTCAGTATCTAGGCCATTTAATGCCGTTAACTATCTTATAAGAACCTTGTAGTATACTTAAAGAGTACATTTTAACTCTTAAAGCTCTGGTAGTAAAACTCTAAAAAAAGTCTTATGAGAAGAAAAATGTAACTTGGGTGTACTGTGTACTTTTTTCTTTATGGGGTCCCCCCCCCTCTTTTTATCAGACCTATCACCAAAAATCTTTTACTTTCATCCCAACCTATAAGGCCTTTGTAATATGTAAGTCTAAATTTTTGTGAGACACGTTGCAAAGTCTAATCACTTGAAAAGATAAAGGTTAAACCTATGCTTAGCTCCGACAAACCTAAATGAAATTAATAATGACTTTTCGGTAATGCTGCTTTACTACTTCTCCTTCTAAGAAAATATCTTTTTAGCAAAGAAATTTATTCTCAATTTGTTAAACAATATTTTCGGGTTTCAAAACCTCGTTAATCCATTATCACAATATCTTAATGACAAAAATCAATCTGTAACCACACTCTTTCAATAAAGTCCTTAATTACCATCAAAAACCCATCCCAAGTGTCTAAAATTAAACACTTTAAGAAAAACATCAAATACACACCCCCTTAATGTGTGTGATAAAACTTTGACAAGATCCAATTACCATTTCGATTAGCGCCTACCACTTATAACACACTGATTGCTTCCAAAGTGACTATAACCTATACCCGTTTCAAAATTTCAAGGACCTTAAATAAATCATCGATTGAAAGATGACACTCCAACAATTAACCCATAAATGTTATATGTACCTACAGTTGGATGTTTCTTTGAAACCAACCAAACAAAATTATATAAATAAATGCTCATGGTACCTATAATAATCTTAAAATAAAGTAAACAACAATTATCGAACTCCCAAGAGGAGTATCTATTCCTTCATTAATTTTGTCTTCAACCAAAGACCTTTCCAAAAACAAAAACGCATTTTATAAACAAACAACAGCTGGCATTATCTCCCACGACCAAACCGCATACAAAAACAACAAAAACAGCCAACAAGGACTATTAAGTGGAAACAACACCAAATGAATAATGAAACTGAGACGACTGTCTTTCAAAAACACGAAATATTTTCATAATTTCCAAGAAAACAGGACATAGAATGAGTATACAAACAGGAAACAACCGAAAGAAGGAACTAATTTACCAAAAATTTTATTTAAATGGTTGTTTTAAGGAAGAAGGTATCCGATTCGTGTATAAAGGATTCTTCAAAACACAAAGTTTCTTTTGTTTAGAGACGAGTCTAGATGCAGAAACTATACCACCAACAGAAGAAAACTTAACAGAAGGACACCATATACAATAACACAGGACGAACTATAAGGAAACAATAGGAAAGCCAAGTCGGAAGAAGTTGTCCTTAAAATTTGTTTGTTTAAAAGTTTTCACACTAGAAGAGATCCTTGTCTCTTCTCACTGGTTGATGCCAAATCCAATTGTGCGGGACATGGAAACAGAATTCAGAGGAACTCAAAGAAAGGGAAAGAAAGAGAGAGAGAAAGAGTTAGATAAATCTTATTCACAACCTCATAAAGTCAAAATAATCGGTTATCCTTTTTAGCAACAAATAAAAGGCAGTCAGTCCTAAGTATAGAAAAGCTGAGTCTGAGTAGAGTAGAACCACGAAGCAGCAGCAGCACCACCACCAGCTGATAAGGAAGGATATAAAAGGAAAGTATTATATCCCTAACCCCATCATAGTCCTTAAGGACAATCTGAATGCCGCAGCAACAACAACAACAAGAACCAGAAGAAGCAGAAATAACAACTTCCTGGAAAGTTCTGACAAACTAGCAGTAGCAGGACACTCTTGTCGTAGGATATTATCATTCGTATCAACAAAATCTTTACTAACTTTTCTCACTCTCCCTCCCATCTCACACACTCGCTCGCTGTGAACAATTCACAAGCACATGAACCCTACAACACAGGATCATACATATATACCTCTCCTATAAGCCCTCCTATAACATATAACAGGACTCAATTGCAAGATGTTGAAAATAGTCCTTGAATCTGCTGTTGACTCCGGCTATGAATTCCGTTACATTACTTTGTCTAGAGATGAATGAGTGTGTGTGTTTTTTTGTGTTTTATTCTTCTACTTCGTTTTTTTTTGTAGCTGTTACTACTACTGGTGCTACTCCTTCTTCTTCCTGATCCTGATCCTTATTCTTTGTTCGATGAATCTCGTTTGCACAAAATTTTAAACTTTATTTTCCACCATTCACACATATAATGGATATGATGAGCTGGGGGGACTGTTAGAGAAGAAGGTTGAGACTTGAGAGACTTGGGACAGGGAGCCTCTGTTCCTGTCGTTCGTCGTCCTGGACGTCATCGCCTTTGAATATGAGACATAATGCGGGAGGAGCATAAGGATGAATGAGTGAATGTAGGCGTGAGGGGGGCAACTTCGTTTGGCAGAATATCTGCTGCTTTCATATCCATGTCCTTTTACAGTTATAAGTTTGTTTTTTTTGCACTTTTCGCACACTCTCTAGGTAGGTATATTAGTCGTGCAAATGGGAAAGGTTGAGGACAGTGCTGGTTTCGTCGTTGTCGTCGTCGTCTGGTTTAGAGTGTAGATATATCCTGGAACTAGATATAACTAACCGAGAATTCGTGTTAGTGTCGTCGTCGGCATCATCCTCGTCATCCCTAGATCCTACTTTGTAACTATGTAGTTAACTCTGTTAATGACGTGGTTGCCGCTGTGTTATTTTTTTTATTGTTGAAATAAATTTATTAACTTTTTTTTTTTTTTGAGGAAAGAAAAACTTTCATTTTCAAAGCAAGAAAAAGATGGAATAAAGTTTTTCATGGATTAAAGTTTGACCATTTTACAGGAATGGAAGGGATAATCAGGAAATAATTATTGTATGGCTCAGATGATTCACACATTTGGTGCAGAGAAATGCTAGGACATGTGAGTTGGGTTGAAAAATTTAGGCAAACTACAAAATTTAGTCCCCGCAACACACAAACTGTAAATCACCAGCCTCGTCATAGAAGCGTACTACGCTTCTTTGTATCTTGTTTGCAGCTTGTGTGTAATTCACTTTAGTTTCAATAGACAACCGCAGTCAAGTCCTAAGCTGGGCATATTCTCAGCAGAACATGATCTGAAAATCACTTATCTCGTCGCTACGCATATCTGCAGCTTGCTTACATCTTTTTTGCAACTTCTGTAGTTAGTTTCAATTGACAACTGCATTCAAGTCCTAAGCTAGGCGTATTCTCAGCAGAACACAAGCTGATAATCACTTATCTCGTCAAAAAAGTGTACCACGCTTCTCTGCATTTTTTTTAAGCTTTTTTGCAGCTTAATTGAAGTTCACGTTAGTTTCAATTTAAAACCGCACACGATGCGTAAGCTGCACGTATTTGTAGCACACTAGCTGCAAATCACTGGGCGTACAGCAGTTTTGTGTCACTTGCCAGGTGTCGCCACTGCATGATGAATATTAGGCTCATATTATGAGTTTAGATTCGCCAAGTCGAACATTTGACTCAACTCGAACGTTCGACATTTCAAAAATAAAAACTGCGATTTTTTTCACCAAGAATTTCAGTTGGACATCGGCGATAGAGGTGAACGTTTGCTAAAGGTATTGAGTGACATCCAAATTTTAGCCATTTCCGGCAAACTTTATTCAGGTGAGTCGCAAACTCTAGTGCCACATAGTCACATTCGTACGTTCGCCGGGGTAAATCGCAAGTCATAATTGGGGTCTTATACCCAACCAAGACAAGCTGTATCGTCAGTTAGGATAGAACCGCACTTGCGATTTTGAGTTGTCACGATTCAAAAATTGAGATCGCAACGAATTATTATCATGTACTCACTTGCGGCCATCTATAGCTTGATTTTTTTAATCGCAAAAATACAACATTCATGCGTTTGTAGGTACAGCTTTTAGTGGCAATGCTCGCACATGCGTCAAAGCAATCACAACGAATAATAATACATTTTAGCCTAGGAATAACTGTAAGATTTTCTGTCATTACGACCGAAAATTGCTATTTAAATGCACTCATTTGTGTTTATGTCACGCGATTATATAATCGCAAACAGATACAACGTCTCTCAAATGGGTGCAGATTCATTTAACTTCATTTGATCTATTAAATTTTGTGATATAAAATAAAATTGGTTTAATTTTTGTAATCGCTGCGATTTTAAAGTCGCAAGACCGTGCTTGAATTTCTCTAGTTACGACTATGATTTTTTTGTGGAACTATTTTAAATTGCAAGTGTGAGAAAAAAAAAGTAAGGCTAGGAATGCACTGGTGATTTTCTGCCGTGCGATTATTAAATTGCAAGAAAATAGAACAAATGAGTTAAAATGTGAATGAACTGCTCCAATCACTTTCCTTAGTCGTGGCGATAAGAAATCGCAAGTGCGTTCCTAGCCTAAGTGCATTTGATTCATTTTAACTTCCGGCAATCGCATCACAATTTCTCGATAGCATATTTTCTATTTCATGCGACTTTATGGTTGTGTGAGTGATTTTCTGTCGCACGATTATTAAATCGTAAAAAAAATAGAGCGTATGAGTTAAGGCTAGGAACGCACTTTCGATTTTCTGTCGCACGATTATTCAGTCACAAGAGATAGAACACATGAGCTTTAATCTGAGTGAACGCACCTGACATCAAAAAATCCTACTAAGCTGCGATTTCTTAGCCCTTAATGTGAATAAACGAACATGCTACAAAAGAATTCTGCTTAGCTGCGGTCACTTTTTTTAAGTTGCTGCCATACAAAATTGCATGTGCGCTCCTAGCCTAAATGCATTCATTTAAATTTTTAAAAATCGCAGCGCCATAAAAATGAAACAATTTTCCAACTTTTAATGGTCGTGATTTCTCGATGGCAGGATTTCTATTTCTTGCGACCTTATAGTTGTGTGAGCGATTTTCTGTCGTGTGATTATTCAGTTGAAATAAATAGAACACAGTGAGTTAAAATCTCAATTTATTCAATTTTTTATCAAAGTTTAATTTTAACTGCTTACTTCTGTCTGAGACACGGTGGCTTTCAAACCTCTTCGATCCTTAGCACGCTGCTTTCAGTCATCCAAACCAAGCGCTCTGGCATTTCCTGCAATGGCTTAGTCTTTATACCAGAAGTTCAGTCTTTCTTGAGATCTCAACTCTGGGTTCAGAGACTCGAAGCCTCTCTTCGCTCGCTTGATTTGGCCGAACCAATTTCGTTTCTGTATCAAATACGCGTCGAAGAATTTTTCTTTCAGAGGTGCTCAGTATCAGCCCTCCCTATCATCCAAGACTTGGTTCGATAAACAGGATTGCCAGCATAAAGCTTTTCTAGAGGATGCACTTTGTCTTACTGGTAAGAAGTTTTGACCCCATTTGTTGCACCAAACCAAAGTAACAGCTAGGGTAATTTTTTGTCGGATTTCCACTAAGGTATGGCTCGTGGAGTCAAAGTGGATGTAGTAGATGAACTCCTTAACTACTTCGAAGTTGCTGTTATCAATTATTTTGAGGCTTTATCCTAGCTGGGTGTGGGCAGATGTTTATTTGTTCGTTGATGGCATGTACTTGATCTTGTCCTCGTTTACTTCAAGACCAACAATCTTTGACTGTTCTTCAAACGCCTTAAAGCTATCTATTATGGAGCGTTGGTAAGCGTCGATTTTGACAGACCTTAATAGATTGATAAATAAGTTGAAAAATCATCTGTGTTAACCCCTGCCCTGCACTCTATTTTTTCTTTTATGGAACTTTGGTAATCTTGGATACAATCTACAGACCTTACGAGTAATAGTTATGAATTTGTAAAAAAAAATTGCCCTCTGTGTCAATGCTTGCCCTGGAATATATCGGTTCGAGAGCAAGATTAAAAAAATCATATTAAAGCTAATCCCCTTGCTTATCCCCAAACCCTATGCATGTTTGGAATATTTCAGAGGAAGTATTCCCCAGTTGCACCTTGCACCATTGTGTTTTCTAATGTCACGTGACATAGCAGAACCAATTTTCCCAGGAGCCCGAGTTCGGCCATATTTATTTCCTCCAATCTATACTACTCCTCCTACGCGCCATGGTGTATGGTTTCTGGAGATGTACATCAGCTCTCCCCAACTCTTCGCAACTCTTCTGATTGCTCTTCGACCGTTTTTCCGCCAAATACTTCTAGGTCGGCCCACTCGTCTGCCTCGCTGCGTGAGATGATTCCATAGCATCGCTTGACTCGCAATGCACCCCGCTGCCATCTACGTTTTCGTATGATAGAATTTATGGTTTCCGTTCGTAAAGACTGTCCAAAGTATGGAGAAACAACTCTTTTAAGCCTGCGACTATTCCGCTCCAATATGTGTATTTGATGTCGATGAATTGTTAGTGAATCTTAGCATTAATGTGGTTGATATTACCCAGAATTTTGCTTTTGTATGAAGATTTAAAATTTAAAAAAAATTGGTGGTGCAACAGCTCGTGGAGAACCAGCGCCTAGTGACTTATAACTCTCAACCATTCCTGTGTGCGTGTTGTTGACAGAAATGGAGAGGACCTACAATGTTTTGCCGAGTCCGAAAGGCTAGATGAGAAGCACTTATTCATGTTAAGTATACTCTTGGAGGATTTGTCAGTTCCTCGCAAGTACCTCGGGAAAAACATTTCTGTTTTTAGGTGGCAGCGGTTGAGAATCGAACCCAGACCTTTGGCATGACAGTCCAACGCGCTAACCATTATGCCACGAGGTATGAAAGTTCAGTCATTGGTCAATTTGCAGGGCCAAAATCCACACTGGTACTTGCCATGTAGACAGTATGCTGGATAGGGTTTTATAATAAATAAATAAATTGGGTGGCGCAACAGCTCATGGAAAACCAGAGCCTAGTGACTTACAACTCACAACTATTCCTGTGTGCGTGTTTGTTGGCAGGAATGGAGGGGACCTACAGTTTTTTGCCGAGTCCGAACGGCTAACTGAGAAGCATTTTTTCATGACCAGTATACTCTTGGAGGATTTGTCAGTTCCTCGCAAGAGGCAGTACCTCGAATAAAACATTTCTGTTTTAAGGTGGCCCGGCTGGGAATAGAACCCACACCTTCGGCATGACAGTCCTACGCACTAACCATCAAGCCACGAGGCAGCCAGTTTCATACCATTTTCATAAAACCTCCAGGTATTGTTTTGATCAGGAGACTCTTGGATCTCCTGAATCGCTGCGTTCCTTCTCCACGCAGGTCATGCTCAAAGATCTTCTCTAGCTGCTTTTTTCTACTATGCATCATATTTGCACATTCATTTTCGTTCACCCTTTTCAATTGCACTCATTGATCATCATACTGAGGAGTTTGTCTTTCTCTGGGGTTGTTGGAAGCCTATGGTGACCTTTGACCCCTCATAAAATTTCACTGATCATTAATCTTGTTTTAAAAAAATTACTTTTCATAAACAAAAGAGTTTATTTACCAAATATGATGGTAACAATTCAAGCTTGAATATTAGCAACGACAACCCTGATTGGCATAGTTGTGTTCCAAAGCCAGTGCAGATGTTTCCCTTGCTCATTCGCCAGGCCAGGCCAGGCGTCGCGTCACTATCGTCCCTTTCAAATTTTGCGGAACTATAATACCTACCCTTCGTCCGGGGATGGAAATTCCTATTTTTATTTTTTTTTTCTGTGGTGCATAGTGATTTCCTTAGCACTATGGACAAAAAAAACTCTCATTCAGAGCAGATGTGTGTAGAGACGTGTAGAGTATGTAGAATTTGTAGCATATTCATTCCATCCACCACCGATAGAGAATAGAGCTCAGCTCGCTCGGGTTTGGGATATTAAATTGCAGTTTTATATTTTTTGCTCAAAAAAGGAAAAAACTGCAGGAGGGAGTCCGTGGTCCTGATAGTGATGCTAGTGCACTGGGAGTGAGGTCCACGTCCACGTATATAGCCGCGAAAGCGAAGAGTTGATTAGTAGTACCATATGGATGCAATTTTGTGAGTTTTTGAGTATGAGGGTATGAGTTAGGGCTTATTTTTTTTTAATAGGAGATGATGATGTATTATATGCGAATATGCTGAGGGCTCGATGACAGACATATGAGAAGGTTTTTTTTTATTGCTGCTGAAAGAACTTTATAATATGCTCGTGTTGGTTTTTTATACCTAAATACATATAGAAACAGAGATATATACATGTATAGGAGGATGATTGCAAAACAGTGCGTAATTGGATTAATTAAGTTTCAAAGAGAGTTGGCTCTTTGGCAGTCTTTTGAATTTTGTGCATCCCCAAAACATACTCAAACACACATACACATATAAAATATTATAGTTTATAAACGACCCTTGTCGTTTGAATTAATATAGATATAGTCGTAGGTATATAAATTAATTATAAACTTTTGAATAGGCACAATTAAATTTCATCAAAAGGAAGTCATTTAAAGCCCATTAGTCAAAAGATGAATATTACAATATAAGAACCATATACTTACATATATGTATGTAGTAGTAGATATAGGTACCTTAATAAAGTTTAAATTTAAATTTGAATAGCTATACCTACAAGAATTTTTCATGGCAATGTAGGGAGAGATGGGGGATGGGGGCTTAATCGAATTATAGAGACACATTGAATTAGGAAGGAAGGAATTGAAACAGGAAGTTGGTATGCCATTATCTTTGATATCTTGTCTTATACTATGCCTACGCATAGATAATAAAATATAATTGAAGACATCAAGATACTTTCACTTTTCATTCGTATCGTTCCTACATATTCTTGGAAGTATGTATGAGTATATGAGACATTTTTTGATTGGTTTCGATTTTCATATACTAAAAGGGGGTTCCTCTATACGAATTAGGTATGAAAATTCATATCAAATTTCTGGGAATAATAAAAGATAAAATATTTGTATGAGATACCTGTTGTATGAAATTTAAAATTGACAACATTTTATGTTTGTGGCTTTGGCTTTACAATTTCTACAATTTGACGTAGATATTTTCCTATTTGGCTAGGTATATTTTCTAGCAGAAGCTGTATATTTTTATGGCGTACAAGTCTAGGAATTCGTCTATACATTCTATGAATTATTCCTTCAATAAAAGACATCAGGAGTTTTAAAGCGAAGAAAAAGTTCTCTTCTTTTGGGACACCGTTCAAAATAATAAAGAAAGTTGACAGTTGTTAAATCTTGGGAGAAGAAGGAACACTTTGTAGGAATGTGAGTATTCACTGACAAAAAGATTATAATATGTAATTAGTTTTTAAGATTTAAAATTTGATTGAGTCGTTTTTTCGTATAATGATTACAGTTTCAGAATTATTCATTTTTTTTTCTGAATAATTACACAGGCTTACATGGTCTTTGACATGGGCAGGTAAGACTCGTTCTAAAGGTTATGTCGGTCTCGCCAGGGTCGTACTGAAAAAAAAAACCCGGAAACTTCAGAGAAAAAGCAAATGGTCTTAGAGCCTTATTACAAAATATTTATTTAAACTACTCTTAAATATGGGAGTGTTGTCGAAATCCTGGAAATAAAAATCCCACAAATCGAAATCCCGCGTGTCAAAATCCAGTTTGCCGAAATCCCGGAAATCAAAATCCCACCATTTCTACTACAATGCGACAGCGCATTTTTAGCTCTCATTCTACTTTGAATTCCATGTGGTTAGTGGAATTTATTTTTCACAGATTTTTTCTTGGTGGTGGGTCCGATTTAGAAGTGTCTGAGGGAGAAGATTCTGGAGGTGGGTTTGGAACTGGGAAAAGGAACAAGTTTTTTCAAATACCTTTTTCCTAGATTATTTTAGTGATTGGTCTAATGGAGTAGAGTCTGACGGATGGAGTTCTGGAGGTGGATCTGGAACTGGCCAAAAGAACATCTTTTCTTGTAACTTTTATAGAGTTTTTAGTGGTGGGTCCGATGGAGAAGAGTCTGACCGGGGAGATTCTGAGGTGGGCCTGGAAGTCGGACAAAGGAAAGAACTTTTTTGAAAAATTTATAAAAGAAAAACTTTCTCTTGATTTTGAAAAAAAAAACTTTCAATCAATTTTTTTCTTACAAATTAAAAAAATAGTTCCGCTTCGCAGGTTCTCAGGATTTTAACTGCCTTTTTGCGTCCTCTGTCCCGCTCACGCAACTCCGTTGCTTCTCTTCGCGTATTTTATGTTTTCTGGCAGGCTCCAATGAACAGGTACAGTTTTCTTGAGCAACAGTACCTTCCTTGGGTGGCCCGCTTCGCGGGTTCTCAGAATTGTAACTCCCTTTTTTAGGTCCTCTGTTTAGCTCAAGCAACTCCGTTGTTCCGCTTCGGGTATGTAAAGTCGTCAGCACGTGCCAATGTCAAAAGTTTTCTTGGACCATATCGTCCCTCTTCTCACGAACTGATGTATCTGCTTTTTCAATATTTTACAGGAGAGCAGTTTTTAGTTTTGTGTCCTCCTTCTATAAGCGTTACTTCTGTGTTTTATAACGGTTTTAGTATTTTTTGTTGTTGTAAAATTACAAGAATATGTTAAAGTTTCAAATGATATGAGATTCATTGTAAATGCAATACTTAAAACAGTTACAAATAATCGATCAACCAGATACGTCAGTTCGTGAGAAATTTTAGTGACAAGTTTTAGTGTCGTGGCAGTATACACAGACACCACTGTTTTGAAAAAAGCTTATTAGTGAGGCATTTTAGTGTTGTGACAGTATGCAACAGTAATACCTGTTTTGAAAAAAGCTCACCCATAAGCCTTGTATTGACAATTTTTGTTTGACAGAGTATTGTAAACAGGAAGAACCACTGATCTCTATAAAACACTGGATAGTGTATCGATACAAAAATATTGCTTCCATTTGAAGAATTGTTATATTATGAAGCTAACCACTTTTTTGTATACCAGTATAACTGTATAACATGTAATACAAAGATAATCCATTAAACAGACATCAATTCTCCGTTCGTTTCACCCCCCGGGATCTGTTTGCTAACATTTGTTGTCTTCGTAATTTAAATTCATTCACTAATTAGTAAATGAAACGGAATAACAAACGTAAAGAGTGTGACAAGGAGGTAAAATCATTAAAAAAAAACGCAGAATATGCAATCGCATCCTCCTCATCATAATTATTCATTAGCTGTTTTGCTCAACTTGTTCGCAAACTGCAATGATTTATCTCATTCCACTATGTAATTATACTAAAAAAAATATACCAAATGCACACAGTGAATAACTAGATAATAAATAATAAAACAAACTTCCACAAAAGTTTATATTTTCATATCATGGTCTGTTCCCTTTCTTCAGATAGACATCTGGAAATAGGGATGAGCGATTTTAATCGATAATAAAGATTTCGATGTCTTACAACATCGATATTAACATCAAAAACATCGGACTAAAAAACTAACAAAAAGTAAGTACGAAAATGATTGATTCTGCTAGTAAAATCTAGATGGAGTGACTTTCATAGTTTTTAAGTCATCTGTAACATTTGGAATTTTTTGAAAAAGGAAATCATCAAAGGATCTCCCAAACCAAACTGAAAAATTCAGAACCACAACGAAACTTTCGATGTGCAAAAAGGCACATATATAACTTTACACATGAAGTGCCTATCAATTTTGCTTCCATCAAATTTGTTTTGTGTTTATTTTTGCAAAAGAAATATTTTTACATCGATATTCAAGCATTAATATCATCGATGCTCAGCAGACGCATTTCAAACCACACAAGTTTTCGTACACACTTTTGTAAGTAAAAATATCGATTTCCACGCATTGAAATAATAGATGCGCAGAAAGACCCAATTTACACCAATGTAAGTTTTTGCACACAACTTCGTGTTTTGCAATATCGATATATTCCAAAAAGCCACAGAAAACAGTTTACACAAAATTCCTTGAAGTATTACTGCAAAATACATATTTAATATCGATTTTCACGAATTTAAATTATCGATGGTCAGAAACACGCAGTTTACACCATGCAAGTTCTTGCGCACAACTTCGTGTGAAAGAAGATTTTGAAATATCGGATTTCAAAAAGGGCACACTTAACAGCTTAACACCATGCATTGCCTTTGCAATATTGATTTTATTAAATTTGTTGATATTCACTGTGCAAAATACATATTTTAACATCGATTTTCACCCATTAAAATCATTGATGCCTAGAAAGATACCACTTACCTACACGCGGTTTTAGCACACAAGCTTCTGTGCATCATTATTTTGCAATATCGATGTTTAAAGTTGAAATACCTTGTTTATGACTTTATATTTTTCATTTGTATGAAAACTTAAATCGATTTTAAAAAACTCAAGAAAAAATAGCCGGCACGAGAAATTTTGAAAGCAAAAATACATTAGAGCATAGCATGACGCATTTTTTGCTTTGGTCAAACAAAAAACTTATACAAAAACACCTGACAAAAAATCGATGTTTTAGGTTCGAAATTTATTGACATCGATGTTTGGTCTTCGATGTTGAAATCGATGTTGTTTCAATATCGCACATCCCTATCTGGAAAATACTTTTTTTTGTATAATGCAGACGTCAAATTATGAAGCCGACCACCTAATTGTCATCTTCAAATGGAAGCAAAGAAACTGTTATACATTATAAGGAATACACTTTCCAGTGTATTATAGAGATCAGTGGGAAGAACCGAATGCAATTTAGATTTAATTTAGTGATAGGTCAGTACCATTATCTTAGCATAAACTTAAAGCGTTTTTATTTCAACTCACCGATAAATGCACCTAGTACCTGAAACCACTTTATTTACACAATAACTTGCAATAAAACGGAAAACTGCTACCCACATAATTGCAGTTACGTCTGTTCGTGAGAAACTTTGTACCTAAAATTGCAGTTATGCCAACTATGTCATAACGCATTGAACCATGTTCCAGACATTTTTCAGAGAATCTAATGATGTAGAAATATGCAATCAAGTTAACCAAGCACATACATATATGTCCAAATCTCAAAAACGACAATTTGCGAGTTACGTCACTTCGTGAGATGAGGGAACATATAATAAATGGAAGAAAAATACTGTTCAAAAAAGAAAACAAAAAGTTGAGAAAAGTTTAATTTTGAATTGAAATTAAAAGGAAATATTTTCATTTATATTTCGAAAAAAAAACAACATTTTGGTGAAAATATAGGAAAAATATTGTTTTTTTTTATAATTTTTCAAAAAAAGTAGAGAAAGGTATATATATTTTTTTTTTTTTAAAACTCCCACCTCTGTTCAAAATCGAGACTCACCTCTGTCGAGATACAGCCCCACATCTCTCCAGATCCAGACCCACCTCTATCCAGAATCTAGGCCCACCTCTGTCCAGAATCCAGACCCACCTCTGTCCAGAATCCAGAACCACCTCTGTCCAGATCCAGACTCACCTCTATCCAGATCCAGACTCGCCTCTGTCCAGATCCAGACCCACCTCTGTCCCGATCCAGGCTCACCTCTGTCCAGATCCAGACCCACCTCTGTCTATATCCAGGCTCACCTCTGTCCGGATCCAGGCTCACCTCTGTCCAGATCCAGACCCACCTCTGGCCAGATCTAGGCCCACCTCCAGACCCATCTTGGGATTTGTGTACATAATCAGTCATTTTATTTGGCGGGATTTCAACTCGCGGGACTTTGACCTTTTACCTTTGAATATAACAAATTTTATAAGTTTTATTGTTTTAATATTATTTGGTTAACGGTGGTATCTGAAAGCTGGTATTCTGGTTAATGTTGGTTCTGCAGTGGTGCACTAATGCTGGTCGTGCTGTTTTCATGTCCTGGGCGTTCTTGTGTCGGGAAAGTGGCTTCTTTTCCTGGAAATTGCGTCTGGAACGGTAATTGGGTAATAAGCACTAATCAGCAGGTACAACGCCCCTTGTGGCACTAATCGGCATGAAACTACGCCCCTGTTGGCACTATTTAGCAAGTTTTAAAGATTTTTTATGTCCAAATATGCGTTTCGCCCAGGCAAGAAAGTTGGGCTCATCATCATCAGTTAGATGCTATCGTTACCCTTCTAAGACGCAATATATTTGTCGATGATTATCAACACTAAAAACTTGCAGCACAAAAACACTGCAAATTATATTCCTCTAGGAGAATTTGGTTAAATTCATGCACCCAACTGTCTTGCCTGGGCGAAACGCATATTTGGACTAAAGGTCATAAAAAATCTTTAAAACAGAATTAAATTCAATAAAGTCCACAAAATAAAAACAAAAATAATAATTCTCTTATTGTTTGTGTTTTTCCTCTTCATATTCGTCACTATTTAGCAAGTACAACGCCCTTGTTGGCCACTATTCAGCAAGTACAATGCTCTTGATGGCACTATTCAGCAAGTACAACGCCCCTGGTGGCAATATTCAGCAATTACGACACCTTTGGTGGCACTAATCAGCAAATACAACGCTCATCATGAAACTAATTGGCAAGTACAATGCCCTTGGTGGCACTAATCAACAGGTATTACGCCCCTGGTGGCACTCAATCAGCAGTTGGCACTCGACACAGCAGGCTTTCGCTTTGGTAGATCACCAGGTACTGAAGTCGCTGGTGGCAATTAGGACCTTTATCTGCGACCCCTAACCACTGGTTGGGGGTCTAAGAGAGACATCTTGACAATTTCTTCTGCCTTAATAAGTCTTTGAAACGAAGCTCAGAAAAAGCCAAAAGCTAAGCCAAAATGACATGACTCGTCTGCGGTCGGAGTTAATCTGATCAGGTTTGCCGTATGACCTTTATCATGGTCGAAAGTGTGGTTTTCGTTCATCCCGTAAAGATAGAATGGCAACTGTATCGAAAATGAATGAAAAATAAATATTGTGGGTTTTCCTGTGACGTCACATGCTTATAATGGATGTTTATGGTTTTGATGAAATGCAATTCTCGATTAATATTAACTGGCGATGCCTTTTTAAAAGAAGGAAGTGGGTACCTGCGGTGGTAATTATTATACAAATACAATTCGTAACAGCAAATTTTGGCACAGAATCCAAATCCGTCATCCATTTTCCGCCATCAACTGTGGGTTTCGAGATTTTCCCGATATAAAATTCAATATTGAGGTTACATTACCAAAGAGTTGTTCAATTTTTATCTGGGAGAATAACAAAGATATTGAAAAAATTTTAACCAAATTTTGAAGAAAAACATTAGTGATATTAGGAATCATTATTAATTTTATTGAACTTGTTGTTATATACATGACCTCAAAATTTGAAAAAAACGCTTATTTTTACATTTTCTTACGCGATTGTCTTGAAAATCTAGAAACATTCTTCACTGGTCGTGCCAAAAATTTAACAGTAATATATATAGACTAAGAGCACACAGCAGATTTTGGATGTGAGTGATAGCAAAAAAAGAAGTACAGGCGTCGAAAGCTTCATTAAATGCTATTCAGAAAATCAAAGTCTTGCAGTCCACAACTGGGGCCCTTGCGAGAAACAGTGCATCGAAAATAAAATATGAATGTAACTTCGAGGATAATCGTGTTAGCCGAAATTGGTTTTCACCCCTCCTTAGATAAGCTCCGCGGATCCCATATCACGGAATGTGAGATCATTTGAGTTTTTAAATCGCCCTTCCAGACTGTTTAAAAAAAACTGTTTTTCACTTAAAATTTTTAATTTTTTAAACGGTCCGGTTGAGCGAACTATACGCTCAAATGGCCTCAGATTCCATGATATGTGATCCGAGGAGCGTATCTGGGGAGGAGTGAAAATCAATTTTGGCTTAGACGATTGTCCTCGAAGTTAAATTCCTATTTTTTTTTTTTTCGATGCACTGGTTTCTCGCAAAGGCCCCAACTGTGGACTGAAAAACTTTGATTTTTTGAATAGACTTTAATGAAGCTTCCGATGCCTGTATTTCTTTTTTTGCTATCACTCACACCCAGAATCTGCTGTGGGCTCTCAGTCTATCTAATATTTGTAAACCTGTGATATGTATTTAAGTAGGTATTTTTATTTAAAGCCTAGTTTACAGTTCCTGTGCGCAAAAAAAAAATCTATGCAAATATTCTCGCATGTCAAAAATAATAAAGGTGAAATGTAAAATTAATTGTTTGCATGATTGGTTTACAGTTTGGGTTGGGGTCGAAATCCCGCGAATCAAAATCCCGTATGTCGAAATCCCGCGTATCAAAATCCCGTTTTTCAAAATCCCGGAAATCAAAATCCCGAAAATCAAAATCCCGCCGATCAAAATCCCGCCGTTTCTACTACTATGCGACATCTCATTAATATTTTTGTTTCTTATGCAATTTGCAAATTGCGTTTAAAGATTGTAGTCGATTTTTTCGTATAATGCGATGCATTAGTTGAGGATGGCAAATACACACGAATAAACACCGAGGTGTGTATAGGGGGGCATGCCATTATAGGCATGCCATTATATGATTTGGGGTGGGTGCGAGGTTGGGTGTATGCAAAGTTCCTTTTGCATTTAAAAAAAAAAATATATCATTCACACATAATTCGAAAAAAAATTAAAAAAAAACAACAAAAATCGCAACAGTTTAGCCGAAAAAACTGAAAATATTTCTTTTGAAAGTTTTGGAAAAACTTTTTACCAATTTTATTTTGATTTTTGGGAACGGGCACATTCCAAGATCACGAATATGCATTTTATAAGTCGCTAGGACGCTTAGTTTAGCCGCAAATCGCGTTTAAAGATGAAAGTTGATTTTTCGTATGATTCGATGCATCAATTGAGCGCCAATGTCAAGTTTTCTTGAGCAACTGTACCTATCATTCATAATTAGAAGAAAAATTAAAAACCGAAAAAAAAAATTGAGAAAAGTTTAATTTTTCATTGAAATTTTCTTCAAAAAATCTTGTTTTCTTATATTTTTCAAAAAAACAATTTCCAAAAAGTTTATATATCTATATAATTTTTTTTTTTCAAAAAAAAAAACCCACCTGCTTCCAGAATCCAGACCCACACTCTGTCCAGATCCAAACCCACCTCTGTCTTCTTTTAGATTACCGTTCCCCATCACCCAAACCGAAAAAAAATTCCCACCTCTGTCCAGAATCCAGACCCACCTATGTCCAGATCCAGACCCACCTCCGTCCAGATCCAGACCCACATATGCCCAGATCCCGTTGTAGTTGTCACCCGTCCCCACAAAACCAAAATAAAATCCAATTTCTATCTCTCTAATTACCTGGAGGTCTTACCTCTACGGAGTTCTAAGAAGAACTGAAGATACATAAATGCCAAATTGCCAATACACAACTGCTTATATACTTTTTTTCAATAAAAATAAATTCACTAATTAAAATAAAATATTGTTTCAAAAGTATGAAAAAGTATCTATAAAGTTGGGATTATTTTTAAAAAGTATTGAAAATCCCGCAAAATAGTAGCAGGCTACTGGCGGGATTCTTGCGGCGGGATTTCGATCGGCGGGATTTTGACTGGCGGGATTCGTGTACATAATTAGTAATTTTATTTGGCGGGATTTCGACTTGCGGGATTTTGATCGGCGGGATTTTGACCTTTTCCCTTACAGTTTCATGCAAAAAAAAAAAACTACGCTGTCATGGAATGTCATGCAAAACAATGGACCGGCAATTGATTTGCATGCGAAAAAAAAGTGTGGTGAATATAATATTTTTTTTTTTGATGGTCGGTTTATACTTCAAAAAAAAAAATATATTCACCTCAAGGCATTTTTTGCATGCAAATGGTTTTCGCATCCAAAAGTAATTATTTTCCATTTTTAGGCCTTTAGTTTGTCAATTAATTTTTAATTAATTACTCAGTGGGTGGTTTAGGCCAAGGCAAACGTTTTTCGCCTTCAATATTATTCAACTTGGTGCGCAGAATAGGTGGAAAATCGTTTTGAAAATTTTGATTTTTTTTTCGCATCGGAACTGTAAACTATACTTAAAGCAGAATTGAAAAAAATTACTCAAATTCATCATTAAATACCTTTATTTTGTACCATCACATCGTTATTTTCTCCCTATTTTTCCTGTAGTCAGATCTCTATAAATAAGAAAACACCTTCATATAATATGATTCATGGACTAAAATCACTAGATGACAGAAGTTAATCTGTTCTATTAAAAAAAATAACAACTTATCAAAACTAATCATATTCTAGCTAGACATACAAATCGCTTGTCCTCAATAAACATAAAGTGAAAAAAAAAAGACTGAGTTCATTTCACCGATAAATCCTGATGACGATGACGCTTCACTTCAAAACTCTCACATATGCGCCGCATATTTTATAAAGGCTCATAAATACACGTCATTTTTCTTCTCATATCCCTATGTATCCCTTGAATATTTCAAATATTCTCTATAAATCTCCAATATCACAATTTATACAACAACAACACAGTGAAAAAAAAAATGAAAGAAGAATGATTTCCAAAATTTAATATAGAAAAAAAACAAATTTTCCAACTATGACGTTGGAAAAAAACAAAACAAAATAAATAAATAATTTCAGCCGACAAACAGTGGGGTAGATAGTTTTTAAAACTCGGATAAATTAAAAAAAAAAAAACGTTCAAATCTAAATAAAAAAACGCATCTAGCACTCGCCTTTATATTGGGGCGGAAGGAGTGCATACTTATGGAGACTATTTAGAAAACTTTGAAATGCAATTGCTTCTTAATGGTTGGTGCTACAAACAATAATTCAAGAACCTTTTTTAAGGAAAATTACTTCAGCTACGTGTTCGAAAAACAGTATTTTTCTACGACTTACCGTTTTCGAGATATGTGGCAAACACCCATCTTCGTGAACTTTGACCACTTCTAATTATCTCTGATGATAAGACCATAATTTATGGTAGGTATGTCCCACTGTGTGACACTGACTGGTTGGAAGTTCAGGACTACAAAAATGAAACACCGTCCCCGCATTTTAAATAATAAAAAAAATTAACGACCTAATAAATGACTTTATGCACAACATGAAGAAATAGTTACAGACTGGTTCTTTAAAAAAAAATAAACCCATGCCCCTCGACCTTCCCTCCTATAAATAGAATCCATAAATCAAGATCTCACACACAAACTGTCGTCGGATGGATATAAGCCAGGATAGGATTTTTGTTTGTATTTGTTGTTGGAAAATCTTTCCCTCCATAGTAGATACGCGAAGTCACGATTAAATTTTTAATTCATTAAAAAAAAGTTCGACTTTTAAATTTTTTTTATTATTTTAAAGTTCAGGGGTTAAACTTCAACTTCGACCCGCCAACAACGATGACGATGACGACGACGACGACGACTGGTTTTCCCCTAATGGATGCTTAAATCACAGTCACATCTAAGATTAATGAAGACCCTCTCTCTCTCTGTATTTCTTCCAAGGGGAATATACCCTCCTAAATCTTTGTGACTCCAGAGGGGGTAGGTACTCCAAGCCACATAAATTGTTAATGTACAATGAAGAAGAACTTATGCAGCCTCGCAAAGCAGTAGGTACAGTGAATTTAAAACTGAAAGCAGGAAGGTATAAAGGCAGAAAGATGAAGAATATAATCCACCCTCGGGACCTTTGACAACCAACCCCGCATAACAGCAACAACGACGACGACGACAAAGTTGACAACGCGTTCTGACTATTATCATGGTGGTAGGATCATAGACCAGCAGAAGCCAGTAGCTAGACCTTAGCTCGAGAGCTGTCACATGGAAGTGTATCCATGACATAAAGTACCCTATCGCATAGATACTTTTAGTATCTATCTAAGTAATTAAAGGCAGAATGCGGTTGCGGTGTTAGGTGTTGCTCTCCGCAAAAAGAAATCATAATGATCGACTTAGAGTTATTAACACAGTGCAGTTGTGCAGTGCAAGTGCAAGGCAGTGCAGGGAGCGGTAGAGTAGAGAAGGCTGATGTGGTGTGGTGGCTATGGTATGGTTTTATTTTGTCAAGCATTAGAGATAATCCTCTTTTGCTATGGCAAAGGATGCAAGTGACTGGTATAAGTGCAGTGATTTTCTATTTAAGCTTTAGACATTAATTGCAACTTCAATTGAGTTAAAATGCGAAGGAGGAGGAAGAGTTTCTGTATGACAAGAAAAGGTTAAGTTGTTGAAACGAATTTATTAGTAAAGATGATGGAAGGGGGTTTTATAAGAGAAGAGATTACAAAAGCGTTATGATTGTGATGATGTGAAGACAACATAATTGCAACTGATATTAATTTTCCTTCTTATTAAATTGCTGGTGATTAAATGAAAAATAAGGTCAGTCGAAGGTTTATTAAAAAAGTACAAATGGGAATACGAGTTAAGATTTTTTTTCATTTACTGAATAATAGTTTGGCAGAAAATGTGTACCAAAAATAAGTAAGAGGTGTTTTTATTTCATCGTTCCTTAATGTCTAAACCACACAAACAAAAATTAAGCTTTTACAACCCCCTTCTCTCCACATTTTTCGATTTTTAATAGTCGAAGCGAGACGAAAAACGTTTAGCATTAAATTCTGAACGCTTCTAGTCAAACTCTCTGTGATGTAAATAGATTATTAAAAAAGAGGGCAGCAAAGGACATGTTTTGAAAAAAAAAAATATTTTTTTTTAATCTTTACCTTTTTCTTGAGCCAACAATAACGTGTGTGGTCCCCTACGTCACAGCGAGAAGTAACGTGACATATACATAAGCATCTCTAAGCCAATTTTTGAGTATAACCTTGCCATTGCGTCAATCTCCTAAATTTTCTTCAGGCAATTCTCCTGTGGCCGAGGCTCATTTGCAGAGTTCCAAACCCATTTAATCTGACTGGGCTTTTTACTAACTCTTTGTTGCCAAAATTATTAATTTCAATTGTTTCATAAAAAAAAGCTGATAAGGTGGCTTCAAATTAAAACTACTAGGACCGAGAGAGAAATCTATGATGAGGTGGTTTCAGACTGTAACCACCGGGCCGCAAAAGGTTAAAACCACACCTGGGGTGTTTATAACCGAATTGTTATACCTTTTGAAAGCTAGTACTCCATTCTTCGATTTGTTTTTTAAATTAAGTTGTTTAAGGGAATAGTTTTTGAGAAATTAAATTTCAAATACGAAGTTTTTGGAAAAAATAATTTTTGTTCAAGTTCATTTTTTCCAAATTTTATGAATTCAATGTCGCTTTAAAATCTTTGTCAAATATGTACCGAAAACCAAATGGAATAATCTTGTTAGTTTTTGAGTAAAAAAAACGAAAGGTAGGTACCTACTTTTATTAAGAATTAAAAATAATGGTAGGGTAGAGCGGGGCTAGTTGGACCACTTTTTACTTGAAGTCTCATAACTTTTTACCTATTCCTTACATAACAATGAAAATGGAATTAATGGAAGGAATGTAACTTCGGCTTCTTAAATAAATTTGATAAGATTTGAAATATTTTGTAGCAGAAGAATAAGATTACTTTAAGTGCACAAAGTCCAAGTGGTCCAACTTGCCCCACTAGCGGGGCCAGTTGGACCAGTTGGTGGGGTAAGTTGGACCAAAGCCTAAAAAGTGTATAAAAGAGCTTTATTAAGGTCAAAAGCACTGTTAGTTTGAACTTAATTTGATCCCAAACTATAACTTAATTCAAAGCACAACATAAGATAACGTACTGTGAATCAAAAAATTGTACGTACATTTGATTTTCTTGAATAAAAAAGCGTTTTTTTAAACAAATTGGCATGATTTGGTAAAACTTTTGCAATTTTTGTATAGTTTATTGAAAATTTTATCAGAAAAAAGACAAAATTTAATATTTCAAAGCTTTTTTAAATAAAAAAAATTCAAAAAATTAAGAGAAACGAAAAAAATACATCAAATAATTGCACGTACAGTGGCTTTAAAGTCAAATTTCTTTCAGATTAGTAATGATGTGCCATTTTTTGGCTCTAGTTATAAATTTGAGACGGTTATTTATTAAAAACACAAGCTTTGATGTAACTTCTGTTGGTATAGTGTTCCGTTTCTCCAAAATTACAGATTTGTGAGGATTTTTAATAGTTATATGAGTTTTTGAACTTTATTTACCAAAAAGCCCCACAGATGGTTAATGGAGTTGAGGTCTAAGGATGGTGGGTGGATGAGGCAACTAAGATTTTACACTGTAAGGCAGTCACTTGCTTACTAATAAAGACTAATGCTTCCGGTCATTGTCCTCTAACAGTATGAAATCATTCAGTTACTCAATTCTTTCAGGACTGGCCTTAAATTTTTTACTCAAATATGCAAATTTTTGTGTTTTTCCATATTGTTGTTTCAATATAAACAGGATTGCATACATCATTTGCATCCATAACTCCCCAAACCACAATGCTTTCACCTTCCTGTTTCACTGTAGTCTTTAAATTGCTTACCTTTACTTTTCTGTTCGGTTTTTGGTACCAAATGTTCGACCGTTAAATCCAAAAATGTTGAAATTTTTGTCGTCAACTAAGATAACATGAACTGTTCTAAAAAGCAAAACAGAAAAAATTAATAAAAAATTGCAAATCAATTAACTTCTAGCCGCAAAACTCTTACACAAAAATACCTACAAAATATATAATTTCAGTTGCTGTACGTGCAATTTTTTGATACAGTGTAAATGACCCCATGGCACCATGAACAGTAATAGAGAATCTTGTATGGGCCTGATTTCAGCAAGAATGGCATTGCACCCACTCCTCGTCGGGTTAAGTCTCAGAATATGCTTCCATACACATCGATATTAACATACAGCCATAACAATCTTCTTCCTCTTTGGAACTTTATCTGTTCAAAAATTTTCACACTATTTTCCAATATAAAACATTTATTTTTAATTAAGCGGGGCAAGTTGGTCCGCCTGGTCCAACTTACCCCACACCTAGCTTGATGAATATATTCCGTCACTTTGCAAACAACACTTAGAATTCTTCAATTTCAAAAATGGAATGCAAATATTCAATAACAGAACTCACAAAATTAGTATACTTTGTTAAAAAAATCCCATGTTTTCATCACGATAGCACAAAAAGAAACAAATTCGTTTTTTTTACTTTTGAACCCAAAAAACACATATTAGAGTGTGGTTCTCCTTTGGCAGAAGAAATCCAACTTAAACCAGTTTAGCACGTATGATTTAGTTACAATGCTTCATCCGTGTATGATCGTCTTCATTTAGCTCTTGTGGTTTCTGAGTTATTCGCGTGGTCCAACTTGCCCCGTGGTCCAACTAGCCCTGCTCTACCCTACATTCGATACAATTTTTTTTAGCTATTTAACAAAATCTTATCTTTCTCAGATCCACAAATTTTTTTATATAAATTCAATAAATTACTTCCAGTTGAGGGTATTTACGTTTGGGTAACTCACTATTATTTGATTTTCTTGAAAACGGTCTGTTCGTCTACAGCCTAAACGGCTCGATCGATTTTCTTCAAACTTATTACATAGTGGTTTTTGGTGATTCTGCCGACACTTTTTTTCATTTTTTTTTTAGAACCAAAAATAACGGTACCTGCCATACAATTTTTTTTGTCAATTTTACATAATCGCTTCTTTCTCAAAAACGGCTCGACAACTTTTCTTTAAAAAAAAATCAGTAAATTTATTTAAGTAAAGCCTTCCTTTGCGTGGAAAACCATTTTTCAAAAATGGTTATTAATGGTACCTCCCAAAGAACCATTTTTTTAATTTTTGATTTTCTTCAAAACGGTACAACCGATTTCAATTATTTTTTTTATACGAAAAATTCCAAAAAATATAAATAGTTTTGTGTACAAAAATTTTTGAAAAAATATTTTTTGGATTTTTAAAAAATGTTTCAAAAATTTTTTTTTTAAATCTAATATTTCGAAAATGACATGATCCATTTTTTTGAAACTCGATATTTAAGAGTTTTTTAGTACTCTCTACAATAGTTTTAGAAAAAATTTTACATTTATGAAAAAGTAACGGTACCTTCCATACAAAAGTTAAAAAACCGTAAAGGAAAATACTTTTTTTCTCAAAAACGACTCCTACGATTTTGATTAAACTTTTTCATATACCAAAATTAGTACGTTCTACCATCAAAAATTATAAAATTTTACACATAGCAACTATTAGTAGTACCTGTCATAGAACGTATTTTTATATTTTGAGTTTTCTCGTTATCAGCTTAACGGATTTAAATGATTTTTTTTATATACAAATTTCATATAAGATTAAATAATATTGCATATCAAAATTTTCAAAAAAAAAGTTTTTGGATTTTTAAAAAAAGTTTCAAAATTTTTTTTTGAAAATTCGATATCTCAAAAACGGGTTGACAATTTTTTTTCAAATTTTGTTATTATATGCACATAAATATATACTTTAGATTTGCATACCAAAATTTTATATACAAAAAACTATTTTTTTTAAAAACCGCTCCAACGATTTAAAATTTTTTTTTTTCTATACAATCATATTCAATCAG
The DNA here is from genome assembly GCA_963921185.1 of Dasysyrphus tricinctus. Taxonomy (NCBI): domain Eukaryota; kingdom Metazoa; phylum Arthropoda; class Insecta; order Diptera; family Syrphidae; genus Dasysyrphus; species Dasysyrphus tricinctus. The sequence goes on along the minus strand of OY992531.1, from coordinate 61,336,474 downwards.
GCAAACTATAGAGGCTGCGAAGTAGCTAAAGAATTACAAAAGCGGCGATCAAAATCTGCCAAAACACAAAGAAACCCACAAAGGCAAATAGAAACCGTAGTTCCCAAGACTTCCAAATCTAGTAAAGCTCCAAAACCTAGTATCCGTAAGGAAAAGAAAACGGTGTCAATACCTTCGGAGAATATATCAAAGAAAGGAAATGCAACGACACTGAAACCGACCCGGTTTCAAAAGTCTTTTCAATAATTCTGTCGAAACTTGAGGAACAATGTGACACAAATAAACTTATCTTTGATAGGTTAAGTAAGCTCGAAAATTGTTTTCGACCCAAATCTCTCTCAAAAAATTTATGATGGAAAAGTTTAAAATTCTTACGTGGAATGCCAACGGATTATGGCAAAAACTTGGAGAATTAGAGATGTATATGCAGGAAAATGATATCGACATATGTTTGATATCAGAAACGCATACCAAAAATGAATCAAATCTTAAAATCCACGGGTTTCTTGACTACCACGCTGTTCATCCTTCAAATAAAGCAAGGGGTGGATCATCGTTATATATAAAAGAGTGCATTGAACACTCAATAGGCCTGAAAATAGAGGTAGAATCGATGCAATTGAGTAGTGTTCAGGTTAGAATTAAAAACATTCTTCTCAATATCTCTTCGATATATTGCCCTCCACGTTGCAAAATCGATAAGAGTGAATTTACGACATTGATAAAGTCGCTAAGCCCAAACTTAATTGTTGGTGGCGACTTTAATGCAAAGCACACCTTTTGAGCTTCAAGATGCATATCTCAAAAGGGTCGAATGCTATATGAGGCAGGAATGGAAAATAATTGCGATTTCCATTCGACCGGAAAGCCAACTTACTGGCCAACTGATCCGTCAAAAATACCTGACTTAATCGATTTGTTTATGGTAAAAGGAATACCCTCTAACCGTATTGAAATCTCAGAAGGCCATGATCTCTTCTCAGATCATTCTGCAGTCATACTCACTATGAGCGAAAGCCTTGTCAAAATTGAAAAACCACCCAGGTTAACAAACGGTAAAACCAACTGGGAAGGATTTAAGAAAGATATCGAGGACAAGGTTGAATTGAGGGTATCATTACAAACGCCTCTTGAGCTTGAAGACGCAATAGATACCTTTGTTGATATGATACAAAAGGCAGCGTGGAAAAACACACCTTATCAAAGGGTTACGCCGCGCTATAAAGATATAAAATATCCGCAGGAAATAAAAGACTTAATAAAAGATAAACGAAAAGCACGTAAGAAATGGCAGCGAACCCGTGCGTGTCAGCTGGGAAAGAATCCAACTACTCACTTTGGAAAGCTATAAAAACAACGAAAAAACCAAAGCTTCCAGTACCCCCGATTAAGAAAAGCCAAAACGAATGGACTAAAAGTGACAAAGAGAAAGCGGCGGTATTCGCCGATTACCTGGAAGAAACATTTAAACCTTCTGATGGGCAAGCACTCAATGGAAATATTAATATGAGTTTTAGCTCAAGTGAGAACTACACAACCAGAAATGCTACGCTCGCTGAATTGAACAGAGAAATAAAGAAGCTAAAGTCTAATAAAGCTCCGGGGTATGACTTCATAACAGCGGAAATATTAAAAATGCTTCCTCATAAAGGATTAATTAACCTCCTTTACATAATAAATGCCGCTCTAAGGCTAGAATATGTTCCAAGCCAATGGAAAGTTGCGGAAGTAATAATGGTTTTGAAACCTGGCAAACAATCTCATGAAAAGAATTCTTACAGACCGATTTCGCTTCTTCCAATAATATCGAAAGTTTTTGAAAGAATACTACTCCTGCGCCTGCAGCCTATAATAGAAGAGAAACGATTAATACCTGAACATCAGTTCGGATTTAGAAGCAAGCATTCAACAATTGATCAAGTGCATAGAATAACTGATGTAATTGAGAGAGCTCTTGAAGAAAAGAAAATTTGTTCGACGGTCTTTTTGGATGTGTCGCAAGCGTTTGACAAGGTGTGGCACGAAGGCCTCAAATTCAAATTACGACAAGTTCTGCATGAAGGACTTTATAAAATTCTTAACGAATATCTAGAAAACAGACTTTTTCGTGTAAGACACGGAAATTAATATTCTAATTTCAAAGAAATAGTGGCTGGGGTACCACAAGGTAGTGTTTTAGGTCCAGTTCTGTACCTTCTATTTACACGTGATATACCTCAAACAGAAGACACTATCGTAGCAACGTTTGCTGATGATACTGCAATACTAGCAGTAGGCAAAACGATTAACGAAGCTACGATTAAATTACAATCTTAATAATGTTAATGAGTGGACAAAAACATGGCGAATAGCGCTCAATGAACAAAAGTCAGTCCACGTGGACTTTACGTATAAAAAAATAAATAGATTGCCCGTCTTTCTAAATACCGGTCGTGTTCCATTTGCGAATGAGGCAAAATATTTGGGAATGACTCTAGACGCGAAATTAAAATGGAAGCTGCACGTAAAAAAGAAATGCGAAGAACTAAAAAGTAAATTAAGAGATATGAACTGGTTACTCGGTAAATATTCTAAGCTTAGTATTGATAATAAGTTGATTTTATACTGGCAGGTACTTAAACCTGTCTGGACTTACGGTATACAACTCTGGGGTTGTACCTGCGATACAAATTTAAATAAATTACAAACGTTTGAAAATAAATTGCTTAGGTCATTTGTAAATGCACCATGGTATATAAGAAACGAAGATCTTCACAGGGATCTCGGGATTCCAACGGTTCGAGACGAAATAAAGAGTTTCGCGCGAAAACATAGAAATCGGCTATTAGATCACGCTAATCCAACGATTATTGACATTCTTGACGGGTCGAATTTAGTACGCCGTCTGCAAAGAACAAAACCTTCCGACTTGGTGCGGTGAGCACAAAACCGCTTTAAAATCGCGGAATAAGCAGAAACTTTCACCGGAAAGTTACCTGCAACACGTTACTTAACTTCGTTAAAAATAAATTGCTAGATAAGTTTCAACTTAGTTGCAATCGGGAATTGGAGGTGGTTTTAGTGTAGTAAGAATCTCACACTTCTATGAGCACGCGTTTTCCGGTCCTCATAGAGCCTGATGCAGGTTTTGCACCTACCCACGGAAAAAAAATATTCAATCAGGAATTAAGATGGCATTCTTCTTTTTCACCTCAAACTGTCAAAAGAGTTGTTTTAGCCAATTTAAATGTTGTATTTCATGCTTCTCTACATTTTTCTCTCATAATTTCCATGTTTTTATATACAATTTTTTTAAATCCACAGGGTTTTGAACATAAGAGCAAGTACGTGCGACCCAGTCGTGCATTTTATTTAAACGTTTTTTTCTTTCGAAAACTACTTTTTTGAAACTTGGTAGCTACCTTACAGTTTTGAACAATCTTCTGAATATTCAAAAACAAAGTTTTTGTAAATTATGCTAAATAACATCTAAACTTAAGAGTGTTCCGGACTGAAATGGTGATTTCATGAAAAAGATTGTGAAGCGTGTACTTGTCCGATCAAAACGATTAAGGTGTCTATGGACAGATAAACTTATTCTCTATGCCATCATTGGAAAAAAAATTTAATTTTGTGCTCCAGATTTTGGTAAAAACCTCTAAGAAATCGAGAAAATGGCTAAAATGGCCGTTTTTCAAAGAAAATGTAGCCTACACTATGACATTTTTTGCAAAAAAAAGTTTAATAACATAAAATTCCATATTTTTAAAATGCCACTATTGGAGAAAATTTTTAATTTTGTACCTAATAAAAATTTTAGTAGTGCAAAATAAAAATGCTTGTGAATTTTGAAAAAACGCCTTTTTGACAGTCAATTTTTTATACCTAACGGTATTTTTTTCATATTTGTTTTTGCAGTGAATATAAATTCAATATATTTTTCACGATTTTCATTAATTATATGATCATAATTGTATCATTTGATATTGAAATTTTTAATTCTTAAAAGGCAGTTTTTCGCAGAAAATTTATGTAAATTTGGAACTTAAAATCAGTTACTTTTAGAAAAAATTTTTTTTAGTACCATAATACGCCTACTAGTGACCAATTAGTAAAAATGCAAAGTTTTATAAAACAAAGTATCTGATGAAAGTGAAAAAAACCGGTCTTATATATGCAAAAAAAAAAGTTAGCAAATGACTGGTTTTGTTCAGTTCGGAACACTCTTAACATCAGATACTAAAAAACCATAAAGGAAAATCTCAATTTTCTGGTAAATGATTCTTACGATTCTGATCAGATTTTGTTGCTAATAGTCGGTAATGTGGCTTTGACTCTTTGATACCTGATATATGGGAAACTTAAATGAAAGAATTGCCATATATTTGGTATGTTACTGGTTAGAAAAGGTCAACTAGTCCTAGAAATTTGACAGCCCTAGATATCTTGTCAAGGCTTAAGGTTGCTCAAGGTCACGCAAGGTCATTCGCGAATTTTGGCATATCAATTGTGGGAAATTTGCAAAAAGTGTTTCCCATCCGAAAGATCTCTACATAGTGATTAAAGGTCAACTTTTTTTCAGTAATTGGTCAGCTATAGATTTGTTTCCATGAATTTTTAATGAATTAAAAAAAAAATCAAGGTAGTAACGAATTTTCACCTCATTTATGGTAAATTCTCAAAAAATTAATAGGAACCATCTGAAAAGCCCTAAGATCGATATAAAAGGTTAGTTTCAGTAATTGGTCAATACAGTCAGCTTAGATTCTTTTCTACGATTCTTTCAATATTTTTTTCAAGCCTTTTAAAATGCATACAACAAATCTGTGGCTGAACACTTACTGAAACTAGCTGACCTTTAACATAGATCTTAGGGCCTCTCAGGTGGTATTTGTTTCTTGCAACCGTCATAGCGATTTAGATTTTTTTTTTATTTTTTTTTTTATTTATTATTCTATTTTCTTTTGTTTTCAGGTAAGGCCAATTGAGTTTGATGATAATCTACTTATGGTGAGTGTCATGCTGTTAAATTGGTTTTAGTCTTTCAAAATACATATCCTTTTCTTCTATATAAAATGAAATTACTAAATTTTGTTTTTTACTTATTATATAAGGTTGCATTGAAATAGCTCCCAAAAAAAAAGCGGCCAAATCGATGTGGAATAACACTGAACAAATTATTTTGTTGTGATATATTATTGTGTTAGGTGATATTTTCCTATTTCGCTTTCTTTTATAAAATAAAACAATCTCCAAAATAGTAAATGAAAATACATGTTTAAATGAGAAATAAAGCCCAAAATAGGAAAAATTGCCAAATACAACTGAAAAATAAAAAAAAAAAACGCCAAAATGTGTTCGGGGTTATTGCAGAAACTTTTGTCACCAAAAAGGCCAAGGTGCGGAGGAAGGGGCGCTTCGCGCGAGGTCCTGGCGCTAACGACGCATCGCACAGTCCCCGATCACAAGGTTCAATGGCTTACGCGCCACCATACCAACGAGAGCTTGTACGGTGCTCTCCCCTCCCCTTTCCGAAAACTTTTTTTGTACTTAATTATAAACACAATCATTTCTAAAAACTTTGCCTATTCATTGAAAACCAAAAAATTGAGAAAATATGGCCCAAATTCTTAAAAAAAAAACAATTTACAAGCTAAATATTGGAGCGATATTTATATTTTAATATTTGGGTCCAAGATAGTTTTTGGCAATTATTCCGATTTCTTCTTGACTTTTGGGCAACACCCGTGCTTTTTTGGGATTTTATATATAGTACAGTGAGAAATTCCCAATAAAACGCATCGGCAGCTGCCTATATTTTTGTATTTCAAATATGGTACCCCTGAATAGCTGTCGCAACTCAAAAATGTGAATTTTATGAAAGTTAAAAGTAAAAATAAACCAAAACTATTAACAAAAACTAGCTTATGTTGACGGAAAATATGAAATATAACTATATATTTATATATTCTATGATTTAAATTGAATGTTTGTGTCCCTTTCTTCTTTGTTTCCCATTTTCAGATTCGAAAATTGGTTTTCAGCTTTAAAATAGAAAAAAAGGTGTAGGGGTTTGTTGGTAGGCTATGATGGTCAAAATAAAAAAGTCGTCATTTAGTCTACTATTACACGAGGACTTTTTAATCAACTTTTTTTCGAAATTAAATGAGTGCGAGGTGAAATTAGATATTTTTTACTATCACTTACGTTAAAAAGCTGCGAATAGCGAACTGCGAGTTGCATGAGTAATTTGTTTGATTGTCAAAAGATGCGAATTGCCATAAAATATAAACCCAGTAAAATGTGTGCTAAAAAAATGTGAAGTTAAATTCGAGCGAATTTTTCATTCGCTGCTTTGTGGAATGCGTCCTGGGGCCCAATTCCGCAAGAGTGTTTTGTACACAAAAATTCGTGTACACATCGATTTTTGCGATTCCGCAAGAGTGAGTTTTAAGTTTTTGACAGATCAGTCAGCACAATCAGTCAACTTTATTCACACTTGTTTTCGGTGTGAATAGAAGTGTACGCAGAAAATCATTCACCCTTGCGGAATTGGGTCCCTGATATTGTGGATTGCGATTTTACGTTTGACAGTTCGCAGAATATATCTTGATGGTCACCTTTCTAGTATATAAAAATGCTAAATTTTACAATTTGCACTAATTTAACAACCATGCGCTTATGATAGACCCTCGCTCACTATGCCCCATGCGGATGAGTTTACGGGTAAGATTTTATCCTCACTGAGTTCAACTACAAAACCATCGTCATGACGAAGCCAAAAGTAACAATCTAAATAGGACCAAATCACTCAACATAACCCTACTCTACGAACATAGCCTTCGGGAGTTCGAGATACAAAAATTATCAATCGTACCAAAAACGAAACACAAAAATTCTATTCAGTCTAGTGCGATACTCGAACAAACGTCAACATTTTATCGGCAGTAGGATTCTACTTTAGATTTCATCGGCAGTTATCCTACTGCCGATATTGTTTTTGTTATTCGTGTAAAATCTTACTGTACTACGGATAGCTTTTCCAAAAAACACAGGTAATGTTTCCAAATCAACTTGGGCGCTTTTTCGCAAAATTTCACTCAATAGTTTTTAACTGAAATAAATAAATGCAATCAACAACTAGGTTCCTATGTTAAAATTAATACCCAAAATGTCGTATAAGCTTCCACTGTTATCAAAGGTCTTATTTCTCAAATAAATAGAAGCGGTTACCCTATATAGTTGTGTAGTTCGAAATTTTTGATGTGTTATAAGATATAGTTGGAAGATGAAAATACAAATTTCCACAACCACGTCCTTTCCGCCCGTTCACAATCCTGAAAAAAAAAAATACCGAAAACTGGCACTTATTTCATATTTTTGTCTATAACCTTTTTCTGATGTATTTTGTATTTTTAAGCAACAAAAAGTGAATTTGGCATTTGGTGGAAAACAATATTTCCTAAAAATTTGATATAGAAAGTACTTTTATACAACCAATACAAACGACACTATGAAATTCCCAAAAAAAACTGGCATACAAACTTAACCACTCATCCAATTTTGATGAAACTTTCAATTAATTTCCCACCCGCTGGGAAAAAAAAACTTTTAAAAGAAGTAATATTTTCGTAAAATGTACGATTTTCTTAGATAATAGATTTGTTTTCTAGTAAATCGACTTTATTTAGTTTTTACCACGCCCATTTTGTGTTTTTTTTTTTTGCATGCGGAGCAAGTCTTAGTTCAGAAAAATCTGGACTATCTTACTTTTTAGGATAAAATTTCCAGACAGGCCCAAAACAAAAATGTATTTTACAATTTTTTGCGGAATACTCGGTTAGCAATGTTGCGACTCGTGAAAGTCATCAGCATTTGCTGTACATTATCCTTTTTTGGCACGCTTGCGCCAACTCCATTCATCCAGAAAAGGTGCTTTGGCTATAGATTACCCTCTAAAGCTCAGGTTCAGTTTTCCTTGTCGAGATTTTAGCAGCATTTATGGCTATTGACTTGATGTGGCATAGCCAATATATTCGATGTATCACCTGCATCTTTGTACAGCTCATTGAGCTCACACTTGTATCCTCTAAAAATCCATCTTATCCTAAATGATTTTTTTTTTGAAAGAGCTCAGTATCAGCTTTCCATTCTTTATGCTTTTCATCTAATAGAGTGATATAAAGAAGAACTGGTAGAGTGAGGGGTTTGTAAAGCGTTTGTCTTGAGCGAGAAGTGTTGAACCCATTTGTCTCCCAAACTGAAATAGCAGCGCCAGCGGTTTCCTAAAGAAATTCTTCGCTGAATCGTGGAGTTAATAATTGTAGGCATAAGTCGGAAGCTAAACCGAATTTTACAATTAAAGCTTTTAGTTCAAAATTAGATTTTCCATCAAAATTTTAGATATTTTAGCAGGAAAAGTTGGGTGCTACATGACAGATTTAACATTCCTCCCACCTAGTACCAAGTCGTATATAAATTAGCCCGGCCGTTCAGGGGTTTAGGGGTGGATTCATTTAAAAACAGCCGGAAAACAAAATTGCGAACATCCCTAATTTTTAAATATTCTCTAATTTCTTCAAAATCTTGAGTTCGAATATTTTAACGAATGTGAATTTTGCCACGTTGTACTGAAAAAGGGGCCTTTGGGCCAAAACTGCAAACAATTATAAGAAAAGGTTGAATAGGTATATGGGTACGGTGACCATATTTTAGAAAGCTGAATAATGAACAAAAGAAGAAGAAACAAAATTCAACTCAATCTTCAATCATTTATTCCATTTAGTAATAAATTTATCCTCTGAGGAAAAATAGGTCAACTTAAAATAGAAAAAACATATCATTGAGCTCTAATCAATTCAGTCTTTGCTTTAAGCTTTGTACGCTGCTGATGCGAAACGAAAATCCCATACAAAAACGACAACGAAATCTCGTAAACTTTAAATTTAGTTCTACTTTTCATTCTGCAGTACGCTGTTCGATGAGCGAAATTGATAGCTGTAGCAGATTATTTGGAGAAGTCTACACTCTTTTTATTTATTAAATTTGTGTTTTTTTCGTGTTTATTTTTGCTGTTTCTTTCATTAAGCCTAGTATGCAGATCGAGCAAAGACAAATTTTATCTCTACATTTTTTTTCTCGAGACAAATTCTGAAGGTGTAGAGATAAAACAAAAGTCAAATGAGAACAGTAGCGTAATTGGGATTTTAAAAAAATTATAAAATATCCTTCACTTCACATAAATTTGAAACTTTTACCAGAAATCAGTTTCCTTCAAAGCACTTGCAGAGCAAGAAAAATCGATCACATGCGCTTGATGGGGAACAGTATAATGTGGATGAAAGAAAATACCACTAAAAGGTTTTAATTTTCAGTTTTTTACTTCTCTGGAAAAAGGCGATTCTAGGGCAATTTGGTTTTATTTGGATCAAAATACACTTTTTCCGTCAAAATATAGTTTGTCTGTCAAGCCATCAACTGTCAAATTATATTGAAGGATCGCTACGATGTAAGTGGATTAAAAAACCACTAAAAATTCCGAAATGTTTGAAGGTTTTTACTTCTCCGGGACAAAGTGACATTTGGATCAAATTAATTTTTTTCTTCAAAATATAGTATGTTCTTCATCTTTCAAGCCATCAACTGTCAAATTCCATTGAGGGATGGATGTGCTGTCGATGGCTTCAGAAAACCCTGCCAAAATCAGATATGCTCACAATTTTTGTACTGCTCCCAAAATGCATTTATATTAGCCAACTCTGTTTGCTGATTCAAACCAACTCGATTCAACTCAGTTTGGGAAGCAATTTAATTTTTTTATTGAACAAAATATTTTCCGCATCTGAATGTGGCCCTTTTGTACCCTATCCCATTAGCTCCGCCACTGACTGATTAAAAACAGCTGTTCTTATTCCATGGCATCATTTTCTGTACGCATTTTATATTTTATTTCCATCGTGCGTCCTCATAACGTCTTAATAATGGAAAGAATGGGCGCGTTCAATGTTTGAATGGATAGCCTATCTAGGATACCTTTGTATCCATGTATGTGTTTGAACGCAAGTCAGCTGTTGATGACATTTCTCATAGGATAGCTTTGTATCCTAAAATTTTTAGGATAGCTTGGGATCTCTTTTCTGCCAGCAGCTGTTTCGTCATCAGCTGTGTTTTAACAAGGGATTACAACAACACAAACCTATGGACCCATGTTCTATAACTTTCGAATCGATAAAACTAGTCGAGAAACGGTGAAAATTCGAACGAAATTAATTTTATCGCTTCATCGGGTTTCTGTAACTGTGACAGTCGTTAATTTTATCGACCGGAACAATCGGAATAGAAATCCTGGAAAAAGTCGATAAAATCGGGTTCTGTATCTCTGAAAGTCGATAAGTTTTTCATTTCAAATGTCAAAATTTATCGCTGACCTTATAGCTGGTGAGTAAACAAGGAAAAATAAATAGAGAATAAAAAATTAAATTAAAATAAATAAAAAATATTGAAAATCAAATTATTTATGATATAATAATTATTACCCGAATTTTTCCAGAGGCGATAACTGAGGAATTATTTGTTTCATTTTTTAACGATGCGAAAAGTTATCGCCTGAGTTATAGAACATGGGTCCAGATCGCTTTAGTTCGGTGTTTGAACGTGGCCAATGAAACAGGGAGATGATTTTAGTTTATAAAAAGCGAAATATATATAAAACGTCACAATTTGACATTCTCTTTCCGCGCAAAATTAAGTGGAGACTTTCTTTTGCCTTTTCACGTACAGCGGTTACAACTGTCAAATTTTGCGTTGGAGCTGCGTACCGGTTGGAAAAAAATCCGAGATAAAATTTGTCCTGGGAAAAATTTTATATGGGAGATAAATTTTATCTCGATCTGCGTACTAGGCTTTACAATAAAAAAAAAACTTAAAAGCTTAGGTCAAGAATTTGTATTGGTTTTTCAATTCTTTATTAAATTGGATGGATTGCTTTTTTGTAAATAATTTCAAATAAAACTTACAAATTGCAATTCTTCAGCGTAGACGCAGACAACACACAGTTCACAGACAGCTGATGTGTTCATGAAATTAATAGTTTTTGACTTGAACATGATAGATGATGCCAAAAGCGATAGAGGGCGGCAAGAGGAAAAATGAATTTGTACTAGATTTATTATTTCTTCGTACTAACTAAGGGCACGTCAGCATCATCAGTTTTTTTTCATTAAATCCTTACGTTCCCAATGTGTGCGTTATTGTTTTTGAACAAAATTAAAAAAATACAGAACAAATAATGAACAACTAATAAAATACAGAACATTTATATGTTTTCGTGTACAAAATAATTAATAATGAACAACATCTTCAAATACAGAACAGTTCATTATTATAATGAACGGATGGTCACCGTATATATGGGTGATTCCGTGCCAACTGTGATTCTTTGTGTCCAGTGCTTGTTTTGATATTTAATGTAAAATGTTTGTATATATTTTTGGTTTGAATTGGGTGAACGGCTATTTACTACATTCTACATTCAGTATCAGGACTAAATTTGCTACTTATTCCACATGGCTTGCAAAAGTGAAGTCAAAATGTCAGTACCATGGCATGTCCGTTCCTTGTTTTTCCAATAAAATCTACTTTTTCCGAATTAAATACTTCATTGGATAAAAATGCTATCTTTAGAAAAGTTTTAGTGCAATACTTACTTGACAAAATTTTGCAAAAATTAAGACAACATACTTATTGCTGAATAAAATAATCATGAATGAGTGTTTTCCGAGGTTTTAGTTTTATTTTTGAAAGCTAAAGACTTCCCGCTCAACCGCCATTTTGTTTTGGTTTGAACACGTTTGTACTGTGGTTTTTTAAAAGAGACAGTATTTATGTATAGTTAACAATAGTCATTTTATTTTGTGTACGTTGTTGTACTTTAAGAGTGATATGTTTTCATGCGGTAAAAGTATGTCACAAATTTATTGGTCAGTACCGTGGTAGCATGTTATAACATGTTTTTGGTTGGTTATCAGAATTTTGTATTCCTTTTAACGGCATAAGTTAAAATTGTCCTGGAAATTATTTTTCGCAAAAGCATAGAAAAGTGAGGTTACATAAACTGTCTAAATGTCAGTACCGTGGGTGAACAGTACCGTGGCATTTAAATACTTATTGGACTTTAATTAAATATAATTAAATAATTTCTTGCAATAATACTTTTGTCTACCAATTTTCTTTGTAAGAACGGTAGCAATACCTCAGACAAGCCAAACAAAAATCATTCCGTGCAATAAAAACTAAGAAATAACCCAGCACAAAAAAAAGGGTTGCCCTTCAGAAGAACAGACTTCAAAAACGAAAAAGAGATCATTTTTTAAAGAAAAAAGGGAAGAAGAAATGTCAAGAGGTCAAAACGTATTTGACAATCAAGAATCTCAACAAAAATATGGTAAAAAAGAGGAAGAAAAAATTAAAAATAAAAAAAGAAAAAGAGTGTCATTATCTACTATTCCAGTTTTAGTACATTTCACTTTATTTTTTGTTCTTTAAAAGTTGTAGCAAAATGCTTCTGCTAATTTGATACTCTGACTAAATGAAGCCACAAACACAAACAAAAATTGTTTCCAGGAAATTTTAATTTTTGAAAATTTTCTAAAAAAAGAATCACAGTTGGCAGAGAATCACCCATATACATATCTCTACCAGTTTTGAATAAAAAAGACTTTGAACATCTACTTTATTTTGTTTGACCTTAGCTTAAGCTTATATTGTTGCTAAAAAAACAATGCGCAATTAATTAACACAAAAACAAGAAATCTTTAATTTTTCGAGTTTTTTTTATTATTTTATATTTTTTAAATAATAGCTGCTTAGTTTTTAAATAAATTGTGTTACCAAATTTAAATATTTGTCAATTATTATCAATTTAATAACTGTCAATCGAAATAGAGTTGAACATCTTGAATATTTCCAATCAAATCATGCATACCTAATAAAATTTTGTCGAATAAGATTCTGATTCAAAACCCTGAAAATTACACCCGCTGGTGTGCTGCACATTTCTCACATTCTTTTCAATATAACTTCCAATTAAAGTCATTTTGTTTCTTCAGCTTAAATTACATAATATTTTCCATGTGTAAAAGACTTACTTTTTAAATTAAATTTACATCCACTTTGGCTTTTGGGCAACAAAATAGAAACACTCCTATTCTATCTCTTTCATCCAGTGATTAGCAGCACAAACCAAAAAATGTTTATTTAAAATATTAGTTAACCTAAATAAATTGAAAATAATACATTATTGAGGCAACGAGTGACGACGACGACGCACGTCCAGATATTTTTCTAAGTCAAACTTTATTCTTCAATCCACAAACCTTCCTTTTTGATACCCATATAATGAAGGTGTCTAAATTCTATAATTGATTTGTGTATAAATTCCAATGTCACATTCAATCAGACTCCAGCATGTCAGTATCAAATTTCCTTACCCGCATTCTTCTTCAGTTTTAAAGAAAGCGATACCTTTAGAAGGTATCTAAACAATGAAACAAAAGACTACAACTAAAACTTCCAAAAACATTTACCTAACGACCTTCTTAAGCAACAAGGAATATCTAACAACAATCAGAGCAGATGTAGATGTGATCTTCATTTTTGTTACTCAAATAGGTGACAGATGGACGAGGAAAGGTAACCCACATCAATTAACATTTTAGCGTGCTAATCACAGTCTAGAAAATTTAACCCAAAAACAACAAGAATCTCAATCAAAAAAGGACCCTAACACGTATAATAATACCCACTCGTATATAGCAATAGGTATTCATCACTTAGAGAAAATAAACAGACAGAAGAATGATCCCAAAAAGATAATCAATATTCCGAAAAGGGCACAACAAAAATTATTTTTATTTGTTTTGTGTGTGTTCTTCAAGAAATTAAGATAAATTCAAATCCCTCATGCAATCTTTGTGGCACGAACGACATACTGCACCATTGACGTCGTCATCTACTTCTACTGTGTCCGTATTCGTGTTCGTGTCCAGCATTCAATTGAAGTGTATATTCTCAGCTCTTTGCCACAGCAAAATATAACAAAAAAGATGAAAAAAGAAGAAGAAAATGACAGACTATCGTGACAAGCTCCATTATTGCTATCGCTCATCATTACAGCAATATGATGGTGATTCCTTTTGACATAAATGGCAAATGAATTTCAATTCCTTAGATTCGCATTCATTAGATATGTTTGCTACCATAAAATCAAAAACATATTATTTTTGCCGACCACGCGTATCGTACAGTGGCTCTAATTAGCTTTGAAATTGGACTAAAATCGAAAGCTATACAGAATTAAAAATGGGAAGCTAGGCTTGCACACTTCATCTTCACTTTACATAAATTTAAACAAACCATTTCACCAAAAATCTTTGCAAGGCCTATTGACACCCATTTTTGTGGAGAACTGTTGTACACTGAAAAAAAATGTTTTCTGCAAAAAAAAGTGTTTGCAGCATGAGAAACAAAGTTTCAAGCGTTTAAGCAGTTTGTAGTCAATGTTTTATGATTTCAAATAGCTGACTTACTCCTGCTCCCAATCCATGATGGGTTGCAGTCAGAGACAGCATGCGCAGTGGCCTTCCATCCTCTATGATCCCAAGCACATTGCTTCTAGTCATCTAGACCAAGCCTTCTGATATTCACGATCTTAACCTTTGGTTGGGTCTTCTTCGTTCTCTCGAACTTGAGGGCTGGGACTCAAAAATTCTTTTGGCTGGAGCCCTATTGTCATTCGCTCGATGTGGCTAAGCGAATGTATGCAAATGGTCGACATTTGGCTGATGCCCCATTTTGTGTGGAACTATACCACCGCCATCTGACGTGTATTTCTACTCGTTGGGCTGCAGTGACTGGTGATATTGTTTTAGAGCGAATGGTCTGCATGTTGAAGATGTTGTAGAAGTATGGCCCTAGCCATGATCCTTGAGGAACTCCAGCTCTGATGCCTTTGGGTGTTCACTGGCTTCTTTCAATGTGATTGACGAAAAACAATTTGGATTCTCAATACGACGAGAAAACGATACGTCGAAGACATGACGAGATCTCTTCGTAGTTTTTCAGTTGTTCTCTCTTAAAAACGAATTTGAATAATGTTTAGCTTTTGAGTTAACCCCTGTATCAGGATTCTGTCGAATGCTTCATTTACCTATATCCAGGATGCAATAAACAGCGACCTGAAAGTGCTAACAACATCGTTCTGAAACCTCAAAAGTGTAGTAGAGTGTTTAGCTACCAAAATCCAAACTCAGTGTCAGGATTCCGGAATTATGTTGTTTGTGAGAATAAGTCCTTCAAGGATTTTGCTGTTATTGAAAGAAGAGATATTGGCGATATCCGGAAACAGTACTCCTATCGACTTTCTTCAGTATCGGTCCAATTTTCCCTGTAATCCATTTCCTTTAAAAATAGCAATTATTGACGCAGTTGTCCTCCTTTTTTTCCTTCAAAAATATCAGGAGCGTGAGGAACAGCACCATAGCTGGAAGGGAACATTTCCCAATGATGTAGGTATAGTTGGCAATCATACCTTGTCTTGATATAATTTCTTAGGTCGTCCATTATAAATTAGGTCAGCTGCTTCTTGGGGTGGTGAAGTTTCCAATCAGCATGAAATAACTTGCAGGATTTCTGCCCTGAGTAATAGTAATTTTAGTATGCGTTTGCTGCAGCTGCTCTATTATGCCTGCCTGACTTCCTTGAAGAATGCAGGATCGCTTTGAGGGCTTGGGAAGAAATCATTCCTTCAAATTATTCGGCAAATGGTTCTGCTTTGTCCTGTGTCCTCGTGACTTCCCCGTATTATGTACTGATTTTGTCTACCATTTACTGTCTTTTTCCGATGATATCATTGATTTCCTTGAAAACATCGCACCGGGTCTAGGTTTAATGAATTATAGCCTTTGCTTTAGAACTGGTTTTTCTTGAAATGTCAAAGAGTGTTCCTTATTCTTCACTATTTGGTAGTTCCTGTTGATCATGTTCAAATTATTTTTTTGGATCCATTTGACTCTCTTCCACAATCGCTGTCGCTGTGATGAATTCCTACTAAAAAATGTTGGTATCTGTCCCTTCAGGTCTAAGGTTTCTTCTACTTGCCCAGGGCCGTGTTAATGGTGAGCTCCATTACTTCAATAGCTTCCTCAATTATGTCTTTGGAAAAATTCCTATTTGCACCCGGAATCATTTTGTCTCCTCGACTTTTCTTTGAAATCGTTCGATATGTATTCGGTTGCAAATGATGTACTTCTATTTTTTTTGGATCTGTTGTTAGTATCGTCTGGTCTGGTTCGATGTGAAGTTCCATCACTGGTTCGTAGTCTACAGTAACACTAACAGTCATACACAATTCTGCAACTTGAAAACGGTGCGCTGATGAATTTGTTTGAAGACAGGATGATAGTTTTGGTAATCTTTGCTTCGGTTGAAAACCCACTAAGAATGAGTGGTTCTCAAAATTTTAAATTTTCATCGAACGAGTCCACCAGAAAGTTTGACTCAGTTGTCACACTAAGTTGTGTCGTATACTATATTGAATATCGGTGTCAATATGCTGAAAATAAAAAGATCGTGATTAATATCTGTTAATCTGTCTGAACATTTGTTGAATACGCTGGAATTAATTAGTATTGGTCCAATATCGACTTCTATGGCGACAGCTGTTGCTGATCTTAACTGAAGATCGCGACTTGAGGGGCTCAAATTTCCTTCTTAACGAAGAGCGCTCTTTCTCTCTTTGATCCTTGTCTGCTCGGAAGGTGTTGTATCCTTTAAAGTCTATATATGTAGATGTTGGTTTCACTGATGAGGGCTATGTCCGATGAGTTCTTTTTCACAAAGAGGTATGATGTTTTTTTTTTTTTCAAAACGCTTTTCGCTTTAATAGGACGAACATTGTACGCGATATTCTTCAACCCTTATGTGCACTTTTCACTGCATAGATCTAAGATAAAGGTGGCCAAAGTCACAAACTTCTTTTCCGATTCGTAATTGCTGGGCACTGCTGAGCAAGCTATCTTCATTCCGGAAGCCAGATAGGTCCGGAAGGGTTTCTTCATTTCCTCATATAGATTTAGTTTACTAGCAGTTGCTGGTCCATGTTCTTCGTTTTTTGTTCATGGTGATAGTGCTGCTGGGGCTTTGGAGCTGACTTCTGATAGTGTTGAGGCTAGACTTGGTGGTGTGTCCCATCTTGGTCATAGCTAAAAAGCTTACCCAGCTGAAGGTTTGTTGAACTTTCTTTCCCGATTCCGCCTTATCTTTTCTTCCGTCTTACTGCTTGAACAGAATAGATTGCTGCAAGTGGTGCTGGAGCTGCAGCCGGAATAACTGTCAAAAAATGTCGTACGTGATTTTTTTACGCGCCCATAATGCAGCTGTACAGCTTTCTGACATTTCAGTATCGAAATAAGAATATCAACAAAAATAAAAATGGAAAATGATGAAATGGAAGCTAAGATTACTTTACGTCTTTATGAGAAATTGAATAGAGTTTGAAACTCATTTCAATCCCCATTTTAATACTCTAATGCGCCCTTAATTTTGAAACTTCAAAAAAGCTGCAAGCAAAAGTTAAAAGTTGGCCAACTTGTCCAGTTGCGTCTGAAGTTCCGTCTGCAGCTGCGTCGTGTTTTCATTGTCATTGAATTTGTGTGTATTCAACATTTCGAGATCTATTCCAGCTGCAGCTCCAATTGTAGCTCCATCTCCATGCTTTTCAGCCAGTTATCCAACAGAACATTACATTCAAAAGATAGTATAGTGGGTGACCAAGTGCATTAAATATTGTGCAGTAGACTCTGAGACCTTCCGCTTGCATTCCCTGGGTTATAATTCATGCACACATATTTCATGCCGCAGTAGCGAAATATTCGGTATTTCTTGCTCTGAACTACGTCCGTGATTTTCAGGCGTTCCCAGTGGACGTTCTGGCTATGGCTTGTGTACTTGGCTTCTGGATACTTGAAATTAAACTATCACTGTTGTCCTTTATTTTTTATTGCCTTATTTTTTCACTTGGCCCTTTTTGCATTCGCCCCTCATTTGCATTAAAAATGCAATTGGAAAATCTTCTTAAACGCAAACTGCGAAAGTGAACTGTTTGAAAACACAACACGAAATTTTTATGAAAAAGCATTATTTTCGTCAATACAGTTTGCTAAATTCATATGTTCGATAAAATCTTTTGCCGTGCAATTCTGCAATAAAGAAAAAAATACTGGGGTGGAATCGGCTGATCTGATGATCTTTTTGACGATAGCTATCTCTTTGATAACTATAAGGAAATATAGAGAGAGCAATAGTCAAAACGACAATCATTTATTTTAGCGATCGTTTTGGTTTTACGCGATACGAGCCCTGAAAAGCCAAAGAGTGTGTTGTTGAATTTCAAATGAGTTTGCAAGAAACTGACCGACGACCGACGTTGATCAAACAGATTTTGTGCAAGCATGACTATTACATATTTGACGATAGCAATATCTGCCTCAAAAAATTAAAATTATTTGACGATCAAATTTAGGTTGATTTGACGTTTTGGAAAACGACCTCATTCTTATTTGCGGTGGCCGAGAGCAGATGAGTTCTGTTTTGCTGACGTTGATCTTCAAATCCAATTTGTGCTAATATTTTCAAAGGATTTGACGTGGTCTTGTACCATATGAGCTACAATCACTAGTGACAGAGACGTAGTATATGTGATGGAATCATCAGTATATAACTTTGTCCTCGTTCCTGGTGCGTTAAAAAAAAATGGTCCAAGCTTATACCCTTGAGGTACTTTTGCCCTTGTGTGCTTCATTCCTGACTTTTTGTTTGGAACCTGTACACTAAAACAAGCAAGACAATTTTATATTATAATTTTGTCCCACGACGCCAATCCCTATCAGCTTTAAAAATATTCCCTTCATCCAGATGCTGTCGAAAGCATTTCCAATGTCTGTAAAGCCTGCCAGTATTTCTATTCTTCTTGTAAGGCCCAAAAGTGACTTCCCTGGTGTAGTCCAACTTGAGGATGTATCGCCGAGTGCATTACCAGGAATCCGTACTAGAAGTTTACTTTGGTATTATATTTATTTTTTAGCAGAAATATTTAACTTTTCTAAGTAAGTGATTCCAGGACTTTGTTTATTGAGATATCGGTCTGCATCTTTCCACTTTTTGGCTGTTAGTCTTCTTTGGTACTGGAACAATCTTTGCAGTTCTCTATGCTTTGGGAAAGTAGTAGTTGTTTAGGTACCGTCAACAGGAAGACGGCAATATTGGGCAACTTTTTTTTATAAAAAGTTAGAGATGCTGTTAGGTCTTGTTGATAATTTAACAAGGGCTTGAGTGTTATGACTTCTTGGACTTTCCTGTACTGCCACTGAATTGTGGTATGACCGACCTCAGTTGCAGAGCGGAGGCGTGTTCATGACGCACTTTGGGACCTTCTAAATCTTTATAGCATCTTGATTTTAAACAAAAAAAAAACATACATTTTATGATGTCTTTGGAGTGTTATGGAACGTAGGAAATAATTAATCATTTCATTTCTACTCAATTGTCACATTAAATTCCCCTCTGTGTATCGCAAAAACCGGGTGGACATAGACAAACGAACGTACGTTTTCTTAATTAGAGTTTTGAATTCAGATAAATGCCTGCCTGCCTGCTTGCTTGTCTTGCCTCTCAATCTGTGGTATCATTGTAGCTTTTTTTTATCATGAGACGTATCTTTTCAGCTGCTGCCCTTTTGTTCTAATTCATCAGTTTGGGTCTTTTTTATTTAGATTTATTATTGTTTAACTATAGCAGTTGTCAGTTGTCAGCTGTCAGATGAATGTGTCAGTGAATTGTTTGTTTTGTTTGGCGCGAAAATAGTTTTTTGTTTTTATTAAGCGAAGAAATAGTATTTTCATGTTTTCTCTTATTTTTTTTTTTGTATTTTAAATTTTGTACTATTTTTATGTCTGTCTGACTGTTGGTCTACCACAACCACAAATGTGTTTGCAATCTGTCAGTGACATTTAACGACATCATTTTTCAATGTCAGCTAGGGAAAGAGACGATGGCGATGTAGAGTGCTCCTACTGTGTATGGTGATTGGTAGTGATTCTTCTGTTATACACAGGGTGGCATCAGGAAGGTTAAACCTCCACCTCAACACACCACCCTCTCTGTGTGTTTGTTGTCGTTTTTAGGTTTAAATAGAAAAATTTCAATTTAATTTCTCAAAAACTTCCTCAAGTAAGCCAAGTTGGGCGATGCAGATAGGCAAATTGATTGATGCTGACTGGCAGAGGAATAGTCTAGATATCGTTAGGGAGCGCCGCGTGTATACTGTGAAGATGCTTGGTCTATCTTTTATTATTTGGAGTGAGTCTAAGTGGCCGATTTATTTAGCTGACGAGAACAAGAAGTTAATTTATCAATGTAAATTGTTTAATTGAATTAATGATTGTGATTCCTTAGGCGCTCACTCGGTGCGTAAGCTGGAGGGCAATGCCTCGCAGGCAGTTCTATTTATCGCACTTAGAAGGAAGAAACACATAACAGCAACAACTACTGTCTATAAGATTATTTTTGATACTTAAAATCGGGATTGAAATTGAATTTATTAGATTATTTAATTTAAAATGGTTCCCCTCTCTGATCTGATGGGAGAGCGTTTATTTTAAAATGCAGTTAATTAGGAAGCTGAAGCGGGTCGGATGGTGTCAGTGTCAGATCTAGTCGGCGCTGGCACTTAAATTGTCTGAAATATGTGAAAATTTTGATGGTTTTTTTTAATCATACTAAAATCTTCTTCTTTTTTTTCTAATCTTTATTACAAGATTACACAAGGTTTAGCGCCAAGTTTTAAAGTTCAAGAGATAAATGAGAAGCGGGGTGTTATGTTGTATATAGCATCAACTGTCAATAAAAGTTAATGCACAGAAGCTGATTGTAAAATTGTTATGAGTCCTTAAAAAAAAGCTATAATTTATAATGTTCCGGGGTTAAGTTTAACATAGACTGTTTTTAAGGCTCAAGAGAGCATATAGAAATTTTGAAAGGAGTCGCACATGTTTATGTATGAATGAGGTTGAGGTAAAATATAATTATCAGTACTACAAAGATTAATTGTTTATATTTTTGAAGACTTTGTATAAGAAGCTGTTTTGTATACAGAATAGAATTTTTTTATTAGGAGGTCATAATATATGATGAATGCCTTAAGAGAAGATGTTTAGTTAATTATATTCGTTGATTATTTGGGACACAGGTTCCCAAAAATGCTTCGAAGTAAATATCTTGCTAACTGTCCAAAATTATCACATAATAATAATTTTCACATCGAAATATTAAGCGTATTAAAAAAAAAAATGAAAAAATTATCTAAGTACCTAACATTGTATTAGTTAGGTGCATTATCGTCACCCGATTGCAAGAACTAGGGTTACTGAATTTTTGACCTGGGAAGACTAACAAAGTGGGTCTCTCGCAACTCTGCCTGTCTGTGCTTATATGTACTTCCACCTATAGCCTAAGCCACTTAAGGGATTTTCTTTATATCTTGAATATAACTACAAACGTTTAAGGAAAGTTTATTTATCTCAAACGGCTTTGATTAAAATATTGTTCTTTTGGATTGACAAACAAATTACTAAAAATTATTAAAAGTTAACTGTTTTTTATGATTTTCGATTTATTTATTAACACCTCAACCAATTTTATTCAAAAATCGTATACAAAAGTTTTTAAATGTTTATAAAATAATTTTATAATTTTGGATCGTCATCCATATTTTGTGGTATGAATGTTGGGACCATTCTATGAAAACCATTTTACTGGCGAAAATTCTATGACTGGGGCAGGACGCAATTACTTAAAAATTGGCTTTAAATACAAACAAAAATTATTAAAAATCAACAAAAGCACATAAAACTGCAATTATGGCTATAGCTTTCTTGAAAGCTAAAACATATTATATTCATTTATTTTGCCTTTTAAATCATGGTGTTTATGTGTATAGTTTTTGAGAAATTTAGTTTCAAGTTGGTCAAATTCCGAAAAATGTATCTTTTGTTTTGAGAAATTTAAAAAAAATCGAAAAGTAGGTACTTTTCACGAATTGTATTTTTGTTCTTGTTGGCCACGGAAATTCTAACCTTTAAATATGCCAACACATTTACCTCACCTTAAAAATTTTAGTTGATTTTTTTTTTATCAAAATCGTAGAAGCCATTTTCGAGAAAAAGAAGATTTTCCTTAAAATTTTCTTAACATTTGTATGGTAGTTAGGTTCCCTTGCTATGAAGTTTTTAAAAAAATCAACGGTCATTTGCGAAATACATATGAACATATTAAGTTTTCAAAAAGTTTTAACATTTATTTTTTAATCCAAAAAAAATATATTTTTCTTAAAATACAAAAATTCCTGTAAAATTTTAGCTCATTATTTTAATTCTAAGTTTGAAATTTACAACTTTGAAAATGGTGCATACGACAAGCCCCAGACTCTGTCAGCATTGACCCGATGTTGTCAAACTGGTTTGGCTCCATGCTTCAAACGAGAATTGTCAATGCAGAAATGGGTAACAGTAAGCTTAAAGTTAGGATGTGTAGAGGTACGCCACAGAGAGGAGTCTTATCTTCACTGCTCTGGCTTAACGAGAAAGCGAAATATTCCAAATATAAATCCTCCTACCATAAATGGTACACCGATCCATATAACTGGCACGGCCAAATATCTTGGTGTAGTAATCGATCGTAAACTTAACTAGGAAAAATAGGCTCCCGCTGTCCATAATTTGTTGAGTGAGGAATTTCATAACTAAAAGGTCTAATCCTCAAAGGTCTACTCGACGCGTAAATGTTTATTAAGGAAAGTAAAAACCCACAATCAATACCGTTTGAAAGAATATCGCGAACAAATAATACAGTGAACATTCCACGCCTTGACTCCAGAGACTGCATTCCCAACAAAAAAACATCTACATTTATAATTAAGAGTGGTATGAGCATCTGCTGAGAACTGTCTCAATTCTATCTGTTAATTTTTTTGTGTTTGGATTCCAAATAAAAGAATAATACTCCAACGATGGCCTAGCAATAGAACAATATTCCACTTTCAAAGTGTATGGGTCCTTGAAATCGGAAGAATTCCGAATTCACCAAAGTCTCCTCAAAGCCGCTAAGGACAGATGGTCAACGTTTGACACGTGTCGAGTTTCAAGAAGGCTTTGGCCAGATATTTCAAAGAAAAACACAGAGTATTTACTGAAGCTTAGTAGACCTCAACTCTATCCCTTGGTTGGAATCCTTTCGGGTCACAAATGAATGGAAACCAACATGTGCAGAATAGATATCAGCACATCCGACTTATGTGTCAGGGCTCATCTCACTTCCTTTGTGAATACCCCAGCCTAGCTAGAATCAGGAAAAATGCCCTCGGAGAATACGAGTTGGGCGATGTCTCATATTTGCCACTAAAAAACATCCTTAACTTCATCCAGAAATCAGGATGGTTCAGGGAAGCACCTCATACCTAACACTTCCACTAAATCCTCTCTCTTCCCCTTCCTATTCCTTAATTTCCCACATTGTGGGGAGCACAATGGATCCATTGAGATTCGAGTGAGGTGATACGGCTACCTGTATCATCACCCCACCTAACCTAATCGTACTTTGAAATTTTATAACTTCGGTAATAATTGGCAGAATAATTTAAATTTTTGTAAGAATGCATTCTAAGAAATGTCTATTGGAAAAAATTTCAAGACCGTTATTTCCTTACTTATAGGCCTAAAATGGTGGAAATCTTTGGTTTCGATTTATATGAGTTTTGTACTGAATATATACCTTGAATTTTGTTTTTATTTTTTGTAATTATTTCGTTGTCTGACTTGGGTGATTATATACAAAGTCTCAAAACCTTAAACTGTGAGCTTCAGTTATTATTTTTTTAAAGAAAAAATTACCTTAATATTCATTAAAAGATTGCATTAGTTGCTATCATTTTGAAAATGGAAAAAAATAAAAAAAATAAAAAAAATTCTGTTATTTTGACATATTTTGACAAAAAATATACATTTGAGGGTATTCATTGCCCCAGCTTAGCTAGAACTAGAAAAGAAGCCCTCGGAGAATATTTTTTCGACGAAATGGGTGACATCTCTTCCTTGCCACTAAAGAATATCCTGAAATTCATTCAGAATTCAGGATGGTTCAGGGAGGCATCCCACACCTAAACTATCCCCGATCACCCACCTTCCTTATACCTACCTATACCTTAATCCTGGGGAACGCAATGGATCCACGGAGATCCGAGTGAGATGGTGCGGCTTTCCGTATCATCACCCCTTCTAACCTAATCTAAGGGTATTCATGCAACGGGCAGTGGCGTTAAGTCGTTGTAAACGCAGTAAAATTGTAAACTGCCTAAATCTGTCTAACTTTCCATACAAATTGTGACAGATTTACGAAATTTAAAACTTAACTACGTTTACGATGGCTCATAGTGATGTTTGTTGTATTTCGGCGACAAAAATCATTTTCCATGCCAATTCCTAATACAATTTAATAAAATTTAGTACTTATAATGATTTGGGGATGCTGAAATTGTTTTTTACAACTAACAGGGGATTCACAATTTAGGTCAGAACATGAACCCAAATTACAAAATTAAAAAAAAAGTACTGTCGAAGACATTAACTGAGTCAAGTTTACGTTTGAAATGTCCTTAAATATGCGCTTAAGAGTGTTCCGAACTGAACAAAACCAGTCATTTGCTAACTTTTTTTTTTGCATATATAAGACCGTCTTTTTTCACTTTCATCAGATACTTTGTTTTATAAAACTTTGTATTTTTACTAATTGGTCACTAGTAGGCGTATTATTGTATTAAAAATTTTTTTTTTATAAAAGTAACTGATTTTAACTTCTAAATTTACATAAATTTTCTTTCAAAAAGTGCATTTTAAGAATTAAAAATTTCAATATAAAATGATACAAATATGATTACATAATAAATGAAAATCATGAAAAATATATTGAATTTATATCCACTGCAAAAAAATTTGTCAAAAAAATACCGTTAGGTATAAGAAATTGACTGTCAAAAATGGTTTTTTTCAAAATTCACAAGCATTTTTATTTTGCTTTATTAAAATTTTTATCAGGTACAAAATTAAAAATGTACTCCAATAGTGGCATAATAAAAATATGGAATTTTATGTTATTAAACATTTTTTTGCAAAAAATGCTATAGTGTAGGCTACATTTGCTTTGAAAAACAGCCATTTTAGCCATTTTCTCGATTTCTTAGAGGCTTTTACCAAAATCTAGAGCACAAAATTAATTGTTTTTCCAATGATGGCATAGAGAATAAGTTTATCTGTCCATAGACATCTTAATCGCTTTGATCGGACAAGTACACGCTTCGCAATCTTATTCAAGAAATCACCATTTCAGTCCGGAACACTCTTAAGGACATAAATGCCCTTAGTTTGAACTAAATTTAATCACAAACTAAAACTTAATTCGAATCACAACTTAAGATAACGTAAATGATCCCATGGTGCCATGGCGAGTAATAAGAAATTTTGTATAGGCTTGGATTTCAGAAAGAATGGCATTCACCCACTCCTCGCCGGGTAAAGTCTCAGAATTTGCTTCCATACATATCAATAACACCATCATCAAGTCCTGTAGCCCCAGTTGGGGCATAGGGCGCCAACAAATCGTTTCCATCCTTCACGGTCTGCAGATAGATATTTTAACTGTGGCCACGTCTTTCTCTGGGAGTCTGCTTCTGCTAGAACTGTTGATTTCCATGTTGTTCTTGGTCTTCCAACCCGCCGTGCACCCTGAGGATTCCATTCAAATGACTGCTTTGCAATTTATTTCATCGTTTGGTTTCGTCAGTGTGTGACCAATCCAACGCCATTTACGCTTTCTTATGTCGACGTCCAGCCGCTCTTGACTTGTCCTGCGCCGCAATTCCTCGTTTGATATAATTTGTGGCCAGCGAATTTTTAGAATATGGCGTAGACAACGGTTCACAAAAGCCTGCAATTTCTTTGAGATGGTAGTCGTGACTTTCCAGGTTTCGCAAGCATATAACAGCACGGATTTGACATTGGATTCGAAGAATCTCAACTTTGTGCGCAAGGAGATTTGACATGATTTCCAAATTTGGGAGAGAGAACCGAAGGCTGCGCGAGCTTTATTTATTCTACTTTGAACGTCCAGATCAGTACCACCATTTGCTGAAACAATACTTCCAAGGTAGTTAAATTATTCAACCTCTTCAACTGGCGTCTCCTGTATTAAAATACGCTGATGTGTGGAGCGGCCTGTGAGCATTATTTTTGTCTTTTTGCTATTTATTTTAAGACCACTCGCCTCTCCTTTTACCTTCAGAGCTTGACACATCCCGTTCAGCCCGCTGATGTTATTTGCCACGAGAGATATATCATCGGCATATTCTAAGTGGCTAAGCCTTTCAAACGGTCTCTATTGAATGCCCTGCCTCTCTGCTGTTCCAACGCTGGCCGTCAAAACATCGTCAATCGCCAGTAGAAAGAGAATTGGCGATAGAACATCTCCCTGTTTCACACCCTGTCGCACTTCGAAAGAGTCGGATAGCTGCCCATTGTGTAAAACAAAGCATCTTGCGTTGTTATAGGACTCTCTTCTAATGGCAACAATTTTTGGGGGAATTCCCCTACCAAGAAGTGATCTCCATATACATTCACGGTTGACTCGGTCAAAGGCCTTCTCAAAATCCACGAACATGAGGTAAAGCGGTGATTGAAACTCCGCAGACTGCTCAAGAACGATACGCAGAGTGTTGATATGGTCGACACAAGACCGCCCACTGCGGAAACCAGCTTGATGCCTCTTGAGTGTAGACTCGATTCTAACCTTTATCCGCTCCAGAATGATGGTTGCCATTAATTTTGGAAAAACGGACAAAACTGTAATACCTCGCCAATTGTTGCAATTTTTAAGTTCTTTGGCAACTTAACAATTACACCATCCTTCCAGTCGCTGGGATAGATTTCGTTTTCCCACACAGCTTGTATCAACGGGTGTAGAATACTAGCCGTTCTGACAGGGTCAGCTTTCAGGAACTCGGCTGGTATACCGTCAAGTCCAGCTGCTTTGTTGTTTTTGAGAAGATTTATCGAAGATTGAATTTCCAGTACTGTAGGGGGTTCGATGTTAATACCCCTATATGATCTACGCATCTCGTTAAGCTGGGGCACTTCAGCACTCTGCTCGGCAGAATCCTCATTGACCAAGGCACAAAAGTGATCCTTCCACCTGCGCAGCTGATCCTCGATTGATACCAAAAGTGTACCATCCACATCCATTACAGGATGATTGGTGTTGCTTTTCTTCCCGACAACTTCCTTGGATATTTGGTACAATTCCCTCATATCTCCTCTTCTTGCAGCGTTTTCCGCATTTTCTGCGAGACCGTCTAACCTCACCCTCTTGTCACGTCTCACACAGCGATAGACCATCTTATGTGCTAAGCAATACTCTCTTCGCAATTCTGCCTTTCGTTGAGCATCCGCTTCGGCATTTATTTGGATTTTCAACGATTTGCGAAGCTCGATTTTATCCCAGGTGTCTTGGGACTTGGGATATCCAAGAGTCTCTAACTCTCGACTGCTTGGGTACAGTTTCGGATCCAGCATCCATAAAAACACTTTTTATATCACCCCACATCTCATCAATTGTTGTCCAAAATTTGTCATTATAATATTTTCCAATATAAAATAAACAGCGGGCAAGTTGGTCCAACTAACCCCACACCTAGGTTGATATATATAAACCGTCACTTTTTTTACTTGCGATTATAGGTACTATGAGGCAAGTTTTGGATTCGTGCAAAAAAAAATTTTGAGATAACAATCAAACATGATATTACGATGATAGAGAACACCAAAAAAGTGGGTGGCAAAATTCTGTCTGTCTGTCTGTCTGTCTGTTCGTCCACAGCCTAAACGGCTCGATCGATTTTCTTCAAACTTGGTATATAGTTGTTTTTGGTGATTCTGCCGACACGTTTTTTTCATTTTTTTTTTTAGAACCAAAAATAACGGTACCTGCCATACATTTTTTTTGGGCAAATTTACATAATCGTATTTTTCTCAAAAACGACTCGACAACTTTTCTTAAAAAAAATTCAATAAATTTACTTTAGAAAAGGCTTTCTTTAGGTGGAAAACCATTTTTCAAAAATGGTTATTAATGGTACCTCCCAAGGAACCATTTTTTTAATTTGTGATTTTCTTCAAAATGGTATGACTGATTTCAATTATTTTTTTTATACTCTCTAAAATATTTTTGGAAAAAATTTTACATTTATAAAAAAATAACGGTACCTTCCATACAAAAGTGAAAAAACCGCAAAGGAAAATATTTTTTTGCTTGAAAACGACTCCTACGATTTTGATTAAACTTTTTTCATATACTAAAATTAGTACGATCTACCATCAAAAATTATAAAATTTTACACATAGCAACTATTAGTAGTACCTGTCATAGAACGTATTTTTTTATTTTGAGTTTTCTCGTTATCAGCTTAACGGATTTAAATGAATGTTTGTATATACAAATTTCAGATAAGATTAAAAAATGGGGCATTTCACGTGAAGCGGACAGCGAAAAAAAGGTCGGGTCTTGAAATTCGTTCAATTTTGGGTCACTTGTACTTCTTTTGATACTTAACATAAATGCAGAAGGATTTTGAATTTTGAGGCCTGGTGCTGGAGTTATGGGCTTGTAAGGTTTCGACAAGCCATGGGGTAAAGTTTGAAAGAAAAATGTTTATAAATTAAATGAAGGGATGGAAAAATTATTTGAGTACTTAAGTAAATGGTAAATTAGATGTTGTTTTCATTAATGAAATCTAAACCGGAAATCGTTTTCTTTTTTAAGGTAGAAAACCGGAAGTTAACATTTCAAATCAGATTTTAAGAAACTTCGACCGTTTTAATTTTTTTTGTTAAGGTCTCAAAATTTAGCTTATACAATATAGAATCTACATGCCAAGTTTCAGAGTGGGATCTCAATTCGTTTAGAATATACATAATTTTTAGTGCGTGGCTCTCATGAAAAAAACTGATTTTTTGTATAGAAAACCGGAAGTATAGGCCAGGAGCCGAGTATTTTTTGTCTTCAATTTTCTATTGAACTGATTTTCTGGTTGCAATATGTTCAGGGGTGTCCTCCACATGTAAATCCAAGTTGGCGGACCGGGGTGGTGCAAGCGTCAGCCGCCATCTTGAAAAACACGTTTTATCAAATATATCGTGAACCGTACATCGGACGAATGTAGCAGTAAACTTTTTCGAAAGCTTATATTCAATTCTCTTATTTACTTTTTAAATTAAGTTGTTTTAGTGAAAACTTTTTGAGCAGTTAAATTTTAAAGTCAATACTTGTGAAATTTTTTGTTTTAATTTGATTTTTTTCAAAATTTTTCCTTCTTTAGTATAAGTTTTCCATTTAGTATTCAATGCTCTCATTAATTCTAAGTCAAATACTGAAAACCAAATGTAAAAATGTTCCTTAGTTTTTGAGAAATTAAGAAAAAAAAACACAAAAGTTAAATAATCAATGGTACTTTTTTTGCCTCATAGACAAACAAGAAATAAGAAAAAGTACCTTTTGTTTTTTTTATTTTCTCAAAAACTAAGAAACATTTTTACATTTGGTTTTCAGTATTTGACTTAGAATTAATGAGAGCATTGAATACTAAATGGAAAACTTATACTAAAGAAGGAAAAATTTTGAAAAAAATCTAATTAAAACAAAAAATTTCACAAGTATTGACTTTAAAATTTAATTGCTCAAAAAGTTTTCACTAAAACAACTTGATTTAAAAAGTAAATAAGAGAATTGAATATAAGCTTTCGAAAAAGTTTACTGCTACATTCGTCCGATGTACGGTTCACGATATATTTGATAAAACGTGTTTTTCAAGATGGCGGCTGACGCTTGCACCACCCCGGTCCGCCAACTTGGATTTACATGTGGAGGACACCCCTGAACATATTGCAACCAGAAAATCAGTTCAATAGAAAATTGAAGACAAAAAATACCCGGCTCCTGGCCTATACTTCCGGTTTTCTATACAAAAAATCAGTTTTTTTAATGAGAGCCACGCACTAAAAATTATCAAAAGAAGTACAAGTGACCCAAAATTGAACGAATTTCAAGACCCGACCTTTTTTTCGCTGTCCGCTTCACGTGAAATGCCCCAAATATTGCATATAAAAATTTTCAAAAAAAAAAGTTTTTGAGTTTTTAAAAACAGTTTCAAATTTTTTTTTGAAAATTCGATATCTCAAAAATGGATTGACAATTTTTTTCAATTTTTTTTAATATACACATAAATATAGATACATATACATTAGGGTAGTCCTTAAATTGGACATTGTCTTGGATAGCCCTCATTCGATTCGAAACATTGAAAAACAATTTCCCTAATTTTTTCACATTTTTATTTCAACAAAAGAAGCTATAGCATGCCATTGTAAGTGGTCCCGTTGTTTTTAAATAATTTTTTTCTATTTTGGGTCAAATTAGTAGAAAATGATCCCTCCCGCCTGAACGGGGGGAAATAGACCCCCCTCCGCTATGATTTTTTTTTTCGTCTGAATCTAATCTATAAGTTCTGATTTTTTTTTCGCGTGTTATAAGAATCACCCTAACTCCATTTTATTTGTACCTTGAAGTGAAAGAAGGGAGACCAGGAGGTTGAAATAAAAATCTGAAAAAAAAGGAAAATTTTGTTTCTCTATTTAGAGTTAGAATTTCAAAAAAACCCAATATAAGGACCACCCTAATATATGTACATACTTAAAAATATTTTAAGAATTTTATATATACAAAATTATTTTTTTTTTAAAACCGCTGCAACGATTTTAAACTTTTTTATTCCATACAATCATAGGTACCTATTCAATGAAGAATTACGATGGCATTCTTTTTTCACCTCAAATTGTCATAGGAGTAGTTTTAGCTAATTTAAATGTCGTATGTCATGTTTCTCTACATTTTTCTCTAATAGTTTGCAGGTTTCTATATACAATTTCTTAAACCGTTAAGGAGAACCTTATTTTTGTTTTTTGTCAAAAACAATTTCCACGATTGATAAAATATTTTTGCTATGCTAAAGCTAGTGCGAATACAAAATATTCTTAGCATCTATTGGTAGTAGGTACCTACCCCCTGGTACCGTTTTTAAAAAGGTCAGTTAAGGAGTATGTATTTTTTTTTTAATTTTCCATGCTCTTATTAATGTTTAGTCAAAAACTAGAAACTGGTGCTAGGGCATTATATTTATTTGACATAAAAAACATATTTTTTTTAAATCGTAATCAATGTCTTACCTATTTCCCTTGCATATCAGAATGCACCGCGATGATTCAATGCGGGGCACTGTCATACAGCACTTGGATCAATAAAATTGATCTTGTGCAAGGTTATGATATGACACTATGGACTATAAGCTTTCTTAAATTCTGTATTGTACTAGGACTGTATTGCTTAGAAGCTAGCAAGACGCAAGTCTTTGTTCTTTCGATAATACCATTCAGTTAGCATAAAACTTAAAGTGGCTTTAGCTTCATTCCGCATTTGCAGTGTATAATTAAAAAAAAAAAAAAATTGCAATAATTTTCACGAATTTCAAAGATGTAAAAATGTTTGCCCTCTAAAAGTACTTGAGAGTGCTAGGACGCCATATGGAGGTAATCTTTTTATGGAAAATCCTTCTGCAGCTTCGGTTGCAGTAAACCGCACATCGGATTTGGGGGTGCGGCATCTTTCATGTACGAGCGTCAATCAAGACGCCATAATAATAAATGAATCGTTGACAAATAGAAGAAATCTTTCAAGAAGCGCAAATGTTACTTTTGACTACCGCATACGTACGAAAATCGGAGCATGGAACGTTCGATCCTTGTACAGCGATAGTAGATACGAGCAGGTTGAGCGTGAAATGCTTCGCCTTAAGATCAGTATCCTGGGCATAAGCGAAACTAAGTGGAGAGGAAGAGCTGAATGCAGATCAGACACTGGACAGACGAGAATGCTGTATTCCGGGGAAGATGAAAGAGAGGGTGGCCAAAGACTGCATGGTGTCGGAATTATGTTGAACGAAGAAGCGAGGCGAAGTTTGATCTCCTAGGCGCCCATTTCTGCGAGATTAATGACAGCAAGGTTTCGTTCAAAAATTCGTAACGTCACAATAATTCAGTGCTACGCCCCCACAAATGAAGCGACAGAGGAAGACAAAACCGCGTTCTACACTCATCTTAACTCGGTTTACAGTAGTGTTCCGAGAGCCGACATCATAGTCGTTATGAGAGACCTTAATGTTCAAGTCGGTTCAGACAGTTTCGGACTGGAACGCGTGATGGGAAGAAATGGCTTGGGGTCTCGGAATGAAAATGGTGACTTGCTTGTCGATTTTTGTAACGCGAATCGTCTGGTGATTGGTGGGACTAAGCATAAGACGTGCAACAAAATTACCTGGGTGCATCCAGATGGTCAAACCGAAAACCAAATTGATCATATCATGATTCAGCAGCGATGGAGGAAGTCTATGAGTGATGTCCGGAGTATAAGAAATGCCGATGTAGGAAGCGATCACCATTTGGTTTTGTTGAGTCTCAAACTACGAACCGCTGCCGTACAAAAACCAGCGCAGGATGCAGCAAGGAGCTCAAAATTCATTACTAATGCTTTGAATGACCCCAACTTATGTCGAAACTATGACCCCAACTTATGTTGAAACTATGTCACCACCCTTAACGACAGAGCCTCGTCATTAAATGGAATCCAGCATTTAACAATTGATGAGATGTGGGGTGTAATTAAAAGTGTTTTTATGGAGGCTGGATCCGAAACTGTACCCAAGCGAACGCGACGTAGAGACTCTTGGATATCCCAAGACACCTGGGATCGTTGAAAATCCAAATAAATGCCGAATCAGATATTCAACGAAAGGCTGAATTGCGAAGAGAGTATTGCTTAGCACATAAGATGGTCTATCGTTGTGTGAGATGTGACAAGAGGGTGAGGTTAGATGGGCTCGCAGATAATGCGGAAATCGCTGCCAGAAGAGGAGATATCCGGGAATTGTACCAAATAGCCAAAGATGTGATCGGGAAAAAAAGCAACACCAATCATCCTGTAATGGATGTGGATGGCACACTTTTGGTATCAATTGAGGATCAGTTTCGTAGATGGAAGGACCATTTTTGTGCCCTGCTAAATGAGGATTCAGTTGAGCAGAGTGCTGAAGTGCCCCAACTAAACGAGATGCGCAGGTCCTATAGGGGTATTGACATCGAACCCCCGTCAGAATCGGAAATCCTTACATCAATAAATCTCCTCAAAAACAACAAGGCAGCTGGACTGGACGGAATACCAGCTGAATTCCTGAAGGCCGATCCCGTAACAGCGGCTAGTATTTTACATCCGTTGATACAAAGCATTTGGGAAAACGAATGCTATCCCAGGGATTGGAAGGATGGTGTGAGTGTTAAGTTGCCAAAGAAAGGTGACTTAAAGAATTGCAACAATTGGCGTGGTATCACCGTTTTGTCCGTTTTCCCAAAACTAATGGCAACCATCATTCTCGAGCGAATAAAGGATAGAATCGAGTCTACACTCAAGAGGCATCAAGCTGGTTTCCGTAGTGGTCGATCGTGTGTCGACCATATCAACACTCTGCGTATCGTCCTCGAGCAGTCGATGGAATTTCAATCACCGCTTTACCTCATGTTCGTGGATTTTGAGAAGGCCTTTGATCGAGTTAACCGAGAATGTATATGGAGATCGTTGCTTGGTAGAGGAATTCCACCAAAAATTGTTGCCATTATTAAAGAGTCCTACAACAACGCAAGGTGTTTTGTTTTGCACAATGGGCAGCTATCCGACTCCTTCGTAGTGCAACAGGGTGTGAGACAAGGGGATGTTTTATCGCCAATTCTCTTCCTGATGGCGATGGACGACGCACGTATTGACGGCCAGTGTTGGTACAGCTGAGCGACAGGGCATTCAATGGAGACCGTCCGAAAGGCTCAGTCATTTAGATTATGCCGATGATATATGTCTACTGGCAAATAACATCAGTGGGCTGAACGGGATGTGCCAAACACTGCAAGTGAAGGGAGAGTCGAGTGGTCTAAGAATAAACAGCAAAAAGACAAAAATACAGCAGCGTATTATTCTACAGGAGACGCCAGTTGAAGTAGTGGAACAGTTCAGCTACCTTGGCAGTATTGTTTCTGCAAACGGTGGTACAGATCTGGATGTTAAAAGTAGAATGAATAAAGCTCATGCTGCCTTCGGTACCCTGTCCCCAATCTGGAAATCATGTCAAATCTCCTTACGCACTAAGTTGAGATTCTTTGAATCCAATGTCAAATCCGTGCTGTTATATGCTTGTGAAACCTGGAAAGTCACGTCTAATATTTCGAAGAAAATGCAGGCTTTTGTGAATCGCTGTCTTCGCCACATCCTAAAGATTCGCTGGCCACAAATAATATCAAATGAGGAATTGTGGCGCAGGACTAGTCAAGAGCGCCTGGACGTCGACATAAGAAAGCGTAAATGGCGTTGGATTGGTCACACACTGAGGAAACCAAACGATGATATTGCAAAGCAGTCCTTTGAATGGAATCCTCAGGGTGCACGGCGGGTTGGAAGACCAAGAACAACATGGAAATCAACTGTCTTAGCGGAAGCAGAATCCCAGAGAAAGACGTGGCCACAGCTAAATTACCTTGCAGCAGACCGTGAAGGATGGAGACGTTTTGTTGACGCCCTATGCCCCAGCCGGGGTTACAGGACACGATGATGATGACAAATTTCAAAAATATATAAAAGTATAGAATCAAAATCTCGTGTTTGATTTTTTTTTTTAAGAATGCATAACACTTCCGTAGTGTATTGCATCTATAACAAAAGATAAATCACATCTATACTGAAAAAAAAACACTAGAGCCAATCTCTTCTATAATATGTGGAGATACCATAAGTTTTCAATGTTAACTGGTTCTTCTTTTGAGTTATCATCTTCAGTTATCCAAAGCATACAAAAAAACACACAGTTATACCATCTGTTTGTAAATTACACACCAAGGATTTTCCCATGTTATCCAAAAATGAAATTGAATTATCCCAAAATCATATAATAGGCATTAACGTTTGTGTGAATACACTTTTCAAAGGATATTTAGAACTTACGTAGTTATATCTTAAAATCCCTGTAATCCTTTAACCAGAATTCTATCCAAACTGTAAACCATTTCCAATCGAATTCATTTTTCCTTCTTTGGAAACTGGTCTACCGATACGTATAAG
Organism: Dasysyrphus tricinctus; assembly: GCA_963921185.1. NCBI lineage: Eukaryota > Metazoa > Arthropoda > Insecta > Diptera > Syrphidae > Dasysyrphus > Dasysyrphus tricinctus. The sequence goes on along the minus strand of OY992531.1, from coordinate 61,301,077 downwards.
AAATTTTAGGTCCTCTCTTTTCCTTCTGCTCTTTTGAAAGGAAAGCACGACCCCGACGATGCCGATGCCGACGACGACGACCCATATGTTTCCACAAAGCTTGTATTCCCAATTTAAATATTATTTGCATGCAGTAAACACAATCAAACTAAATTGCAATCCTCATTTAAATTCATTTTGCGAACATTGCATATATCCTTTTTGGAGAAAACACACATAAAATTTAGTCGGTTTTTGGTAGGTTAGGTACCTACTTCAACCGCCTTTAAAACTTACATTGTATAGATGAGTAGGTATCTGTATGTCCTTTTATGTTTCTCTTGTTCTGACTCTATCTCTCTTTCTCCTTCTCTCCATTATAGTCGAATATGACAATCAAATTTTACCACAAAATTCAATTTCAATTTTCGACAAATGAAATAAGTTAAGGACGACACAAGGCGAAGCCGGATGATAATCATCCTCAATTGATGATGATGTATATTTTCATTGAAAAAAAATATATATTTGTGAGTGTATAAGTACCTACTCTAGCTCTTTTGGATAATTCTCCATTTTCGTAGGAAATTATTTTTCTAAAAAGGAACAACTTAAGATTTCAACCAAGGAACGCTCTGCCTCTTCAAGACCAAATTGCTTTCCAAAGTTATTCCGATTCACTTAAACGGAGCACACGATCATAAGGATGATGATTTTTATTTATAAAGGTGGGGTATACCTACGTACGACCGGAGAAGTATATGCTTTTCTATATGCCACCAGTTATACTATACAGGATGGGCTCAGAAAATAAATGGTTTTTGAAGAAATTATTATATTCAGTCTATTTAAGAGTGTTCCGGACTGAAATGGTGATTTCATGAATAAGATTGCGAAGCGTGTACTTGTCCGATCATAGCGATTAAGGTGTCTATGGACAGATAAACTTATTTTCTATGCCATCATTGGAAAAAAAAATTAATTTTGTGCTCTAGATTTTGGTAAAAGCCTCTAAGAAATCGAGAAAATGGCTAAAATGGCTGTTTTTCAAAGCAAATGTAGCCTACACTATAGCATTTTTTGCAAAAAAATGTTTAATAACATAAAATTCCATATTTTTATTATGCCACTATTGGAGAACATTTTTAATTTTATACCTAATAAAAATTTTAATAATGCAAAATAAAAATGCTTGTGAATTTTGAAAAAACCCATTTTTGACAGTCAATTTTTTATACCTAACGGTATTTTTTTGACAAATTTTTTTGCAGTGGATATAAATTCAATATATTTTTCATGATTTTCATTAATTATGTAATCATATTTGTATCATTTGATATTAAAATTTTTAATTCTTAGAATGCACTTTTTGATAGAAAATTTATGTAAATTTAGAAGTTAAAATCAGTTACTTTTAGAAAAAAAAATTTTAATACAATAATACGCCTACTAGTGACCAATTAGTAAAAATGCAAAGTTTTATAGAACAAAGTATCTGATGAAAGTGAAAAAAATGGTCTTATATATGCAAAAAAAAAAGTTAGCAAATGACTGGTTTTGTTCAGTTCGGAACACTCTTAAGGTTAAACCATAAGAGATACGAAAAATATTATTAAGGACATTCTTGTGGGATATTTAATTTCCTTTCATTTTATATCAAACAAGTTGGCGTTAAGACTGACCATTTGTCAAACAAAAACAAAAAACTAAAGAAGTCACCTTCGAGATCCATTTATTTTATCACTCATACCCTTGGTATTTCAGTATGTTGAACTCGTTTATAATCCCAACAGGGTCCTGATGTCATATTTTTTGTTTATAGAATTAATTTAGACATTTTAATAAACGATCCACCCTGTGAATAGGCAAACCTAGAAAACGTACTGTGTGTCTACGATACAACTACACGCACCAAATAGAGTACCTACATAAAGTGAATGAATGATTTAAAAGCAATTTGCAAAATATTAGCATAAATCAATTTATTATCAACCACCGAATATCAAACAACTGTAAGGCATCATCTCTTCGCTATGTACACACAGCTACTGTCCTGCCATGCCCTCTTTACCTACCCTGTCCTGCCCTGCTCTTCTCACGGTCTGTATCTTTAAGCTTTATGACAAGCGGGCGCCTTTTATGATATTTTCATTTGAAATTTTATGATTAATGTGCTATTGAATTTGAATAGAATGAGATTAAGCTAATTAGGTTGGGCTAGAGCAGAGCTATATAAATAAGTTGTAGGTATAGAAATACACGCACATTTTATAGCTGAAGTTGGGTCGTTCTTTCCTTTCTATCGTTCGTCGTCGTACTCATCGGCACTATGTTTGTTTGTCTATATTTTGTGGGCATTGTGAACTGGAACTCAATAAACCTGCTCCTGAATAAACTTCAAAACTGATTTAGCTCTATAGCTACATAGCTACATATTTATATTTGGGTGTTGAAAGGCTTTTATTAATTTTATATAAATATTTTTCTCATTTACTTACATTTTTAATTAAGTGATAAATCGAATTGAAATTTTATGCGAAATTAATTGTCAGGTATTCCATTGAACAGTATGTTTTACAAGCGAAGGAAACAAGGTTGGCTTTGAATTCGAAATTGAGGCTAAACTGCATCTGTACTTTGAAGAAAGTTGGGTTTTGTCTGTGGTTTTTGGATTTTGGGTGGTAAGGCTTCAGTAAAAAAAAGTGCATTTTATGAGTTTCTAAACATATGATGGGATACTGTCTAATTATTCTACAAGCTTTAAAATTTTTCACAATACTCATTGTTGAAGGTTTGGAATGAAATATCGAAAGAGTGGTCTAAGCTTACGATTTTACCTCTTTTGGCACAAAGAAGTGGCATTTTTGTTATGCGTAATAGGCGTAATAGGTAATAGGCGTATAAGGCCTTCCCAATTCATGTTATACTAATGTGAAGATATGTTCTGTCTCAGTTTTAATGTTTCAGCGGCCAATCAGTCAGACCATGGTATTCGAGGAGTAACGAAAAAGGCATTCTTAGCACACGAGTGCATTAGATCTGATCCTGAATTAATTAATAAACTGCCTTGTTTGACGATATAGGCCAATCAAGTGATTGTACGCATGCTTGAAGTTATATTTTGACTTCCTTAATGAATCTTTTAAATTTGATTATGTCTGTTGGATTCCAGAATGATTTTGAATTCTATATGGTCAAATGGAGCTTAGGATTCGTTATTCAAAAGAAACTCCATAAGTTGCCAGTTATAGCTACATATCATCAAAACTTATCATTGAACATTTTAATGTTTAATGTTGAGACGTTTAAAAAAAAAATCAGTTTTGTTTTGTCTGTCTATATTGGTCTGTCCGTTGAGCTTCAGCCTAAACGGCTGGGTCGATTTTTTTAAACTTGGAAAATAGAGTTTTTTGGTCAGTGTCCCCATACGTTTTTTTTTCATTTCACCAAAAATAACGGTACCTGCCATACAATTTTCTTTAGCAATTTTACATAATCATTTTTTCTCAAAAATAGCTACACAACTTTTCTTTAAAAAAATCAATAAATTACTTTTAGCTAAGGCTACCTCTGGGTGGGAAATCAATTTTACAATTTACAATTTACAATTTATTTATTTATTTATGAAGTGCTCATATACATTAAGACAAAGTGTCTTATAACTTAGATATAAGCTATTATTAATTACAACAATTTGTATGAAAGCTAGAAATTTACATTTTTCTTAGCAGAGAATAAAAGGAAAAATTATATAATGCAAAAAAGAAGAATTTATAAACTATTGCTAATATTTGAAAGAAAAATAAAAAAAAAAATACCTAAAGCAAGAAAAAAAGCGTAAGTTAGGGGAAGATCAGAAAATATTGCAAGTAAAGTTGTTTATAAGTCGTTTTGTAATTTATAATTGAGAAAAATGAATTCTTAGTTTGTCCTTTAATTTCGCAGAGTCATTCATTTCTCTAAAACTGCGCGGTAGGGAATTCCATAAGCGAGTAGAATATATAAAAAATTGACGCTCGGATGTAAGGGAAGCATAGCGTGGATGAACCATCATTCTTGTTCTTTGCGAAGATGCCATACTTATCATTTCGCTGAGATACTGGGGTTGGTTGTTCAAGAAAATGTTAGCGAGCATAGTTAGGGCGCGATACTTTAAATATTTCTCGAAACTCATATTTAAAACACACTTCGAAAAATTTGAAATACTATCGTATTTGCGTAGTCCATAAATGTAACGAACTATATTATTGAAAGTGACTTTTAGTTTTCGCTTACTGACAGTGTCACAATGTGAATAAATTTCACACCCGTAAATCAGAGTAGGCACGACCATTGTTTTCGCTAGTAGCATCCGAACTCTTAGAGGGGTGAAGTACTGCGTTGCCCACAAAGTGCGAAGAATACCATACGTTCTACCCACAACATTGTTTATGTGATTACTCCATGTTAAAGTCCGATTAAAAATCACTCCAAGATTTCTAGCCGTTTCAACATACGGGACTAGGCTGTTTTGCAAGATCACAGGGGGAAAGTAGGAAACATCGACCTGTTTTTTAGAAATCACAATGGAAGTTGATTTCTTGGGATTCAGCACAAGACCATTTTGCTGAGACCAATGCGAAATCCTTTCGAGATCTTCGTTAACTCTACACACACCGTCTTCCATTAGCCCTATTGGGAAGCTAAAATACAGTTGCACGTCATCGACATACATCTTTAAATGACAATGTTTAACTATAGACGGCAATTCATTAACGTAAAGCGAGAACAAAAGAGGACCCAGAATAGAACCTTGCGGCACACCACGTGGTGTTGGAAGAAGATCAGACAATTCGTTATTTAAATGAACAGACTGCTTTCGGTCAGTTAAGTAGGAGAACAAAAGCTTAACAGCGCAAGTCGAAAAATTGAAAAAACGAAGAAGTTTTTCACATAACACGGAGTGATAAACCAAATTAAAGGCCTTGGAGAAATCTAAGAGTATTAGTAAACTAACGTTTTCCTGGTCCAAGGCTATACGAACATCTTCCGTAACTTTAAGCAAAGCTGTTATACAGCTACATCCTTTTCGAAATCCAGATTGCTTCGGTGTTAAAAAATTTGAGGCATTAAGGAATGAGATCATTTGATTTTGCAAGATTCTTTCAAAGACTTTAGATAAAAAAGGCAAAATAGCAATGGGTCTATACTCATCATTCTTTGAATTTTTGGGAACCGGTATTATTTTTGCTAATTTCCACTGCTTGGGATATTCTCCTGTAGAACAAAAGGTAGAATTATCTTGAGAAATCTAGGGTTCATTTCATCGAGGCCAACAGCATTCGATTTAATGGAAAGAATACTTTCGACTACTTCGGAGCTATCAACTGACCTAAAGCAAAAACCGAGATTAGAAAAATCGTTTCTCATGCTAAGACTTAAAGTTGGGTTAATTGTAGCTGAATGGGCTGACGGCAGAGAAATTAATTTTTTGTTGAGCTTGTTGCTGTCCATTTCATCAATACAATTATGTTTGCTTTTTGCAACTCCTATTTGGCGAAGATTATGCCAGAGGTCTCGCCCACTAAGGGATGGATTTAATTTGTTAAAGTACATTTGTCGTTTTTCGGTGCGTACAGCCATGACAACTTTGTTACGAAGGAGGCGATATATGTTATAATGCTCCTGTAACCGAAACCGTTTCCAGCGTCTGAATGCTTGTTCACGTTGGAGAATAAGATGACGAACACGATGTGAAAACCATGGTTTTGTAAGTGGTGTGATATTTCTTGTAATAAGAGGAACATGTCTATTGAAAAGCGTCAAAGTGCCTTCATTAAAAAAATGTATTTGTTGATGAGAAGTGGGTAGGTAATGAATTACGTTCCAACTAAAATTTCGGACATCTTCTTCTAATAAGGCATAATCAATACGTCTAAAGTCCCTATATTGAATATTCTGCATGACAGGAGTTACTTTATAATCAAAAGTCATGTAAAGTAAATTATGTTTTGAGATGGCTGGAGCAGAAAGCTGATCATATAATTTAACTTTTCCCAAATTACTTACCCAAAAAATATCTAGTAAAGTAGATGTATAATTTGAAAAATGTGTTGCGTTGGTGGTGTTTACAGCGTTTAAATCATACGTGGCCATTTCATTTACTAGTGAATGATCTACCAGTATATTTGAATTAAAATCACCACACACAATAATATTGGGGCTATATAAGCACACTTCTGCTATTAAAGATATGAAAGGCGATATATCAATATTTCTATTTGGCCTGTATACATTACCCAGTAGAAGCTTATCCTCCTCTCCTAAAATTTCTATAAAGACATCCTCGATTTCACTTCCAGGTGTTGAAGTACACTTAAGCTTACACTTTATACCATTCTTGACAAAAATTGCAACTCCACCACCCACACGGCTTTTCCTATCGACGCGAAAAATTTTATATCCCTTCAAGCTACACAAACTGTCTCTCAAACATTCAACCAGCAATGTTTCCGTCACGCATATGCCATCAAGATTTGACCCCTCAAATAAATCACGGAACTCGTCGATTTTAGGCAATAAGCTCTGAGCATTTAAGAGACAAGTTCTAAGGCCATCTCTTTAAGATCTCAAGACTCGGATCATAGCACGCAATGCTCCACTAACGCCCATTATATTACAAGTTATAATATAATTTATATATAACGGGTGATTTTTTAGCTGGTTTGGTTTTGGCCACACTGGTTTTGACAGCTGACGTGTGTTAAGTACCTTGTGTCACTGTCAAACAGCTTCAGTTTGGTTTGCAATTTAACCATGGTAAGGCCAGCCGACCTACCACAACGCCGAATTTTTGGTGAATGGGCTCTTGGAAAGCTGGCCGAGGATCCGCTTTTTTATCGAAAAATTGTGTTCAGCAATGAGGCTCATTTTTGGTTGAATGGGTACGTAAATAAGCATAATTGCCGCATTTGAAGTGAAGATCAGCCAGAAGCATTGCAACAGCTACCAATGCATCCCGAAAAAGCAACTGTTTGGTGCGGTTTATGGGCCGGCGGCATTATTGGGCCATATTTCTTCAAAGATGATGCGAATCGCAGCGTTACTGTCAATGGTGAACGCTACCGAGCGATGATAACAAACTTTTTTTTGCCCGAAATGGAAGTTCTTGACTTGCATGATATGTGGTTTCAACAAGACGGTGCCACATGCCACACAGCACGCGAAACAATGGCGCAATTGCGAGGCGAGTTTGGTGAACAGTTAATTTCACGTTTCGGGCCGGTCAATTGGCCGCCTAGATCGTGCGATTTGACACCATTAGATTATTTTTTGTGGGGGTATGTCAAGGCTAATGTCTATAGGGACAAGCCCGCTTCGATTGACGCACTGGAAGCCAACATCCATGCATTCATTCGTGAGATACCGGCCGATATGTGTGAAAGAGTATGCCAAAATTGGACTCAGCGGATGGGCTACCTGAGACGCAGCCGCGGTCAACATTTGCATGAAATTATCTTTAAACATTAAATTGCAAGGTTCAAACTATCGATTCAAATAAATATTTCATTCATTTTTTCGAATTTTTTGTGTTTTTTTTTTTTTAAGTTCTAAACCTCTTAAAAAATCACCCGTTATATGCAGTGAGCTTTTCAAAGTGTTTATTTCATTGGTGGTAGTGTGTAAAACATTTTGCAATTTTGAAAGCTCAGTATTTTTTTCGGAGAGTTCTACTTTGACAGATGTAAGCTCATTGTTGACATTGGTAAGTGTTTCTTGTAACGTGGCGAATTCAGTTTTTGTGTCAGTTAACGAAGACTCCAAATGATCTACTTTCTTGTTGATGTCGAAGATGTTCTTTTTTATTTCACTAATCTCTACGTCTATTTTTTGTTTAATGTTTGCCTCACTCTCAGACATTTTCTTAGCAAGTAGGGAGATAATAAACTCACTTTGTTTTTGCAGTTTTTCGTCCATTTTTTCTTCCCAAGAGTTTTTTTTTGTCGTCCATCTTTTTAACAGCAATCTTTCGTGGTGGTGAGATTGGAGATTTAAGCGGTGAATCTCTCTTATTCGAACGAGTTTTCGAGCCGGAACGTTTCGATGGAGGAGATACAAACATAGCGTTAGAGAGCACTAGAAAACAATTCGGAATGTGCACTAGGTTTTTTTGTTGTATTTCTTTTCAGATTTTGGCAAGTGAAAAAAAAAAGAAGAAAGAAATAACAACGAGAAAAAAAATGTCGAATATTGTTTCTTATTTTCCTTATGTTTATGCACGATTTTACACTTAGAATTTCAAGTTAAACAGTTGTAGTTGTCTAAATTAAATTTTCAAAATCAAACACAGCTTTTTTGACCACTTTATTGGTAGTTAATGAGATTCACAAATTGCCAGATAAAATAAACGTCTACTCGATAGCTTTCATACTTTCACATCAAATCATTTTTCAAAAAATGGTTATTAATGGAACCTTCCAAAGAACCATTTTCTTATTTGTTCAAAACGGTGACTGATTTTATAAATATTTTTACTTCTATTAAAAATAAACGGTTCCTTCCATACAAAAGTTAAAAAAAAACGTTAAGAACCATATTTTCTGCTAAAAAACGGCTCCTACGCTTTTGATGAAACTTTTTCTTTATGCTAAAATAATTGCAAACTTTCAATTCTTTCCAAAAATTACAAAAAATGTACACTCCAGCAACTTACACTTAGCTACCTCCCATAGAAGTTTTTTTTTTTTTTTGTTTAATTTCCTCATTATCGACTGAACGGATTTAGATAAATCTTTTTAGTTACAAATTTCAAATTCATAAGTTGAAATAGTATTGCATATCAATATTTTCAACAACGAATTTTTTTAATTTTTAAAAAAAGATTCAAATTATTTTTTTGAAAATTCGATATCTCAAAAACGGGTTGACAATTTTTTTTTTAAATTAAGTTTCGAATGCACATAAATAAATACTTTAGATTTACATACCAAAATTTATCCTTAAAAATGAATAAAGAATTTGATATTTAAAAAAATATTTTTTTAAAAAACTTCTTCAACGATTTTAATTTTTTTATTTTTAAATATTTTTCAACAATGAACATATTTGCTCTCTCGTATAATCCTCAATTACCAACCCTAAACTGTCAGCTGTCTTACAGTTTCTGGCGGCAAATTCAAATTTTGCGTTAATTTCAGGACACTCCTTACAAGACATTTAAGCGCTCCGCTTTTAAGAACAGTGTGTTCACATCGTATCGGGTTAAATCGTTAATAAGTTTTTTCACGTACAATTTTGAAAAAAACAAAAATATTTTATAAAGCTTTATAATTTGTTTTTGTTTGTAAGTGTTAAAACCTTTAGAAGGCTCTATGAGGACCAAAAACGCTTGCTTCTAGAAGTGTGAAAGTTTTACTATACTAAAAGTTACTCTTTCTTCTATCTGATTGTAACTAAGTCGAAACTTATCTAGCAATTTATTTTTAACGAAGCTAAGTAACGTTTTGCAGTCAACTTTCCAGTGAAAGTTTCTGCTTATTCCGCGATTTTAAAATGGTTTTCTGTTCAATGCACCAAGTCAAAAGGTTTTGTTCCTTGTAAGCGACGTACTAAAATTCGATTCGTAAAGAATGTCAATAAAATAATTAAATTAGCTCGTTCTACTAGGCGCTTTCTATGTTTTCACAAGAAATTCTTTATTTCATCCTGAAGTGTATTAGTCCCGAGATCCTTGTGAAGATCTTCGATTTCAAACGTTTATAAGTTATTAAAATTTGTTTCGTCATCAGGTACAACCCCAAAGTTGTATGTACCATAAGTCTAAACAGGTTTAAGTGCCACTTGAAATCAACTCATCATCAAAACTGAGCTCAGAATATTTTCCGATTTTTCATATGTATCTTGATTTAATTGTAAATTCTCTGTATTTGTTTTTACGTGCGGCTTCTATTTTAATTTCGTCATTTCCAGATATTTTGCTCCATTCGCTATAATAGAACACAATTGGTATTAAGAAAGACGAATAAATAACCTATTTATTTTGTTTTATACGTAAAGTCCACGTGAACTGACCTAAGTTCATTGAGCGTTATTATCCAAGTTTTTGTCCGCTCATTAGCACTATTAAGATCATTTTGTATTTTAATAATTGTAGCTTCGTTAATTGTTTTTCCTATTGCTAGTATTTCAGTATCGTCGACAAAACATGGTTACGATAGTGTCTTCAGTTTGAGGTATATCACGTGTAAATAAAAGGTACAGAACTGGACCTAAAACACTTCCTTGTGGTACCGCATCCACTATTTATTTCAATACCTATTTATTTCCGTGACTGTCATGTCATGACTGTTTTTTGAAGAGGCTTCAAAAACAAGCATTTACTATGGGCGGGGGTCTATTTCGCCCCGTTTAGGAGGTAGGGGAAATTAAAAAAAAATTACTTAAAATGAATAAAAAAAATATATTAAAAAACAACGGCAGCACTAACAATGAAGTACTATACCGTTTCTGAAAGCCAGACATCTGTTCTTTAGTCCTTAACTCAAATTAAATTATGTAGGTCAATAATTTTTAAAAATTCGCATGCAAACTCAAAATTTTGATTAAAAAAAATAAAAAAAAGGTTAGATCAAGATAAGTTTACAAAAAATCGTTAGGAATCAATTTTTGGTGCCAAAGTTATCGTACTCGTGCCTCGAAACAAAGTCAAACCTTTGAACGGCATTTATTATGTAAAGGAAGTTAATTTAATTAATTTCTCAACTTTCAACAGCGCCACCTAGGATTCAAGCATATAACATTCGTTTAAACAAATAGGGTAGCGTTGCCGTCTGCCAAAAAATAAATAATTGTCTAAACTTATTGATTTTAGCTTACAATATAACAGGGCTAAAAAGCAAAATTTTGCAACCTGACTTTTTAAATTTCATATTAGATTTTGATATTATTATATTATTAGAAACTTTTTTAGAAGAAAATTCGGAAAGTGATTATTATAAATTTTTTAAGCATTATAAACTGAAATGTATTCCAGCAATAAGAACAAATGTACATGGAAGAGCGAGTGGTGGTATTTTATGCGGCATTAAAAACAAATTTGATCATTTTGTTAAATTTAATACAATTATGGATAGGATGGCTGTACAGATTTGTAGTGATAATTCAAATTCAGAATGACTTCGACAATTTATCCAATTTTATGAACAATTCTTCTTTGTAAAATTTAATGGTTATTGGTGATCTTAACGCGAGAATCGGTGATTATCAAAACTCATCTACTAGCACTTTGCATGATCGGATATTATTTGCAGATGTAAGATCTTCTAAAGATCGAACGACTAACAGAAATGGAAGACTACTGATGAAACTTTTTGAAGACTTCGGGCTGTTTGTACTAAATGGAGTCACTAAAGGCGACAAAAAAGGAGACCTTACATTCATTTCCGGACAGGGCCAGTCCGTCATCGACATTTGTTCAATTAATGGGGAATGGTATAACTCAGTAGAGGATTTACAGGTGCTCACGGCTAGTTTTTCAGCGCACTTGCCTATTTTAGTAAAAGCTAATGTTAATGCAGAAGTTCAGCAAAGGAGCTCGGAAAATATCCATAAGTTGAAGTGGTCTGAAAATAAAGCTGCTCAACACAAGACACTGTTAAATCACCATTGTAATCTACTTCCTCTGCAATCATCATGCAGTGTTGAATAAATTGAACAAAGCATCTCGAGAATTATTTACGCGTCTGGACAGTCTACGAACATCATCACCTCGTTCTCACCTAAAAACAAATGGTTTGATATAGATTGTATCAAGCTTCGCAAACTTTCTTTCAAATACTTGAAGCTATTCCGATCGACTAACTCCATAACTTTCAAAAAATTGTATCTCAATGCAAACAAAAACTTTAAAGAACTGTGTGCCACGAAAAAAGTGCTATATCTTAAAAATTCTGCCTTTAAGCTACTGGATTGTAAAAAACTCTAAGGAATTCTGGAACAGTGTACGGGAATTGGGTGACAGCACCGTAGTACAAAGATTTCTCTCGAAGCCGAGACTTTAGCGACTCATTTTAAAACGTAACTGTCAGCGGAGGAGAATCTTCAAAGCTTTAGCTACGCAATGCAGGACGTTTGTGTACCGGAATTGGACTGCGAGTGAACTCGAAGCTACTTTATTAAAAATGAAGAATAACAAAGCTCCAGGAAGTGATGGCATTCCAGTGGAATTTTATAAAAATGGAACTGTTCAACTCAAAAATTACATTGTGAAGTTCTTTAACCTTATTTACAACACTAACTGTGTACCTACTAGTTTCACCAAATCACTAATTTTTGCGATTTTTAAAAAAGGAGACTCTAGTTGTCCAGAAAACTATAGAGGGATTTCTATCCTCACTTCACTACGAAAAATATTCGCTACGATTCTCTACGGAAGAATTTCAAATTGGATAAAAGTCAATAATCGTCTCAATATATTTCAAGCTGGTTTTCGTTCAGGTTTTTCAACAACAGACCATATCTTTGCTCTGACTAGCATCGCCAGGAGAAACATCAATTTAAACAAAAAGCTGTATGTGTGTTTTGTGGATTTCAAATCTACTTTTGATAAAGTAAATAGGCAAGCTTTGATATATAAATTAGCTTTGCTTGCAGTATCCAGGAAATTTCTTCGACTCTATCAAAATTTTCTGTCATCGTCTAGGGCAACTGTATGGGATGGAGCAAAACTGTCCGAGTGGTTCGACACTTCTGCAGGAGTCCCACAAGGATGCATTTTAAGCCCGATTTTATTTGCTTTATTCATCGATGATATATGCGAAGTTCTGCCAGGAGGAGCTTCGTTTGCTGGAAATCTCATCAAGGTCCTTCTCTACGCTGATGATTTAGTTTTACTAGCCGATAATCCTTTCACACTTCAATTACAAACTAATAAGTTACAGGCTTATTGCGACTCTTGGGATCTTACCATCAACATAAGTAAAACGAAGATTATGATCTTTGAGAATCGACAGAGGAGAAGGCTACCGGAAGAATGCTGGCGTCTGAACAATGAACGAATTGAAGTAGTTCGTGACTTTAAGTATCTGGGTGTGTTATTGACATCTAACTTGAGTTTTAATAAGCATGCAAAAGAAAAAAGCTGCGAAGCTAAGTTGGCACTCAATATTATGTGGCCAAAACTTTTCGCCAATCAAAATATTGACCTCAGGTCCAAGTATAAGGTCTTTAATGCAACTGTAAACACCTGTCTTTGTTATGGAGTCCAGGCATTTGGAGTTTGCCCTTTCGATGAATTTGAAGCTGTTCAGAGGTATTTCTTCAAGCGACTTTTCCGATTACCCAGCTCAACACCAACATATGCAATACATGTGGAATCTGGTCTGCCTCCCATCTACATACAAAACTTAAAAACTCACACTGATTATTTATTAAGAGTTATGAAAAAAAGCGGCATCAGTCTTCATAAATCAATTATTGTTAGATTATTGAATTCCAATTCTTCTCCCTTCAGAGAATGGAACCAGTTGGCACTATCTCACGATATTTATGAAAGACTTTTAAAAACTAATGTAAGTGATTGGAAGGATATATTCGCAACGATTATCTCTAAGGTCGATGAAAAAATATACGATCAACATTTAACAAAGGCTTTAACGTCAAGTTCCAGGTTAATCTATAAAAACTTAAACCACCAAATGTGTACAGCTGAAAACTATTTCAACACTCAATACTCTGCTGAAACAATAAGCACTATATTCAAAGCAAGGGTTGAAATTTTGAATCTTTACTTCATACCTACCTCATAGACCCGACTTACATCGAACTTGTAATCTTTGTAATAGAAGAGAGCCCGAAGATGTTTACCATTTCATCGCCGTATGCCCTATTCTACAGGAAATAAGAAGACTGTACTTCCAAGAAAGCTTTTTGTCGTTAAATAATGTATATGAAATACTCAACGGCCAGCGGGGCTGGCTTAATTTATACAAATTTTGCAACCATGCATTGGCGTACCGTAATAGCTTCTAATCAGCCATGCGTTATTCACATCTTGTGTGCATCATGAATTTCTACCAGTTACGGCGTTAACATCACCTTTTTATGTTTCAAATCATCTAAAATTGTTCTTTTATGTTTTAAATCATCAAAAATTAATACCTTTTATGCTGCAAATAATTATAATTGCTCAGTATCTTCGCTTATCCATTTTTATTCAAATTTAAGTACGATAATATCTTTTGCTTCTATAACTTATTCAAATGTTTTTATATAGTTTTTATTAATAACATTATATTACATTTCTTTTTTATTACTTATTTTTTGCTAACAAAATGTCATATCCGGCAGACGGCAAAATTGCCAAGTCCGTATTCTATATCAACAAAAAAATTGTATCACTTTTTATAGGAAATAAAGAAAAGTATCTATCTATCTATCTAAGTTAATTTATCCCTTATGAGGGGGCGTTTTGAAAATTTCTGCTGTAATCAAGGCATATCCTGAAGCTTTATTGCTCCATATGCTCCATATAAGAAGAGGTTAAACGAGTTTAAATCAGAAAATGATATTTGGCTTGTTCTCAATTTTGCTGCGAGTACGAAATCTCTTCATGAACAAAAAATTTTCGTTTCGATATTAATACTTATCAAATCAGGCCTAAAATTAAACTAAGACATTTATTTGTTGGAGTTATAAGCCCAAATTTCAAGAATTTTTGAAGATTTCAAGCTGAATATTTAACCTTTCGGACGAGTGAAAAAACCCTGGAGAAGAACATGTCCCTTTTTTGTTCCTTATCTAGAGGACCAATAAAATTCAGAGTTTATTTTGTTTAAATTTTTGTAGTATCAGATAGTATTGAAAAGATGCCGTTTGAAATGTTTTGTTTTTGTGATTAGTGAACAGATACTATTTTAAGCATTTCGAGTCTGTATACGAAAATCAATTTCTGTAACGCAGCTATAGAACAAAACCCTGGCCATCGGGCTTATGCTATATTAACTACTGTTTATTGAGGCAGACATTTAGGTCGTAATAAATTACTGATCTACTTTCGTGTAATATAATTTTGCCATTATTCGCACCTGTAAGAAAATGGTCAATTTATATTCTCTCACAACATAGGTATAATTGCCAAATGAATTATATAACCACTTTTTATCTTATCCCCTTAAGCCATAAATTGTAGTGAAAATATATCTCCAATTACCTCCACATCGAATTGGAGCTTTTAACTATACCAAACGGTCTAAATCATATCACATTGCCTTTATAAAACAAATTAAGATAAATATTTATTCCAAAATACCTGCCTACCTTCATTTCGTTTCATATATCATAGTCGAACACTCAAAAGTAAGTACACAAAGAGAAGCCCTTTTAGAAAACAGCGTGTTAGCCTTTCAAATGAAGATTTATAATATTTGTATTTATGTACATATACCTATAACTTTTGAAGACTGTCTGCAAATACATAGATGTAGGTACCGGAGTTGAACACATGTAGGTAATAAATAGAAAAACCAAAAAAAATCCAAAGAAAATTTCCCAAAGTTTCCTCATGAATAGGAAAAACACTATAAATATATTCAAGTCGCCCCTGTCTGATAGGCAACACACCAAAAAAAACCTACATTCAATGGGCCTGTTCTGTTACGTTTTTTATTCATTCACACCCCATAAATCTGTTCTACTTCGAATTGTGCAATTCACTTCCATTTATGGGCAATAAAGTTAAAAAAAAAAGAGAAATAGAAGAAGAAATACCATCCCTGGTACTGTACCACGCCATGCCACCACGGTTAGTATAATTTCTCTGGATTAAAATTTCCTTCCCGTGTGTGCATCAGCACGTTTTAGTCTTTTCGGAACAATTCATCAAATCAACATGCATATTCATTCATTCAGCTAAATGCATTCCCAGTTGGGAAATTTCGACAACCGAAATGTGCTTTCACTTAACAACCCTATTCATCAGTGTCGTTCTCACCAGCATCACATCAAACCCACCTTGCACTACTTGCACCCTCTCCATCTGCGGCCTGTGGACTTAAAAGGGATTCATCAGGGATGATAGTGCACCACTAACGGATTCGCTGCAGCTAGCAATTTGATCAGCGAAATGATGCATATGTTACCACCAACCATTCACATTCACAAAAACGCCATTCAATGAGATAAAATGGAGGATTCCGAAACAAAAATGGCGAACTCCTGTGTGTTTTATGTCACAATGAATGCATCCGAAACTATCAACAACTACAACTGTCTGCTTTTGTTACGGTTCTTGTTGGAATATGGGTTTGTTTTTTGTTATACGTTGTGTCTCTGTCGATAGTTGTTGTGTAGGGTTCAAGTGGAGGTAAGGTAGTTTAGGTGGTTATTGCACAACTGCTGCAAGTGAAGTTTGCTGCAGACGAGACTGAATGACGGTGGCAATTGTGATGATGGGAAAATGCAACGCGAACTCGGGGGGAAAACTGTGTGGTGTGTATGTTTGCTGTAGGTGACACACTTGTGACTCGTGTCATTGTTCGGAGGATTATTCTTAGATTTGCGTTGTGTTTGACAATTCACCCCTCGTCCTCGACTAAGCGAATTTATAATCGTCAAATGTGTCATGGGGAGGATATGACACTCGGTTCTATCATTTTGTTAGCAAAAGAATTGAAAAAAGAAACAAATACTGACCTGGGCTACTGCAGCTAATGGTGATGTTGTGATTTTTTTTTTTGTAAGGGATATTCTAGTGAACTTCTTTGTTTGATGTGAATCCTGGGAAGGTTGGAAACTTTTTTCTTTGTACTCAACACATGCAGTAGCTGATCGATTTTGTGCCTCGGTATAGTTTGATTGCATGTGCCATAAGGGTGCTCTCGTCGATTTCACATTTATGGGACGGGAAAATCATCACCTGCTTCGGGTTTTTGGTAGATTTTTGGATTTTAATGGCATGTCGAATAAAAGGGTGTTATTGCTTGCTTTTTCTATTACCCTCGATTTCATTACTTAGGTCACGGCAAATAAATTAGGTCAGTTGTACAATTTCACATCGGAAAAACCCATATAAAATAATTATGTTACATTTGCTTGGTTTATGTAAAAAATTTTCATCAATTCCATTGATGATTTGTCTTCTTGTTTAAGTGCTCGAGCTCGTAAACCTTTTCTTGTTCAAAATTAGGGAAGTTTAACTGTGAAAAGGTTTAGGTACGTAGACTTACCTATATATTTGCTTGGGTAAATTTCTTACAGAAGTAACATAAGATTTGTTTAACAGAAGATTAATGGAAGAATTTTTCGGCAATATGTATTTTGTTTCATATATACTTACATGGAGAGTGGCATCATTGTTCCAACTTTGATGTTTTATGTCTAGACAGTTCAAGTTAATATAAATTGAAGAAATTCAATAGTAGGTTAGGTAGGTACATTCTTACACAATTTTTAGATTAAGATTTGTTGGGAGAATTTCATTGCCCTTAAAAAAGTCATATAAAGCCACAAACATGAAATTCATGAAGAATTGTTGACAATTTTACAATGCCTTTTTTTTTATTTCGAACGATGTGGAATTAATATTACTTGAAGTCTCATGCTATTTGAATAATTGTTCTATCAAAAGAACAAAGACAAAGCTAAGCAATGCATTTACTTCATTTCTTGATAAGAATGGATTGGTTTTAATGAAGTCTTCTCAACTCTTGAAGAATTGGGAATTTTTCCTAAAAGTGGTTACTGGTAAGTGTCGTCCTTTTCTCTCAGGTTAAACAGTGTACAATAAGTTGAAAGATCCTCTCTGTATGACCTGAGATTCAAAGGCAACAATTCTCCTCTTGTCTTGAATACAGTGCTTATTAGATGTTTCCGTTAAAATAGTTCCTCTCCTTTAAATTATGGTCCAGTGATTTATATAGATCAATCGATTTGTAGAACTTGCTGCTTTATCCTTAAATCTTTTGTGAATACTTTCATCTGGCCTACCCAAAATTTCATCAAAACATGCTGCCCAACTGAATTGGTATTCCCATTTTAAGGAATACTTCAATAATACTTCAATCATTTGCTGCCACTTCTGAATAAAGTTAGCTCTTCTGTCTAAAAGCTGTCTGAGGAATAATTCCGGGAGTCGATGATCCAGAATTTCAATATATTTTAAAATATATTGGAAATGAAGTCTTGGAGTGAATAACCAAAGTAGTGCGATAGGTGAGTTTCGACGTGAAGCATGTAAGCTAGTGTATTTACAGGCAGTCTAAAAATATGCTTCAGAAAATATCTTTGGAGCTTTTCAACTTCTTAGTATTCTTCGTAGCCGCATACTTGGCATGCGTAGCCGTTGCTTTGAACACTTATATTTTTATATTTTGCACTGGCTGGCCCACTCCGGCTACGCTCGGATAAACAAAAGTTGCTAAAAAAAATAACAAAACAAAACTAACGGGTGATTTTTTAAGAGGTTTAGAACTTTAAAAAAAAAAAAAAAACACAAATAATTCGAAAAAATGAATGAAATATTTATTTGAATCGATAGTTTGAACCTTACAATTTAATGTTTAAAGATAATTTCATGCAAATGTTGACCGCGGCTGCGTCTCAGGTAGCCCATCCGCTGAGTCCAATTTTGGCATACTCTTTCACACATATCGGCCGGTATCTCACGAATGAATGCATGGATGTTGGCTTCCAGTGCGTCAATCGAAGCGGGCTTGTCCCTATAGACATTAGCCTTGACATACCCCCACAAAAAATAATCTAATGGTGTCAAATCGCACGATCTAGGCGGCCAATTGACCGGCCCGAAACGTGAAATTAACTGTTCACCAAACTCGCCTCGCAATTGCGCCATTGTTTCGCGTGCTGTGTGGCATGTGGCACCGTCTTGTTGAAACCACATATCATGCAAGTCAAGAACTTCCATTTCGGGCAAAAAAAAGTTTGTTATCATCGCTTGGTAGCGTTCACCATTGACAGTAACGCTGCGATTCGCATCATCTTTGAAGAAATATGGCCCAATAATGCCGCCGGCCCATAAACCGCACCAAACAGTGGCTTTTTCGGGATGCATTGGTAGCTGTTGCAATGCTTCTGGCTGATCTTCACTCCAAATGCGGCAATTATGCTTATTTACGTACCCATTCAACCAAAAATGAGCCTCATCGCTGAACACAATTTTTCGATAAAAAAGCGGATCCTCGGCCAGCCATTTTGATAGTAAAATTCAATAATTTGCAAGCGTTGTTCATTTGTAAGACGATCCATGGTTAAATTGCAAACCAAACTGAAGCTGTTTGACAGTGACACAAGGTACTAAACACACGTCAGCTGTCAAAACCAGTGTTGCCAAAACCAAACCAGCTAAAAAATCACCCGTTATAAATAAGTTAAACAATATAAACTATCATCAGCTTGCTGAGAGTTCCCCGGAATTTCAAAAGCTATTATAATATATTTCGCCCAAGTTCTCTTGCCCTTAAATAAACATAAAACTTGTGCGAGAAGCACCAGTAGATGCCGGTTGTTTTTCTTTCGTTTGCCGCCAAAATATAAGTGAGAATTTTTGCTCATAATTTCAATACATTTAGCCAAAAATGAGTATTCACAATAAGTGGAATTTTCAAGCATCAAACATTTTTCGGGTGCAACTCACAATAGGCGAAAAGTGAAATGTCAATTTTTCCATGTGGAATGTTGTTCGGAAGGCTGTCTGTGTTAGTCGGGCAAAAGGTGTGTTTTTTGGTACGCATTTCTTCGTTTAAAACAAAAGTGAACAAAAGAAACTCGATCACTGGCCTCCTCCACGAATAGTAAGTAGTTCGCAATTTGTTCTTACATCCCCTTATCTCATGAGCGGCCATGTTTATCGACGTTAACTATTCCAGTGTGCATTATAAAAAATCATACTATAACTGCGCCAGACTTGTAAGCCCGTGTAGGCTTTAACCAACGCGGAAGATCCCACCACCTGCGAAGAGTTTTTTTTTATTCTAACCCCATTTCCCTTTATAATAGTTAAATTTTGAAAATATAAGGCCACTAGCTCTCACTGTCCATGCTCTTAATATAATTTTTCAAACAAAAAAAAAAGATTATTAAAAATCGGAGCCCTAAAGATTTCCTTTCAAACATAAAATAGACTTCAAATCGTAGATTAATTTTTTATTTCTACGCCATTTCTAACCTTTCAGAAAAAAAAAAAAGAATTTTTAAAATAGGAAAAATACCTTTTCACCCATTTCACCCTATAGCTATGAAAATAAATTTAGAAAAATATCTGATCCTGAATCCAACCTATAAGTATAACTTTTGAAACATTAAATTATTTTTTTGAATTGGAATAGCTTAATTTTGAAAAATATCAAGCCAGTGATTTAGAAACTTAAATACATACATACAATCTTCCGTGCACAAAAAATATGTTTAAAATTTGAAACCGCATTTCACCCCATAATATAGAATCAAATATTATCACTAAGTATATTTATTCTTTCATTAAAACTTTTCCAACACAAAAAGAAATTTGCAAATTTGATTCCCGTTTTTTGTTTTTACCCTAGTTCACCCTATAAAGAAAGCTCAATTTTGAAAAATGTGTAGCAGTAAACCTATCCTATAAAAATATCCTTTATAACACAAACAGAAATCAAAATTGGATACTTTTTGTTCTTACCCCCGTTTCACCCTATATATATGTAGCTTAATCTCGAAAAACGTTTAGCCCCACCCAAAAAAAATATTCTTTTGAAAAATGTTGGTACACAATTAAGTGAAAACCTATTGAACAGGTCCCATTGGAAACCATTTAGCTTTTGAAAGTGTTTTCAATGCATGAATAACAAAAACAGAAAGAGAAAACAACAAGAGACGATTTAAAATTCAACAGTGAAACTAGCTTTTAAAAACTAATTAAAAAATCTTAGAGACAGAAGCAACATCTGAATTGCAATAGACATCAGATATTTTATCTGCCAAAGTTTTGAGATCTTGATTTTCACTACACGATAGTTGCTTCTTCCATAAGGTTCTGAGAATGCTTTTCGATAAAGTGATATGAAGCAAGCTCTGTCATCTTTGTAAGCAGCTGGTCTTCCATCGGGAGTGATGCTGCTGAGAAGAGTCTGGAGTCTGTTCTGTTCCGATTCTTGGAATGCTGACAGAACTCTTTAGGCCATAGTATTTTTCCGTGGCTGGAGGGCTGGTAACCACGCATCTCGGACCTCAATCAGCACATCAGCTTCTAGGTTTCCACCCAGAGTGCAATATTTTGTGATGCTTTTTATTCGAGGCTGAGGTAGGCTCATCGTAGTCCAGGGTTTTCTCGATGAAAAGCAGATAAAACTCGGGTTAAGAAGGAAATAACTCGGTTAAAACACTAGCTTTATAATATTTTCTCTTTATTAATAAGAAGAGGCTTACAATCTTACAATTTTGGTTCTTTTTGTCTTATGGTAACTAACACGGTATTTTATATAAATCTTACAATTTTGGTTGGTTTGGCCTTATGATAACTAACACGGTATTTCATATAACTCTAGGCTTGGTTTTGTAGAGCTACAGGAGTAGACTGCACACAAAATCCACTTGAAGAAGCGAACCAGGGATTAAACGGTAGGAATCTGATTCCAGCCCAAGGTAAATCCAAGGGAGAACAACGGGTATAGCCCTGAACCAACCCCGAAGAGCAGGCAGGGAGAACAACGGTGGGAATCTGATTCCAGCCCAAGGCTAGTCCAAGGGAGAACAGCGGGTATTTAACGGTGGATACCAAAAAGGTTTTCTTTAAATGATACACGGATGCAGTAAATAAAGACCTAAGCTTATCGAAGTTGTTATAAACGATGAACCGCTGGAAACTTAACTCTCTTAAAACTCGAAATTATCAATTAATAATTGGAAATTAATTCGAGGTAACAAGCTTCGGCTTTTCCGGAAATTTGTACCTCCTCATCATGATTTTTGTGCCACAAGACAGTGTGAATTGTAAGGAGGTCAAATGTAAAATCGTATGGTGTCGGCAGAACCGAATTCAGTGTGCAGTTGATGTTGCTTATCAGAGTGTATACAATGGTATTCCGTGTGCTGTGGCTGTTGATCATTCGATGGGTGGTGGCGGGCGTATGTTATACTGATGTAGGGTGCTGGTAGTTGATGTTGATGGCTGATAACTGGTCTATGGCGGTTTAATGGTGACGGTGACGGATCGGTGATTAATTGTTGAGCGCTTGGTGTGGCGAGGGGGGGGGGGGTGATAAGTGTAACACTTCGTTAAAATTTCGTAGCATCCAAAGTGATTCCACTGGTGTGGAACTGGGCCTCACGCTGGAGAAACCACAGGTCCGGTCCAGAATGGTGGCACTTTTATGGAAACCTTGGCAACTACTCCATCTCCGACCTTTTCTTCTGAGCCAGGCACTACATTGGTGTCAGATGTCCTTTGTCGTGTAGGTTAATAATGCCACCTTACCGTGGGTCGTGGGATACCTTGTAAATTGTGATTGTGTGGTATCTTGTGATACCTCGTGGTCCCTCTAACCTTCTCTGTTTGTAAAGCAGCCTAGGTTTAAAAATTTGAATTTTTTGTCATTTATTTTTTCGATAGGAAACAAAGTAATTATTTTTGATGATCATTAGAACTCAATACACTATAGTCTAGTCACGTTTAGCTAAAAGTTGATTATAAACAGTAAACACTTTGCAAAGCAATTTAAAATCGTGAAAATTGCAACAGCAAAAGTTATCACTGTCGTATTATTTTTTCCAAATTCAGTAATTTTGTAATTCTTTTATTTTTGTTTATGATATCTTTTTTTCTTTGAAATTTAACTACATAGTAAATTATTTCTACGGCTATTACTTATTAATGTTCTTCCTTGTACAGGTTTAATTTCTTAAAATATATTTTTCTAATTCTGATGTTTTATTCTTTTCTTTGCAGGTGAGCAACTTAAATGTTAAACATGCTATGAAACCAAAATTAATGTAAGTCGAAGGCAATTGATTTTATTATGAAATATTGATGCAAACCTCAGTGACAAAATTTAAATAATCAGATTTTACAGATATTTAAATTTGTTGTCAATAGAAAAAATCAATAAGAGATGGAACCTGCCCGAAACTTGTGGCACACCCAGAAAGTTATAGATAAATTTCAATAAGCAGTGGACAGACAAATTTATACAAATGAACAAGAAACATCTTCGTTCCTTTGTCAGCATAATCACCGGACACAACCTACTGGGGTACCAGAAAAAGAAAATGAGGCTCAGTACTGATGACCTTTGCAAAGGTTGCAGCGATGAAGGAGCATATGAGGGTACCTTTGTCACTGTCAAGCATTCTGTCATTTAAAAAAGAAACACCTAGGGAGTCATTCCTATGACGACTTTAGAGGAACTTTCTAGAACTTTGGTTAATAGCCTTCTGAACTTCGTCAACACCTCTAAATGGCTTGACTGCTAATAGAACACATAGGCTTTTGCAATAAGCAGGATACAACTTCCTAGGGTATCACAACGGATCTTCATAGATCTGAGTGTGACGGTAACAAGATCTACTGTCAGCCCTTCTACCTAACCAAACCTAAGATAAAACTCACTAAGAAAACGAAAAAAATTATTCAACTAACGATAAAAATAATTTCCTATTAGAAATTCGTTTATTATAGGCCTTTTTTCGAAAACGTCATTTGCGTCAAAAACGCAACATTTTTTTTAAACGCAAATATGTACTAGTTTTACTGCATTGGCATTGTGTTCGATAATGCAGTTTGCTGAAATCACATGTTCGAAAACACCATCTGCTTTGCAATTCTGCGGAAAAAAAATCGAGTTGACGAAAAAAAATATTGAAAAGCCAGAGGACGTGTTCGTAAACGTCAAATCTGTTTGCAAGAGTATTGACTGACATTGATTAAAAAGATTTTGTTTGAATATTTGCGTCTTCTCTACAACTTTTCTTCAATCACCTTTAGTGCGCACTTATCTCAGCACGTCTCAATTCTTCATCTCTTAGAATGAACTACTGTTAAACACTTTTTTTTTTTGTTTTATTGTTGATTTATATTAAGGACACCCATTTTCCATGCAGAATAGTTGTAAAATAAGCGTTTTTTCTCCTCGAAATTGCTTTGGGCTCTCGAACTACTTTATTATATATGCGCTTAAAATTCAAATCTCAGCTATAAACCTTGGTGTGCCGCGCCATGCCACGAGCAATACCATGAGCTTCTCTTAGTTTTAAGAACAATTCATTTTATTATGCCGTCAACGAAATTCCTCTCAATTTCTCATTATAAAATCCCTTTGTTGTGGTGGTGGGAATTTATCACCCAGCCACAACGGGTAACCGCACAGAATATTCCCAGGACGCGCGTCCCCTAATGGTTATGGCTATCGTACTATATAGCTTGGCCATATCTTTTCACCATCACCATAACCACCACCACCACCATCAACAATCTTTGGGTGTCGTTGTCGTCCTCGTTTCGTCTTTTGCCCAGTCGACTTCGGTTCAGGCGATCGCATTAAAATCCCATTTCCGGTGTCTAAAATAAATTACATTCCTTTCCAATTTTCTTGAGTGTTGTTCATCGCACAAAGCTTGCCTGGCTATATCCTTTATGTTATATGAAAACGATGCCCACGCCACCGCCACACCGCACCTCGCCATCACTATGCGAGAGGTTCAGATTCCATAAAATTTACTTCCTATCTGGCGTAGGTACATTGCCACCGCATCGTTTTGATCCTGAAAGTATAATATTTTCTCTTCCTGTCCAAAGGATTTATAATTTTTTTTTTTTTGTTCTTGTGTCTGTTGCTGTTCTTCCACCTAATGTTCTCCTAATTTGTGCACGCGCCTTATCTGAATGAAAACAGCAGGTTGTTCCTTATGCGAACATCGGCGGGACAATGACGAAGTCTGAAATTCTATACACCGCACAAAGAGCTCTGTTGTTTTCCATAGGCAAAGAAAAAATCCCAACTCTGACAGCTCCACTCCACCAAATTGAACCAAGCCGTACCGATTCCACGCGACGACCCTACCGACAAATATGAAGTCATGTAGAAACCTACCAGAGGCATTTTACTACGATGGCAATGTGATGATGACAATATTTTGCGAAAATGGATACCATCGCACCATCATATCCTCAAAATGACGAGAAGAGAATCCTTCCGCCCAGAGCAGCCACCAGCACAGTGCCCCAGCAGCATCTATATGGAAAGGAGTCAGAATGAAGGTTTATTCTTCTTCCATCATCATCATATCTCACTTCTGACGTTTTACACTGTTTTGGTCACGTAGTAGTTTTTGAATGGTGTCATCCATTTTGACAACAATTGGTGGGGTGACAGTGTGACAGTGTAACTGTGTTTTGTGTGTGGTGAGCCGAAGCGTGTGCAAAACAAGTGATAAAAGTAACTGAACACCACATCTATAGTGTACGACGACGAAGTCAAAGCAAAAGCCACCTAGCCCCCAACCAACCAAGTCAGGTTAACCGCAGGGTCATAAACTTTTAACGCTGTGGTGTATTGCGGCCGAAAATAATTGTGATTTCGTGGCGAAAATGTTTTTACTATTTTACTGTTATTTTGTTTGTTTTTTTTTCAGCCAGGATAAATACTGTGAGTATGATATAGGCTTCAGCATGAAACTTTTTGAATACTGTTATTTAATAAAGCGAGTAGGTCTTTAATGCGGTTGGCCGGGGGTCTCCTAGGGGAGTGAGTGTGTTGTTGTTTGATTGAATCGGAAGTTTACTATTATAAATGTTTTTTTTTTGGGGGAAAAGTTTTTTTTTTCTGTTCGAAAGCTAAACCCAAACATGTCCGTGTGTAAGTACTCCTGGCACAACAATTATTAAAGTTTCTTTTGGAGGTTTGGATGGTGTTTGCTTCTAGCACTTAAGGGAATAAGTTGATGAGTTGCAAAAAGTGTCTATAGGGAGTCGTTAAAGTAATTCTATTTCAGCTATTGTCATAAGTTTCTCTACATTTTGTCCGTGAAAAAAGAAGCAACCACCCACGTTTTTTTGACTGCAGAAGAATTCATTCTAAGTTTGTATAGTAAACACCTACAAATATGTACTGTTAAGCTTGACAGCAGACTTTTACATATATTTGAATTTATCTCAAATTCTAGAAGTTTCACAGACAAATTGCTTGAAACATTTTTTTTAGCAATTAAATTTCCTATTTTCTGACGTGTATATTTTTAAATTGACATTAATAGTTTAATAAATATTAACAATAGACTAAAAATAATTGTACTAGACTTTTTTACATTTTCATTTCGAGAGTATTCCTATTTTTAGTTTTAGAATCAACGGTGCCTTCAACAGTCTTGAAGGCAGAAACCAGGAGGAGTGTCCCCACTAGGGCACCCCTCCTTTATCAAGGCGGCAGCGAAAGAATTCCCCAGGTGAAATGAAGGGTGGCGTCTACAGTTCCAGTCAGGCTAAACCACTTAGTGAACCCCTTATATGGGCTACTCCTACTACGAAGTATTCAGAGCTCAGGTCTATAAAGAGCGGTTAATCCGGCTTCCGCCCTTGGAGTTATATTGTAAGGGTCTGGTCTTCCTGGTTGGGGGTCGTGTCGTGCGTCGGGGTGACTTCCCGGCCACGTAAAATAACTTAAGTTGCTAAGCAACAACAAGCCTTATTTACTGTTGACGAACCTAGCAAACGAAATAAGAATAACGAATTTCAGATCTCAAGTGCAATGCTCTGTCTCTCTATTGACCACGTGCAGCCGAATATTTAGCGACGGCCCTAAACTGCTATAAAGGAGACATCACCTTCATCCAAGAAGTGCGATGCGATGGGCTGGGCAAAAGACAACTGAAAGAGTGCTACATCTACTACTGTAACTGTTATCGACCACCACAAGTTCACCGTCTTTTTGGATGTGGATTCCTCGTAAGAAGCAGACTTAGACAAGAAGTCTTGAGATTCAACTATGTGAACGAGTACCTTTCGACTATTCACATAAAAGCTTTATTCTCC
Organism: Dasysyrphus tricinctus; assembly: GCA_963921185.1. Lineage (NCBI taxonomy): Eukaryota > Metazoa > Arthropoda > Insecta > Diptera > Syrphidae > Dasysyrphus > Dasysyrphus tricinctus. Next base: position 61,274,109 of record OY992531.1, on the reverse strand, counting down.
AACATCAGCCTCATATGTGCGCATGCCCGTACAGAGAAGAAAGATAACGACATCGAGGCCGAGTGCTTTGAGCTCCTGGACAAGACATATGAGCAATGCCCTAGCTATGACATCAAAAATTGTCTTGGGTGATTCTTGGGTAACAAACTAGGAAGAGAAGGCGTCTTTGGTGGGACAATTGGTTGATATAGCCTGCACGACACCACCTCCGATAACGGACTCAAGTCAATCGACTTTGCTGCGGGGCGAAACGTTGTGCTAGCTAGTACGCAGCTCCCGCATCTCGATATACATAAGGGGACATGGTGAATTCCTGGTCCATCAACCGCCAACCAGATTTACCACATTGCGACCTGCACAAGTTCTCCTCCAGTATCAAGGATGTCCGAACGATTCGAGGAGCCAACGGTGACTTGGACCACTACCTCGTTATAGCTAAGGTAATGCTACGGATATCCAGACCATAACCAAAACAGGGAAATACAGTGAAGAAGTTCGAAGTCGAACGGCTACAGTCGCAAGAAAACGCCAGGTTCTTTCCGATCGAGTCTCTCGCGCTGTCTTAAATAGTCCTTTGCCGCCAACTGCAAGTATTGAGAACCGGTGGAAAAAATACCAGGAAGCCATCAGAGATGTCGCGTCTAACGTGCTGGGCCTCGCAGCATCACTACAGCGAAACCTCTGGTCCGACTAAGAATACCGTCAAGTACATGCAGCCAAACAACAGGCATACAAAGCGGCGGTGCTGCATAGGAAGACCAGAGCTGCTCGAGAGCTCTACGAGCAAAAGAGGAGTCGGGAACACAAGCTTCTCATAAGGAAAACAAAAGCATGGGAAGCGTGCATCAAGTCCTGTAACCCCGGTTGGGGCATAGGGAGCCAACAAATCGTTTCCATCCTTCACGGTCTGCAGATAGATATTTTAACTGTGGCCACTTCTTTCCATGTTGTTCTTGGTCTTCCAACCCGCCGTGCACCCTGAGGATTCCATTCAAATGACTGCTTTGCAATTTCATCGTTTGGTTTCCTCAGTGTGTGACCAATCCATTGCCATTTACGCTTTCTTATGTCAACGTCCAGCCGCTCTTGACTTGTCCTGCGCCACAATTCCTCGTTTGATATAATTTGTGGCCAGCGAATTTTTAGAATATGGCGTAGACAACGGTTCACAAAAGCCTGCAATTTCTTTGTAGTCGTGACTTTCCAGGTTTCGCAAGCATATAATAGCACGGATTTGACATTGGATTCGAAGAATCTCAACTTTGTGCGCAAGGAGATTTGACATGATTTCCAAATTTGGGAGAGAGAACCGAAGGCTGCGCGAGCTTTATTTATTCTACTTTGAACGTCCAGATCAGTACCACCATTTGCTGAAACAATACTTCCAAGGTAGTTAAATTGTTCAACCTCTTCAACTGTCGTCTCCTGTATTAAAATACGCTGATGTGTGGAGCGGCCTGTGAGCATTATTTTTGTCTTTTTGCTATTTATTTTAAGACCACTCGCCTCTCCTTTTACCTTCAGAGCTTGACACATCCCGTTCAGCCCGCTGATGTTATTTGCCAAGAGACATATATCATCGGCATAGTCTAAGTGGCTAAGCCTTTCAAACGGTCTCCATTGAATGCCCTGCCTCTCTGCTGCTCCAACGCTGGCCGTCAAAACATCGTCAATCGCCAGTAGAAAGAGAATTGGCGATAGAACATCTCCCTGTCTCACACCCTGCCGCACTTCGAAAGAGTCGGATAGCTGCCCATTGTGTAAAACAAAGCATCTTGCGTTGTTATAGGACTCTCTTATAATGGCAACAATTTTTGGGGGAATTCCTCTACCAAGAAGTGATCTCCATATACATTCACGGTTGACTCGGTCAAAGGCCTTCTCAAAATCCACGAACATGAGGTAAAGCGGTGATTGAAACTCCGCAGACTGCTCAAGAACGATACGCAGAGTGTTGATATGGTCGACACAAGACCGCCCACTGCGGAAACCAGCTTGATGCCTCTTGAGTGTAGACTCGATTCTAACCTTTATCCGCTCCAGAATGATAGTTGCCATTAATTTTGGAAAAACGGACAAAACTGTAATACCTCGCCAATTGTTGCAATCCTTAAGATCACCTTTCTTTGGCAGCTTAACAATTACACCATCCTTCCAGTCGCTGGGATAGATTTCGTTTTCCCACACAGCTTGTATCAACGGGTGTAGAATACTAGCTGCTCTGACAGGGTCAGCTTTCAGGAACTCGGCTGGTATACCGTCAAGTCCAGCAGCTTTGTTGTTTTTGAGAAGATTAATCGAAGATTGAATTTCCAGTATTGTAGGGGGTTCGATGTCAATACCCCTATATGATCTACGCATCTCGTTAAGCTGGGGCACTTCAGCACTCTGCTCGACAGAATCCTCATTAAGCAAGGCACAAAAGTGCTCCTTCCACCTGCGCAGCTGATCCTCGATTGATACCAAAAGTGTACCATCCACATCCATTACAGGATGATTGGTGTTGGTTTTCTTCCCGACAACTTCCTTGGATATTTGGTACAATTCCCTCATGTCTCCTCTTCTTGCAGCGTTTTCCGCATTTTCTGCGAGGCCGTCTAACCTCACCCTCTTGTCACGTCTCACACAGCGATAGACCATCTTATGTGCTAAGCGATACTCTCTTTGCAATTCAGCCTTTCGTAGAGCATCTGCTTCGGCATTAATTTGCATCTTCAACGATTTGCGAAGCTCGATTTTATCCCAGGTGTCTTGGGATATCCAAGAGTCTCTAACTCTCGACTGCTTGGGTACAGTTTCGGATCCAGCATCCATAAAAACACTTTTTATATCACCCCACATCTCATCAAATGTTGAATTCTGGATTCCGTTTAATGACGAAGCTCTGTCGTTAAGGTTGGTGACATAGATACGACATATGTTGGGATCACTTAAAGCATTTGTATTGAACTTCGAATTCCTTGCTGCACCCTGTGATTGACGTTGTACAGCTGCAGTTCGTAGCTTGAGACTCATGAGAACCAAATGGTGGTCGCTTCCCATGTCGGCATTTCTAATGCTTCGAACATCGCACATTGACTTCCTCCATCGCTGCTGAATCATGATATGGTCAATTTGGTTTTCAGTTAGACCATCCGGATGTACCCAGGTGATTTTGTTGCAAGTCTTATGTTTAAACACAGTCCCACCCAGTACAAGAATGGGAAGCGTGCGTTCAAGGAAGTTGAGGGATGCCATTGCAGGAATGAAGTTCGGAAGTTTTACCATAAAGTAAAAAGAACCTCCCAAGGTTACAAGGCCCGAACCGAAGCCTGCAAGGATGATCAGGAGAACATCGTGGTACAATCGTTGTCAGTGCTGAGGATATAGAAATATCATTTCTGCAAATTGTACAACAGCGAAGACGAACCGAATTCCGCTATCATGCAGATTTTACCATTCAACGTGGAGGACGAGGGCCAACAATTCCTTCCACTCGATCTCGACTAGTAGAACCTAGGGCCGAATCACCGCATCAGTTATCGAGTAATACGTGACTGGATTATGTGAGTTTGGCATTACCGCTCACGTTTCGAGCAATCTGGTATACCAAAATTTGATGTGGTTACTCGTTCATTCGATCACTGATGGCACTCACTCACTCGGTCACGAAAGCGGTAATTCGGCTACTACGACATACTCGGAGTTAAGCCTTTAAGGAGCGGTGAATCAGACTCCCCGCTCTTGGAGTTTTATTGTGCCGTCGGGGTGACTTCCCGGCCACGTAAAGCTATTTAGTTGCGAAGCAATAACAAGCCTCGGATACGGACGAATTTACTGTTGACGAATCTAGCAAACGAAATAAGGACAACGAACTTCGGATCTGCACGTGGAATGTTTTGTCTCTATAGACCACGGCTGGAGCTGACGTCCTTGCGGCCGAGCTATTCAAAGTTTTTGGCGATGAATTGGTTAGGAGTATGCACCAGCTCATCTGTAAAATATGGTCGGAGGAAAGCATGCCCGATGAATGGAACGTCAGCATTGTTTGCTCGATCCTCAAGAAAGGTGATCCTCTGGACTGTACCATCTACAGAGGCATCAGTCTTCTTAACCTCGCATTGATGATCTTCTCTGTCGTACTTTGTTAACGCCTGAAGCCATTAGTCAACAACCTGATATGTCCATATCAGTGTGGCTTTAGGCCAGGGAAGTCCACCATCGACCAAATATTCGCACAACAGCAGATCTTGAAGAAATCCCAGGAGTTTCAAATCGATACCCACCACCTTTTCATCGATTTCAAGGCCACGTATGACAGCATCTATAGACACAAGCTATATAGAGCAGTGTCTAGTTTTGGCATCCCTCCCAAGCCCGTCCGTTTGTAAAAGATTACGATGGAGAATGCTCGCTGCTCCATCAAGGTCGGCAAAGACCTCACCGACACCTTTGATGTCGAAAAAGGTTTAAGGCAAGGCGACGACGCGCTGTCATGCGACTTCTTCAACATCGTTCTTGAAAGAATAGTGCAAAACCCTCACGTATGGACTAGAGGCACAATCTTTCAAAAGTTCGTCCAATTACTCGCCTACGCCAACGATATAATCGGAAAAACAAGGTGTGATGTTAGTGGTGCTTTCGTGAGTATTGAGAAGGAAGCCAAGAAGATTGTTTAACGGTGAATGAAGGCAAGACCAAACATATGCTGTAAACAAAAAAGGACGCCCAACACCGAAGTCTCGGGCAGAATGTCACGATAGACAGCTATTATTTCGAGGTGATCAGAGACTTTATCTGACTAGGATCCGCTATCAACTAAGCGGACGATACCAGTGATGAGATCAAACAAAGAATTACTCTTGACAATCGCTGCTTTTTCGGGCTTAGAAGGCAATCCTGATGTATGACGAACGCAGGTGGAAGACGACTTCAACCAACTTGGCGTGCGAAACTGGAGACAGCTAGCTAGAAACCGAGCTGGCTAGAAGACGCTTTTTGGTTGATGCCCTGGTCCAGCAAGGACTGTAGCGCCACCTTAATTAAATAAGTAATGAAGTATAAATGAATGATAGGAATATTAAGTAAATAGAACTTTCAGAGCGAGTACATTCGACCTTGGCATGTATTTTTATTTTAGGTTTAAATATCTATTTTTGAAACAATTAGATGACTTTTTTTTACCAATTTCTTCATCATAGTTTCAGGTTCAAGTTAATTGCAAATGATTTAAATTCTAATCAAAACTATTTGCCAAGCATCAATCAACCCCCTAAAATCAGTGGTAATTAAGCTAAAGTTTATATTCACTCTTAATGACAGAATCAAAAGAGAACAGCTTAATTGTCATCGCTGATTGACAAACTTCTGACTAGACCTATCACTTTTAATTACTTTGACTGACATACGATGTTAGAAGTTCAAAGAACCGACACATTCCCTCAGTTCTATATCAAAACTAACAAAAAAAATAATAAAAAAGAAAAAAAACACACATTCAAGACTTATGTAGAAAAGCATTGCGGAGCACTTAAAGTGTATCACACTTCTAAAAACACCGATGGCGATGGCGGGCGTCCACCGTCTGTCAGTTAGAGTTAAAATTGCTCAATCAAATTCCGTCCATTGGTTCGTTTATATCTGTCATCCCTTCCACACACTAGTTGTAGTTGTATTTTATCTATTTAAATGTTCGTAGGTATTTAGTCATTCAAATCAAACGTTTAGGGTCTATAAAACATCGAAATCACGTGCACGTTCGCCATTCCATTTGTCATAGGTACAATTTTTCCAGTTCGCCGTCTGGAATAGAACCCAATTAATTTTTCAATCAGCTTCCGAGTAGCAGCACGTTCGCAATGTTCTCTCCACAATAATTACCGCCGCTAGCTACGTGCTGCTATCTCGCTTGCTGCTACTGCTACTGCCGTTTCCAGTGGTATCTGTACCTACTCGGTGTCGAGACTCCAAATTTGAATGCCCGAACCAGGAAAAAATTCGCAAGGCGCGATATCGTATCCGTATCTGCGAAACTATGTCTGGGGTTTTTTTTTTTTGCCAGCCACGACTTTGGCGAATGGACGCGGACGTGTGGATGCAATTGTGCACAATGCGCCCCATAACACCGATGATGATTGCATCCAATGGAACTCTATTCACGGTGTTCGTTATTCATACACCAAGCGGGACATAGAGCCTCGGGTAATTTATGCAAGAAAAAAAAAAATCTCCACAAAAAAATTGGATGCAGATAAGTAGATGAACAGATGCATGGCGCGGGCAGATCACGTGCCCGCGGACATTTATTTGAATTTTTCCGCACCATTTCATACGAAAAAAAACCGATTCGCAATTTACATCTGAGAATTGGATGTTGGACACACAAATATTTTTTATTTATTTTTTGTTTTTTTATCGGAAAAGTCGGTGAGTGATGCAGTGCTCGGCGAGTGCCTTTGCCTTAAAGTTGCTTTGCACTCGAGATATGGAATTCAGTCGACTTTGGTGTCGTTTTAGATAAATTTTTTCTTCTTCTGAAACTCGAGCTCGATGTGAGGAGCTGGAGCGACGCAGATTATGGCGCTGTGCACCATCACCTTATCGGCGAGTGCTCTTGTCATGATTTTGTGCTTACGCACGTTTAGCGAGGTTTTGTGGCCTCAATTGGAAAGGTAAATAGTGTTTTTTTTTTCGTAATTCACAGAAGCCAGAAGCTAGTGCAGTATATTACTAGCGCACTTTTTTAATGGGAGACTTTTTGTTGTGCAGCGAGAGACAAACACTGATGATTGAATGGAACTTGCTGTATCCAAACGCACCAAAGGCAGCATTTCTAGCTTGAGGATGGAAGACAAAATCGATCGGCGAAGCAAGATTGATGTTTGTTTATTTTTGATTAAAAGTGAAATCGCAAATTGGGTTAGTTGTGTTAGGTTGTGTGTTTTCTGATTTAATTAGTGAACATTGGAAAAACATCGATGGAAAGTGTGTCTGTGGAAATTTAGAAAAAAAAGTGTCCGCAGGCGTTTGGTCTCCCGGATGGCGGTGTGGTAGAAATATTTAAATATGCGAATAAATTTTAGTCGCAAGGCTTTTTTCATTCAGTTTTCTTACTTTCTTCAAAAAAAAAAACACTCATACGCCCTAGAGACCCATAGTATTTGAAGAGCAACACAACTTGGAATGACGGTAAAAATTTTACGAAATCTTTCAAAACCTCTTTGGCAATACCAAAACAGCGTTACTATAGTATGTTTGCAGTGGTTTTGTTTGAAAGGTTGAAAAATAAAAAGGATTACCGCAGGGTTGCGTGCTTAGCTCAATTTTGTTCACACTTAACATTGAAGATCGCACTGGCTGTCTTGTCTAGCTGGAGGTTTTAAGTATGCAGGAACCTTCCCCAAGCTTTTCTGCCAACAAACTGTTACGAGCGTTCGATGCAACTCCATTTTATTTTACTTTTGTAAGAGACAGCCCTGTTTTCCTGAATGGAGAGGACCTACAGTTTTTTTCCGAGTCCGAACGGCTAAAGGAGAAGCACTTTTTCATGACAAGTATACTCTTTGAAGATTTGTCAGTTCCCCGCAAGAGGCAGTACCTCGGATAAAACATTTCTGTCTAGGTGACACGGCTGGGAATCGAACCCACACCTTTGGCATGACAGTCCTACGCCCAAACCATCATGCCAGGAGGAACTACTGGTCTCTAGCCAGCCGTGTAAAGTTTTGCACGCGCCGAGTTTGGTGAGTTCCTCTTTCACTTGTGTGCGCCACCTGTTACGCTGTCCTCCTCTACTGCGCCCGTCCCACTGGGTTGGATTCAAAAACTTTCCGGACCGCAGCATTTATGTCCAGCCACCTCAGTCGTTGGATTTTCACAGTTGGTTGTTGTATCTTCTTCTCTATTCCCCATATATGCAATATGGGCCAAATATCACCCCGAGAATTTTCCACTCAAAACAGCCTAAAACGTTCTCATCCCACCGTTAGTAGCCTATAGTGACGTTCTGTCCGAAATGTCGTCGGGTGCGGTATTCTTTCTTGTTGACTGCATATATGGGCTTCCTTCTCAATACTGACGAAAGCACCACTGACATCACTCTTCGTTCGTCCGATTATTGGACGAACTTTTGAAAGATTGTACCTCTAATGTAGAAGTGAGAGTTGTACACTATTCTTTCAAAAACGATGTTGAAGAAGTCGCATGACAGTGCACTTCCTTGCCTTAAACCTTTTTTGACATCAAATAATTCGGTGAGTTTTTACCAACCTTGATGGAGCAGCATGCATTCTCCATCGTCATCGTGCACAAACGGACGAGTTTGGGAGAGATGCTGTCACACGTGGCCTTAAAATCGATGAAAATGTGGTCGATCGATTTGAAACTACTGGGTTTTTTTTTTCAAAAATCTGCCGCAGTGCGAGTATTTGGTCGATGGTGTACTTCCCCGGCCGAAGGCCAAACTGATATTGACATATCAGGTTTTTGACGAATGGCTTCAGGCGTTCACAAAGTACGGCAGAAAATCTTGTGGGCGATATTAAGAAGACTAATGCCTCTGTAGTTGGTTCAGTCCAGAGGATCGCCTTTCTTGAGGATCGGGGAAATAATGCTGAGGTTCCATTGAACGGGCATGCTTTCCTCCAACCCTATTCTGCAGATAAGCTGGTGCATACTCTTAACGAATTCATTGCCAGCCGCTTTGATTAGCTCAGCCGCAAGGCCATCAGCTCCAGCAGCTTTATTGGACCTAAGTCGAGATCGGATGGACGGAATTGTTGGCCTGCGTCGTCGTCCAGGTTGAATGCAATCTGCATCATAGCGGTATTCGGTTCGTCATCGCCGTTATACAATTTGCAGAAACGATTTTTCCATATCCTCAGTACCGACTGCGATTCCACCACGATGTTCCCCTGATCATCCTTCCAACAGGCTTCGGTTCGGGCCTTGAAGCCGTGGGAGGTTTTTTTTACCTTTTGGTAAAATTTCTGAACTTCATTCCTGCATTGGCATCCCCCTATTTCCTCGATCACGCACTTCTCATGCTCTTTCTTTTCCCTTTTTAGAAGTTTGTGTTCCTATCTCGTCTTCTGCTCGTAGACCTCGCGAGCAGCTCTGGTCCTTCAATGCAGTGGCGCTTTGTATGCCTCTTGTTTGGCTGCATGCACTTGACGGTATTTTTTGTTGGACCAGGGGTTTTGCTGTGGTGACCGTGCGAGGCCCAGCACGTCAGAAGCGGTATCTCTGATGGCTTCCATGACATTTCTTTCACTGGTTCTCGATACTTGCAGTTGGCGGCATAGGACTATTTAAGAGGGCGCGAGAGACTCGATCGGGAAAGGATCTGGCAATTTCTTGCGACTGAAGCCGTCCGACGTCGAACTTTCTCACAGTATTTCCCCGTTTTGGCTTTGGTCTGGAAATCCGTAGCATTTACCTTGGCTACAACGAGGTAGTGGTCTGATTCAACGTTGGCTCCTTGGAACGTTCGGACATCCTTGATACTGGAGGAGTGCCTTGCGAGGAATTCGCCATGACCCCTTGTATATATCGAGATGCGGGAACTACATACTAGCTACCACAACGTTTGGCCCGGCAGCAAAGTAGTTTCTGTTGCCGCCCCATCCTATCGCAATTCTTGGATGGCGGTGATGACTGCTTTGTTGCAGTCTAGGCCCTCTGTTAAATATTCGGCTGCACTTGGTTTATAGAGAGACAGAGCATTCCACGTGCAGATCTGAAGTTCGTTGTACTTATTTCGTTTGCTGGGTTCGTCAACAGTTAATCCGTCCGTATCCGAGGACTCAATAGCTTTACGTGGCCGGGAAGTCACCCCGACGGCAAGACCCCCAACCTGGAGGACCAGTTCCTTACAATATAACTCCAAGGGCGGGGAGCCGGATTAACCGCTCCCTAGGCCTGAGCTCCGAATATGTCGTAGTAGCCCGTATAACTACGAACTACTTCTGCTGCCGCAGGGGTCATGACCCCCCACCCACCTTACAGTGACGTTTTGTCCTAGGCGATGAACAGATGAGGCTTTGTTTGTTGATAGCATATACTTTGCTTAGTCTTCATTTACCTCAAGACCAACGCGTTTCGCCTGTTCATCAATGGCTGTGAATGCTTCAATTACAGCTGCATACGTCTGGAATAGCTCGGATGAGCTGTTATCCATTTGCACGATGCACCGCATATTTTGTAACGTCATGCGGCATAGCAAAATCATTTTTTTTTTCGGGATCCAGAGTTTCGACATCGCCAATAGAAGCTCTTGGGGACTTATGCTATCATATGCGGCTTTGAAGTTGAAGGATAGGTGGTGGGTCTCGACTTGAAGCTCGTTGGTCTTTTCCAGGATTTGCCTCAATGCGAAGATTTGGTCTATCGTTGGATATGCCTGATGGCCTGAAGCCACACTGGTACGTGCTAATCATAGTGTTACAGAAAGGTTTTAGACGCTCACATAGTACGTTGGATAGGATCTTGTAGGCAACATTAAGCAGGGATATATCTCTGTAGTTTTTGCAGGACCTAGGAACGCCATTTTTGTAGATTGGGCATGGAGCTATTTGACCAGTCGTCGGGCAAATTTTTCTCCTTTCACACTTGGTTGATGAGCTGGTGCATGCACCCTACCAAGGACATCTCCTCCATACCTCCGATCCGGCGGATTTGTTGTTCTTCAGGTTCGGGATGGCTTTCTTAACCTAAATTGATTTGTTAAATAATGAGTCATTTGTAATAGTATAAGAATTAACTTACAAACAATCTCTACCAAAGGTAAAAATAGTGTCAATCCTTCCTTCGTTTAAGTATACTACATTTCACCACAACCCAAATAAAAAAAGGAGGGCTGTATTTTTTAATTTCTTAATTCAACTAACAGAATTAGATCCATAATAAAATAGGCTTTTAAAATTTATAAGGTAATGATTCCATTTAATAGTTTTTTCCCTGTCTATTATAACATAAAGTATTAAAATTTTACAACAGGTCTCTCCATTGCAATAAAAATTAAGTTAATAAAATTCTATTGTAGAACATTTAAGAAAAAAACCCTTGAAATAAAAAAAAAAATCCAACGAATGTCCTCGTTTAACATAGAAAATAGAATGAAATTTTGCAAAGCGCTTTTGGTCACAAACCTGCGCCCATCCGCTTAGCTTTTCGCAAACGAAAAAATATTAAAAATTGAATTTGCATACCTTTTAAGCAATCATAAAAAAAACTCAGTACCTACGAAAGGCAAAAAAAAATAAGGGAAATAAAATAATTTAATCCAGATTACCTCATCTGCATTGTAAAACACACTGTGCCTGCCGCATTATGATGAGTCCAGTACCTATATGACAACCCGCTTATTCCCGTAACAATTTCATATGCGGACACCTCCCACATGCAACACCATTTCTTTTTTTTTATTAATTTTTTTTTCATCTATTTTTTATTCCCCGTTTTACAATCGAGGGAATATAACAAAAAAAAAACGAGAGAAGTTTATGATATTTTATGATGAATTTAGTACAAGTGATAAAATTTGTGTCATATTAAGCCTCAGCTGGCGGTAATCCGCTTTTAAAGTAAATCATTGTCGCTTCATAAACGAACTTTATCCGGTGTGGATTGTTTTGTATTTTTTTTTTGTTTCTCTTTTTTTTATGGAAAATAATAAATCTTAACGAGAAAGGCTGCTATAAGGCTTTAATTAAATTTAAGTTCTCCGACATTATTCACCGTGTGTTTTGTGTCTCACGTCCTTCATCCCTTGGGTTAGTTATCTCAAAAGTAATCGAAGTAAGTTTAACAAAAAAAAATGAAAAATAACAAAATTAAAAAAGAGACACCGCAGACGTAATTACATTTGAGGGCCAATCCATCGGCGGAGACGTTCGCGTTGGGGTTGGAAATGGGGTTGAGATTTCCCTATAGTAAACAAACAAGGTTGCCACCCAGCAATTTGCTATAAACAGACAAAAAAAAAATGAAGAAACAGGCATTAGGAAAAATTTTTCGATGTTTCGAAAATAAGGTTTTTTAACAAAATTAGAAATTTTGCCTATGTTTTCCAACCGATTTTCAATATTTATATTTCATTATAATCTTCAACATTCAACGGTCATTTTGATATGCATATATATCTGTGTACTTAAACCATAAGCTTTGCTAGGGGCTTCCATTCAAAATCAAGCAAAAATGTAGTAAAAGTTTGTTTTTGAGAAAATTATAAAAAATGTCGAGAATTCTTTCTCGATCTTGAAAAGTGTTGTGTCAAATAAAAAATAACAGGGATGTAGCCATACACCAAAAATTTCAGTCGTCACTAAGGCTAGATGTTAGACTTTTAAACCCGCTTACATACTAGCTTTTTGAAAAAAAATTAAAATCGATTATAGTGTAAAAATCACACACTGGCAACCCTGCGCACCACATCGAAAATATTAAGACACACAAATGTATGGAAATGGTGGCTGACTGCGCGGAATACATCACCACTTGCACCATCACCAGTCCTGTTTTGTGTTTGTTGTCTTGCTGGGATATGTAAATGAAAACAGACGGACATTTACTTAGTGGTGTTGCTCCAGGGGGGATGTGTTAATTAAGTGAAGTAATCCCACGCGAAGATTAATACAAATTTGCATAAAATTCTCCTGTGTGCTCTTTCTTTCCGTCTTTCCGGTCCTGGTTAAATTCATGCTGGCCTGGCTGATGATGGCTCTGCGGATGGCCCCGTTATGTTTCGTTTTTGGGGAATACTACTTGTAGATTACCTATACAACTTCTGTAAATGAATGTCTCCCCGTTTTTTTGTTTAATTTAAATTTTTTTTTTGTGTATATTTTATTCTTGTGAATAATTCATGGATTTTATCAGAGTCTCTCAGAGTCCGAGGAGTAAGCGCTTTTGCGTGATGGTGTTTCCCATTTTGTTTGTGAATAAATCTATAGACGTTTCGGTAACTAACTTTTATATTAATTAAGTATTTTCTTTTAATTTAAAGATAGTTCATTGATTTTGAATGCATTAGTATGGAATGGAAACACGAACATGTCTTTGATGTTGAATTGATCAATAGATGCTGACATTTATTACTTAATTAAACAAATATTTAAACCACATCATGTTTATTTACCGGTTGGCCAGAAATAAACACACATGGAATTCTGTTCTTAACAATTATTCATTAATTAATTAATTCAGCTTATTTATATAATAGTTCTTAATTTTCGTGTCTTAAGACTTGATTTAGTAGAAACACATCACCATGGAGTTGAAAGCAGTTAATTAACTAGTAAGTCGTTTCAAAGAGTTATTGAGTATGAAATGTTGTAACACAGACCTTCGAGAAATTAATTTGTATCAATTTATGGATTCTGGTGTTGTTTTTTTTTTTAGTTTTTTTGATTAACTGAAAAATGTATCCTCCAAAGGGTCAACAAATTAGAAACCCTTTATAAGCCATAGCTTTTGAACGAACGTTACAATAAGAGTGTTTCTTTTATGCTATCTTTTCAATGATAACACTGCAGCACTTCAGAATGTTGTTGTTTTGGTAATGTGGGATCTGGCTAATTTTGTAGGTACAAATTTAGAAATTTTATTGTTTTTTTGCGAAAATTGTGAAGCTTCTATTAAGAATGATGTCTCAGCAGACGTGAAAAATATTAGCCAGTATGTAGATACTGGAATGAAGTTCGGGTTTTCTAAACTGAATGAAGCAATGGTACCGGTGGCAACTGTAGTTTTGTTTTCTTAAGTCGGTAAACTTTTATTGTTCCTCTTATTTTAAATGCAAAAAATAATCTTTTGTTTATTTTTTTCTCTGAATTTTTTTTTGAAGGCTCCTTGGCAACTAAGAGTGGTTCAGGAACTGCATTTGATGCGGAATCAGCACAAAAATCGTCTTTCAATGGACGGTTCTGGCTGCCAGTAGTTCTAGATTCCATCTTGCAGAAAACATTAATTCCCGAGATCGTCTTTCCGAAAAAAAAACCTGATGTCCATCTAACCAGGAAGTTTATTTTGTGGTGCTGAAGAACTGTGATCTGTTTCTGTCCTTACCGGTATTGGCCATTCTCATTTTTCGTCGAATTGTACTGGGCCACGGTGCAAAAGTCATATCCGTGGATACAACTAGCAAATCCAAAATATTTTTTTAATTTAAATATTTTTAATACTATAGGGTAGAGCGGGGCTAGTTGGACCACTTTTTACTTGAAGTCTCATAACTTTTTACCTATTCCTTACATAACAATGAAAATGGAATTCATGGAAAGAATGTAGCTTCGGCTTCTTAAATAAATTTGATAAGATTTAAAATATTTTATAGTAGAAGAATAAGATTACTTTAAGTGCACAAAGTCCAAGTGGTCCAACTTGCCCCACTAGCGGGGCCAGTTGGACCAGTTGGTGGGGTAAGTTGGACCAAAGCCTAAAAAGTGGAAAAAGGAGCTTTATTAAGGACAAAAGCACTGTTAGTTTGAACTTAATTTGATCCCAAACTATAACATAATTCAAAGCACAACATAAGATAACGTAAATGACCCCATGGCACCATGAACAGTAATAGAGAATCTTGTATGGGCCTGATTTCAGCAAGAATGGCATTGCACCCACTCCTCGTCGGGTTAAGTCTCAGAATGCTTCCATACACATCGAGAATAACATACAGCCATAACATTCTTCTTCCTCTTTGGAACTTTATCTGTTCAAAAATGTTCATACTATTTTCCAATATAAAACCTTTATTTTTTATTCAGCGGGGCAAAGTTGGTCCACCTGGTCCAACTTACCCCACACCTTGCTTGATGAATATATTCCCTCACTTTGCAAACAACACTTAGAATTCTTCAATTTAAAAAATGGAATGCAAATATTCAATAACAGAACTCACAAAATTAGTATACTTTGTTAAAAAAAACCCATGTTTTCATCACGATAACACAAAAAGAAACAAATTCGTTTTTTTTTTACTTTTGTACCCAAAAAACACATATCAGCGTGTGGTTCTCCTTTGGCAGAAGAAATCCACCTTAAACCAGTTTAGCACGTATGATTTAGTAACAATGCTTCATTCGTGTATGATCGTCTTCATTTAGCTCTTGTGGTTTCTGAGTTATTTGCGTGGTCCAACTTGCCCCGTGGTCCAACTAGCGCCGCTCTACCCTACTGCAGCATAAGCCGGCTTTGGACCTTTGGCACCTCATATATGGAGAAATTCGAAAAAAGAAAATACCATACAGTTGGTCAGAAAAGGTCAACTAGTCCTAGAAATTTGTCGTCAGCCCTTGATAACTTGTAATCAAGGCTTAAACTTTTTTCAAAGTCACACAAGGTCACGTGCGATTTTTGGCACCTCATTTGTGGGAAATTTACAAAAAAGTTGTACCATTCGAAGGATTTCTAGATCGTGACAAAAGTCAACCATTTTCACTAATTGATCAGCTATAAATTTTTGTCTATTAATTTTAAAAGTTCGTTTAAAAAAAAAGGATCCCATTTGAAAGGCCACTGCACGGTCATAAAAGGTCAGGTATTTTCAGTAAATGGCCACCCATTCGTTTTTTTATAAATTTTTAATGAATTTAAAACAAAAAATTCAAGGTTATAGCGATTTTTGGCACTTCATTTATGGGAAATGTTCAAAAACTGTTCACCATCTAAAAGATCTCTAGATCTATATAAAAAGTCAGCTAGTTTCAGTAATTGGTCAGGGATAGATTTTTATTGTTGAATTTGTATCCTTATGACAAAAATCGTTAGTGACCTTGAAATAATAACTTTAACAAATCGTTACGTGAATGAGTGACTTTAATATAGATCTTGGGGACTTTCAGGTGGATTTTTTTTTTTTTTAATACTTTTTTTCCAAACTTCCCATACATATATGAGGTGTTAAAAATCGCTATGATCTTGAATTTTTTGTTTTAAATTCATTCAAAATTTCCTTTACAAATTCCGTACTTTCACTATACTGGAGAGTTCCCGTTTGTAAAAATTGGATTAGGTACGATATGTCGACTTTTAAAATCTCGACAGAAAAAATCTCGACTGGTTAAAAGACCGACAGATCAAAATATAGACACAAATTTGACCGACTTTTTAAAATGTCGATTTTTCAAAATGTCGATTCTCAAAATGTCGACAGTGATCGAGATTTTATGAATCGAGATTTCAACAGTCGACATTTTAAAAGTCGACATTTTGAAAGTCGACATTTTGATCAGATCATAGTTTAGGGAATGGTGTTTACAAGCGCGCGCTTGTAAACATCATTCCCTAAACTATGATCTGATCATTATTATCTAATATCGCAAGGTCATAGTTCTATAAATCGCTTTTTTTTGTAATTTAATTTTTGTTGCCTATATATTTTGACGTCCTTATTGCCTCTTATTCAGGGTCTGTAATGTGTTTTAATATTAATACAATAATAAAACATCCCGAAAATGAGGCAGTTAAAAGTTCGAAATATTAAGTATAATGTAAGTAGGCAACAAAAATGCGTTCTATTGAACTTTCTTGAAGCTAAACAAAAGGTTATACAAAACTAATAACTGCCTAAATAAGCTTATTATTATAAGAATAAAATAAGAACTTGTGTCTTAAACATAGTCTTAATTTTTCCACAGCATCAAAAAACTGTTAAGTTCCTGTTAAAAAATCAGACAAGAATTTATGATTCTTGAATTTATAGTTATTCCGTGCAAACATTTAAGGCAAAGCGCTGTTCTTTGGTTTACTTTCAAATGACCGACAGACAAAATATCGACAAGTCAAAATGTCGACTGGTTAAAATGTCGATTTATATTCTATATCGACTTTTCTGTATGGGAAAAATTCCGACAAGTCGATATTTTTCTCGACTTCTATCAGGGCAGTCGACTTTTTGTCAAATCGACATTTCAAACTGTCGATATTTTAATGAGTCGGTAAAAAAAAGTCGGTATTTACACTTACAAAAATGTCGATAAAAGTCGACGTTTTAACCAGTTTTTTTGTCGGTCATTCGTACGTAACCCGTAAAAATTCAATTTATTTTTGGGACATTATTTTTATTTGTTTTATTTTTAAGTGCAATAGAATTTATAATAGTTTGAACAACTATTATAGAGTAAGATTCCTCTTCATTCTCTTTTTGGTGAAAATTCGCTGGGGGCATTTTTTCGTAATGAAAGGACAATCGGCAAAACTGTATGGAAGGTGTCGTTTGTCATTGGAAAGGTATTTTTATGCACTACAATAGTCAGTATGGCAGTTCATTTCAAACCACTGTGTGAAAAAAGTTATTTGCTAACCAAGGTTTTGTTTTGGTATATATTAGTGTGCAAAATTAAATTTATACAAACTGGTCAATACCAATATGATGTTTGTCTTTGAAAAGGTATTTTTATGAACAATAATAGTTTCCATAACAACTTATTTAAAATCACTGTGTGGAAAAAGTTATTCGCTGTTTTAGGGAATTTTGGTACAGATAAAATTTATGGAGCATGGGTAACAAGTAGTGAATAACTTTTTTCACACAGTGATTTGAAATAAGCTGTCTCATTAACTATTGTAGTACATAAAACTTCCTTTCCAACGACATACGTCCCGTTGTTATTGGTTGAACTTGCTTTCACACTTTTTGCCCATACTAAATAAAAAGCATTTTTTCACTCTAAAATGAACCACAATAATTCATTAATTTTCGAATAACTTTTTTTACACGGTGTTTTGAACTGAACTGCTTCATATGACATATATATTTTTGTTATTTGTTTGATCAGTTTTCATAAATGTTGCCCATACTAAATATATCTTATTCATACTAGAATGCACCAGAACACAATTCTATTTAGCAAATAACTTTTTTCACACAGCAATTTGAAATAAGCCCTCATAGTAACTATTGTAGTTCATAAAAATACCTTTCCAACGACATATGTCTTGTCGTTATTGGTCCTGTAGACCTTTTTGTCCTATTCTCCTTTGTCCCAATTTTCGGGGTCTTTTTTTTCATCTTCTGTTTGATATAATTTTTCATTGGGGAGTTATTTCTCCCAGCCTTTTATATTAAATTTTTTCCTTAAAAATGTTTAAAGAATTTTTGTATATACATATTATGTATGTATATAAAAAAAAAATATTTTTTAAAAACCCGCTCTAATGATTTAAAAAAAAAATTTCCCATACAATTATATTTGATCAGGAATTCGGATGGCATTCTTTTTTCACCTTAAACTAAGGAGTTGATTTAGCAAATTTAAATGGCTCCCTTGGACCGGGTTTTTTTTAAGGGCAAATTTTGGTTTGGAAATCTTAAGTATTTATTCATGTGCATATAAAAATAAAATTTCCAAAAAATTATAATTTCATAACTTTTTTAAAAAATGTAAAAATGGGTTTTTTTCTAATATTTTGATATGCAATATCATTTAATCTTATTTGAAATTTGTCTATACAAAAAATTTATCTTAATCCGTTCAGCCGATACTGAGAAAATTCAAAATAAAGAAAAAACGTTCTATGAGAGTACTATAAGTAATAGTCTCTAAATTTAAATTTTTTGTATTATATCGCACTTATTTTAGCTTACAGAAAAAGTTTTATAAAAATCGACCATATACATATATGTAGGTACATTAGGGTGGTCGTTAAAAAGAAGGTCATCCCGGATGTGCCCAAATCGGCTCTAAATGAAGAAAAAAAAATCCCTAATTTTTTTTCGATTTTTAATTTCATCCCCTATAGTCGCTGTAGGGGTAAATTAAATTTCCCCTTTTTTTGCATTCTAGAAAATTCGCGTAAGATCTGCCAAAAAAAATTTAGAGCATGTAGGTGGGGACTAGACAAGAAAAAATCCTACGGGGGGGGGGGTAATATCTCCCACCGCTTAGACGGGAAGGGAAATTTAATAAAATATTTGCATAAAATAGAAAAAAATACTTTAAAAACAACGGCAATACTTACAGCAATGTTTTGTAGCTTTTTGGAAAGCCAGAAGTCCATTCTTACGGCGTGTTTTCAAATTAAGTTTTTTTTTTATGAACAGTTTTGGAAATTGTTTTAAACTCAACATTTTGAAGAAAAATTATTATTTTTTTTTAATTAGGTTTGAAAACAGATTTTGCCGAAATTGTTTATTCAAAGAACTTTATTTAATAATCAACTATTAAAATGGACTTCTGACTTTCCAAAAAGCTACAAAACACTACCGCAAGTGTTGCCGTTGTTTTTTGATTAATTTTTTTCTATTTTATGCAAATATTTTTTTTAATTGCCTCTCCCTTCCAAGTGGTGGAAGATATTACCACCCTCCGGTAGGATTTTTTTCTTGTCTATTTCTCACCTACATGCTCTGAATTTTTCGGCAGATTTTAAGCGAATTTCCAAAAAAATCAGAAATTTAATTTACCCCTACAGCGGCTATAGGGGATGCAAATAAAAATCTGAAAAAATTAGGGAATTTTTTTACCTTCATTTAGAGCAGATTTAGGCCTATCCAAATAATAAAACTCAAAAACAAAAAAAAAAACATTATAACGAGCCCCTTATGTACATGTGCATACTTTTCAAAATATTTGATTTGATACAAAATTGAAAATTATAGTTTTAAGAAGCTTCTGTTTAAAAAAATTATTGAATTGAAATCAGAAATAATACTACATATTGTTTAAAAATTCGAAAATAAAAAAATGGTTCTTTGGATGTTAACATTTATAACCATTTAAACAAAAAAATTGTTTCTTATCCAAAGATAGCCTTTACCCAAAGAAATTTATGAACAAAATTGTGGAGCTGTTTTTGAGAAAAATAAGATTTTTTAAAATTGCTAAACAAAATTATATTTGTACAAAAATGAAAAAACGTTTGAGGAGAATCACCAAAAACTACTATGCACCAAGTTTTTTAGAAAATCTATCGAGCTGTCTAGGTTGTAGCCGAGGACACAGACAGCATTGAGAAACCCACTTTTTTTCGTATTTTCCATAAAAGTAATGACAAGTCTTATCAAGATCTTGACTCTTGAGATCAATTTTTTTACGAATGTACCTATAACTTGCCATATAGAACGGTTTTCATAAAAAAATTTTTCTTCGCCATCTCTTTGCTAAAAGGAACAAACTGTAAATTTCATGCAAATCGGTAGAACCATTTCCAGGAAACTGATTACAAGAATTGTATCGGCTTGGTATCACCTTCGCCTTTAAATTTTTCAGTTAATTGATTTATGGTTTCTTCAAATTGAGTTTTCACTTCTTCGATAAAGTCTGAAATATTATTGTCCGTTATGGATGGAATAAATTTCCTTCATCATTTTAGTAAGGTCGTTTATGAATCGAAATTTCAAAAAATGTTTTTGCAAAAATTTTTTATAGATATGCAATATTTTTCTAACTTATCTGAAATTTTTATATAAAAGATAATAATAGCAATAAAAGTAAAATTTTGAAAAAATTGAAAATCAAAAAAACGTTCTATGACCTACTAGTAATAGTTGCAATAGTACTTTTTTTCAATCTAGACCCCAAAAATTTAATCATAGTACTGGATAGTCATCATCGTGTCCTGTAACTCCGGTTGGGGCATAGGGCGTCAACAAAACGTCTCCATCCTCCACGGTCTGCAGCAAGATATTTTAACTGTGGCCACGTCTTTTTCTGGGATTCTGCTTCTGCTAAGACAGTTGATTTCCATGTTGTTCTTGGTCTTCCAACCCGCCGTGCACCCTGAGGATTCCATTCAAAGGACTGCATTGCAATTTCATCATTTGGTTTCCTCAGTGTGTGACCAATCCATTGCCATTTACGCTTTCTTATTATGTCAACGTCCAGCCGCTCTTAATTTTCCAGATTTCGCAGGCATATAACAGCACGGATTTGACGTTTGATTGGAAGAATCTCCAGTTAGTGCGTAAGGGGATTAAACCGGATTTCCTAATTGGAAACAGAGTACCGAAGGCCGCACGAGCCTTATAAATTCTACTTTTAACATCCAGATCCGTACCGCCTTTTGCAGCACTGCAGAACTGGATAAGCACTGATTTTTTGTTTAATCGTAGGATCCCTTTTTGAGAATAAAAAAGAGATTTTCGTAGCTGGTAGAAGAAGTAGAAACCATAACCCCCAGTTTCACAGTGCTAGTTTAAACTCTACTTTTGGTTTAAACTTAAGTTCAACAACTTATTCAGTTTCACAGTGTTCTCTTAAACCTTGAACTAAGTTCATTCTGTAGTTTAAGTTAAACGACAGTATTCTGCCTTTTACACTGCATACACTGCGTTCAACGTGCATAGCACTGAAATTCAAGCATTCTCATATTCTCAGCTCTCAATAATTGACAGCTACCATATCGTAATGGTGGTCATTTGTCGACCGTGTGCGTGCATGTATCAAAGTGGTTATTATCTCATTCCTAGTGTGCGTGTAGGTAACTACAACTTTGTGAGAGTGAGAAGAGAAAAATACACGTTCGATGGAGAACAAATCACACTATCTTCTAAAATGCTGCCAAGTTGCATTCATATAATCTTCTTAAACTTCGTTTAATTGAACTGAAGTTCATTTTGCACTGTGCAACCGAACGAGTTTAACTTTAAATTTAAACTGAAGTTCAGGTTCAGCTGATCTTAAGTTTAAACTTCCACTGTGAAACTGGGGGTAAGTTTTTTAAAATATTCTTATTTTATTTATTCAAATTAAAAAGTGTTAAAAAACCTAAGTACGATGTTAAAAAAAAAACTTTTAAAAATCCAAAAAATATTTGTTGACAAATTTTGGTACACAATGATATGCACCTTTCTTAGGAGCTTCTTCATAAAAAAATGGTTCCTTGGGTGGTACTATTAATAATAATTTTTCGAAACATAGTTTTCCATCCAAATTCAGCATTTACTTGAAGTAATTTTTTTTAACAAATATTTGTGGACCCATTTTTGATAAAAATCAGATCACATAAAATAGCTTTTAAAAAAATTGTAATGCGGGTAGGCATTTTTATTTTTGGTTAAAAAAAAAATTAAGAAATGTGTTGGGGGTTTAAGTTTGCTAAGCTTCCATAACGACATTTTACTTTTATTTCACGATTTATTTTTGTTTTTATGTGAAGGGCTTCCCAAGTGCCTGAATGAATTTGATCAAAAAGTCTCAATGAAGTCTACCGCAGAGTTGTTTTCCCTTAGCGACTAAAAATGTATGTATATTTCGTGTTTCAGAATTGAAGCCGAATTATTATAGCGAAGTTGGTAACATTAATTCTGTTGCCTTAATTTTGATTAAAATGTTGCTAACACTTTAAATCAGCTGAGGTCTTTAAAACTTGCAAAAAACCCTTAAAAAGTAGAGAAATCTTAAAAAAAATTATAATTTCTTCACTTTCCCAAAAATAATATTAAAACAAATTCAAATTGTTTCTAGCTTACTTAAAACCTTACAGCAGAACTTATCTATTTGCCTAATTAAATAACTTTAAAGTGTTAAGAATTAACAACATCTCCAAATTTTAACGTAAATCCTTCTTATTTATTCAATTAATAAAGAACACTTGAAAAAGTTCTTTAAGTTCTTAAAGCATTACCACTTCCACTTGGTGTCTTGAAAAGTTTTTCGCAACCCGCAACTTTAGCCGTTTTCTTCCATATTCTTGCCTCCCTCATCTTTGTTTTATAAATTGGCACACACATCCATATAATGGAAAACTTTATATACCTACACGAAAAATAAAAGGCAAAAAACAAAAATATCGTATCTGAATCTGAACGACACTTCAAAAAGCCTAATAGTTTTCCCATTCCATTGAAAAAGTATCAACAAAACCAAAGAACCTATCAATGTACTTATTCTTTGAGTACGTGATGCTTTTGTTTTCCATATTCGCATCGCTGCGATGAGTCTATATTAGAATGGATTTCCATTAGAAAATCTTGGCAACCAAACTTTAACGCACTTCCCTCTGCTTAAGTATATACGTGTAGATATAGATTATACTGAATTGTGTCTCTTTCTATGGTCTTTATGGAGTATTATATCTGGCCAAGACTGATAGTGTATCTGATAGTTATTTACTCCTTAAATAAGTGAAATTTATGTCACTTAATTAATTTGCCTTTCATCGTTCAAAAACAGGCCCACCCGGCTGGTTGGTTTGGTGACGATGGATGGTTGGACGGCCGATGATAGCGCTGGCATTGTGGGTTTACTTTTCAGTCTCTGGCACGAAGTCAAACAATATTGTCGTCTGTGTTATTTCAAAGCATGCGAAAAGTCTGCAGAAAAAAAAAGATGTATCTACAAGGCGAAAATAATGACTTTTTGACAATTTTTTTTTTTTGCTTTCTGTTTGCATAGCCCACCCAGCACGGTTCTCTAGATCCAAAGAACAACCCTTGTGCAGTGGTTGGGTATGGTTGCCAACAATGCATTTTTCTTTTTTAATTTTAATGTTGATAATTTTTTTGATATTACATAAATGTTTTTTGCTACTTTAAGTCCAAAAGCGTTTGGCCCAGGTACAACAGTTGGGCTCATCAGTTAGATGCTGTTGTATCCTTCTAAGACGCATTATAATTTATATTTTTTTTTGGTTGATTTAAAACAAAATGTTTTCTTCTCAAAAACAATTTCAGATTTTAAAATTAAAATTTATATTTGAATTAAAAAAAAAAATATTCGAAAATGTGAATACCTACGGTAAAAACTCCAAAAAAAAAAGGCTTTCTTTTTAAACCCAAACCCAAATTTCTGTTTTCTCTTTAACCATGCAAACACAATTTTATTCCAATCATTTTGAATATCGCAGGAGCTAACTTTTATCAAAATCTTTGGAGCCGTTTTTGAGAAAATTTGGGAAACACAAAATCGTTGTTTCACCTAAAGAATATGGACTCCTGAAGGGCAGGTCCACAACCAGTAGTTTTACAGAATTTTGTTCTACTACTCCGGTGCTCTAGAATAGTGTAAAGAAGTCGATGCGATCATGCTCAATACCGATTTAAGCCAAGCTTTTGATAAAATAATTATCGATAATAAAAACACATTTAAGCCTCAAAACTTCGGCTTCCCATATTTTTGTATTTGATGGATTCATTATTATTCACGAAAACCGTCAATATAAAGAAGTTTATTCAAATCATGTGAGTTTTTCTCCTTCAATGTAATGTCTGGTGTCCCACAAGACAGTCGCCCAGGGCCGCTGTTTTTGTTTTAACTACAATATTTGACTTTGAACAAACTTATCCTGCTAATTCTGATTTGATAATCTTCGCAGATGGTATTAGAACTTATAATATGTTCTGACGATTCCCAATCACTTTAACCCTCGCTACTTCCGGTGTGGAAATCTCTTTTGAATCCAATACGATCGTACGACAATAATTATTTTGGATAAAGTTAACATATTTGAACTAGACCAAAACATGCCTTCCTAAGGGTACCCTCTCGATATCTATCTATTTAGCTTAGATTCAATTCATTAGCTCTAAATTTCAGTCATTCTTTTACAATATTAAACCGAGACTATTGCGAGAAATCAATACAGGTAGCCGTCTAAATGGGCACGGTGAGACTACAGCAAGACGAACACAATGACCATGAAACATAAACCACAGTTCTAGCTTCTTGTAACCTTTTTGAGAAAATAATTAAAAAAAAAAAGTTTTGGCGAGCCTATAGCGAGACCAAAGCGAGATAATGGAAAAATATTCTAAATGCAAAAAATCACGCGTAAACATCGCGGCGAGACCAAAGCGAAATCATAGCGAGAAAACCATGACACAGATAGCCTTGTAATCGGGCACGATGACATGACAAAAGCGAGATAAGCACAATGACCTTGAAACATAAAACCATGTTTGGAATTTTTACCACGTTTTTAGCTTGAAAAAAAAAAATATTTTGAAAAAAAAAGTTTTGGTGAGACTATAGCGAGACCAAAGCGAGATGATGGAAAAAAATTCTTAATCCCGAAAACCACGTGTAAATTTTCAAGACCAAAGCGAGAAGACCACGACACATATATCGGTGTAAACGGGCACTGCGAGACAAAATCGGGATTAACACAATGACCACGGCACTAAAAGCCACGTTTAGACGGCCACGGCAAGCGATCAGTGAGATGACACGTTGTCATGGTCTTGGTCATCATCGTCATCGTCGCGTCGGCGGTGGCGGCGGCCGGCGGCGGCGTCCTTGTCGTCATACCTCTTCCTATCCATAATTGAAAATCAATTTTTAGATAAATACATAGATAGATAGATTTATTATTCTTATTCTTATATAATTAAAATGAAGTTTTATGGTTTTGAGGTAAAGCGGTGTTAGAACAGTTTCAATAAGGAGCATGTAATTTGGTGTTGTATCTGGTAGTCGTAACTGGCGTTTTAAGTAAAATCGCAGTAGCTTTTCAACAGTTTCATAGTGACGCCATCCCCATGATTGTGCTGCATACAGCATCATTGTTTCGGATGTAGCAACAAAAACTTTATACTATTTAGATCTAAAATCAAGGTCCTTGTTTGCATAGACGTTTTACCAAACTGTTCCGATCGCATTTTTGGAGGCCGATAGTTTTTTGGTCAGGTGCTTTTCGAGTTTGAGGTTGCTTGTTATGCTAAATCCTAGGTACTGGTATTCTTTCACCCTCTCGATGTGTTCTGCTCCGTAGTACCATCTTTCGTTTCCAGCTAAGCACCCCGTTCATCACTGTCAGACCATAGTTTTCGACTTGTTCAAGTTCATTGTCAAGTTCCACTCAGAGCAAGACCCACGCAATCTTATGATCATCAACTGAAGTAACTCAGGAGACTCAGTCAGTAGAACTAGATCATCAGCATACATAAGGATCTTAATGTGAAGACCATCTACTGTAATTCCACAAGGCATGATAAGGCCTACAATATATAAAGAAAATAATGAAAATCCATTTTTTTAAACTTGACTCTACTGAGTTCTGAATTATCTGAAATATTTCATACAGCCCAGATTTTTATCTACGTTTTCTTAGAGAGAAAATACCTATACCAATTTTGATTTATTTTCCATGAAAACAGTTTTAGGGTAATCGTTTCCCTTTATTTTTTAGTAAATAAATCAACAGATAAGAGTTATTCGGGAAGTTAAATGATAAACCTCACCAAAAGACCTACAAAATTAAT